>CM028135.1:494801250-495401875 GCA_016271365.2 Neoceratodus forsteri | reverse complement strand
TTATGGACTTGCATGGATTAGTTGATATTTGGAGAATACTACACCCTCAGGCACGAGAATATCCCTTCTATTCTCCAGTCCATTCTTCTTATTCTAGGATGGGATATGTTTTGTTTAGTTCCAGTCTCATTCAGGTCATGCAGTCCTGTGAAATTGTAAGCACTGTGCTTTTGGATTATGCCCTGATTTCTATCTCTTTGACTTTATCTCTATCTCTAGTAGAGCAAAGAGTTACACTTTGGAGAATTAATAACTGTTTATTAAAGGATGGCTGGTATTATGCTAAGATTAAACAGGCCATTTTAGACTCATTTGAAACTAATTCCTCCCTTGTGCACTAGGCAGATTTACATTGGAGTGTTTTTAAATGCATCATTTGGTATGAGTTAATCAGACTTGCCTCTCTTCAGAAAAAGAAATAACACACACAAATTCAGGACTTACTTAGCACTATAAGACTATTAGGACAGAATATCTCCAAATCCTCTTTAGAACAGAAGTGGGTACAATTGCAACATTACAGAGGTAAATATTCAGAGTTGAGTAGGGATGGAGCAGAATGTACTTTACTTAGAGGTAAAACTAAATATGAGCACTATGGTGAAAAAGCTAGTAGGTTACTGGCAATGCGATTAAAACAGCAAGATATGATACAGCTCACACCTAGTGTTAGGCCTCGTTTTGGGACAGATGTACTGACTGCCCCAGGGAGATATCTAAAGAATTTAAGACTTACTATGAGCAGTTATATTCTGCTCCTTCTTTCTCCTTTTCCCAGGATCAGGAGATTATTTCTTTCCTGAGAGAGGCCAAGCTATCTTAAGTTGGTGCCACTTTTGGCAAGAGTCTTAAGGAAAGTATAACAGTAGCAGAAGTGGAACAAGCTATTTCAGCTTTATCTCCAGATAAGGTGCAGGGGCCTGATGGCTTTTCACCAAATTTGTACACAGCTTTTAAAACACAGCTTGCATCCTATTTGGTAGATTTTTATCATGTTTGTTACAAAGTTAATCTTTTCCCCAAGGAATTTTCAGATGCACAACTTATCTTGATTCCTCAGCCAGGAAGGATCACACAGATGTAACTAATGATAGGCTGATATCCTTGCAAAATGTAGATACTATGATACTAGCCCATGTTCTGGCTCACAGGATTGCCCAGTTTGGCAGCCCCTTATTGGTCAAGAACAGATAGGTTTTATGCAGGGTAGATTGATATTGTATCATCTGCATATGCTCTTTCATCATTTTTCAGCATCCAGGGGCTCTAAAGTTCCTATTGTGTTCATGCTCCTGGTTGCTGAGAAGGCATTTGATAGAGTGTAATTGTCATATTTATTTCATACACTGGAAGACTTTAATTTTCTGTCTGAGTTTATTTGATGGATTCAACTACTTTACTCTTCCCCATGGGCTCAGATCAAATGTAATGGAGTTATTTCTGACTCTTTTCCCTTAAGTAATGGTACTCAACAAGGATGTCCCCTGTCCCCCTACCTGTTTAATTTTATACCTATAACCCCTTACCAGGCACATCCTGGATAATCCATTAATTAGTGGTATCTCAATTGGCCCATGGTTTATAACATTTTGACCTATGCATATGATATTTTATTACACCTGACCCACCCCTTGACCTCTCTGGAAGCAGTGTTCTAGGCCCTTCAAAAATTTGGATCCATTTCGGGCTATAAAGTTGAACCTTTCTAAAACGGTTATTATGCCCCTTAACTATTGCACCTATAAACATATGATACCTCTTGACTTACATCAATGTTGGTCCCCATCTAAACTCACATATTTAGGTATTAAAGTAGCGTTGACTTCCAAAGAATTAATTGCCCAAAATGTTTACCTCTTACTACAAACTAATACGGCTGATATAAAGAGGTGGCAGGCTTTACCCTTTTCTTTATGGGGTAGAATTTCTACCATATGTATGAATCTTTTACCCCACATATTATACCCACTGACTATGACAGGAATTCCTCTACCCAAATCATGGTTTGTGAGACTACACAGTATCCTATAAGAATTTCTTTGGAAAGGCAAAAGACCCCAGATTGCATGGAATAAATTAGCTTGCTCAAAGCTCCTGAAAAGCTGCCCTTCCAGCTGGGTGTGCAAATGAAAAAGCACAACTCACACGAAACAAGTCCTGCACAACTCACCACAAAAGCAGACAAGAGGCTCAACTGGCATCAATTCAATAGCAATTTATTAAGGCAAAAAAGTGCAATAAAGTGCAAAACTTTAATGGTGCAGAAGCACAGCTTGGGGAACAGTCACGTAGGACTCCATTAACTTCAACTGGATTTGCTCTAAGGCATCCATAACATTAATGCTTAAATATTATATACCTGTATAACAATAAGAATATGATTGAATATTAATTTATCACATTCACTTGGCATTTTAAAATTTCCAAATTTCATTGTGTTATATACATATTATTTATAACCTATGAGACAATATAGAAGCTAAATATTGCACCAAAAAATGTGTGTAGACACCAAGTGTGAACTCACATGTAACAATACATTTCTTGCTGGAACTATGGGCCACTCCTACAAAAAAAAACATCTATTCATGATATAGCTCACCACCCATACATATTTACAGAGACCAAATATGCATATATACAGTTGTATTCATCTCAGATAGGTTCATTTATGCAGATGGACAGATAGAGTAATCCCATCCTTGAGACCCGTTGGATCTAATGCACCTAGGACATAGATCCAGCATGATTCTTTCTCTGCCAGGACACTTTTTACATTCCCACCCCTGGGTCCCACAAATGCATGGTCAATACCACAAAATGTGAATCTGTGGTTCTGTCCATCCATTTTTTGAAGAAACAGGTGTGATTAAAGCACTCTTATCATCCTGCAGTCTAACTGAACTAAGATGCTCACAAATTCTAGTCTTAAATGGGCGACTGGTTTTGCCCACCTAAACAGAATTGCAAGAACATGTGGCATGATACATTACATTGGTAGTGCTGCAGTTTATGAAATGCCAGATCTCAAAAGACCTAGAATTGTTGTAAGAGTTAAAGGATTTAGATTTAACAACAACTTTGCATTGTGCACATCTGCCACACTGAAAACAGCCATGTGGAAGGCTTGGTAGCCACCCTACAGTTTTAGGGACAGGTAATAACTATGCACAAGGGCATCTCAAAGATTAGTACCCCTCCTGTATGCAAAAGTTGGTGGTGTCCTGGAAACTTCAACCAATGGAGACTCAGTCAAAAGGTTGTGCCAATACTTGTTGATAGCTTCCCTTACAAGATGACTGTCTGTCCCAAATTTAATAATAAACAGTATGTCCCAGGTCCAATCTTTTCTACATCCCAATATTGATGTAACTGATCTCTGGGAATGTCTGTGACCTGGGACTAAATGTCATACAGTAAAGCAGTGGCATACCATCTATCTCTAAATAGTTAGAATAATTCTGCACTTCTAGACTCATATACTTCTCTGTCTGACAATTCCGTTAAACCCTCATGAACTGAGACTTTGGGATATTGTTGATGGTGAGGTGGGGGGAAAGCTGCTAGAAATCAGTAACCCATTACAGTCTGTGGCTTTTCAAAACAGGTCTGTGGATATAGTACCATACATGTTTACAGAAATATTTAAATCCAGAAAGGATATACAGCATGTAGAATAATGTACTGTAAACTTCAAATTTGAGTTTGACCTCTCTAAAAATGCCACAAACTCATAAAGCTGTTCAATTCAAAGTTTATTGTGTGACTAAATAGTCATTACAAATAGATATATACACAACATATAACATTTCAAATTACATACATAGTTGCATTACACAATATGAATAAAAACAAGACAGTGATTTATATAAATAAATATTAAACTCAGCCTGAAGTGGAAATTCTAAAGTGCAAACAGGCAATATACCAGACTGAAGGGTAGATCTACTTATGACCCCCATATATTAGGTGTCATTAATTCATTTCTTATTTTTTCGATGGCAAACAAAAATTTAGCTACTCATTCAAGAGTCCAGACATCCACTGTGAGAAACAAAATATTTGTAAGAGTTGGTTTATCAATTGCATATAGATCATTCAGGAAATGACTCAACCAATAAGCTCTTTGGGTATTGTACCAGGAGCAGTATCATAAAATGTGTACTAGATTTTCCTCTCCTCCATAACTGCAATCGCAGTCTCCAGATAGGAGACCATTTTTCTTATTTTGGTATAGCAACATGTTATTAGTGCATTGCTCAAATTTGCAATTAGAAACAGTAGATCTAAGTTTTGGATCTGTTATTATTTCTAAATAGGATTTCCATTTATTTGTTACCTTTTTAGTAATATATTTTTTTATATTTCCAGCTAATGTTATTTCCTTGTCTACTGCCTGTTTCAAGTTTAGCAATTCATGTTTTTCTAATATTGTTAATAAAGTGGTAAACCAGTACCTATCTTTATAGCCAAAATTGTACTAAACATAGAAACAGACACATAGAATCTGATGGCAGATAAGGACCACTTGGCCCACCTAGTCTGCCCATTTCCTTACCTAATGGATAAGCTGCAGATCCTAGTTAACCAACAGTCTACTTCCTCCTACCCCCCACAAGAATTGCTTTATGTCTGTCCCATGCATTCTTGAATTCCCCCACTGTTTTTGACTCTACAACCTCCTCAGGAAGGCTGTTCCATGCATCTAAAACCCTCTCTGTGAAGAAATACTTCCTCACATTACCTCTGAGCCTTCCTCCCTCTATCTTCAAATTGTGTTCCCTTGTTCTTGCACATCTCTTTTTCTGAAAGATGCTACCCTCTTGGACTTTGTTGATTCCCTTGAGGTATTTGAAAGTTTCTATCTTGTCCCCCCCTCTCCCTCCTTACCTTGAGGCTATACATCTTAAGCTCCTTTAGTCTTTCTTCACATGTCTTCTGGTGCAGACTCTGCTCCATTTTGGATGCCCTCCTCTGGACAGCCTCCACCCTGCCTATGTCTTTGCAGAGATGGGGTTTCCAGAACTGTACACAGTACTCTAGATGTGGTCTTACCAACTGTCTGTACAGAGTGACAACAACTTCCCATTTTCTACTGGTGATGCTTCTCAATATGCAACCCAGTATCCCTCCAGCCTTCCTTACTGCCTTCTCACATTGCTTGCCCACCTTTAGGTCATCTGATATGACTACCCCAGGTCCCTTTCCATTTTTGTTGTTGTCAGTATCTTACCCCCCCCCCATGCATACTCTTTCTCTGGGCATTTGTTTCCAAGGTGCATTGTTTTGCACTTCTTTGCATTGAATCTAAGCTGCCATACATTTGACCATTCCTTGAAACTTGCCAAGTCCTTTTTCATCCTTTCCACCCACCTTGAGTATCAACCCTGTTGCAGATCTTTGTGTCATCTGCAAAGAGACATACTTTTCCTTCCAGTCCCTCTGCAATGTCACTTACATAGGCATTAAAAAGGACCAGCCCCAGTACTGAACCCTGTGGTACCTCACTAGTAACCCCCCCCTTTCTTCACTGTGGACTCCATTTACTATTACCCGCTGTGTCCTGTTGTCCAACCAGTGTTTTACCCAGACTACCACCCTGGGACCCACTCTCAGGCTTGCTAATTTGTTTATTAATCTTTTATGCAGGACTGTGTCAAATGCCTTGCTAAAGTTTAGGTAGGCCATATCCACAGCCCCTCCCTGGTCTACTACTTTGGTCAGCCAGTCAAAGAAATCAAGTAGATTTGTCTGACATGATCTTCCCACTGCGAATCCATGCTGCCTTGGGTCCTGTGCCCCACTGGCCTCTAGGTACACAACAATTCTTTCCTTCAGAAGTGATTCCATCATTTTCCCTACCACTGAGGTCAAATTGACAGGTCTATAGTTTCCTGCCTCTGTCTTGCTCCCACTTTTGTGAAGGGGAATCACATCTGCCCTCCTCCAGTCCTCAGGTACCACACCATCATCCAATGATTTATTAAAAAGGGTAGTCAGTAGTGTTACTAGTTCTTCCTTTAGTTCTTTTAGAATTCTGGGGTGAATTCCATCAGGCCCCATTGCTTTATCCACCTTTAGTTTTAGGAGTTCTTTCAGAACCCTTTCTTCTGTGAAAGGACTAATATCAGCCCCCCCCCCCCATTCAGAGTGCTTCTATTGACTGGATTAGGAATCTCCCCCGATCTTCTATTGTGAATACTGAGCAGAATATTCATTCAGTATCCCTTCTTTTTCACTATCACTCTCTGCCCAACCACACTCATCTTTATTCAGAGTCAGTATCCCTGTCTTAGTCTTTCTTTGCTCCCTAATGTACATATAAAATGTTTTATCCCCCTTCTTAACTGAGTTGGCTATCCTTTCCTTGGTTTGGGCCTTTGCCATTCTGACTGCCTTCCCTGCTTCCTACTGCTTTAACTGGTATAGTTCTCTGTCCTGCTCCTTCTGTGTTTCCTTATACTTCCTGAATGCTATCTTTTTCTCCCTAACCTTCCCTGCCACTTCTTTTGAGAACCATAGTGGTTTTCTCTTTCATTTTGATTTGTTTATTTGCTTCATGCAAAGGTTTGTTGCCTCTGTGATGGTGGTTTTGATGTTTCCCCATTGTTGCTCCACCCCACCTTCTTGCCTGTTTGCTAGTGCTTTTCTGAGGCACTCTCCCATTTTGACAAAATAAGCCCTCTTGAAGTTTGGTACCTTCACTCTTGTATGGCTTGACTCTACAGCTAAGTTTATCATGAACCACACTGTTTGATGGTCACATGTTCCCAGATGGCTACCCACTTCTAGATTTGAGATCCTCTCTCTGTCCTCATTTGAGAGTACTAGGCCTAAGATTGCTCCCTCCCAAGTGGTTTCCAAAACTTGCTGTCTGAGGCACACCCCCTGTAGGGCATCGAGAATGGCCCTGCTCTTGGACGTGGCTGCAACAAAGGTGCTTTAGTTAACAGCTGGCATATTCAGGTCCCCCATTAGCAATATCTCCCTTTTCTCTGCCATCCTAAGGATGCCTTCTATCATTTTCTTGTCCATTTCCTCCCACTGAGATGGGGGTCTGTATACAACCCCTGTGTGGATTGTGGTGCCATTACCAGTCTCCAGGGTGACCCACTGTGCCTCCTCTCCTCCCTGTTAACCCTTTAGTTCTGTTGATTTGATCCCTTCCCTTACATAGAGAGCTACTCCTCCTTCTCTTCTTCCCTCTCTGTCCCTCCTGTAGATTGTGAGCCCTGGAATGTTGACATCCCAGTCATGGTTCTCTGTGTATCATGTTTCTGTGACTGCCATGATATTCAGGCATCCCTCTTCCATCAAGACCACCATTTCAGAGAGCTTTTTACCTAGACTACAGGCATTGGTACTCATTACCCTCCATTTTTAATGGCCTTATTTCTTTTCGCCCCATCCCTGTCCTTACTGCCTTTGTCTTTTTCTCCATTTACCCCTGCCCTTCTCCCTATCAACTGCTCTATCTTGGTGTTTACCTCACTCATTACCCTGGTTGTTTTGGGGAGGGCTAAGATTTCCCTTCTCCTTTTCAGTGCCTCCCCACTTTGCTAGTTTAAATGCTTGCCAACGAAGCATTTAAACCTATCACCTAGGATCCTGGTTCCCCTCCTGGACAGATGCAGACCACCATGCCAGTATAGGCCTGTATCCCTCCAAGCACAGCCCCGGTCTCCAATGAAGTCAAATCCCTGAGCTCTGCACCAGCTTTTCAACCAGTCATTGAATCCCATGGTGTGGAGTACCCTAGTCTCATCCATGCCATAGATAGATAGCACTTCTGAGAAAGTTACAGTGTGTGCTACTTGCCTAAGGCCCCTCCTCAACTCCACAAACTCCTGTTGCACTGCTCTGATGCCATTCTGAGCCAGGTCATTTGTTCACAGGTGGATAATGACATCCAGCTCACTGATCCTTGCAGCTGCTCCATGATCCTGAGGATTCATTTCCTGTTCCTCAAAGCCATGGCACCAGGCAGGCACCTTACCTCCCTTTCCCCTCCCTCCCCCAGTTATACCCCTTAACAATTGAGTCCCCCACCAGGAATTGTTTCCTTCCCCTGTGGGGTCCTATGCCACCCTCCTGTGGGTCTCCATTGTGGAGGTTCCCAGCATCCTCCTTGGTCTCTGCTGTGGGTGCCTCCATAGAGAAACCATGCTCTGCCAGAGTAGAAAATGAACTGTGGAGAAGCACAACTGTAGGGATGTGCCTCTGTTCCATCACCCTCACCCTTCCTGAGCCCACTGTGGCCCAAACATTTCTCTTTCTTGGCAACTTCTGAGGTAGTGGCAGTGGCCTAGGTAGTCCCTGAATGGGGGTGCAGGTTTTCCAAATCCTTTCCAGATCAGCATGCAGATGAGCAACCTCCTCCCTCACACCAGAGAGGTGCCACCTGCAAATAGGGCAGCAACACAGTCTCCAGAATGTCTCCCAGAAGACTGCTGCTCTACAGCCAGTGCAGTGCACCACTACCCACTATCTGTCTCCCTTCCTGTTTCAGATGTTTGTTTTTTTTTGGTCTTGTTTTAGTGTGTGTAAGCTTGTGAGTGTCTCTACCCCTATTCAGTGTATTGTGCCTTTAAGGATATGAACAGGTGTATGTTGTTAGCAATTTTGGGGAAGTGATATCAGAACCCCTGACATAAAAGAAGTTATGCGCTTGGGGTGGGTAGGGTGAGGGGCAGGGTAGGTGGGAGTAAACCTGTGCCCTCCAGAAACAATCAACTACAACTCTGACCCTCCACCCCAGGGAGTGCATTCCTTCCTTTCAGACTCCTATTTCACAAAGGTTAAGCAATAGGTTGAATCACAAATGACTGCAAATATCTCCCACCTAGAGTTCCCCCCAGGCAAATAAAAGTTAAACTAAGAAAAGTCAATCCCAACCAGGATTCCTTTCCTTTAGGGCCAAGAATGATTATGTAGAATGATCTTGTCTTGTGAGCCTAATCCAATAATTAATTTTCCTATAGTCACAGCCAAAGACATGGCCAGATATTTCCTGAAATTTCTATGATATTTCTAGAGAAATCTCCTGCTTTCACCATTAGCGCAGTAGAGGCAGCAGAGAGAAACTCTTCAGAAATTTCATGAAATATCTGGAAATAGCTGGCCATGTCTGTGGCTACTACTGTAATTTCAATTAAGGCAGCCATGTTAATGAACCCTAATTCAGATTTTAAGTATGCTGTAGGACAAGAATGTCCCAGCCTCAAGATAATCTAAAGAAATTTAAATGGGGGGAAACTAATCTGTTCAGGTTCTGGCATGTCCGGACATCTGAGCCATACAGAAGTTGGGTATCAAATTTCACCCTAATAACCTGTATTAAAGGTTTTAGGGTCATTCCTCCATATTTTACATTAAACCGAGCCAGCCCTGCTATGGTCTTTCTAAGTTTTTCTATCAATAACTCGATATGTAGGGTCCAGTTACACTTTTCTTGAAATAAAACCACCAGGTATACATAACTCATTGCCACTTCTAGTTTCTTATTGCCCACGGTCCAAAAAGTAGACTCTCTCTTTTTTCCCTGACTAAAAATTACAACCTTGGTTTTATTCAAGTTGATTTTCAGTTTTAAGTCAGTTGATCTACTATAAATACAATCTAATTTTTTCTGCAGTCCAGACTTAGTGAGTAAGACAAGGACAATATCGTCCACATAAGCCAATAAAGGGCAAAGTTGTGATGAAATTTTGGGGAATCAAAATTTATAGATTATGAATTAGCTAACATTTTTTTCAATATACAGAAAAAATTATAAAGGTGCCATAACATACCCTTGCCTTACTCCTTTGTTAATTTTGAATGAGGCAGAAATGGTTCCCATTATACCTAATATAATTTTTGCTTAATTATCAGAATATAGCTGTGAAATCAGGGCTCCTAAATTTCTATCAATCCCCCTCTCCATAAATATGGTCCACAGTGTATGTCTTGAAATATAATCAAAAGACAAAGAGTAGTCTATGAAGACTGTATAAAGCTTTTGTTGTAGTAGTTTTACATACTTCTCAATAAGACAGCACATAATAAATATATTATCAATAGTTAAATAATTTAACCTAAATCCAGCCTAGAAATCTGTTAATCCTCCAGTTCTATCCACCTCTTGTTTTAACCTCTCCAGAATAATTTTAAATAATGGGGCCAATATTCAAAATTGCAGTTGGCAATGTTGCAAGTGGTTGCGCAGCACAATTGAGATGTGCTACAGCAATGTAGGGTTATATTCAAAGGAGATGTGTCATGGCACATCTCATCTGAATATACTATGAAATGCCCACAGTGCAAATATAGTCTGCCAGTGCATCCCACAGACAGGTCTGAATATCAGGAATGGGAAATGTTCCAGTGCATCAGAGATATGCCGTGTGCAAATTCCTGATATTCAGACACATATATGCAAATGGGGCCATAATGCAAGCAAGGCACAAATGGGACCATTTACATGTCATTAAGACCCCATTTGCATGGGTTGTGCTGGGCTGGCCAGCAAATTGCACCTGGTGCCCTGCACAGCATGCAGTCCCAGTACTAGGTAGAGCAGTATTATACCCTCTCCATCCCATGCCACGCCCAAACTAACTGTCGTACATTCCCTGGTAGTCTAGAGGTACTCCCTTCCCCTAACCCTGATCGCCCATACTGGTGCAATAATATTGCCTTGTGATCCAGTGGTACCCATTGCCCTGTTCATATCCCTGATTGAAGTTGTAACCCATTTTGAAACATCCTGGTGGTCTAGTGGAATCCCCCTCCCTGTCTGTATCCCTGATCAAAGTTTTAACCCGATTCTAAACATCCTGGTGTTCTAGTGGTACTCTCCTCCCCATCTGGCGACCCCGATCACACAAAATATCCTATCTCACTTTCCTTGGTAGTCCAGTGGCTTCCCCCACACTCACACAGTACCCCCATCCCACCCAGCACCCCCTGGTCATTGGCAGGCAGCATATCCACCCACATACCTCCACCGCTGCCTGTCGAATGACAGCTTACAGTATGTGCTGCAATCTTATTGGACCAGTACTGTGGACCAATGGGCTTGCAGCATACTGTAATAGTCATTCACAACTTTGTGAATAAATGACTTATTCACAAAGTTGTGAATGACTAATACAGTATGCACTGCAAGCCCATACTGTATTCTGTCATTCAACGGGCAGCCATGGGGTATGCGGGTGGGTATGCTGCCTGCTGATGACTGGGGGTGTGCTGAGTGGGCTGGGGGTACTGTGTAGGTGGGGGAACCACTGGACTACCAGGGAAAGTGTGATAGGATATTTTGTGTGATTGGGGTTGCTGGATTGGGAGGGGGTACCACTAGACCACTAAAATGTTTGAATCAGATTAAAACCTTTGACCAGGGATACAGGCAGGGAAGGGGGGTTCCACTAGACCACCAGGATGTTTCAAAATGAGTTAAAACTTCAATTGGAGTTACGGGCAGGGAGGGGGTACCACTGGATCACAAAGGCAATATTATTGCACCAGTACAGGATTTGGGGTTTACGGGAGGGAAGGGGGGAACCACTAGACCACCAGGGATATTAAGTGAATGTTATCATGGGTGAGCAGGGTTACAGAAGGGGAGAGTGGTACCACTAGACTACCAGGGACTATCGTGGGTGCTGGTGCACAGTGTTCGGGGGGTTGCCACCCACAGCTGGTGGCTGCTGTGTTGCACCCTGCACCTCAGCAACCCACCTGTGGGTGGCTAGCAGTTGAGCCTTTTATTATGGGCTCAGCTTTGAGTCCAATTAGGGACACATCTCTGGGTTGTGCTGGCAGATGAGTCGCACATCCTGGGCTGAATATCAAGATGTGCTGCGTATCCATGGGCACGCCCTCTGGAGATGTGCTGCATACATTATCTTTGCACTCCGGTGCATCGGAAATTGCGCTGTGCAATTCCCCCTTTTGAATATTGCCCCAGGGTGCATTTCGGCAGTTGTGTTGGTGCACCTCAGTTGCGCCAGTCATAACTCCTTTGAATATCTCAGCCAATATCTTTAAATTCACATCTAGTAAGCTTATAGGTCTGTACATAATAGGGTCAGCAAGACTTCCTTTTTTATGAATGGAAAAATGTTAGATCCTTTCCAGGAGTGAGGTATAGTATGTGAGACTATACATTTATTAGAAAATGCTGCCAGAAATTTGTTCCAGAGTGAGGTTGAACACAAGAATATCTCAGCAGGTATCCCGTCAGATCCAGCTGCCTTGTGTTTTTAAAGAGTGGCAATAGCATAATATATTTCATCCAGAG
Organism: Neoceratodus forsteri; assembly: GCA_016271365.2. Taxonomy (NCBI): domain Eukaryota; kingdom Metazoa; phylum Chordata; order Ceratodontiformes; family Ceratodontidae; genus Neoceratodus; species Neoceratodus forsteri. Next base: position 495,389,592 of record CM028135.1, on the reverse strand, counting down.
TTACTGGTTTAAAACCTGCATTTACATTAAATGGTTCTCTAGTAGCATAATCTTCAGCAGGATTGTAAAACAATGATAGAAAAATGTGAAAGCCATTTGTCTTCTGTGATATATGTACCATTTTCTGTTTTATAATTGCTAGTACCCCTTGCCACTAAAGTCCAAAATGTCTTAGAATTATTTTGTTGTACAGCGTCTAACATTGTTGCCATTGTTTCTTAAAATACATATATTTTTTGCTTTATAAGGCATTCATGATTTATGTTCTCAATATTTAAATTGGTCAGATCCTGCTTATCTCCAGTATTTTTATAAATTGTGCATAATTTTCTCCAATGAGCTTTCAATAATTTGCAATCAGCATCAAACCAGTTAGATGCTGGTGGCAAAGGTAAATTGATAGATTGTTCCAACCATCTTCTTATATCAGAAAATAATTGATTAAGCCACTGTAATAACACCTGTACATCCAACATGCATAGTTTTTCATAACCCTCTAAGAGAAAAGTGTAGAATATAAAGTTGTTCTTCACTACTCCACCACACCATCAGCATGTCATCTATATATCTACACCACAATTCTATTAGGTCATAGAAGGGGTTTCATTCCCTATTATAGATGTTACATTGTTCTCACATGCCCAGGTAAAGGTTGACATATGTGGGGGTGAATGTTGCCCCCATTGCCGTACCCTTTACCTGGAGAAAGTGTGTCCTTGAAAAATAAAGCTGTTCATGGTCAAAACAAATCTGGCTAGATCACAGAGAAAATCAATAAAGGGTAGATTGTACTTAATGCCATTTTCCAACCAGAAGCAGATAGCATATAATCCCACATCATAAGGGACATTCGAGTACAATGCTTTCATGTCTAGAGTCACCAGAAGTCAGGTGGGATCATGGTGCAGGTCCCCCAGGATGCCTAATATCTGGGTGGTATCCCTGATGTACGAATGCAAAGTGGGTGCCAAGGCCCAGATATTCAAAAGGGTTGCGCATGGAACAACAGTGTTGTGCCATGTGCAACTCACTGATGCACCCCGGCACAATATTCAAACAGGAATTGTGCCTGGCACAAATCCCGATGTGCCAGAGCGCATCAGTAATGTATGCGGTGCAGGTAGGGGGGAGTGTGCCCATGCATACTCTACACATCCTGATATTCAGCCCGGGATGTGCTGAGTCCATGCATATGCAACCCCTACTTGTGCCGCACAAAGCTGATCCAAAAAAAAGGAACAGTGGCTGACCACCCACAGGTGAGCTGCCATATTGCAGGGTGCAACATGGCAGCTGCCACCTGTGGGTGGCCACCCGAGCTCTGGCTGTACCTGGCAGTGCCCCCTCATGCCCAATCATGGGCATACAAACAAAAATGATCCTCCAAACTCCCTGGTGGTCCAGTGGACCGCTGTCAGCCCGATCAAGAGCTTAAGTAAAAATGAGAATGAATCCAATATCCCTGGTGGTCCAGTGGACCGCTGTCAGCCTGATCAAGAGCTTAGGTAAAAATGAAAATGAATCCAATATCCCTGGTGGTCCAGTGGACCGCTGTCAGCCCAATCGCAGGCTTAAGTAAAAATGAAAACTAATCCAATTTCCCTGGTGGTCCGGTGGACCGCTGTCAGCCCCATCATGGGCATTTTTTAAACCAAAAATGAATCCAATATCCCTGGTGGTCTAGCGGATCCCCTCCCCACCTGCCCACTGAACCCTACTGCCCGCTCCTCCCCACGGTCAGTGGCGGTGGCATCTTCCTGCCTGCCGCTTCACACCACCCGACCGACCATCGGTAGGGCTGTATGCCCATTGGTCCACAGTGTGAGCCAATGGGCATGCAGTCTATATTGTACTATACATTCCAGATATGAATGGCTCCATTCGCATATCTGGAATGTGTAGTCTAATAGCTGCACACCCATTGGCTCACACTGTGGACCAATGGGTACAGCCCTACCGATGGTGTCAGCAGTGGGTGGCAGGGCAGCAGGCGGGTGGGTCCTGCTGCCTGCCGCTGACTGGGGGAGCGGGGCAGTGGGGCTCAGTGGGCAGGTGGGGATGGGGGTCCGCTGGACCACCAGGGATATTGGATTCATTGTTATTTTTACTTAAGCCCACAATCAGACTGACAGCAGTCCACTGGACCACCAGGGATATTGGAGTTAATTTCTTTTACAAATGCCATGATTGGGCTGTGGGGCACATTGCCATGCTGCAGGGGGCATCGGTCTCTGACGGCTTCTGCCTGACAGGGTGCCAGGCGCAAGTCGCCGGGGATCGGCACACCTGCATGCAAATGGAGCCATAATGACATGCAAATGGCCCCATTTGAGCCTTGCATACTTTATGGCCCCATTTGCATGTGCACTTTTGAATATCACGGTTGCTGCACATAGCGCAATGGAACTTGCACTAGCGTATCCCCCTGCTCCCTCTGGCTACTTCCGCTGGCGCAGTGCCACTGCACCATGCGCACTGTGGGTGGCCAGGGTGCGATATTCAACCATGGTGTGCCATGGCACAGATCTGTTGAATATTGCCCAGTCAATGCCCCTGTGCGGCCAAGTTGCGCTGTGCCCAGGCTTGTGCCACAGCCTGGTGCAGTTTGAATATCTGGGCCCAAATGTTTAACAAGGCCATCAACAAAATTTGATAATAAAGCTTGCCATTAAAAGGCAGGCCTATTTGTCCCTTGGCCCAGCCAGAAAGAGTGAAAGAGGGGAAGGGAGAAGGGAAGGGGGAAGGGAGGAGGAGGTGGTTAGTGAGATCGCAGAAGGGAGGGGAGATGAGGCTATGACAGGGGACAAGGGCTCACCGGCCATTGGCCAAGTGGCAGGGCTACTAGGGTTCCAGACAAGGGTCTTTAGGTACTATTTAAGGGCTAGCAGCCTTAAGCAAGCCCTCTTTCTTGCTGGGAAAATTATCTCAGCACATCACTGGCATTGAGGTAAGGCACTTACAGGATAAGCCTAGGCCTTTTTTGTGGGCCACGTGGTACCTGATGTTTAATTAGCTAAGCTTTATATCATGTAGCTGCTGTTTTTTTGAGATGTTTAAGCAAGGAGGTCCGTTTTAGAGTAATCAGGAGACCTCATGAGATGAGGGTGTTAGAATGGATATTAGAGCTCCGGAGTAGAACAGATTGTTGTTGGTACTTGGGCCCTGCTGGTTCAGTACACCAGCTTTTCCCTGTGCAGCTTAGAAACATAGAAACATAGACTTTGACGGCAGATAAGGACCACTTGGCCCATCTAGTCTGCCCATTTCCCTACCTACAGGATAGGCCGCAGATCCTAGTTAACCAACAGCCTATTTCTTCCTACCCCCCACAATAATTGCCCTATGTCTGTCCCATGCATTCTTGAATTCTCCCACAGTTTCAGACCCCACAACCTCCTCAGGAAGGCTGTTCCATGCATCCACTACCCTCTCTGTGAAATAATACTTCATTACATTGCCCCTGAACCACCCTCTTTCTATCTTTAAATTGTGTCCCCTTGTTCTTGCACGTCTCTTTTTCTGAAAGATGCTACCCTCTTGGACATTTGTTGATTCCATTGAGGTACTTAAAAGTTTCTATCATGTCCCCCCTCTCCCTTCTTTCCTCAAGGGTATACATATTAAGCTCCTTTAGTGTCTCCTCATACGGCTTATCTTGCAGACCCTGCACAATTTTAGTTGCCCTCCTCTGGACTACCTCTATCCTGTCTATGTCCTTGCGGAGATGGGGTCTCCAGAACTGGACACAGTACTCCAGATGGGGTCTCACCAACTGTCTGTACAGAGGGATAACAACTTCCTGTTTTCTGCTGCTGATGCCTCTCCCTATACATTCCAGTATACCCCCAGCCCTCCCTACTGCCTTCTCACATTGCTTGCTAACCTTAAGGTCATCTGATATGATTACCCCCAGGTCCCTTTCCTTTTTGTTGTTGTTACTACCTCCCACCCATTGTGTATTCTTCCCCTGGGTTCTTGTTTCCCAGGTGCATTATTTTGCACTTCTTTGCATTGAATCCTAGCTGCCACACTTCTGACCATTCCTCCAACCTTGCCAAGTCCCTTTTCATCCTTTCCACGCCTCCCTGTGTATCAACCCTGTTGCAGATCTTTGTGTCATCTGCAAAAAGGCATACTTTTCCTTCCAGTCTCTCTGCAATGTCACTGATGAAGACATTAAAAAGGACTGGACCCAATACTGAACCCTGCGGTACCCCACTAGTAACACCTTAGGATGGTGGTATATTGTTTGTATCACTAATGGCACTGTTTAGAGAGGGGAACTCAGTCGCCATGTGGCAGTGGCTGGTGGTAGCTCACCAGGGAATTCATTGAAATGGCTCAGATGCATCAGCACCTTGGTGTCGCTTGTAAGGTGGTGAGTGTAGCATTGGCAGTGCAGTGGTTATGGGGCCATGCAAGAGGTTAGCGTTAGGTTGGTTGGCACTTTTGCGAGATGTTATAATTGTAGTGTGGTGGGTGATTTTGGTAGGTGACTAAGTCAAGCTAGCTGGTAAGGGGGAAGGGCCTAGCTTGAGGCATGGTGTCGGTTTTGGGCTGAATATTTGGGTTGGCCACTGTCAAGTTGGGGTGATTGGCACATTGTTGTGGAGGCTCCAGTTTGAGGCCTTGTGCTGTTGGGTGGCCATTTTTACCGCGGCCGAGCACGGGTACAGTTTTCGATGGAGGAGGCTCTAGTTGGAGTGCGTGGCATGAGGCCTAGGCATTTTGAGTAGATTGTTCACAAAGTGATCCAGACCATGGAGGGTGATGGGCCTGGTGAGTCCAGCATTTTGCAGATGAATGGGAGCGGGTGCAGCCTTGTAAGGTGGAGTCTCCCAGCAGCTGCAGTGTTTCGGTGTGCAGTGTCACTCCTGTGGGTGGATGCTCAGGTGGAGCGTGACAGTACAGAGCCCTTACATGGTGAAAGAAGTAGGGGGAGAGCCCCAAGAACATGGAAGAGGGCAGTGGGTAGCAGCAGAGCAGTAGGGGGCCACAGGAAGGGGCCACATGGCATTTGCGATGTGGTAGGGTCGGTGAGAACAGGGATGCCACAAGGACCAGCAGGCCTGGGTGGACAGCGGAGGTGACTTTTCCATTCTAACGCTAGAACAAGTAAGAAAACTGGCATGGTTTCTGCTGACGGCAGGGGAGTGCACTCCAGGAGGAGCCAAGGTGACTTTGAGCCCTTGGGGGTGTATGGGGGGGATGCAGGGGCACCATTGGTGCAGCGAGGGCTTCACACCATGAGGAAAAGAGTTTTTTTGTTGTTGTTGGATTTCTACACCATTGGGCCTGGGTGGATGCCCAGTGAGATGGTGGATTAGTGAGGCCTGCAAGGGCATGGAGGCCCGGAAAGTGCACCGTGCATGGCCGGGTGCCATTTGGAAGAACTGTTGGATATGGCAGAATGGGGGGGGGGCAGCATCAGCAACCGAGTGCTATGAATCATTCAGTAGGCACATAAAAAGATAGATGCAGTTGGACTGTCCTCCCAGATGAACATAGCATGCTGGGTACAGTGGCATATACCTGTAATCCTAGCAGTTTGGGCAGCAGAAGCTGCAGGATCACTTGTGTTTAGGGGTTCTAGGCTGCAGTGTGCTATGCTGGACAGAAGGTAGATGTTCCCACTGCTTTCGACACACTAGGTGCTTTGGTCAGAGCTCCCAAATAAAAGAAAGGCCTACATGATCGCATCAGGATACAGTCAATAAGCAGTGATTTGGACTGGGAGAAAAGGGAAGAATAGCAAGGTATAAACTTTTGACAACAGGAACAGGGTGGGTGTAGGGGACCTCGAGAGAGCATTCCCCTGGCAATGGGAAAGGAATAAGGGGAGGCCATGTAGTACCACCCTGTAATAGTGGCTCTGGGAGTGAAAGTAAGCATGCTCCATTACGTGCCATTTGGATGGGGGTGCCACTAGCATGTGTGGAAGTGGGGGAGGACATAAGGTAGTGGACCACAAGAAACAAGGGGTTGGCAAAGGTCCAGACTGCCACAGGCAGCTTGGTGAATGAGAAGAGTTCACACACGGAAGCCCGGACAGGTGCCCCGAGAGACTGTAGACAAGTCAGGGTCACAGGCGCTTGGCAGGCCCAGCTAGCACTCAGGTGGGCCACATGCCAAAAGCCCAGGAGGAGGAGGATGGTGGCAGGTAGCACAGAAGATGGGCACAAGACATTAAAGCCATGCAGTAGGGGGCCATGAGAGTGGTAGCAATTTAAAAAAAAAAAAGAAAGGGTGAATAAACCATTATAGGTACATGCATGGAAGCAGGTGGGAATGGGCATAAATGTTTTAGAATGCCTTAGAACAATTCTTACATGTATAGTTATACTACAAAGATATTAAAATACATAAAACACAGGAAAGTCTGCACTGTACACCAAGCAAGTTAGTTCATCCTTCTGCTAGACTCATCCACTGGACTTTCAGGAATCCTTAATGTAAGGGGTAAAGTCTTCATTTAGCCCAAGGGGTTGAACTGTAATTAGGGACACAATCCATCTGTTTTCCTTTTGGTTCACTTTATTGAGCCTATCTCAACCCCTTTCCATAGGTGGCCCTGTTTTTAGTCCCATGAATTTAATGCAGGATGGGTCTGAGTAATGGAATGATGCAAAATGCGTACCAAGAGGACTTCTGTCACTCTGTTTATTACAGTCCTCACACGTTCCTGTATGCAGGTTTTGAGAGGCTAATTGTTCTGCCCACATTGTGCAGTGTACACATATACCAAATGATGTACACTGAAAATCCTGTCATACCTGTTGTGAACTTCCTCAATACAATGTATGTATGTAGTGCAAAAAAAAAGGGGGATTTGGGGCACAGTATCACGGTACAGGGGAACCCATTCCCAGCCAGTTGGCGAACTGCTCTAGAGGGAGACCAATGAGGTCTTCATGGGTCATCAGGTTAATTTGTGATGTACAGGTTTAAAGGGGAACAGGGTGGGGGGGCCAGGCCAACCCAGGTCAGCCAATTTGGGGGGGCTGGGGGTGCATGGCTAGACAGTTTCCAGGAAACAGGTGGCCATGGGCCATGTAGGGCAAAGAGTGTGAGGTTTTGTTCGGGAAGCTTGTACTGCATGTGGCATTTGCTTTATGACAGTTGGGGGCCTCCAGAGAGTACACAGGGCTGAGAAGCCATGCTGAAGCAGGGGCCATGAGGTAAGGGTGGTACCCCACCGGGGATACACAGTGAGGCCGGGGGCCCCCCGCCAGAGTCTCATCAATGGTGGCACCCAGGGGTGGCACCCAGATTAGAGTGAGGTCAGGGACACCCGCAGGTGGAGGGGCTGGAGAATAAGGGGCAGTGGGGGGCAGCGACATACAGGGGGCAGTAGAGTTTCCATTTTGGGGTGTAAAAAAAAAAAGGAGCACAATAGCAGGCCCAGTGCATGTACAGAGGCCACTCTGCCCATGAAGGAGGCCAGGGAAGGGTTAGAACACCCCCGCCACTCCAGGGAAGGTTCTGGTGGACGGAGCACCCAGCACATGGATCAGGCTCAGGATTCTGGGGAGGTCTTGAGGAATGGTGGGAAACCACTGGTGGTCCCTATGGGCTATTAGGACATGGTGTCGACATAGGGAGGGTGGAGGTGAAGGATCAGGGCAGCAGCAGTTTTGGGGCTGCCCGTGGAAGGGACAAACGACCATTGCATGCATGGGGGATGAAAATGGGAAGGTGAAGGCGTGTCTCCTAGGCTGGAGACAGACCAAGGCGCCGGGTCCCCTAGAGGGAGGAGGGCCACACCAGGTGCAAGGAGCTACAAAAGGGAGCAGGTTGTCTGTTTGGCCAGCCCCCCTTTGTTGGAGTATGGAACCAGAGATGGGTCCTGGCCCTGGTTCCCAGCACCGGGGGGGCGGAGGTATCAGGTTATATGGAGGGAATGGCAGAACTTCAAAGGAAGGCCGGCTGGCCACCAGAATTGTAGACCCCCCAAGCTAGCACCAGCCCCAAGGAACTGAACGGAGGAGGGGGCCGGGGCAGGAGGGTGTTGAAGGGGGTGGCCTGGAGTATGAGGCAGGCCTTATTGGGGATGGTGGTTTGGAAAGTTTTTGCAGGGTGCTTTCAGCTGGGGGCACAACAGGGTAATAGGTTTGCACCTATGGCTGCATTTGTGAGATGAGCAAGGAGCGGGGAGGTCAGGGACGCCCAGCCAGAGACACTTAAGGTTGCGGGGGCACAAGGATCCAGTAAGAAATAGGTGGCTGTATTACATTAAGCAGAATGAGGGGCAGTGGACTGTTTTGATGTCTGGCAGGCGCTTCCTGGAGTGCAGCATTCCAGATGTTTGGATGGGATGGCTACATGTCTTTGTGTAAGCGGTAGTGCTGGTCAGTGCTAGACAGTTTTTCACACTGGCGGAGTTTCATGACAGATCCACAGGTGACATGGTCAGCTGGTACCCACAAGTTCAGACTTGGGGTGGCTCCAAGCTTGGAGCCCGTAGGTCAAGTGGGTAGGGGGCAACAAAAAGGGGGGTGGTATCCAAAGCAGTCCCTGCAGGTAAAAAGAGGACAGAGATGGTATGGGACAGGGGGCCCCCCCAAGGAGGAAAGACAGGGGACCAGAATGAGATGGGTGTTCGGGGGGGCATGTTTTTATCCAGTTACCCAGGGATACATGGTCAGGCCCAAGGGCTCAGAGTACAAGGGAAGGGGCGAACATGGTGGGAGCTTGTGGTAGAGGGCAGCAGCACAGGGGCATCAGAATGGGTGGAGGATAGGGGATGAGGAACATGGGCAGTCTAGGTTAGACCAGCTCGAACCATGGAGGGAAAAGGAACCACCATTGGCAGGGGATGGGCATCATGAAGGGGTGTCGGGGGCCTGGCGAGTGGATTCCCCTGTCAGGAAGGGGCACAACTGGGGTAAAGTGGGATCTGCATTAAACTTGCAACAGGTTTTAGCCATTCCAGGTTTAGTCTTAACGTGGATAACTTATGCACAGATCGATCAGGAACATGCACAGGCTGCCTCAACCATACGGAACCAGGGGTGGTGATATTGGTATGACGACAGGGAAGGAAACAGGTATCCCTGAAATTAAATACAGACATAAGGTCATGTAATTGCTAGTCACAGTTCAAAGGGTGGGCTGCTGCACAGATCTGGTCTGGGCACAGAGGCCCGTGGAGCACTCGGCATAAGGGATGGCAATTGGTGCAGCTGGATCTGGGTCTCAAATTGGGACTGGGGGCAGGTGCAGGCGAGGGGCTGCAGTTGTGGGGGAAGCAGCCCAGTGGCAGGAAATTGAGGGAATGAGGGTGGCAGTAGGAAAAGAGGGGCCTATCTTTCCGACATGCCCTAAAGGGGCAGTGCGTCTTACCAACAGGTGACAGAAGCTGACAGGGATGGGGGAAGGGCCCCCAAAGGGTATCAGCCCATTCTCAGCTTGGAATGCAGATGAAATCAGAAGGAGGCAGCAGATGGGTTTGAGGGCCTTTCCCCTGGAGCAGTTTCTGGTCCTTGGCCCAGTGAGCAGCCGTCCATGGGGCTTTGGTACCGGACGGGAAGTGGGGCAAGACAAACGAGCGAGAAGGCAGTAGGGATTTGGGGATGATAGGTTATATTTTGTCAGAGAAGTTCTACGGTCAAAGGGCCGGGTCATGTCTGCATTATTGTCCACCTTGGGGGGCAATGACCTTGGGGGTCCCTTGGGGTCCCTGTGAGGGACATGGTATGGGACCTGAAGAAAGAAAGCACTGGTGGCTGCAGGGAGTGATCAGCTGGGTGAGACCACCCAAAGTAGGATGGTGGGGAAGCAAAAGGGGTGAAAGGGAGAGAAGTGAAAAGGACCATCAGTATAGGTGGGTAGTTCAGGGGCCTATCCTTCTGGCCCTTCTGGGCCTGGGGGAGGAGTGAATATGTAAGAGCCTGAGACCCTAGCCAGCAAGAGGGAGCCCAATCTTCCATCTCAAGCAGGAGATGGGTCAGTGGAAAAGAGGGACCAGGGGAAGGGGGCAGAAAAAGGGGAGGGAGGCACCATGGGCTGGGAACAAAGGAACCCAGCCATGGGAGTAAAAGGGGGATGGTGAGGAAGATAAAGCTAGGGGGTAGATCACTGTGTCTGCATCTAGCAGGGAAGGAGTCCGGGTAAGGATGGTACATGGTTTTGGTGAGAGAGGGGGAGCTGGATCACAGTGTCCGAACCCCGATGAGTAAGCCGGATCACAGTGTCCGGACCCGAAGAGCAATACTGAAGGAGAAGGACCATGAGGGGAAGAGGAATGGATGGAAGGTGTATGGGTGGACTGTTATGTCCATAATGAAGAAAATAGAATGATATGTCTGAGTAATTGTTGAATATTGTGATTACAGAATTATTGGAATGTAATGTTATAAAGAGTGCCTTTAAAATAAATAATGCCAGAGAGCATCCAAACGTCAGTAGTTGTGGAAGTGTATTATTTCTGGGGTGGATCAGGGATAATAGCTCGGTCAGGGAACCAATACCAGAAAACATGATCGGTAGTTTAATAGGTAATTATTGTAACATTTATACATATGCACATTTGGAGTACATTTATAATAGTGTGCTATTTGACTTTTTCATCTACCTTTTATGTATCCACCAATCATAATTGTGCACTGTCACTTTAAGTACTGCAATTAAAAGATGGGAGCTTGTACTAGTGGGACACTTCCTGATTAAGCCTTAGGGAAAAACTGGTTGAAGTTAGTTGGGTCCTGCATGACTCTTCCCTTATCTGTGCTTCTGCACCATTACAGGTTTGCACTTTTTGCCTTAATAAATTGCTGTTGAATTGATGCCAGTTGAGCCTCTGGTTTGCTTTTGTGGTGGGTTGTGCAGGAATTGTTTTGTGTGAGATAAATTAGCTAGCACCAGAAATCAGGGAGGGTTGCAACTGCTTCACTTTTACTGGTATTACTTGACTTCCCAGGCCAGTACATTTTTAAATTGTGATCTTTTTGATATGGGTCGATCAGAATGTTGACCAATACAATATTGGAAGGATATTGAAGATCACCTTTGTAAAAAGTATAATATTGCTCCTAGGGCTTTACTACATATCTTGTGATCCAACTTACCCCAAAAAAATGTTCGCCTGTAGGATGGTCGGTATGGCTTAATATACAGTTGTGTCAACTAATTGGTCATAACCACAGGAGAGATCCCCACCAACCTATATGTAAGAATCTGAACTTTAAAATCACAAATAATCCTATACCACCTGCTTTTTTGCCTCCTCTTGGGCAAGATACCCTTAAGGACTTAATTGTTGGTGGTCAGTTTTTGACTTTCAATCAATTCTGAAGAACACATCTTCCTCCACCTCCCTGTCTCCCTACCCCCTCCTCCCCTACTCCCTATATTCCTACCCCAACCCGCCTTTACCCATTCTGCCTCCTAGCACTTCTTCCCTTGCTCCACCTCCCTTTCTCCTTAACCCCTCCTCCCATCCCATACCCCAGTCACCTCCCTCCCCTAGACCCCCTTTCCTGTATCCCATCTCTGTGCACAATATTCCTGTCCTGCTGAACCTACCATCCTCCCCATCCCCCACCTCCCTGCCTCCCTACCCCTCCTACCCCACCCCAGTCACCACCCTCCTCCAGACCCCCTCCCTGTACCCCATCTCAGTGCACAATATTCCTGTCCCTCTGAACCTACCACCCTTCTCTGCAATGTCATCTACATCCCCATGTTTTCAATATTTTCTTTTTTTCTTTTCCTTCTGCCCCAGTGAAGACTTGTCTCACTCTGTGTGTATCATCTGTGTGCACATTAGTACTGTTTACACATGCTATCCAGATCTGTTTTGTATAAGATCATGTACATCACTGTATTGTTTGAAATCTCCAGGACCTCCTTGTGAATGAGCTTGTTCAATGGAGTAATTCCTGAAATAATAAACTTGAACTTGAACTTGATGTTTTATTTAAGCCCTCCATTTTCCCTTTCTTCCAGCTAACACATGCTGTGAAAAGGAGTCTGGGGCCCCATCCTTTATATCTTTATGAGAGCTTGGTTTTTGAAGAGTTAATTGTCTTAGCAAAAAGGGACCATTCTGTTTCATTGTTGTATTGGACATTAAGGGAGAAAACTGAATTACAATTGGCTCTAAAATGCAGTTACTTTTCACAGGAATTTCCGGACCATCCCAAATTGTTTGATACTTTGGCCCCATTGATTTCCTTGCATACATTTATTAAATTGTACAAGCTGCGACTTCTGCAGTATAAGATTTTACATAATGTTTATTTACACCACGGAAGTTACATAAAAGGGGCAAACAGTCATACTCTAAATGCCACAGATGCCAATTCTCTGTAGGTACATTGAAACACATGCTATGGGATTGTCCCCAGATCCAGAATTTTTGGATGCAAATTCAATCCAAATTTGATCTTTTATTGGGTCTGGAAAAAGCAATCACTCCTTAGCTCTGCTTACTAGGCTGTAGAAGAGAATGACTGGCTTATAAGTATAGATGTGAAGAGTTTGTATTCCAATATTCCTCAAGAAGGAGATTTGAGGACTATCTCTGATAGCCTACGAATGACAGAAAAATCGTGCCACCAACAGATTACATTATCGAATTAGCTAGGTTTGTTCTGGAAGCCAATTACTTTTGGTTTGTCGGCTCCTTTTATGTACAAAAAAGGGGAATAGCAATGGGGACAATATTTGTCCCAAATGTCACTAATTCCTATATGGGGGCATGGAAAGAATGCTTTATTTATGACCAGAAACTAAACCCCCTATGTTGCAAAATTGAAGCTGTGGAAACAGTACATCGATGATTGTTTTGTAATCTGGACAGGTGAGAAAGAATAATTTTAATTTTTTATAGACTACATTAACAATATGAATGAACATTTGCACTTCACGTATGAAGCAAGCCAGGAATGATTGCCTTTTTAGATAGTCTCATTACTAAACAAGGGAACAGATTGGAGTCAAGCCTATACAGGAAACCTTTGTCTAGGAATACAATATTGCACAAAAAAAGTTGCCATCCACAGAGTGTGGTAACTAATATTCCAAAAGGTCAATATAAAAACATAGAAACATAGAATTTGTCGGCAGATAAGGACTGCTTGGCCCACCCAGTCTGCCCATTTCCCTACCAGATGGATAAGCTGCAGATCCTAGTTAACCAGCAGTCTACTTCTTCCTATCCCACCCCCTAGAATTGCCTTATGACTGTCCCATGCATGCTTGAATTCCACCACGTTTGTGACTCCACAACCTCCTCTGGAAGGCTGTTCCATACATCTACCACCCTCTCTGTGAAAAAATACTTCCTTAAATTACCTCTGAGCTGCCCCTTTCTATCTTCAAATTGTGCCCCCTTGTTCTTGCACACCTCATTTTTTGAAAGATGCTACCCTCTTGGACTTTGTTGATTCCCTTGAGGTACTTGAAAGTTTCTATCATGTCCCCTCTCCTCCTTTCCTTGAGGCTATACATATTAAGCTCCTTAAGTCTCTCTTCATATGTCTTCCGGTGCAGACCCTGCACCATTTTAGTTGCCCTCCTCTGGACAGCTTCCATCCTGTCTATGTCTTTGCGGAGATTGGGTCTCCAGAACTGCACACAGTACTCCAGATGGAGTCTCACTAGCTGTCTGTACAGAGGGATAATAACTTCCTGTTTTCTACTGGTGATGCCTCTCCTATGCATCCAGTATCCCCCAACCCTCCTTGCTGCCCTCTCACATTGCTTGCCCACCTTTAGGTCATCTGATATGACTACCCCCAGGTCCCTTTCCATTTTTGTTGTTGTTAGTATCTCACCCCCCATTGTGTACTCTTCCCCTGGGTTTTTGTTTCCCAGGTGCATTACCTTGCACTTCTTAGCATTGAATCTAAGCTGCGGTACATTTGACCATTCCTCTAACCTTGCCAAGTCCCTTCTCATCCTTTCCACTCCACCTTGTGCATCAACTCAGTTGCAGATCTTTGTGTCATCTGCAAAGAGATGTGAGAGAATATGTGAGAGCTAAATGAATATGCTCTGATAATGAAATGCTAGTGGCTTTTAATGTGGAAAAGATGATAGCAAGTATGAGGCCACACACAAAGTTTTAAAAAGATGGGAAAGGCTTTAAACTCTTTTATTAATTGCATAATTCTTCTGACTCATATTGGATGATTAGTTTCGAGTTAATAACTGAGTTGATTATTAACTATTACCATGTCAAGGAGCTGGTCTATTTAATAACTTTAGGTGGGATAGATATGAATTATTTCTCACTGCATATCCTTTGTTTTCATGGGTTAAGGTACTGTTTATTAGTTCCCTGCTCAGTGCAGTTTTTCATATATGCCGGTACTTTATTTTGGGCAGGATCTAGCTCTAGACCACCAAGTATTATACTGTATATAGGCTGTTTCTTTTTTGCTTGTGGCTGTAGGAGTGGTTTTTTTATTAGGTTTTTGATGTGCATTTTATTTATTTATTTATTTATGTTGTTTAGGTTTCTGTTATTCTGTTTTTATATTTATATATTTTTTATGTTTATACAGTTATATTGGCTATAGAGTTTGCACCATTTTCCTTGTATATGGTTGCTATGTTTTTGACTCTTTTTATTTATTTGTGTTTTTCTTTAACAGTTTGCATCTCTAATGTGTAATATATTGGATTGGTTGACTAAAACCTTTCAATACAGTTGACTAAGTTACAAAAACAAATTGGATTGTCTAAAAGCCCCAACCTACAATTTAATTTTCTAACTTCTCCAATATGCTTTTTAAAGTTTAAGTTCATATCTATCCAAATTCCTAGATATTTGTACTCTGTGATCAAGTCTAATGCTTCATTCGTATCTGTTTTTATGCTAATGGTAATTGAATCTGTCTTTGTACTTCTCCAAGACTTACTAAAGAGCATTATGTTTGAGTTCTTACTATTCATGACAGGTCTTGTGTCCCTAAGCCAAGTAAATATGCTGTGAAAATCTTCTTGGAGAACTCTTTCCATATTACTGATATAATTTTCTTGAGCAATAATAACTGTATTGTCAGCATAAAGTCACAAAACTGTATTTTTCACAATTTCTACAATTTGATTTACACAAATTAGAAAAAGTGTAGGTCCTAAAATTGATCATTGTGGGACTCCCTATTGAACAAATTCCTTATTTGATAAAGCAGTGTAAAATTGCACCTGTTGACTCCTGTCTTTCAGATAGGAATCAAATCAATTACAGGTATCTTGTGCAAACCCAATATCCAACATTCGTTCATGTAAAATATTATGATCTACCATGTCAAAGACCTTCGAGAGGTCCACGAACACCACACTCACCACTATGCCCATCTTTCTTTTCCCCACCTTGCTCCTCCACTCTCTACCCAGTGCCACCTCCTCAACTGAAACTGAACCCACTGCCCCTCCTCCTTGAGAATTTTTCAGCCCCCAAGATCATTTCAGTCCCCCACTATTTCTCCCTTAATTTTGCTTCTGTCCAACTCCTAGATCATGTAGTGTGGTTTTTTCAACTGTTGTTGATTCGGTTTCAAAACATATATCTTTACTGCCACAAGTGCCCAAGGAGCTGCTTACAGACTGCTTTATCTGCACCACACAGACTCACAGCAGATGCAGTACAGCCCTTTAAACACCACTGAACAACCAGGTGTCAGCCCAGTGTCATGTGCTCCTCTTCTGCTATAAACTCTGTGAAGAACCCCGCAGTATGCCCTTTAATGCCTGTTTCCAGCCTGGAAGTCTTTACCCATTACACATTACCAATGTCAAACTACCTGATCCGTGAATTACACTGTTATGTTGGGTAGAGTAGTATATTACCCCAAGTACCCTACCCAGTCAAAAATATGTGATATAAGCAGTACCCGAGTCAGCTACCCATCGGGTAGCCCATGCTTACATATATAGCAATATTAATATCAGTATAATGGCCACTCTTCCAGAATTACCTCTATTTGGAGACATATCTCTAATTACTGTGTATTATAAACCTAATAATCAATTAGCCTAAACTGGCCATTGCAACAATTACCATTGACTTGTAGTTTGTACTGTCCTGAACAGTTCAAGCTGCTGGCTCTTGCACAAAAAATACATCAATTTTGGTGACAGTTAAAGTTTCAGCTAAAACCAGGCAAATGTTTCTTATCAGTATAGAGTCACATGGTGTAAAAAAGCATTTCTAATAGCCAACAATTATAAACTGTTACAAAATCTATACAGAACTACATAACTTGTATGAGTCTAACAATTAACATTTTATAAACTGCAATTACAGTGTGCCAACCACAGCAAACAACCAGTTTATTGAAAAGTTGTGAACACTCCAAAGTGCACATTAGTAGAAGTATTCAGTAGATATTATGTACAGCAGCAGAAGGAGATGGCTACTGTCTAGTCAGTAAACATGGCTTTGTGCTACTGGGCTTAGTGATACATACATATGACGCACTCTCTGAGGACACAAAGTGTCAGCCATCTTGCTGCTTCAGCTTCCACCGTGCAGCATAAAACCCACCAAATGTCTTGTACAAATCATTGTTTTATTTCTTGAAATAACTCTGACACCACAATATCTAATAACACTCATAAGCAAACATGGTTACCAACCTATGAATTAACCACTATATCCCTCTACTCTGCTAACTACCAAACAAGCATTAATGTTTTAGTTAAACTGAAGTACATGTGAGAACATTAATAGAATCCAGACCTGCTTAATCCTCTCTTTCAAATGTGTTTTCTCTCTCCTGGCTGTCAAAATATGCTTTCATTAGTTCTAAAAATTTACAATTTTTGATGGGTCCATGTAAAGAAATGTTTTCCTACACAAAAGATGTGGAGTCTTGCAGGAAACTGTAGCATGTATGACAGACCGAGAGTCCTAAGTCCTTACCTGACACAGCCAAAACCTTTTCTTTGTTGATATGTTGCAAAACTAATGGATTGTCTTCCCACCCTCCATATGTTGTGTACCTCTGTTGTTTGTAGCATCCAGGATTGTATCCTTTACATGTAACTCTGTCATGATGAAAAGTATTATCCAAGATGGTCTGTATTCAATGGACATGTCTGAGGAGTCACTCAGCAAGTTTTTTTGATTAGGACCTCTATTTACAGTCTCAAGCTGTCGTACAGAGTTTTATTTAGGAACAAGATAAGATCCAACCCTTCTGCTTCCTCAGTGACTCCAAGGAGTCAAATGTTATACATCCATGAGCTGTTTTCTAAGTGTGCCAAATAAAGCATTAAACGTTTTTTCTGCCACGATACCTGTGTCTACTGTAGCCGTCTGATTTATAGATTCTGACTGACAAAGTACCTCAGGACTGGAGGATGGCTCATGTGGTGCCCCTCCACAAGAGTGGCCCCAAGGATGAACTTGGAAACTACAGACCAGTGAACCTCACATCCATCATGGATAAGCTAATGGAGACTATCCTGAAGGAGAGGCTGGTGGCCCTCCTAGAAGCCAAAGGACTACAGGACAGCAGACAGCATGGCTTAATATGGGGCAGATCCTGGCAAACCAACCTGGTGGAGTTCTATGACTGGGTAACTAGGCAACTGGACAGGGGCCATGCAGTGAATGTCCTGTATCTGGACTTCAGTAAGGCATTCGACTCGGTGCCACATGGAAGGCTGGGAAGTAAGTTAATAGGCACAGGGGCAGGTGCAAAGCTGGTGAGATGTTTAGGAAACTGGCTTCAGGAAAGGCAACAGAGGGTGGTGGTGGGTGGGTAGCTCTCACACGCAAGGGTAGTGATGAGCATTGTTCCAAAGGGCTTGGTGTTGGGACCAGTTTGGGATATTCATTGCAGACATATCATGGGACATCAAGAGCAAGATCAGTCTGTTTGCTGATTATACCAAGGTAGGAGCAGTGGTAGATGACCTAGGGGGATGGCAGAGGTTGCAGGATGATCTGGCAAAGCTTGAAACCTGGTCAGACACCTGGCAACTGGGGTTTAATGCCAAAAAGTGCAAGGTGCTGCATTTTGGGATGAATAACCCAAGGAGGAGTTACCAGCTAGGGGGAGTGCAGCTAGCCCAGACAGAGAAGGAGAAGGATCTGGGGGTGCTCATTACAGGGTCAATGAACAACTCAGCACAATGTAGGAAGGCAGCTGCAAAGCCCAACAAAATGCTGGGTTGTATTGCAAGGGGTATATCCTCGAGGAGGGATTAGGTGATTCTGCCACTGTATAGGTCATTAATTACTGCACCTGGAGTACTGCATGCAGTACTGGCACCCATATCTGAAGAGGGACATTGAGTTACTGGAGGAGGTGCAGTGCAGGCTGACAAAGATGATCAAGGGGCTGGGGGACTTATCATACGAGAGGAGGTTGAGGTAGTTGAACATGTACTCACTGGAGGACAGGAGGGATGGGGGGACATGATTGAAACCTTTAAGTACATGAAAGGAATAAACAAGACAGGTACAGAGGGGCTGTTCAAAGTAAGGAAGGGGAGGGACACCAGGGGCCATGATAGGAGACTGGAGGGAGGAAGGTTCAGGAGGGAGATGAGGAGACACTTTTTTACAGAGAGGGTGGTGGCTGGGTGGAATGCTTTGCCTGCAGAAGTGGTATCCAGTAGAACAGTGGACTGCTTCAAAAGGGGATGGGACAGCACATGGGGGAGAGTTAATGAAGGGGAAGGGTGGAAGGGTGGGGCAGCTGCAGAATAAGGGGTGCTAGCTGCACATTCAAGCAGACTTGATAGAACTCTAGGCCTTTATCTGTTGGCAAATTTCGTATGTTCGTATGTTCATATTCCACTGCACTTTTTGCCTCCTCCAATACTCCAGAAAGTTTCATTTCCATGACCATAAATTTATCAGAAAGCCCCCCACTTTTTTGTTGAGTTCTCAGATGGTCTTTAGAAGTATGGCATTGGTGAGTTCCCCTGCTCTCTGTATCTCACAGCTGCCTGTCTCAGCTGTCTTCTGCTTTCATTTTCATGCTATCCTGTGGAACAGTTTGATGAGATTTTCCCATAGTTACTGCATATAAAAATGAGCTCTTTTGATGTGGAGAAACACCAGAAATCAAATGCTATTATTGAAATTTCTCTTGCAGTCACAAAAAAGACAGTTTTGAAGGTTTTCAGGTTACACAAACAGAGCTCCTCTGTGGTGCAACTTATTTCATCAGCTGCTGGCTACATCCCCCAACAGCAAGGTCATTATTATTAAGGTGAACTCTCTACAATGCCTTATTACTGCTATGCACATAGTAAAGTCAGGTACATAGATGCAGCAACACTTGCAATAATTGTTCAGTGTGTGATGTACTCTAGGGATAGTACCAGGCAAGACTTTTAACCAGGGTGTGTCACTTATAAAATAGTACTACACATGTCCAAAGGTGAGCTGAGGGAGACCAGCAACCTCTCAAGAAGCAGAATGGTAATCCTTTGCCTCATATGGATTTTCAGCAAGTAAAAACAAACTGCAGTGCAGCTGACAGTGTTTTCAAACTGAGAAGCATGGATTCAATGTATAGGTAGTGGGTAGTATTGCTCTCAATAGAAAATATTTACATGAAAGATTATGTCAAATCCAACTCACATTATATGACCCATGGTTAAGCAGTCTATGCAGCAGTCATTCTCTGCTATGATACATCAAATTTTGGAAAGTTGAACAAGCCATGTTCATCCTATTTCTTAAATGAGAAGTAATGCTGCAATCTCTGACCACCATGATGTGTACAAAGCCCAGACAAAAAACAATGTTTTGTAACCTCACAATGAGTAGTGCTTCTTTTGCTTGGGGAAGCAGCATAGCCTATAAGTTAGAGCACTGCAGGGATTTTCAAAAGGGTTGCATGTGGATGTAAATGCATCCTGCATCTGTGTTCATTTTCTTCTGTCCAGGCAGCCCTCCTGCTATTTTCAGAATTTGCTTGCATTTACTACAAAAAATTATAAAATCACACATACTCCCATAATGCAAAGTGTCATGGGCTGTATATACAAATCACCACAAAATATTATACTGGTTCAACTTTGAGCAGAAATGCATGGTGCCAAAAGGCCTCTCACACAGTCTGCAAAGGGTGTCAACAGAAGACACAGATATGTGTTCCATCCTACCAGGACTCATTAGCGTGCCTTGTCTGTATGACACCCCAGTTGAATGAACCAGCTATCCTAAGTTGGTCTACCTGGGTTGGGTTGTGGTGAGCCCAATAAAAACAAAAAACAAGCTAAAAGACAAAGAAGCTTAGTGCACAAGCAGACTGTGTGAGAGGCCTTTCAGCACCATGCATTTCTGCTTAAAGTTAAACTAGCATAATATTTTGTGGTGATTAGCATATCCAGACCATGATGCTTTGCATTATGGGAGTATGTGTGATTTTCTATTTCTTTGCAACTTGGCTTCCCAGCCAATGCCCATTGAGGCAACCCTTGCCTCAGTGCTTGCACACTAAGGTTCTTTGTCTTTTAGCTTGTTTTTTGTTTTGATTGGGCTCACCACAACCCAACCCAGATAGACCAACTTAGGGTAGCTGGTTCATTCCACTGGGGTGTCATACAGATGAGGCACACTGATGAGTCATGGTAGATTGAAACACATGTCTGTGTCTTCTGTTGGTACCCTTTGCCGACTGTGTGAGAGGCCTTTTGGCACCATGCATTTCTGCTTAAAGTTGAACAGCATAATATTTTATGGTGATTTGCATATACAGCCCATGCTGCTTTGTATTATGGGAGTATGTGTGATTTTGTATTTCTTTGAAACTTGGCTTCCTGGCCAATGCCTTTTGGGGCAACCCTTGCTTTAGTGCTTTTGCAGTAAGGTTCTTTGTCTTTTTACTACAAAAGATCATAGTTTACAGCAAAAAACAGATGCAATTGCATCTAAATTATATGCAAATGCACCAGTGTCTATTTTTGAATGCAGTTACACCAATTTCTTTTTGTGAACTTTGGATGATGTTAGGCCATCTAATAGATTGTATATCAGGTTTGGATGCCTTTCTGCTTTGAAGATAGCAGCAGATGCATCTTAGGTGGCTCTCTTTGAAAATCCCCCCACAGATTTTAACCCTGGAGATTTGGCAGACCTGGATTTGAATCCCACAACTCTGACATATATACTATGTGACCCTGAGCAAGACACTGAATGTCCCTGTGCTCCAGGGTCACACCGAGAAAGATTCTTCAGCTAATTGTTCCATCCCTGGCCGAATACTGGAAATAAATAGAAAGGGCTTCTTTAGGTATCAAACTGTTGTTTATTTTTTTCAGAGCCTGAGGCAGTATTTTATTTACCTGTGCTTCAACATATAACCTTTTACTGTAAATCAGCAGGCATAAACTTTGCACCATGGCAATGTCTGAAAACCTTCACAGGACAGGAACAGAGAGGCCAAAGTACAGTATTTGGCTTACAGCAAGTGACCATCATGTATGATAACACCTAGGTTAGGAGGACCCCCCTTTCTAAGAGTCTAGTGATTACAGTAGTAAGTACTGTACTGTAATTGTACCTGGTTCATTTATTTATTTTTATTTTATTTTGAAATGTTTCACCAGGAAGAACATCATGAACTATAATAGCTCATTTCCAGATGTGTCCTGGGAGGATGGAGGTAGAAATGCAAGAGCAGTAAGTAAAACATTGCAGGATGAATACATAAAATACATTAATACATTAAAGCAAGTAAACTGGTAGCCAGATCAGAAATAAAACAATAGCATACAGCTTCAATGTGGAAACACATCACAGATATACAAATCAGTCAAACACATACACATTCATAGAGAAGCAATACTGTACCAGATAAGTAGTGCAAAACAGGCTAGACATAATTATGCATTTAACAACAGACCAAAAGAATGTTACACGTAAAGTGCTAAATTATTCCCTGAATTTAAGCTCTCCATCAAAACACATGCTAAAATGAGGATCATATACTCAGGCTCCTCAATAAGTAAGGATTATGTGGTGCTTGAATATTTCACTTCATCTGGGAAAATAAAGATTGATTGATTGATTTGTGCTTGGAACTACATAAGAAAAACAAACTGTCTCAACCATCCCTCAAAAAACACTGAAACTCCTGTTTTTATGATGATTGATTAATTTGGTCCAACATATTTGGCAGCAGCTATATTTGCTTTATATGAAACATGTTTGATAAATTATATACTCAATTATGCAGATTTATATTAAGTTGCTCTTATTTAATGCACTATAAAGAGCTATATGACTCATTAAACTGACCACTCTCTAAAGCTGGTAGAAGTCACATTGAATAACATTAACATTCAAATGTCATTTGATTAAAAGTCATACAGTGAGGAATGCAGCTGCACATGAATTCTCATTAGTTAGTAAGGTCCTGGTATTAAAATGTGTTACATTCTCCAAGGAAACCTTGGTCCTACAGTATGAAAACATCACATGTATTGCTTTGTGTTGTTTTCAATCAACTGTTAGTTTTATTTAGGTCATGACTCATCAGTAAGCACTGTCAGTGTTAAACAAAGGTCTGCAAAGTTTTTAAAGGTACCTAGACAAGTAGCACATGTTGACATTTAAATAGATTAAAAGTATTTTCTGAAATATTATTATTTCACTTGGGATATGCACACTACATGGTGTGAATGTGCATAAATTTCAACCATCTCTTCTGTCCCCAAGGATGCTTTTGAAAAAGGGTATTTCATCTTATGATGTTCATCCTTGTGATCAACATTTGAATAAATGTATACCTGGAAATCTCTAGATATCATCCTTTTAATCTAAACACACCCCAGTAAATTTTTACTATATATTAATTAATTTCCTAAGTTTTCAATTGTTAATCATTTTATTACTAACACAAGGGACTGTTAGAAAATCAAAATACTGTGTAAGAAATGTCAGACTAGAAGAGCTATGTAGACTGTGGAATTTTGTTAGCAGAATTCAGGTGGAACAGCAATTTTGATTCCAAAATGCTTTACAGAATTTTTCTTTAAATTCTGCAGAATTCTGAAAGTTTTTTAAAGAGCTAATGTACTACGTAAAAATAATATTAGTTTTTAAAAGTAGTCAACCAATACCTTTTATATCTGAGGTACTTTTTCTTTTCCCTATGGGTAATTAGAAGATTGTTTACCTGATGCTAATACTGCAGGTGTGATGTATGGAACAGCACTCTGCTTGGCAGCTGGCATATCTAGTTCTCTTCCTCCACTACATTATCAGCACTGTGACCTCACTGACTGTGTCATCCACAGATGAGTGACCTGGCAGCTTCTGAGTGGCTTTTCCTGAGCACCTGTGATGTCACTGTCAGTGAGATCATAATGCTGATGATATAGTGCGAGGAGGATGAAGACAGATATGTCAGCTGCCAGGCTGAGTGCTGTTCTTCACATTCAGCACAATATTATCACATAGAACACTTTCTAATGAGCAAAAGGAAAAAGAAAAATACTTCAGAATGAAAAAGTTACAACTGTCTACTTCTTTAAATTTGAATAATTTTCCTGTTTGTTTTGGTTCCTCTAGCTCTTTAATTTAAACTTCACGGTTAGTTTTCTCCAGTTTATGAGAACTGCAAATTTGTTTTCCACAGTTTTCAGAAACTGAAGCCACAGTTTGCACAATTTATAGAACACACATCAAAGGTTTATGTAAATCACAAATTAGTAATCTGTACTTTAAACAGAAAGGTACAAACTGCTCTGGAATTTCAGAATTTTGTGTTTTACAGAATCAATAGAATAAGGTGGAATTTCTAAAATGCTGCAGGATTTCATCAGAAGTGGAATTTGAAAATTCAGTACAGTTTTACCTACCAGTTCTTAAAAGTAATACAGCCACATTAATAACGTCTCTTTCTTACAAATGCATAACATTAAAAAATACTTAAATTACTGAACATGATTTACTAACTAATCCCTTTAACCAAGATATTAATTTTTAGTATGGTGGTGAATCAGTTAATAGACATTTTTTGTAACTGTGTTATGATTAATCGTTAAATCAGTCAATTTTAGTTTGTATGGCCCCTATCATCCAAACATATTTATTGACTGATTAATTGACTGATTTTAATAGAATAAAATCATAGAGCAATGCTTATTTACAGTGGTGTCCTATGGAAATGTTTTAAAAAGAGTAAAATAAAAAATACAGAAAAAATAGCATTCAAAGGCACTTACTGTATGTAAGAATTGTACATTTTAAGTAATACCTTCTATGCCAACACTGCATTAAAGACTGATGGTAGCGAATTTGTAAACCAGTAAATAATACCTTTTTTGGTAGGAAGTTTTACATTCAGAGCTCAGAAAGCTACAGTCAGATAGTTCCACTGAACTGCACAGAAGTGACTGAAGGAAAAAATGCCATGAGATGTTTTTGAATCTAGGGATAGTCAATTCCAACAAACTGAATATTTTAAAGTATTAGAAAATAGTACTCATTGTGTTTCTTTCTTGCAAATAGTTACATAGTTAGTCCTGGCCACACCTTAATGAAAAAAGCAACTTGTGCAAAACTACTGTAATAACAAATTTAAATGTTTATATAGTGCACAATGAATAAGTATTGTAAGGGTATTCAAAAATAAATTTTGCCACTTGGTTTTGCAATTTGTCTAGCTTTGAATGCAATTCCCTGGATTCATTGTAATAAAGTATGTCTGCATAGTTTAGTAAAGGAAAAAATTGTGTTTGTGCAATTGTATCCTATATATTAGGTGCTAAGCAACTTTTGTGTTTAAATAAAGTCATTTCTTGCTCCAGCTTTCTTCAATAAGTTCTTAACAGAAATATTGCCCACATAAAAGAGATCCATTCAATAACCTGAATATTCATATGAGGCAACAGATTCCAGAGAGCTTCTATCTGATGTATTGATATCAGTTAAGTGCAGTACATCCTGTTTTAATTTAACTGAAGGGCCAAATAGCACCATGTTGGTCTTAAAAGAATGTAATACCAATTTTAATTCAAACAAAAAAGATTAAGTATAACAAACCCTAGGTAATTATTAGAGCAAGCTGTGCTGAGAGATACATTGGAGGAGCTTAACAAAAAAAACAATTTAAATAATTTATTCAGACAATACACAAAGAGACTATCATGATATAAAAAAAGTACAATGCTCTATCCTTATGAGTGTGTAACGTATACAGCAATTTTAGCAGTTACGTGCCATAGGCATGATGAAACAGTAGAGTCTTAAAAGTGATAGGGAACAGTTTTTTACACATCTAGATGCTTTCCCAATTTCCTTTAGTGTCTATCCAATATGCTGATATCTTGACCAGCTTTTGGTTACATTAATAATCTATTGTATGTCTTTGTAACTGCCCTGAATCCCTCTCTCTCCTCAGCAGTTGCTGTTCTTTCATATTGCCTAAACATTCCATAACATCAGTAACACCATTCCAGACTATTTAGATGAATAGCTTAGAATGGTTTAACTGATGTCATGGAAAGACTTAGAAATACAAACAGAAGGATCAGTAGCTTTTGAGGAGCTTGGAAGTGTATATAGATTTGAGGGCACCCCTGAAAGAGATTATGTATTTGATCAAAAATTGATCAAAGTATATCAGAATACACAACTGGTGTGGAAAGGAAAATGGAAGGTCAATTAACTATGTAGAAATAATTTATTATCTCTGCTAAGTTTGGACTGAAAATCAACAGGTGATGGGGACTTCTGATAGTCCAGAGGAAGGTTGTATACTAAACATGGGCCAATGCAGCAGAAGGCTCTGTCACCTATTGTTATATATAATGTCTGAGGAACAAGAATATTTTCTATAGAAAAGTACAGAGATCTAGACTGATCTACTGGCAACAGGTCTGGCAAGTATTCAGATGCCAAATGAAGAAGCACCTTATAAACAAGTGAGAGTTTTGAATAAAATCCTTTTCTGTGTAGGCAGTCAATGCAGAGAAATTAAAACAGGAGTATGATGGTCCTATAATTTAAAATAAGTTAGGACATGAGCTGCAACATTCTCAAAAAGTTAAACACAGTCAATGGTTGTCTTTGGGAACTCAACTAATTTTGAATTACAAGTGTTCAACCTATTAGTAAGGAAGGCATGAATCAGAGTAACAATATGAAAACACACTCTGGCCAGAGCTGATAAGGCTACAACTGAGTACTTCAGGGTACAAATATTGAAAATAACCATAGTTCATACTACTAAGGTTCATACTAAGGTAGGTTGAAGGAGCAAGTAGGCCAAAGCCCATAATGCTCCTATACTAGGCCATAGAATAGAATGATAAGTCATACCCTGACATAATTAAAGTGTCGAGAAGATGTTTGAAAACCTCTTTAGTATTACTAGTAGCTAAGTAGAATGGGAGTCAATTCCAGGGCTCAATATTTCTTACAGTGAAAAAATACTTACGATTATTATGTTTGAAGGATTTACCAGTTAACTGAAGGACACAACCTCTAGTATTGTGTACTGATTTTTTGAAAGAAAAACCTAATTCAGACATGATATAAGGGTCATGAATGATATCATATAGAAGGAGAAGGTTATGAGCCTGTGTTAGCAAAATGTAATGTAGGCTCATAAATTTGCTATTTTGTAATGTTTTTATGTCACACTTTCAACATAGCCCTGTTTTGTCCCTGCTTCATGAAGAAAGGCAGAGCAAATGTTCAACTCCTGCCTGAAAGGCGATTTCTCAAATGGACTGTGGAATCAATTTTCATGATGCAAAAACACATGTTGGGCAGGAGTTGAAAAATGACAGCTATCACATCTGAGACACTGTAAAGAATTGGCTATGTTGAAAATGTGGGTAAAAATATTGACTATTACCAAATGTATGAGCCTATGTTCTCAAAATTCAAAGTAGCCTCATAACTTTGTTGTTTTTTAATATTTGTAAACCAAATTTTCAGCATAGCCTTCTTATGACCCCATCTCATGAACAAGGGCAAATAAAACATTCAACTCCTGCCTGAAAGATGATGGTGTTGTTACTGTATAGATCACTGGTGAGACAAAATCTGGAGTACTGTGTCCAGTTGAGAAGATCACATATCAGGAAGCACATAGACAGGTTGGAGGCTGTCCAGAGGAGGACAATCAAAATGATGCAGAAGCTGCATCAGAAGCCTTTTGAGAAGAGACTGAAGGACCTCAATATATACTCCCTGGAAGAGAGAAAGAAGAGTGGGGGCATCATAGAGACCAATAAATAGCTCATGGAGTTAAATAAGGTACAGAACTGGAATATTTTTCAAAAAAAAAGATTCATGAGAACAAGGGGACATGCAATAAAGCTGGAAGGGAAATCATTTAGGAGAGATGTGATAATATACTTCTTTACTGAAAGAGTGGTGGATGCCTGGAACATTCTTTCTGTGGAGGTATTGGGGAAAAAAACAGTGGTTGGCTTCAAGCGTACATGGGACAGACACAAGGGAATCTTTGTCAGGAAGCGGGGGGAGGAGCCAGGGATCAAGTAGTGTCTGTGATGATGGAATAGGATAAACAGGGACATATGGGCAGACTGCATGGGACAAATGGTCTTTATCTGCCATCACATTCTATGTTTATATTTTTCTGTGGACATATACGTATACTTACCAACATTTATTTTTGGCATAGACAAATGATCATACAGACTACAAATGCTGCAGAGCATTGTACAAACTGATTCACATTGATACTGATATGTGTGGTTGGATAACCATTAATAACCCCTGTGATGGCATGCTTGCAGATCAAACAATGGCCATAGGCATGCAAACCTTGTGGCTATGGTGGAAGTCATGTCAGCCTGTGTTTTGCAGGTGGTTAAAAATGACTATTAGTGAGCATCCCTGTGCCTAAACATGTAATACTATCCCACTGGAAGTCAGACAAGATCCTAAACTTTGCTGAATGGATTCAACAGCTGGTCATCATAGTGATTACTGAAATACTCAGTCACATGGCTCTAAACAAACTAGAACTTTCTGAAAAAATCTAGACACCCTTTTTGAAGCATACAGATAAAAAAACAATGTTATGATTATTACAGTGTTACAAATGCAGAGACAATATAAAAGCTAATGCATACTAACCTAATATATGTTTAAATGTTAGTGAAAATTAATATTTATTAAGGACAAGCAATATGAGTTTTAATTGATGTGAAACTTATGAATATTAATATCCTTATATAATGAAACAGAATATTCAAAATACAAATCCATACCCATAGCAAAGGCTTTTCATGTTTTCCAGGGCAGTCAAATAGAATGTCTCAGATTAGAGCAAAGTGCAAATAACTGTCCTAATCCAGGAACAATATTTCATTTCCACAAATCAAAGGGACCTCATATCACAGTGCTACTTTAGCTATAAATTAAAATAAATTAAAAGAACAAACATGAACACTAAGTTACTATACAGTTGATAATTCAGAAAAAAAACTAAAACAAATAAGCAAAACAAACAGACCAAAAATAACCAGCTCAACTGCACGAACCTGGTGAATATTCTGATTTTCTATCAGTGAAAATCCATGTCCAATCTTGGGTTTTTGTGGGTTTGAATTGAAAATTAAAATTAATCAAAGCATACAATGAAAAAAATGATATGGGACTGTAATACAAAAAAAATGATGTAATACATTCAAAATGAGCCAGCCCAGTCTATCCCATAGCATTCATTCCCTCTCTGTCCAGTCTTTTAATAGTCCTCCTATTTGTAGCTCTTTCAAGCACCATTCTGGCAGCCTAGCAGCCATATAGCATTCCTGACTGTTACTAGCACTGCTCTACTACACATGTCAGGGAAAAACACTATAATAAAGAGCTTTTTATACTACAGCCCAGAAACTTAGCTACCAGGAAAACATTAGAAATTATGCAACTGCAAACAAGCTGATATTATATGGGTTAACCAGTAGAAGTGAGAAGTCAGGCTGGTTGGCTGAGAACAACAAGAAACATTTTAAAAGGTTGACAGCAATTGCTTTTTTGTTTCTCATCTTAGCTCACTGGTGCTTCATCATCACTCACTTGTTAATAGTCTTGTTTGCTGCTGTTGACTCAGATCACGTTGTCCACACCTCCAGACTCTCCCAGTTCATTTTTCTACTCTCTTTACCTCTCCAGCCCATTTCTCATTTCTACTCTGTCTCTCTGTAGTCTTGCCCAAATCTCCTCTTGACTATGCAACTGATCTTCAGCTATCACCTTAATCCTCAGTATCTGCCCAGACTGCTATCATAACTCTCAGGGGGTGTCAACTCACTCTCGACTTGCTTGAACTCCAAAGTCCTGCTCCACAGCCCATCCCAGAATCAAAACAGTTAAGTGTCTCTGATGATAGCCTCTCAAAGCCAAATATCCAAACACCCTAATCCTCCTGTTGAAACACCTCAACACAGCTCACTCCAGTGCCTGTCAGCACACAGCCCTACTATGGTCCAAGCCACCCTGGGCCTTGCCTAAGGTCAATACTTCACCCTTTCACTCACTCCTGAGTCCTGGCATCTGTTTCAGCTGATGGTGCAAAACAAATCAAATTGCTTATCATTCTCCCCCTGGATGGCTCCCACCTCATTGCAGCCAGAATTGCTGCTCAGTCCCAACCATGATATTGGAAATGGATTTTCATTAATAGAAAATCGGGGGAGATTTTCAAAGCTGTATGAGGGATGCAACGTGCTTACATCAAACATTTCAGATGCAACCTGCACATTGTGCCAAAAGATGTGGCATTTGCAATTCAGTAACTTGGTCTGCATCGGAATCATGAGCCACTGCATCCATTGTGGTGCAGCACCACCCTTGCATCCAAACTTAGGGTGTGCCATGCTGCAAGAGGGCTTATACCATGTCAATCTTTCACTACCCCAAATCATAGGGATTTCATATCACAGCACTACTGTAGCAATACATTAAAAGAATATGCATGAACATTAACAGTTACTGTTCAACTGATAATTAATTCAGCCAAAATAAATAAATAAGTGAAAAAAAAAAAGAACAGCTCAGCTTTACTAAGCTGGTAAACATTCTAGGTCAGATTTTCAAAGACCTGCTGGATTGCCACATGTTGCATCGATCTAGGGGAGTCACCACATCCCAGCTACATCAGGGACCCTGCACCATATTCTGAAAGAGCACAGTCCCTGCACCAGAAATCTGGGATGTGCTGTAAGCACAAGCATGCACTGAAGCAAGTGGTGCACATGCGCGTAATGCCACAGGGTTCCAGCCACCCCCCCAGTGTGAACAAAGAGGTGACAGGATGGCCTGGGTGGGGGGACACACACAGCTAGAAAGCAGAGTACAGAGGTGGCATAAAGCATGAGGTGGCACAGTTATGGGTGGGGAAGAGGTGGGCAACCATGACATTGCATTTGTACCTGGTGGGGGTGCCGAGTATGGCACCATATTGTTTGCACTTTGCTCTAATTTAATTGAGACATAGTTTGACTACATTGTAAAATATAAAAAGCCTGCATTATACTATACATTTTTGATTTGGCTAACAAGCAAGAATAAAGATCACCTTTTTATATGGTATCAGAGAAGCCAGCATTTGATTGGCTACTGCCACTGGTAAATGTCACAATCAGTAAAGGGCTTGAAAAGTGCCAGCTACTGTGTCCAGTCACAAACATGTTACATCACTGTGCCATACATTCTGTAAGAATTCTAAATAGCCACTTATGTTTTCCCCCACTTAAACACAATCCTGTCAAGCCTGAAAAAAATTGTCAGATGTGCCTCAGATAAATTTTCAACTATATGAATTGGACAGCCTTTTAAACAGTTTTCAGTACAATCATCATGCATTCAATATACCAAAATGGAAATAAATGATGTGACCGTGAGTACCCATTTTATGTCATCTGTCTGACTGTCCTGGAAACAGCCATAGCATAAGTTTTCATCCTAATAAACAGCTGAGTTTCAATTCCACACATGCTGTTCCTGTATTGATCCATATCGAGAATCAGCACAATAACTAACACTGCTGCTATCTGTGTCTAAAATCTTACCTTCCAAAAAAAAAAAAAGTCTGGCAAGCGCTTATTAAATTTCAGCAAAGACATCATTACTAATGAGATTTCAGAAAAGGATCTGCTGCTTTACTGTGATGAATGCATTAACTTCCCTAAAAGTGCCCCTCTTACTCCAACTGCTATCCAAGCCAGTAAAAAATTTATATCGCTACTTAATGCAATACTGTTAAACAGGTATTTGTTACTGCAGGTAAAACAAGTTTTGCCACTAAGTTCCAAACACCACTGAAATACATTGAACCACATACCCATTTCTTCAGTTCACCATCAGGCTTTGAAAAGTGAAGTACTCTAAGTAGGGGATTTGGGGTGTGTGGGCTGGTGGGTGCTGAGTGGGAGGGTCGGGTGGGAGGTCAGAAATGGGTGGAAAAAGACATCGAGGACAGTTTTCTTTTTACAGGTAAAAAAAAACATGACTGGGGATTCCTGATCATGGCACCAGGGGATTGAGCACCCCAGTGTCATTGATATGTTTCTGGGAGGTGGGAGGGTGGGTGCTGAGAGGGACGGTTAGGAGGGGGGATATTTAAAATAAAAAAACAAAAAAGGAAGTCACTGCGAAACATGGCACACTCTGCTGTGTCCAAGATGGCCACTGCACACTACTGTGCATGAGTGATTACTAGCGCATGTACAGTAAAGTGTGGCAGCCATCTTGGATATGGCAGAGTGTGCTGTGTTCTGCCATGACTTATGACACTGTACAAATAGTGCAGTGCTACTTCCAATCAAGACAATGAGCAGAGTGTTTTACAGATGTGGGGGTGATTGTGGTGCAACTCCAATATGTTGTTTAGTTGGAAGGAATGTGCTGAGTGCTTTTCTCATAGCAAGAGGTGTGCAGGGCTATGCCCACTGCAGCCCTAATGAGATAAAACATCCTTTAATTTACCAATCTACCTCAGTTAACAATATTCAGATTTTATGCACCTGGAAATTTCCAGCTTTACAAGAGAAATCACAGTCTAACCTTACACAGTACCTCATTTTTAGGGCAGCATAGAAATTCAATGCAGTCCTTCTGTGATTACTCAGAGAGAGCAGAAAGAAAACACATGACAGGATACCTAGACTGTCTGCTTCCACAGTTAGAACTGAAGCATATGAAGTTGTCTCCATTTAACACACTGATTTTTCTTTATGTCTCTCCCCATCATCCCCTCTGCCACTGGATTATATTCTTGGTAATAATTCATTTATTTACATTCACTATGACTCTCCCACATACTGAGGGGAACAAGCATCTGGTCTTAATCAGACTTGTCATGAGTGAAAAATATTAGCTTAATTTATTTATTTTTACCAGGGAGGAGGGACAGAGTTGGGGATTCAACCAAACCTAATTATTTATGTAAACAAATGTAGAAAGAGAATTGTTAAGGGCCAAACGAGTACAGTATAAGAATTAAATGTTTTATAATAAAGTACCATAGTGTTGATAACTTTATTTAGGTAGGAACTAGTAGGTGATTACTTAAATGTCTTTATGTACGCTTTGATGGATATCACTTGTTTATGCTACAATATTGCACAACCATACAGAATTATTAGTTATCTAATTGTTTAGTTCAATGCTAATTTTGAAATCAGTACTGCTGCTTTACTGAAATATGTATTAGCTAGTATTCATGTTGTGTATTTAATTTTATTGTGTTTTTTTTCTTTTCTTTAAAAAAACAGTAGACTTTTTAATGGAAAAATTAGCCTTTGTCCCCTTGCTTTCCCATTCTCTGATATGTGAGAGGGCAGTAAGGAGGGCTCGTGGGATACTGGGATGCATAGGGAGAGGCATCACCAGTAGAAAGTTGTTATTCCTCTGTACAGATAGCTGGTGAGACCCCATCTGGGGTACTGCATGCAGTTCTGGAGACCCAATCTCTGCACAGACATAGACAGGATGGATGCAGTCCAGAGGAGGGAAACTAAAATGGTGCAGGGTCTGCACCAGAAGACATATGAAGAGAGACTTAAGGAGCTTAATATGTATACCCTTGAGGAAAGGAGGGATGGGGAGACATGATAGAAACTTTCAAGTACCACAAGGGAATCAACAAAGTCCAAGAGGGTAGCATCTTTTAGAAAAAGAGGTGTGCAAGAACAAGGGGGCACAATTTGAAGATAGAGGGAGGGTGGCTCAGAAGTAATGTGAGGAAGTATTTTTTCAAGAAGAGGGTTGTGGATGCATGGAACGGCTTTCCTGAGGAAGCTGTGGAGTCAAAACCAGTGGTGGAATTCAAGAATGCATGGGACAGTCATAAGGCAAGTCTAGGGGGTGGAAGTAGGCTGTTGGTTAACTAGGATCTGCAGCTTATCCATTTGGTAGGGAAATGGGCAGATTGGGTGGGCCAAGCAGTCCTTATCTGCCATCAAATTCTATGTTTCTATACTTCTATGTTTCTATGTGTGACAGTACTCAGCCACATCTTTATAGAGACCAGGCCAATTGAAGTTTTATATCAACCTCTGCTTGGTCCATGAATGTCAAACAAGTATAAGAACAGAACTGATACTTTTAGTAAGTATGAATTAGTAGGTGATTACTTAAATGTCTTTTTATGTACACTTTGATGGGTATAACGTATTTATGTTACAGTACTTCTCAACCCTTTATAGAATTATCTAGCTGTTTAGTTCAGTGCTAGTGATAAAATCAATACTGCTGCTATATTGAATATGTAGTAGCTAGTGTTCATAAGATGTACATATTTTTTATTGTATGTTTGTTTCTTTTATTTTCTTTTGTTTAAAAAAATCAATAAACTTTTTCATGGGAAAAAAGTCTTTGTCTCCTTGCTTTCCCACTCTCTGACATGCGTCACAAGTGTGACAGTACTCAGCCACATCTTTATAGACACCAGGTCAATGAAACATTTGTATCAACTTTTACCTGGTCATTTTCACTCCCTCCCCAACAAGTGGAATGTTGTGTGCAATGCTGAATAGCTATTGCCTAAACGTCTTAGAAACTACCAGTTGTTTACACACCTGCCAAACTTTGGCTCCTTCAGCTACAACCTGGGGTGAGATCTGGAAAATATTTGGTCCCGAGGCAACCATACTTATGTAACTAAATCATAAGGATTATTGTGTCAGCATAATTACATTTCAGAAGCTGGATCCTGTCCACATATGCATCCACGTGGCAAATGGATAGGGATGGCTTACATAATTTTAGTTGCGAGCAATGCAGATGTTTATAATTCTGACCTTTTGGGCTGGCCAGGTGGTGCTGAGGGCTGAGGTGCTGGCGACCCATGTTCGGGAACGAGCACAGGCCACCAGGGGTTGGCAGGGGAGGAGAAGGATTAAGCATTCAATGGACTGCTCTCCTTCTCTGGGGAGGTGGGGTTTCCTCTGGCTGGTGCTTGTTCACCACCCGGGCAGAGGCTGGAGGACAGGGAACCACACCACAAGGTGGGGAGGAGTCAGAGCAGATGCCTGGAGGGAGCACATATGGACGCTTGCAGGCTGTCCTCCGCTGGTGTCATTGCATGCCCCTGACTCTTGGGGGCGAACAGGAGGGAAAAAATCACTGCCATGCACAATGGCAAAGGGAACCTTGCAGGCTCCACTCCGGGCTAGTCACGGCACTGGCCCACCAAATCCAGACTTCGGTGGGGGTTGGAACCCCCCACCAACCCTGCCATGGGGGGGTAAGCCCTGGAGTTCAGGTCAGCGTCAGCTGGTAGATGCCGGGAGATGGGGCTGGGGGTGCCCTTCTGAGGACAAAGCCGGCAGTGAGGAGAGAAAATAATAACTGTAAAAAAAAAAGTAATTTTGACCTTTCAGGACAGAGACTGGCTCATTTATTTTATTTCTATTTTATTGTCTGGCAGCCAGTCAAGGCCACAGGTGCCTGTTTTTGTGGGGGTGACCTGTGGGCACTGTGGTGGTTGAGTGACTTGTGCAGGATTGCACAGAATGCAGGTGGAGGTTGTAGAGTTCAAGCCCAGGTCTGCTGAGTGCCCCAGTGTCATTCAAAGCTCATTGCTCTAGCCTCAGGGCTATACTAGAATCCACACAATTAGAATCAGAGTTTGTCTATGCATTACATGCATAAAATATACATTTAACAGAAATGGTCTATAAGAGTCTGGCCACCCTCCTGCATCTAGGGGTATTGGGTGGTATCTCATCCAGGAGAGTGCCTGCCTTAGAATATGATGACTGCACTGCAACAACACCAGTCACCTGTGTATCATAGATCAGGGGATGGGATGGCACCATAACACCACACCTTGAGGCACCATAACAAGAGATCACACACACAAACTAGTTTGTCCATACTGGAGCTGGTGCTAGGTATAGTGGTATTCTATTATATAGCTGCAAGAGGATACAGTTGTCTGGGCATTTTTTGGTCCATTACGTTTTTCCTGGTGTTTTCCTCATCTTTCTCACTCCATCCAACACCATTTTGCAGCCCTATTGGCTCTGACCAGAATTTGCTTACAGTTGGTTCTTGAGGAAAAACATATGTTATCAAACTCAAGATAAAGATGTGGCATATTCCTAGACAAGCATTGGGTCCACAAATTATATCTGTTTTGGCTGGATTCTATTGAAGGAATTTGATCATTGTCAATTATGAAATGTCACTATATCATTATTAAGGGAAACTATGATCTGATAAGATTATATGGTCATAATTTCAGAATGTAAAAAGATAACTCTCAAAGCACCAATTGATGTTTTATTATTGTCCTTCTCAGCTAAAACCAGTATGATTATTTATTTGTAGTTTTCACTCTAACTGCAGTATAACTGAGAACAGCCTGTTTTCAGATGCAACCTGAGGAACGGGTACATGGAAAACACCATATAATATGACTTACCCCCCCCCCACCCAATATAAGGTGTGAAGACTTGGAATCTATTCCCAATGGCTCATTAATGCTTTTTATTTCCCCTATAAGAACTGTAGCCACTGGGAGCAAAACACAGGTGATTTGCTGTTGTTCTCCCCCCCCCCAACAAGATGTGCTGGCACTAAGAGAAATTCAGAGTGGCTTACCAGTGCCCGCAACCCACCTGACAAAATTTGCAACAACTAGGAGTCCATCCCAAGTGACTTGGTCATGCCTAAATGACTCTGCTCTGACTAGACCTCCCCACTATTTGTGGTCACCAGCCCCATTCACTGTGCATCTGAATGATCCCCTAAATACTGCCCATCTCCACCTTCCACGAGCCTCCTCATCCAGCCATCATTTAATTGCCAATACCACACGTCATGCTCTGAGTGTAATAAAAGTGGCCAGCTGTTAATACCAACATTTTATGAGACTTTTTCCATGAAATGTGGTAATAGCATTGAGACTGTGACTGGTAAGAAGGTATGTAAAATGCTGAGCTTGCCACCATCTGGAAGCTATCTAGGGATAGGAGGGGGTACCAAAGGACTCCATGAAGTACATGACACAGAGAAGGGTATAGGCAGAGATTCTACTATGTGCCAAGGGCTGCATGGCCTGGGATAGGCTGATGGAAGAGGTGCCATTGCAAACAACTGGACAGAGTCACAGTGGGGACAAAATGACAACAGGAATGCTCTTGGCATGGGTTTGCATGAGGGAGACAGTGTCACTGGCCACCAATGATGCTCTTGGCAAGCAATGTGTGGAAATGTGTGCTAGAAGCACACTACAGACTGCTTGGCTTGGGTCAGGGGTGAGTGAAGAGGTAACACTGAACACCTGGTGTACTCTTTGAAGACAGTTAAGCAGTAAAGCAGATTTTCACTGGACACCACATACTTCATGGCAAAAGGCAATGTGCTGAAGATGGGAAACACTGAATACCAAGCACTGCTTTAGCATGTGGTAGTTTGAGGTTGTGTGGAGTTACTTGACACCAGGGACTGATTGGCATATGGAACAGGTGTGGAGAATGGATGACACAGGACACCAGAGACTGTCTGGCATGGGACGACTGTTCACAGAAAATTAAAGGAATTTTATTTTGCACCACAGGATGGTGGGAATTTGGAATGACCTTCCCGAGGAGAAGATCATGAAAAGAACTTTTAAAAATATTTTACACAGATATATCAGTTTGGAAAACATATCAAGTACTTCCACTGAGAGTGTAGGGTGGTCCCAATGAACATTTCCTGCCTTCTTTCATCCTCGTCACCTTAGTATGAACCTTAGTAGTATGGGATGGGGTGAATCTTGCTGGGGGGGGCACCTGACACCAGGAACTGACTGACATGAGGATGGGTTGATGGAGAAGACCACTGGATGCCAGGGAGAGGTTGGTATAAGGCATGTTTAGTGTTGGGGTGCCACAGAAATCTAGGGACTGCTTGGCATGAGGTGGGGTGAGGGAGGTGGTGTCCCTGGATACCAAAGACTGTTTGGTAGGAACAGGGTTGAAGAATTAGTTACCACTGACCACCAGGGACAGATTGGCATGGGAAGGTGGTGAGTGAGGTGATACCACTGGATACCAGGGGCTGCTTAGCATAGAGCAGGGTGAAGGATGAGTGCCAGAGGACTCTGAAGATTACTTTCCAAATAGTATTGGCAATACCAGCCTTTGGCCAGTATTATCACTTTATCTTTCTGTGCATCTTATATGAAATATTCTTTACAAACCTATTTGCAAAAATTTGCATTTACATTTTAGTTATAGTTGAAGCACAAAACCTCAAAAATAGGGAAATGAAACAGCAGGGGAAAATGTTCTTTAAATCTTGGTTATTGCATGGTGTCGTGTTCCAAGAGGAAAGTTTACTCAAAGCAGCATTAGCATTACCCTAGTTTTTGAACCCTCTGTTAAGCAACTATTGTAAAAGTAAATGTCTATTTCTTAAACAGCAGTGTTAGTGTTCAGGTGATGCCAGTACTGGTCATGTACTTATTAGAACCATAAGAATTCCACACACACATTCAATAAGATTTAGGAGAACACTGTACATTTACGTCACATTTCTCTACTTTAGTGGCTTTGTATTTCAACTCCAACTTATGCTTAAATATAGTGCTTATGCAATACATTATCTATCACAAGCCACCCCTGCCTAAGCAGTAAGCAGCCAAGCCAGGGCCTTTGTCAGAATTGGCATAGTCTTTAAACTTTTAAATGAATATCACCTTAGTTCAGGTGGTGTTGGGTGGTAGTTGGTAGTGTGGTGCCTCCACCTACAGTATGAGGATCCTTCTAACAAGGGCTTCCAGGGTGCTACCCACAGGATATAACTTAGTCTACCCACAGTTCTAGGGGGCAAAGATTATATGCTCACACTGCCACTTATAACTCTATGCATGTGCAGAATAATAAACAGTGATATCAAAAGACACAATAATCAGGTACAACAAAAATAAGGGATTTTATTTGGGGATGGCAACAAGGTTCTAGGAGAAACAAAAGCAAGGGTTAGATGTGAAGCAAATAATCAATAGTAACTGATCAACCTCAGAAAGTAATATCCGCTTACCATGTAACCAGGCAGAATACCTCAAACCTTCCTACTGGTGTACCAGTAGTCCCAATGTCCCTATTGGAAGCTCTGAAAGTCTTTGAAGTGTACACCAGCAGCAGCTGAGGTGGTAGACCTGTTTTTATGGCTTCATATGGCTGCACAGCAGAGCTATGCATGGCCTCTTGCTGTCACACAGAGAGAGAAGGGGACTCCCGTGGCAGAGTATACTTTGGCCAGACCACTAAGTGCCTTAATGAGTGAATACAGGAGCACTTCAGGACAATTTGGAGATGAGATTTATCATATCCTATTGGCAGACATCTGACAGAAATTAATACAAGGGACCATGAAGTTCATTATATGGGGATAGATCATGCCCCATATAAACCCGGGTTGGGGGTGGATTGACAGGTTTTACCAGTTGGACCATAAAGAATCCATGTGGATTTTTAGATTAAAAACGTTGAAACTTTCTGTGTTTAATGATTACATGGAGTGGCAGTCTTTTCTTCACTGACAGCTCTAGCTAGTTATAAAGGCTTTTTGTAAGCAGCATTCAGTTTTGCATTGGATTTCTCATAGAAGAATGACTGCATCCATCTATGTTTATATTTACAGAGTAATCTAAGCTAATTAAATTAATGAGCATACAGGGCTGCTAATGCAGATAGCCAGTGTACAATATTTGAAACTACCTGAATATATAATTTCAATTTAAAAAGCTGAAGAAGACATTATTTTTACATCTAATATTTTTGGATGAATTTATTTATGTATTACAAATGATAAAGGATAGTTTTAACATATTTTGTGATCAACTATATTCCTTTTTACACTATAAATTTCACAGTTCATATTAGGTGTTGTGTATGAATTTTATCTCTGCCAGCTATTCCTTAGCACTTGTGGAAGTATGGAGAATTCTCCTTAAATACATTTACATTTAAAATATATTTTTTTGAGTGCTGGC
Source organism: Neoceratodus forsteri (assembly GCA_016271365.2). Taxonomy (NCBI): domain Eukaryota; kingdom Metazoa; phylum Chordata; order Ceratodontiformes; family Ceratodontidae; genus Neoceratodus; species Neoceratodus forsteri. Next base: position 495,350,197 of record CM028135.1, on the reverse strand, counting down.
TGGTGTGTAACATTGCTCACGTTTGAGCATCATATTTAATTACAAATGTCAGCCAATTACTATAAGGCAACTTTGCAATTATGTTGGAAAACAATCACTCACTGACCTTTTAGTAAATATGAATGCACCTGTGTGGGGTGATGTAAAAATACCTTGATCAGTGTTGGTGGCCATGCCCCCTGATAAAGAGATATAGCACTTTGAAGTGCTGGGGCTTTTTAGTTTGGTTCAGGAGCCTTTACCACTAACTTTCAAGTTTGTTTAAATGTATGGGGTTTGTTTTTGAATTACACAGTAAAATACTTTTTCTTCAATTGATGCCTGGAGTGCTGGTTTTTCTTTCATTACTGGATGTCCATTTACCACAACCCAGTCTTCACTGTGAGACCAGCCTTCATTGTTTTTGTAGCGTCAAAGCATGTCTCCAGATTTCAAACAAAGCACAAAATGGTGAAGCTGAAGTACAATCACTCTGCTACTTGAAACTCTCCACTGTCTCCATTCAGTACTGCCTGCCCCCCCCCCCACCTCATTATTTTCATGTGGTGTCCTTCGGTAGCACTGGGCCTTGTCATTTTCTGAAGAAACTAAAGTTTTATAGCATATATACTTATATGGTCAGCACTATCTTTGGTAATATAAAGTTAAATGCGAAATGAAGACTACAGGTAAAATAAATTGCACTTTGAAAAGTCAAGCTGTGACTCTGGGCATGCACATCAGAGTCACAGCCTGACTTTTCAAAGTGCAATTTACTTTATCTGTAGTCTTCATTTCGCATTTAACTTTATATTACCAAAGATAGTGCTGACCATATAAGTTTATATGCTATTAAACTTCTGTCTGTTCCATTGGTTCCAGACCCCTCCCAGAATGTGTCTGTCAGCTGCCCATGTCAGTCCTGGGAGATGGGTCCAGCTTCTTGGGTATCCTCCTGTTCCCCCTTCCTTAATGGATATCTGCTACAGATCTGTTGGTATCTCTCCAATCCCTTCTCTAGCAACCTCATGGCACATAACTAGTTATCTATACAGTTGCATTTCTGACACTCCCCACTCAGTACTGTCCTTGGCAATAGAATGGTTAATGCAAATAGAGTGCTACATTTAAAAGAAATTGCTCTGTATGTTGAGCCGTGACTCTGAAGTGCATGCCCAGAGTTATGACTCAAATTTCAAAGTGCAATTCCTTTTACATTTAGTGATCATTTTGCATTAAACATTATATTCCCAAGGACAGTGCTGACCATATACTATAACTATATATGTGCTATTAAAGATCAGTCTGCTCTATTGGTCCTGGACCCCCTCCAAGAGTGTGTCTGCCAGCTGCCTGTGTCAGTCCTGGGAGGGAGCCATTTGTAGAGGTTTCTGCACCCATTGTTTGAAATCCTGGGTCCCAGTCATGGTGTATCCTTCTGTTACCTCTCCACTGATGAATCTCTTCTCCAGACCTCTTGGTCTCCTTCCACTCCCCTCTCTCCAGTGACCCCATGGTAAATACAGTAACTAGTTATCTGCACAGTTGTATTTCTGACTGTGAGCCCTTTGTAATAGTGATTTCATATAACTCCATTTTTATGTATATAGAACTGTATCACATTGTTCTAATACACTTTCATATTTGCCCTGTTACTCTGTACTGGATGTATACATTAGCTTTACACACAACATGTGTTTTAGGACAAGCAGTGTGTTACACTAAGTTCAGTGTAACAATATTTGGACAGCCAGAACAGAAGAGTCTTTAAAAAATTGTTACAGATGTGGGTGATTACAGAGCAAATAGGTAACACTTTAAATGTGTACTAAAAATAAGGCTTTACATCAGATGTAATGGTCTGTGAATGACAATGGAGAAATGAAACACTTTAATCTGACTCACTGCAACAGTGATAAAATAGGCAGTATGAGTAACAGGGAAGTACTGGTTAAGGGTAAATCATATTGTAAGTGAGATTATTGGAATATCCACTTGAAAATCTGAATCCAGCTGCTGTCTACTCAACCCCCTTACCCCTACCCCCACCTTCCACTCAGCACCTACCAACGCTCACCTTTCCACAACACTCACTCACCAAGATTTGGTCTAGCACCATAGATCCAATATCTGAACCAAAACACATCCTCCTGGAACCGCGAATGTAAACTGAGGAGATAAGGTAAATCCGGGTAATGTGTATATGTGTGTGTGTGTCTCTGTGTGCATATGTGTGTGTGTCTGTGTGTGTGTACCTCTGTGCGTGTGACACTATTCACTACAATACAATCCACACATTAATTCTGTATCCCTTGTCAGAGTAATGCATTAGCAGCTGTTTTGGATCTGACCAGATTTTGTTTTGTTAAACAGTGTGGTATCAGTTAAGGCTGAAGGTTAAGGATCTCAAGGAATGTTAACTTAAAAAATTATTAGTTACTGAATGTCCTGATACAATCTGGCTGCTGGCCATAAGGTATAAGTTAACGAAGATACATGCAGGCAGCAGTGGTGAAAAGCATGCACTTTCTCAAGACTGACAAGTGCCTCCTAGTGGTATCCCTAATATACCGAAACATTTAAAGTGTTAGGACAGAATTCATATAATAGACACACAACAGAAACAACATATGAAACTACACATACCACCAACCGCTTGGTTCAGTTTCAGTCAGTTTACTTCTATATCCTTCCCTCCCTTGGGATAAGGTTGAAAAAAGCAGAATGCCTAGTCATCCTTTCCCGGTCAACAAATACTAAACTAATGCATACATACTGTACATACATACATAAATAAATAATTGAATAATTAAATAAATAAAAACTGTATAGTGTATGATGGAACGTTGTTTCCCGATAAAAATCAAGATCTTTCCTAACATTGTTATGCTGTAGTAGCTACGTCATCGTAGCTGTTATGCTGCACTAGCTATATAGCTACTACAGTAAAACAGCATTGAATGCACTAGTGCATGTGTGTTACACATCCAGGAAGCAGCCACAGTGAAAAGGAGAGCAAAGGAAAGTGACACAGAGGGAGAGAAAAACAGTAGGACTGATTACTAAAGTAACTTTAACTGCATGGGGGCGGGTGGGAGCATCATACACTATAAAAAACAATGGATAGTTACATCTCGGTAGCAAGCTGTGTTAATGTGTCTCAAGGTTTGCCAGTGGTAACCAAACCTGCTGAGCTTTGCTCTCGAGGTTTATGTGGTCACTATGGCAACCTCTTGATGCACTAACCAGCTTGTTGCCGACAGGTAACTATCCATTATTCTCTATGTCATTTTCCCTTTCATATACTGTTTCTGTTGTATGTCTGTCTATAATTTACTAGTGTATAAAAGTTTTGTTAGATGTTTATATGTATTATAGTAATTATGTACTGGCACTTAGAATGCTTTGCCATGTAATTGAGACCACGGGGGGGTGGGGGCTTGTCAGCCTTGAAGAAGTACATGCACAATGCAGGATGTTGTTTCTGTTTTTTCACCACTGCTATCTGCACTGTATGTAAGTTTGTAACCCTTTTTATACAATCTGCAATGAATAAAATTATTTTGGCACTTACATGTATGTAAGTGCTTGTGTGGTGTCTTAGTGGTTTGTTGTAAGAGCCCCGATTTCTGGTGACATTACAAGCTCTTTCTGAGGCCCAATGTCCTCAGAGTCACAGGTTTGTGATTATAATAAGTTAAAAAAGGACAAACCCAGACAACTGCAGCAGCAACCCCTGCATAACTAACAACTGTCATTGGGCTGGGCAGGGCCCTGATGGGGTACTCATCATGAACAATGAAACAAGTATCTGGATCAGTCACTCCTTACTGTATTCTCCATGAACTGGGTGGCTGGTTAGTTACACACTGGACTAGAAGAATAACTTAATTCCACATACTGAAGCAGTACATGCTTGAAGGCAAATTTTCTTGATGATTCTCAGGCAGTCGCACAGGGCTTTTATGATTTACCTGGAAAAGTCCAAGGTACAGGATCTATGAGAAGGCAGTTAACCTCCCTCACAGATTCAGAGCTTTTAACTAAATGAACCCTGCTGCAAAATATTAAAGTTCTATGGAGACATCTAAGTACAGCTTTGAAGTTGTTTGAAGTACATACAGTACTGCTAAGGAATTTTAGGCTAGATTTGCCCAAATGACTAAATTGCAAAAAGCATGTCTGTACTTCTTTTGTCTCAGGCAAATCTGAGACTGCTGACCAAGCTATTAAGCACTTTGTGGACATCCCAATTCTCCAGCATCAGTATCTCTTTGCTGCTGCAATCATATGGGGCCAAAAAGAGCTCTTTCTTTGGTCCACTTTTTGTACACTATCCCATTATGCACTTCACTGTCTACTGACCCACCATTGAACGGTGTATCCCAATTGGCTGGCTGATGCTCTGACCCCTAGCTATTCCTGGGGGCAAGAATGGAAACAAAGATAGCTCTGCCCATTTGTTTTAGGGCAACTTCTTTATTTTTAAACAAAGTCTCTGATGTGGCTCTAGCCACTCTGTGATGCCTTTCAGTGCTGTGACAAAAGTTCCTGTCAGTCTCCTAATCTCTCCATGGACATTTAAGAGTCAGGCAGCAGCAGGAGAGCTATGAAACCCATCTGCATTCCTTTATATGGGTGTTTATATCTACTGGAGGCTCCACCCCATCTCTGCAGCGAGAGCCAGTATGGTTTTATTAAATATAATCTGTCACTGACAGACCCATCAGTACAACATTAGTGCAACCACTCATGACACCAGAAATCCAAGTTTTGGAGTGAGCTTGAGTCCTTAGGGTCCTACCAGGAGGAGGAGGCAGAGTGAGCATCCCAGAGGACATTCTTCTCCTCCAGCAGAGAGGGCTACAGCAACTGCCTCATGACTACATCTGGGTGAATGCAGGTGGTGGTGCAGACAGAGTGCCAGGGAGGGTAGATGCTGATGGAGCTTGATGAATTATGGACACTCACATGTGTGAGCATCAATCATCTCCAGTGAGACAGTGTCTCAGGGGAACAAGCGAATAGTGAAATACTCCTAGTCATACAGCATGACACTGGTCCCACTCTGCAAGCCCCATACTGTGACCTTGTCATCATAGAAACATAGAAGTTGACGGCAGATAAGGACCGCAAGGCCCATCCAGTCTGCCCATTTCTTTTTCTACCTTATAAATGTGCCATCGGCCTTTGCTCTGTCAGTGACCTATCTATTCATAGTCATTTGTATTGCTCCCTTATGCCTATCCCATGCCTGTTTGAAGCCCTGCACTGTATTCATAGCCACCACTTCTTGTGGTAAGCCATTCCATGCATCTACCACCCTTTCTGTGAAAAGAATTCCTCACATTCCCCTTAATCGGCCTCCTCTAATGCTGTGTCCTCTTGTCCTGCTATTTTTCTTATATTTAAACATGTTAGACTCTTTCACCTTGTTTATGCCCTTAAGGTGTTTAAATGTCTCGATCATATCACCTCTCCCTCCTTTGCTCAAGGGTATACATATTGAGCTCCGTTAATCTGTCCTCATATGTCTTCTGATGCAGTCCGTGCCACCATTTTGGTTGCCCTTCTCTGGACTGCCTCAATTTGTTAATGTCCTTGTAGAAGGTGTGGCCTCCAATACTGCATGCAGTACTCCAGATGAGGCTAACCAATGTCTTGTACAGAGGATTATTACCCCCTCTTACGACTTGTGATACTCCCTACTAATACACTAACACCCCCTAGCCTTACCTACTGCTTTAGAGGTCTGCTTGGATGATTTTAGGTCATCAGTGATGATGATGCCCAAGTCTCTTTCTTCCTTTGTGACTGCTAGCAACTCCCTCCCAGCCTATAAGTGGCTTCAGGGTTTCTCTTCCCTATGTGCATGATTTTGCACTTCTTTGCATTAAATCCCAGTTGCCACTCTTCTGACCATTCTGCTAGTTTATCCAGATCTCTTCTCATTCTGCCCACCCATCTGGATCATCTACTCTGTTGCAGATCTTGGTGTCATCTGCAAACAGACAAGCACTACCCTCTAGTCCATCTGCGGGTCACTAATGAAGATGTTGAATAGGACTGGCCCCAGGACTGATCCTGAGGTACCCACTTGTGACCTGCATCTCTTCTGACTGTATACCATTTACCACCACTCTCTGTTTTCTGCCAGTCAACCAGTTTGCCACCCAGTTGACCAACTTCTGACCCACCCGAGCCTACCTAGCTTATTTATCAATCTTCTATGTGGAACAGTGTCAAAGCTTTGCTGAAGTCAAGGTGAGACATCAACTGCTCCCTCTTAGTCCACCACTCTGGTTACCCAGTCAAAGAAATCTATGAGATTAGTTTGACAGGACCTTCCTTTTGTAAACCCATGCTGTCTTGGATCCTGTGCCCCTATGGATTCCAGGTGTTGCACTATCCTTTCCTTAAGGAGTGCCTCCATAATCTTGCCCACTACTGAGGTAAGACTGACCGGTCTGTAGTTCCCCGCCTCCTCCCTGCTCATCAACCTGCAGCCCAAGAATGGACCTTCGATGGGGCATTGCCCACCTTGTTAACCCCACTGGGCGGTATGACAGAGAGGAACAAGGAGGAAGGAGTAAGCTTGGGAGAAGGCAGGTGATAGGGCTGGGGGCAGGGGATGTCAATAAGAACAGGCTGGGGAATGGGAAAATAAAAGTAAAAAAAAAAATGATCTGTCTCACAATGTGGCATCTGGCCAGTTTCTTGGCCTCTCACAAGTCTTATTGGGCAGATCTGGCCATGGCAATGATGAGCACTGGCAGGTGCAAAAACAGAAGAGGAGTGTCACTATTGCTGTGTGTTCCCCCAGCTGCAGTCCTTAGGGACTGGAGCTGTGAAGAGTCAGGTTGCGATGATCATGGATTGGGGAGGAGAGAGCAGAAGTTATGTGATCCCAGACTGGGAGTGTAAAGTGATATGTCAGTTTATTTATTTAATTTATTTATTTATTTCAGTTTAGGATTACTACCTTTGAGTCAAAGACTCATTTTCAAAGATTCTGAGTCAGTTAAATGAACAGATACAGACAGCATAACACACAGCACAGCAGTAGATTACAAAATAAGGTTACAGAGGGTAGCACAAATTTTTAAGTTTAACTAATACATAGGAGTCTAGGTTTCACTAGTACACAGGAGTGAAACACTGTAAGTTTCACTAGTACATAAGAGTCTAACATTGTAAGTAACAGCGCTAAGTGCAGGCATAGCAGTGTTAGAAACAGGAAAGGGGGGAGAGGCCAGGGATTGAGTCTCCACTGGGTAGTACAGGGAGCAAGTGGGGGTGGGGCATGGATGGTTGCCAGAGTGGTAGGTGAGCTTACCAGTGGTGGCCAGGGGTGAGAATGGGGGTGGGAAGCAGCCTAAGGTAGGCATTGTCAGATGTTCACGTATGTAGTTGATGGAGTAGGTGATCTGTGGGGTGGAGTTGAAAGTTTATTGTCGTGTAGACTATGCAAGGTAGGTATTTTGTGGGTGGGGGTATTTGTTGAAGAGAGCAAGGTGGGGAGTGCAGGGGGCAGTGGTTGGGTAGTTAGAACCAAGGGGTTGGTGAGTGGGATAGCCTAGGAACCCTGAGCATGGTGTAAGTGTGGCAGACACAGATTTTGTTTTAGCTCTAGCTGGGAACAAAGCCCAATTTTGAACTGTCTGAGTTTGGTGCATACTAAGAGTGTGGTAGACAGCTCATTGAACCACTTTAGGCCCAGGAAGGCAAGTGATCTCTGTGCCAGTTTAGTATGCTTGAATGACACATGGGGTCCCCCTTTTGCAGCTCTCCTAGTCTGCTTTAGCGGTAACGCCTTTCTGAAAAGTCTGTTAGTGGACTCAGGCATAAGCCCTAGCAAGGCTTTTTATGTTTGCTTGCATGCATGTGCAAGAAACATAGTGCCATCATACGAGATTTCCAGAGATGTGTCAGCCTCTTCCAATTCAGTCAGTGTGTTTGCAGGTGCGGTCGCAGAGCGTCAATCACTGCTGCAGCTGTCTATGACAGTTGAAAATGCAGGGGCATACAGTTGAAAGGAAGAGCTCCACTTGAGTGAGCAGAGCTCTCCCTCCCACGCACACGCGCGTGCACACTCGCACACTGTGTGCTCATGCCCTTCCCCTCCCCCCTCACACTGTACAGCCAACAGGGGGTGCCCAATCCCCATTGGCTCCACGTCCCAAAGCATCCAGGTGCCATGCTGGAGCCCACCCCAACATGGCAAAATGTTTATAGCCGTAGGGGTGCCCAATCTCCCATCGGCTGCACCCCAAAGCATCCAGGTGCCACGCTGAGAGCCCACCCCAGCGTGGCAAAATATTTATGCGCCGACGGGGTGCCCATTCCCTGTCAGCTCCACTGTCCCCCATGTTGTCGCCAATGGGGGTGCCCAATCTCGTCAGCTCCACTGTCTCCCCGAGAGTACAGGGTGCCATGCTGAGAGCCCACCCCAGCGTGGCAACAGATGCCATAGCCGACGGGGGTGCCCAATCCCCAGTCGGCTCCATGCCCCCCAGCCATCCTTCTGCCATGCTGGGAGCCCACCCCAGTGTGGCAAATGTCCTGCGTCATCTTTTCCAACCAAAAACCTGTAAAGAAAATAATGGTCCCTCACAGACTCCCAGCCCCCTCACAACCCGCACCCACCCACTGCGCACCCTGCCTCCCCACACCCCAACTCACCCCATACTTATCTCCAGAGTCCGGCGCAACGATCTTCGGTGGACCGGGAACATGTCTGCACTCTTCAAAGCCGACCGCGAACTGAGGAAATGCCGGTAAGCTGTATAATGGGATAAATAGGGTTTTTTCAACTTTGTTGCATATCTCAGGCATTTTTTGGAATTTTTGCACCAAATTTTCAACATGGGGTTTTTGGGACCCCTTCTCATGAATTCTTGCACTGTGATGGCGTTACTCGGGCCCGAAGGGTGATTTCGCAGCCACTGTGCGAAATCACCTTTCCGGAATGATTAATGAAACAACACTGCCAGTGTTCATAAGGTGGGCTTTCAAAAAGCCTATTTTGAAAATTTGGTGGAAAAATTTCTAAAAATGACTGTTTTACGAGCGTGCGTTGCGCAGTTCCTACACACGCTCGTAAGTTTGAGAGTTTTCAATATTTTCACTTCAGATTTTCAACATTGCTATTTTATAACACCTTCTTATGAGCAGTATAGCTGTCATTTTTCACATCTCACCCAAAATGTGTTTCCGCCCATGTAGCACACAATGGCGCAGTTGGTGTGCGAAATCAATGTATGGGATACATTAAGAAAATCACAGTGATACTGTTCATGAGCAGAGGTCTTAAAATGGCTATGTTGAAAATTTGTGAAAAATTCTAAAATGACTGTTTTATGAGCTGCAGCGCTGTAGAGTCTTTAAGCACGTCAGAATTCAGAATTTTCAATATTTTCACTCCAGATTTTCAACATTGCCATTTTACCACACCTCCTTATGAGCAGTACAGTTGTCATTTTTCACATCTTTCCCACAACGTGTTTCTGCCCATGTAGCGCACTATGGCACAGTCGGTGTGCGAAATCAATGTATGGGACACGTTAAGAAAATCACAGTGACACTGATCATGAGCAGAGGTGTTAAAATGGCTATGTTGAAAATTTGGTGAAAAAATTCCCAAAAATGACTGTTTTAGGAGTGCACGTTACGCAGTTCCTACCCACGCTGGCAAGTTTGCGAATTTGTAATATTTGCACACCAGATTTTCAACACTGCCATTTTACCACACTTCCTTATGAGCAGTGCAGCTACCATTTTTCACATCTCACCCAAAATGTGTTTCCGCACATGTAGCTCACAATGGTACAGTAGGTGTTCGAAAACAATGTTTGGGACAGATTAAGAAACTCACAGTGACACTGGTCATGAGCAGAGGTCCTAAAATGGCTATGTTGAAAATCTGGTGACAAAACTCCATAAAATGACTGTGTTATGAGTGAGCATTGCACAGTTTCCACGCACCCTCATAGGTTCATGAATTTGTAATATTTTCAGTCCAGATTTTCACCAGTGGCATTTTTCCACACCTCCTTATGAACAGTACAGCTGTCATTTTCCACAACATGGCCGACATGTGTTTTCACACTTTCAGTTCAGAGATGCATGGTCACTGTGGGAAATCATTGTTCGGGACAGATAAAGAAAATCACGCTGACACTGTTCATGATCGGAGGTCCCAAAATGCCTGTGTTAACAATCTGCTGTAAAAATAATCCCCAAACTAGTTACATTATGGATGTGTCGTTGCACAGTTCCTAAACACGCCGTGACTTCATCAGTTTTTTAAGATTTTACAGCAGATTTTCAACATTGCCATTTTTTACACCTCCCCATGAACAGTACCGCTGTCATTTTTCACATCCTGTTCAGAATGTGTTTTGACACCTGTGGTGCCAAATGCCATAGTCGCTGTGCAAAAGCAGTTTTCGGCTAACAAACTGATGTTGCCACTGTTCATGAGGTGGGGGTCACAAAAAAACCATGTTGAAAATTTGGAGTGAAAATACCAACGAATGCCTGAGGTGTTAGGGTTTCCAACCATAACGCCCCACCCTGTAGAGTATGCCAGGCATCAGGGGTGTGACTTGGGATTCTTGCCTTTCATGCTCATACCATTCCACCCCCACCCACACCCTGCAGCCAGTGAGAGGCATCAAGGTGTGCCTCGGACTCTTTGGGCCCAAACTTCACCCCATTCTCCTATACCACACCCATCTCACCGTATTTCCTGATGGAATGGGGTACGCATCAGGGCCAAAGACCCCAAGGCACACCGTGACACTTGTCAGTGTCTGCAGGGTAGGGGTGTGGTGAAATGTAATGGTCGTTATGCTTGACGCACCCAAAAGCACACCTCAATGCCTGCCACTCTCTGCAGGGTGGTGGGGTTGGCTTCAGTTCAATACTTTGCTGCCATTCCTATTATGCAGCTCTGTAACTTCTACACTACCAATGCCAGTGCCAGCAAGCAAACATTCGGCATTGACAAATGCATGTTTGATAAGCATCACTTTTGAATATAGCGGGCTATTGGGTCCGGGCTAATTTAGCAAGCTGGGCAGTGCTAATTTAGCCCCAGGGCAACGTTTTGAATATCTGGCCCTGTATCAGGTATATGAAACATGAACAAATGAAGTCAAAGGTGAATAGGTTTTATTTTAATGAAAATGTCTTCAGTAATAAATGAAAGTACCAGCAGTACTTAGCTGTTACAAGGTTTGAATGACACCACATCCATAAACACACATGCTCACACAAATACTTGTACACAGACAGACAGACACACATACACATGTGCGCGCACACATGCACACACACACACACACTTGCAAACATGTATATTACAGCTTTCAGTAGTAGTGCTTTGCACCAGAGGGGCTTATTTGATGCTGCAATATTCAGTGGTGTCTCTTGTTCCCAGAGAGTTTTCTTCACTCCTTGATATTGTATCAGCAGCGATGATTCCTGGTCACAGAAGGCCTTTATAAATGTTGTGGTGACTCTCCTGTCTGACAGTTACCCAAACTGGTCTACTACTACTTTGCTCAGGAAATGTCAAACTCAACTCTGGTCCCCCATCCCCTATTGCAGCACCCTCAACCTATCATGTCCCAAAGGTATCAGTTTTCTACATATTAATGCATGCAGCTTGCTCAAAAAACTTCACATGATTCAGGTTTGGATCTGCCACACTAATCCTGATGTGTTAGTTATTACAGAATCCTGGTTAAGAATTTCAGCCACTGACAATAACATAAATATCCCCTCATACAATGTGTTTAGGGCTGATAGCCCCACCTGGGGTGGGGGTTGCAATATATGTCATGGATAAACTTTTGGTTGTAGTAATTGACATATCCACTACCCCTAATGAGTTTGAAAGTGCTACCTTAAAAATCTCCTTATCACCTGATGAGGCTATACTACTCACAGGCTGTTACAGACCACCCTCAGGAGGCCTGGGATTATTAACCCATCTCCACAAATTGCTGGATGCCATAGTTTAGAATCAATTATAATGGGAGACATTAACCTTGACTCGCTCTCCCCTTGCTCAAAACCCTTAAAAGATCTTTGTGGCTGCTATGGCTTTACACAAATTATTACTGTCATCACTCACTCTAACATTAAAACTCCACTCACAGTACCATTCTTGACCTAATCCTGGTAAAAACCATAAAATTGCACACACTGGGGTGTTCCAAAATGATATAAGTGATCATAGGGCTATAAATGCATCAGGTTCTTATCCAATTCCATATCTACCTCGAGTTTCAAATTTAAGAGGACCCACCGCAAATTCAATTGCACCGACTTCCTCACAGACCTAAGCAAAATTCGATGGTAACATTTCTACTTAGTACCCACAATCACAGAGGCCTACAACCTGTTCCACAGCCTTGTTCTGAAGGTGATTGACAAACATGCACCTCTAGTAAAAATCAGAACAAGGAAAAGGACATGCCCCTGGTTTACTAGTGAACTAAAGTCAGCCTTACATGGCAGAGACAGCCTATGGAAAGGGTTCATAAAACAAAACTCACAACAGACTGGGCATCTTTTAGACCTGCTAGGAACCAATGTGCAAAGCTTATAAAGGCAAAAAACAAACCCAAATACTTTCAATCAGCACTAGAATCATCCAAAAGGGATGCAGCCAAATTTTGGCAAATCCTAAGGGATATTGAAGAGAACAGCACCTCATCATCACTACCTTCCAAGATTATCTCCAGTGACAACACCTATACTAGTAAACAATGTATCTTACAGCAACTAAATAATGATTTTGCCACTGCTGGGCTAGCTTTTGATACCTCTCCAGCAAGCAAACTTCTCACACAACCCAGCAACAAAGACTTGCCATGCCCCCCACCAAAGGCTACCAAAAAAATCAACAAGTTTAGTTTTAGTCCAATAATTTTTAAGCAGGTCAAGGACATCTTAATAACTCTGGACAGAAAGAAAAAGTGCAGATGTAGATCTAATTGAATCTTTTTTTCCTAAAGCTAGGTCACCAGCTTTTGACATCACTCATTGTCCATCTATTTAACTTGTCTCTTTCCCAAGGGACTCTCTCCACTGAGTGGAAAATTGCACGTTATTCCACTTTTTAAATCTGGTAATTCAAGTGATCTTAACGATTAGTGGCCTATATCCTTACTACATATACTTTCTAAATTACTTGAAAAACTAGTTAATGTGCAAGTAAGAGAACACCTAGAAACCACAAACATGCTAAACCCCCTCCAATCCAGATTCAGACCTAAACATGGTACAGTATCAGCAATGACAAAGGTAACAAATGATTGGCAAGTTGCATTAAGTTCTAAAAACCACATAAGCGCACTCTTTGTGGTCTTGAGCAAAATATTCGATACCATAGACCATGAGTCATTATTACTTATGTTGTGAGATATCGGTCTGATGATGTGACTCTGAAATGGTTCACTTGCTATCTGATAGGTAGAAAACAGTAGGTCAAAGCCCAAGGTGATCTCTCCCCCCTTAAAACATTACAAAGAGGCATTCTTCAGGGGTCAGTACTGGGACCATTATTATTCTCAATCTATATCAAGGATATTGACACCAAAATCAGTATAGCAAGTGTTCATCTTTTTGCAGATGACACAGTTTTCTATGTTGCTAGGCCTACCCTTGAGCTTCTGTGTATAAGCTGTAGAAGAAGTTCAACCTGCTGCAACAAAACATCTTACAATTAAAGTTGCGGTTCAATGCTAAAACAAACAAAATTATGTCCATGTCTCCTCAATCCAAACCTAATAGTACTAGTTCCACTAATACTAAACTTCAGATCAAGACCCTCTTGGGGGAACCACTAGAGGTAGTGGAGAAATTAAAATACCTTGGCTTCTGGCTTGACTGTAGACTATCATTCACTATATATGTATAGAGGAACTCTCAAAAAAGCTATAACAAAGGCTAGGCCTCTTCTTCAGAATCAGGCATCTGCTTAACTATTAGGCCAAAATAAGACTGGTGCAGACCACATGGCTCCCCATCATTGACTATGCTGATTTTATTTATATCCATTGTTCCACCACTGCTCTAGCCAAGCGGATACGTTGTACCACAGAGCATTAAAATTCATCATTGGAACTCCATTTTTTAATACTCACCACTGCTCCCTCTATGCACAATTAGGTTGGACTTCACTTAGCAATAGAAGAATAAAATATTCCTCTCACTGGGTCAACAGAGCCATTACTAACAAGCTGCCCTCCTACATCGCTGACCTTTTTAAATACACATCTGGAGTTTACCCACTCAGAAGATACTCATATATTATGGTAGATATACCCAGAATCTGTACTCACTATGGCTCCTCATCCCTAAGTCATGCCTCCCTATCCTCTTGAATACACTGCAAAGATCCTTAAAACTTGTGCATATTGTTGGGATGAATGCCTTCAAAACTGAGCTTAGACAATCACTGAAGAAAAGTTGGAACTGCTATGCCTAGCCTCCACCTTAATCCTTACAAACCCTTTTGCACTGCCTATTAGCACTTGTTGTACTCCCTTAGCTGGTTTGTAGACACTACTGTGGTTATATCCACCAATTGTCTTTAGTTCCACAATCCCCATGAGCTTCCCTCCCTCTTCTATATTACTAACTTTCCCTCCTTGCTATTTACTCATTGACTTGCTCAACCCTTATAGACTTTCCTAATCATACATGTCCTGTTCATTCATAGCCCTAATAAATCTGTCCTTATCATACCTGTCCTTCTCCTTCTTTTTTTTTTCATAAAAGGTTTTAATGAGTTTTTTCAGTTTTTACAAGCAGAAGTCCAAGTTAGATTTGTAGGGGCAGTCTATCATTTTTAATCATGACTACTATTGCATATTTGAACTAGCCACTGCAATAAGAAAGAGGAGGGCTCTTCAAGACCCTCAGGTCATCTACAGTTCAAAAACCTTGGGTAATATTAACAGATCTATTGTCATATAACCTGCCCATCTGGTGAGGCAAGAGCCTTTCCTAGTCACAGAAATGTGTAGCAGACTAGGTGTTAAGAACATTCAGATATGGGGTTGCCAGATGGAGTGGGAGGAACTGTATGGAGATGAGAATGTAAATATGCATCTAGTTTCTTATAAAACTTAGGTGTTTGATTCAAGTCACAGTTGGAGAATATCTCGAAGGTAGTCAACTTAGCAAGGGCTGCATGCCAGGTCATTATAGACTGGGTTGTGGGTGCCTCCACTTCATTAAGATGGCCCTTTTAGCTTCCATCAGCATCACCAGTACCCAGTTTTTCAGAAGGGTAGTGAGGGGGTCTAGTCAGGAAGTGTCACCCAGAAGCAGAAGTGGATTCACTCACCTGATCTCCATGCCCACCACTTTGGGGCAGTCCTCAAAGACTTCCGTTCAGAGTTTTGTCAAGTTTGAACATTGCCAGAGTACATGCAGTGGGCGGCCCGCTGGCGCAGCGGTGGGATTTCATGCGGCGCGGTGACCGAGGTTCAGGAACGGACCTGGATCGTGGGAGGCGGCTGGCTGGGGAGAAGGATGGAGCATCCCTACGGACTGCCTCCTTCTCCAGGGAGGGTGGGTCAGTGATCGGAGCACTAGTGACCCATGGAGGCCCGGAGCCACACAGCCACCGACACTTAAGAGGACTTGGAGGCGGGCCAGACATCATTCACGTCATTACGTTCCGCCTCCCGGAAAACCAGAAAATGGGCGGCTGTCGGCGCCCTACATGAAGCGCTGTGCGCTTCAATTAGCCCTCTCAGGCCCGGCCCTCCGGTTCAAAATAGTGTCTGCGGGGTGCCCCCTGCTCCCGTGGCCCATCCATGGGGGGTAAGCTGGGGCACCGGAGGGCTTGAGGCCATTCTGGAGAAGGTGGAAGCTGCACGGGCTGATAGTCCCGGGCAGTCGGCAGCTAGGCGAGGAGGAATAAAGCGTAAATTAAAAAAATAAAAAAGAGTACATGCAGTGGGTTTGCTGGGTTATTTTGACATCTCCAACACTGGGCATGCTGCAAGAGAAAAAAAAACAAGAGCAAAACAGTTCCAGCTGCTCCAGCTACTCCGAAGGAGCGTGCCCAGTACAAGTGGAAACGAGACAAAGAACAAACCAGCACTGCTCCAAAAGCTGTTACAATAAGGATTTATTTAATAAAAATATTAAAAGGCAACATACCCAGTAGGGCAGACACCACACAAGCAGGACGCACAATGACCCCGACCAGTTTCGAACAAGTGCATCATCAGGGGGATGATGACTCACTAGGTGTGAAACAGCTTTTGGAGCAGTGCCAGTTTGTTCTTTGTCATGCTGCAAGAGACCCATTGATTGGAGTTAGGCTGGGGTCCTATACTGCCTCAGAAGAATTTTCAGTTGTAGCACCTGATTGTGAGAGTCCCTGTAGCACAAATAGGCTGCTTTAAGACATTGTGTCCACAAGTCAGGGGGATGGCCATTTGAATTTCCTGCTCCCACCTTAGTCTGCTTTTCTCAGTACTATCTAGTTGGGAGTCTCTTAGAGCCCTGTATATCTTCCCTGCTAGCCCCTTCTGTCTTCCAGGCTCATGGAGGGTACTCATGCATGTCCACTTAGAGTCCTGATCCCAGTTGGCCTGCGGTGTCTGAATTGCACTGTGCATTTGGAGATATCTCCAGAAGTCCTGGTTTGGAAGGCTAAACTTCCCTTGGAGTTGGGCAAAGGACATCATCATGTCTAAGCCAGGCAGGCACAGATCCCTGATAAAGTGCATCCCTTTATTTACCCAAGACTGCCAGTGGATCAATTTCTTATCTATCAACAGCTGCTGGTTGTCCCAAAGGGGGCTGACCCCGAAGGGGGGATTTCAGGCTGGTCTGGGTGTTTTCATCAGTGACATGCAAGTGCACCAGGCCCTCCCAGTTTCTACCAAGATGGGTCACGTGGACATCTGAGGTGGTTTCACAACCCTTAGCAGGGAACCCAGTCACTTGTTCTCACCATGTTGTGCTCCATAGATACCTACAGAGGCATGCTTTGAGGTGTAGGGGTGAATCATTTGTTGTCATGAGCCATCCTGTATGCTAAGTAGTAGTCCTGGAACCAGGGGAGGCCATGGCCTCCCTTGGACCAATGTGCCCTCAGCCTATTCCTCTCCCATCGAGGAGTCTTCCATTCCCAGAGGAGGGTGACTACTAGTCTGTCCACAGATTGGAATAGCTTCAGGTAGGGTCTGATGGGGAGATTGTGAAATAGATAAGATACTCTGGGGAGCAAAAACATCCTCACTGGCTCAATCTTCCCTTTCAGTGAAAGCTTGAGCCTGAGGCATAGGTACATCTTGGCTGTCAGTGAGGTTATAAGGTGGTTAAAGTTTGTATCTACAAGCTCCCTCTACCTTGCTGTTATGGTTACTCCCAGGTAAGAGAACCCTTGGGGTGCCCACTCGATGGCGGTGCCCTGGAGACACTCCTTGGAACAGGCTAGGTTGAGAGGAGAAAGCAATGTCTTTTGTTGGTTGATCTGAAGTCCTGAGAAGCGTGCAAACTCCTGTAGGGTCTCCAGATCCTTTGGCAGCACCTGTCTAGGGTTGGAGAGAGTCAGGAGAAGGTTGTCTGCATTAGAGTTAACTAAGTACTCCTGGCATGTCACCTGTATACCTTTTATCTCTGGGAAGGACAGCAGTTCCTTGCCAATGGGATCAGAGCTATTAGAAATGGGGGGGGGAGAGCACCCTTGTTGGGTGCCTCTTTTTAGTTCAAACTCTGAAGAGACATTCTTGTTAGTGAGAATCCTTGCCATTGTGATATTATAGAGTGTGGTTATCCACCTGTGAAAGTGGGGGCCAAAGCCATATACTTCAGAATCATATGGCTATAACCCCATTCCACCAAGTCAAAAACTTTGAGGAAATCAATAGCTAAAGCAACCATTGGTGTATGGGACTGGAGGGCTTGCCATTTCAAGTTGAGCCCTAGCCTCAGATTGTCTTCCTCAGTCTTGCCCTTGCTGAACCCTGCCTGGGAGGGGTGTATCAGAGAGGGCAGGACATCCACCAGCCTGTTGGCCAAAACTTTCACCACAATCTTGGTGTCAACAGACAGCAGAGAGATAGGGAAAAACTGGCACAATTGAGTGGGTCTGTGGACTTTTTTGGCAGAAGGGTAACTATTGCCTCTTTCATAGTTGGGGGGGAGTGTGCCCCTGCCATGTGCTCTTGCCGTGCCTTCAGAAGTGTTGATGCTACCTCATCCCCTTGCATTTGGTAGAGCTCTACCATCATACCATCCATCCCTGGTGCTTTCCCTTTGGAGAGTTGCATCAGAGCAGCTCAGAGTTCTGGTGTAGACAGGGGTGTGTCCAGCTGCTGAATATTCTCCATGGACAGGTGGGGTAGCAGGGCAGAACCACAGAGATCCTCTATTTCCTTAGCCAGACCCATGTTCCCTCATGGGGTCTTGGATTCATACAGGGCCTGGTAGTGCCATCTCATTGTTTCATGTATACCTTTGGGATCAGTGACTGTATTCCCAGTGTGATCTCTAAGTGTCTGAATCTGTGAGGAGACTTGCTGTTTTCGCAAGTGGTAAGCTAGCAATTTGCCCCCCTTGTCACCACCTTCCCAGAATGTATGCTTTGCTCTGAGGAGTTGCCCCTCTGCTTTGCACTGCAAGAGGGTGTTTAATTTATACTTCAGTCCTAAGATGGAAGCCAAGAGGGTGTTATCGGTGGGGTCTGATGCTTTAAATTTCCCCTCTAGCTCAGCCAGGTCAGAGTGTAATCTTAAAACCTCTTCCACGAGCTTTGTTTTGTGCAGCTGAGTAGGCTATGATGTGCCCCCTTAACACTGCTTTAAAGACTTCCTAGACAGTGCCAGCTCCTACCTCCCCCTCAGAGTTAATCTGAAAGTAGGCTTTGGCCTCAGCTTGTATCTGAGTGCAGAATGCCTTATTCTGTAAGAGTAGGGGTTACATCTACACCTGGGTGAGGAGGGTGTACTTCCTTGGGGAGGGAAGCAGCAGGTAATGGGTGCAGGATCAGAGATGGCTCTACAATGCTGGTTTGACAACTATGTCATCAACCAGCATCACAGCAATGGATTTATGATGACCGCAAGTTGCGGTCGACATAAATCTGTAAGGAAGCCCAGTCCATTTTTCTATCAGGGGTCTTTGCCCACCCAACCCCACACTGCCCCTACTAAATATTATCAACTCTGAGTTGGAATTGATTCAGGGAGGGGTTGCAGGACTGGGAGACAGAGTGCTGGGGTCTTGGGTGCACTATTAAAGCGAGCTGTCGATTTTGTTGACATCGACATTGTTCACTATAATGGTATCACTGTCGGTGGGCATACCATCAGAGATAAGTATGTTCTCAACAGTGGTCTTATAAATGCCTTGCATCGCTGCTTGGTTGGCCATCCAGAAGTTGAAACATCTGTGGGTATTGTGTACAGGAGAGAAGATGGTATAAAAAGACTTGCCTGCTCCTGTTGGAAGCTGAGGAACTTGCTATACTGCAGAGTACAAACTAGAACTCATTTGAGGAACTGGGAACCTGGTAAAACATAATATTGTAGGGGACTAGTGAGAAAGGTAAGCTATGCTTTCTACAGAAAGTTTCATTATTTTCTTATTGCAATTAAGAATTGCAGGATTCCATTAAAGTGTAGTAATTTTATAACCAGAGGAGTGTAATACAATTTGGAAGGATATTTGTTGCAATATATTTAGAAGTGTCCTGCTGGCTGAACAGTAAGTTTATCCCTGGTTTCAGATAAAGGGTTTGTGTGTGTATTAGAAGCAGACATAGCAAATTGTCTTCACTGAAAGGCCTGCTTACATCACAGGTGTCACTAGTCAATCAATTGATTCTGGGTGGGGCTTTTATCACTGCTGTATTAGGCAAACTACACAGAGAAAAGCCAGTCAGAAAAGACTTACCTGCTCCTGTTGGAAGCTGAGAAACTTGCTGTACTGCAGAGTACAAACTAGAATGCATTTGAGGAACTAGGAACCTGGTAAAACATAATATTGTAGGGGACTAGTGAGAAAGGTAAGCTATGCTTTCTACAGAAAGTTTCATTATTTTCTTATTGGCATTAAGAATTGCAGGATTCCATTAAAGTGTAGTAATTTTATAACCAGAAGAGGTGTAATACAACTGAAGTTGCTTTATTTCTGTGCTAGACACAT
Organism: Neoceratodus forsteri; assembly: GCA_016271365.2. Classification (NCBI taxonomy): domain Eukaryota; kingdom Metazoa; phylum Chordata; order Ceratodontiformes; family Ceratodontidae; genus Neoceratodus; species Neoceratodus forsteri. Next base: position 495,330,028 of record CM028135.1, on the reverse strand, counting down.
AGGATTTGGAAAGATATTTGTGCAATATTTTAGAAGTGTCCTGCTGGCTGAACAGTGAGTTTGTTTTTATCCCTGGACTCAGTAGAGTGGTTTGTGTAGGAGCAGTGGTCTAGTAAATTGTGGTGTTGGTTGACATACTATAAAGGGAGTACTCACCAGGGTGGTGGAGCAGTGGTGTATTTGATTGTTTCTAACAGTCACCAGTGGTTGTGGCCTACCCACCCACCCTTCCCCTCATCCCTCCCACCCCAAGCGTGGCATTTCCTTTATAGCCAAGCTTCTGACATCACTTCCTCAACAGGTCTTGGGGAAGAACTGTCATATTCTTAATTACCCAGCAGAGTGCATAAAGGGTAAGTACACACACAAAAAAATATATATATTACTCATTGTATATTACAAGGAAGAGGGACATGTGGGGAGTGGTGCAATGCACTGGCTGTGGGGCAGCAACATTCCAGGAGCCATTCTGGAACCTGCGTTGCAGCCCTATTTGCAGGCAACTGTAAGCTCTGAGAAAGGAGGTTGCCCACCTCCAGGCTGAACTGACAAGGACTAAGGAGGCCTCCTTCACCCAAAGAGCACCAGTTCCACAACCACTGCCTCAGAGGTTGCCATGTGTGAAGAGCAGATGGACCACAGTAGGTTCTGGGAGGGTGAGGGTGGTGGAACAGAGGTGTAGCCCCCGGGTTGCACCTCTACACAAATCATATGTCAGTTTGCCAAATCAAGGTTCCTCTATGATGACTTCCTCATTGGAGACCAAGAAGAATGCTGGGGACATCCACAAGGGAGACCCACAAAAGGGTGGCAAGAGACACCACAGGGGAAAGAAACAGCTTCTGATAGGGGACTCAATTGTTAGGGGTGTAGACCTGGGGATAGGAGAGGAGAGGGAAGTAAAGTGCCTGCCTGGTGCCATGGCTTGGAGGGACAGGAAGAAAATCCTCAGGATTGCAGAAGCAGCATCACAGGAGAGGAAACTAGATATCATTGTCCACCTCAGGACAAATGACCTAGCTAGGCATGAGATCAGTGCAGTGCAGGATGAATTTTTGGAGTTGGGGAGGGGCCTCAGACAGGTAACAAGCATGGTAACCTTCTCAGAGGTGCTGCCAGTCTATGGCAGGGATGAGGTTAGGGTGCTGCACACCATGCAGTTTAATAAATGGCTGCAAAACTGGTGCAGAGCACAGGGCTTTGGCTTCATTGAGGATTGGGGGTCCACCTGGAGAGATGATGGTCTATACTGGCATGATGGTCTGCATCTGTCCAGGAAGGGAAACATGCTCCTAGGTGACAGGTTTAAAGACTTCCTTGGCAAGCTTTTAAACTAGCCAAGGGGAGGTGCTGATAGGAAACAAGAAGTTCAAGCCTCCTCCACAAAACATGGCAGGTAGTAGGATAAACACTGGAGGTACAGAGCTTGACAGAGGGCAGGACAGGGTAAATGGAAAAATGGACAAAGGCAATAAGAGCAGGGATGGGGTAAAAAGGATAAAGCCAACATTAAATGGAGGGCAATGAGTACCAATGCCGTAGTCTTGAAACAAGCTTCCAGAGCTAGTAGCCTGATGGAAGAGGAACACTTGGATATTGTGGCAGTCACAGAAACATGGTACATGGAGAACCATGACTGGGATGTCAACATACCAGGGTACACAATCTACAGAAGGACAGGGAGGGTAAAAGAGGAGGTGAGTAGCTCTCTACATAAAGGAAGGATCAAAGCTACAGAACTAAAAAGTAAAGGGGAGGACAAGAGGAACTCTGGGTCACCTTGGAGACAGGAATGGCATCACAATCTGCACAGGGTTGTATACAGACCCCTGTCTCAAGGGAAGAAATGGACAAGAAAATGACAGAGGGCATTCTCAAAATGGCTGAAAAGGAGATACTGTTGATGGGGACCTGAATATGCCAGATGTTAACTGGGCAACATGGACTGCAGCCACATCCAAGAGCAGGGTAATCCAGTGCCCTACAGGGGGCATGCCTTAGACAGCTAGTGGTGGAACCCACTCGGGAAGGAGCAATATTAGACCTGGTACTCTCAAATGGAGAGAGGATCACAAATTTAGAAGTCAGTAGACATCTGGGAACAAGTGACCACTGCACAGTGTGCTTCACAATAAACTCAACCATGGAGACAAGCCATACAAAGACAAGGATACTGGACTTTAAAAGGGCTGACTTTGGCATAATGGGTGAATATCTGAGGAATGCATTAGCAAATGGCCAGAAAGGAGGGGTGGAAGAACAATGGAGAAAATTCAAAACTGCCATCATGGAGGCAACAAGCCTTTGTGTGAAACAAATAAAGAAAACAAAGCAGAATAAAAAACACTATGGTTCTCAAGAGGTGTCAGGGAAGGTTAAGGAGAAAAAGACTGCATTCAAAAAGTATAAGGAATCACAGATGGAGCACGACGAGGGAATTGTATCAATTAAAGCAGAAAGAAGTGGGGAAGGCAGCCAGAAAAGCAAAGGCCCAAACTGAGGAAAAGATAGCCAACTCAGTTAAGAAGGGGGATAAAACCTTTTATAGGTACATTAGGGAGCATAGAAAGGTTAAGAGAGGGATAGTAAAGATTAATAAAGGAGAGGGGAGGTGGGCAGAGGGAGTCAGTGAAAAGGCTGAGATACTGAATGAATACTTTTGCTTGGTATTCACAAAAGAAGAAGAGTAGTTACCTAAACCAAACAGTAGAAGCACTGTGGATAGTGGGGTTGATGTCAGTCCATTTACAGAAGAAAGAGTACTGAAAGAACTCCTAAAACTCAAGGTGGACAAAGCAATGATTCACCCTAGAATCCTAAAAGAGCTAAGAGAGGACCTAGTGACACCACTAACCACACTTTTAAAAAATCATGGGAAGATGGGGTGGTACCTGAGGACTGGAGGAGGGCAGATGTGATTCCCCTTCACAAAAGTGGGGGCAAGGCAGAAGCAAGAAACTACAGACCTGTTAGTTTGACCTTGGTGGTGGAGAAAATAATGGAATCACTTCTGAAAGAAAGAATTGTTGAGTACCTAGAGGCCAGTGGGGCACAGGACACAAAGCAGCATGGATTCACAGCAGGAAGGCCATGTCAGATGAATCTAATTGTTTTCTTTGACTGGGTGACCAAAGTAATTGACCAGGAAGGGGCTGTGGATATGGCCTACCTAGACTTTAGGAAGGCATTTGACACAGTCCTGCACAAAAGATTAATAATCAAGTTAGTCAGCCTGAGAGTGGGTCCCAGGGTGGTAGCCTGGGTAGCAAACTGGCTGCACAACAGGACACAGAAGGTAATAGTGAATGGAACACATTCTGAAGAAAGGGTTACTAGTGGAGTACCTCAGGGCTCGTACTGTCCAGTCCTCTTTATCGCTCTTTATAGGTGACATTGCAGAAGGTCTGAAGGAAAGGTATGCCTCTTGCAGATAACACAAAGATCTGTAACAGAGTTGATACACAAGGGGGTAGAAAGGATGAGAAGGACTTGGCAAGGTTGGAGGAATGGTCAGACATATGGCAACTTAGATTCAATGCAAAGAAGTGCAAAGTAATGCACCTGGGAAATAAAAATCCAGGAGAAGAGTACACAATAGCAGGGACGGTACTAATGACAACAATAATGGAAAGGATCTGGGTGTAGTCATATCAGATGACCTAAAGGTGGGTAAGCAATGCGAGAAGTCAGTAAGGAGAGCCAGGGGGATAGTGGGATACATGGGGAGGGGCATCACAAGAAGAAAAAAGGGAAGTGGTTATCCCTCTACACAGACAGTTGGTGAGACCCCATCTGGAGTACTGCATGCAGTTTTGGAGACCTCATCTATGCAAGGACATAGACAGGATGGAAGCAGTCCAGAGGAGGGATACTAAAATGGTGCATGGTCTACATCAGAAACCATATGAAGAGAGACTGAGAGAGCTTAATATGTATACCCTTGATGAAAGGAGGGACAGGAGGGACATGATAGAAACTTTTAAGTACCTCAAGGGAATCAACAAAGTCCAGGAGGGTAGGTAGCATCTTTCAGAAAAAGAGATGTGTAAGAACAAGGGGGCACAATTTAAAGTTAGAGGGGAGATGGCTCAGGGGTAATGTGAGGAAATTCTTTTTCACGGAGAGAGTGGTAGACGCATGAAACTGCCTTCCTGGAGAGGTTGTGGGTTCTAAAACAGTGGTGGAATTCAAACATGCATGGGACAGACAAGGCAATTATAGTGGGGGGTTGCAAGAAGTAGGCTGTTGGTTAACTAAAATCTGCAGTGTATCCAATAGGTAGGGAAATGGGCAGACTGGGTGGGCCAAGTGGTCCTTATATGCCATCAAAGTCTATGTTTCTATGTTTCCCATGGGGTTGTCTCTCTGCCAAGGATCCATCAGGCCTCATTCTTCCTTCAACTCCTGTAGTGCTGCCCTGGCTTTGGGTGCGACTGAGGGGTAGGGTGTGATTTCTCCAGGAGTATGTCCTCTTCAAGATTAAAGTCCCTGTCCATGATAACAGGTATTCCCGGTGCATCTCCTGTAAGTTGTGTTAGGGCTTGGCTGATTTGTGGACGAATTCTGCTGAATCTGAATTGGGCCTATATGTATTCACTACTACTACCTTGCCCCCCAGGTACACAAATTGGGCAGCAACCCAGTGGCCCTGACTGTCTGTCTTAACTGCCTCCTCTGTCCATTGGATTGCTTTGTGGATGAAAATGGCAACTCCCCTCGACTTGGAAGATACTGAGCTCACCACCACCTGACCCACCCACATTTTCCTAAGCCACTGTACCATCCTGGCAGTGAGGTGTGTCTCCTGGATAAGAACAATCTGTGGGTGAAGAGACTCAAAGTGTTGTAAGACCTTGGTTCTCTTCACTGGATGATTGAGGTCTTTTATGTTCCAGGAGACATACCTCCACCCGTGTTGCATGTTATTTATCATTGCCTCGACCTTTAACACCCAATTCCGCTTACCTTCTGGGCGTCCAAACCTTGGGTCGGGCTGCTACCACAGGACCAAAAAGCATGTGTCTGCCTGGGACAGGGGTGGGTTGAAGATGGAAAAGAGGGGATCCTGGAACCTGTGGTCAGATGAGGTGGGATGTCCTCCAGATACTTGCAACTTGAGTTATCTCTTCAGCTATGGCAAAAAGAGAGAAGAAAAGGAGATAATGTGAATGTTCTGCACTTAGGTAGGTATTGGTCTGGTCCAAACTGACTCTGATTGGTAAGTTGCCAGCTTACAAGTGTCTGTGATGGGGGGCCCACAGTACAGCTTTGTCTGTTCAGAGATGTTCAGCCACCTAAGTCCTTTAGACCCCCAACACCTCTTCATCCCAGGTTGGTGACCCAGAGGGGGAAGGGTGAGGAGAGTGTGTCGATCATCTGTGATTGAATCAATGAGATCTGCTAGATACCAGGCTGCCCCTCACTATCTGGTATTCTGTCATACTGCAACTACAAACTGTGAGATCACAAAGGACACCAAGTTTCAGAGCAAAGGAAGATTGAGGTTTAGACCTAATGGTTCCAACCACGCTATCCTGGTGTCCAGTTGGGGTGGTTGTGTACCTAATAGACATTAGGACTCACCCTACCCTGGACTGATTCCATCCCAAAGGGGTCACCCAGAGAGAATCAGATAATAAACATCAATAAACAGTGAAAACCAGTAAGATATCAGGGGGAGGATGGGGGGTGCCCTCCCCATCCTGAAACCCAAAATATTGATAAGCCATATATTGTTAATGCAAAAACCGCTGAAGCAAATGTACAAAATAACAGTCACATAAACTTATGATAACATACCCATGAGGAGTGCCCTCCCCTGAGCCCCCCCCATCCTGGTCCCATCCCATTCAACCTCAACCCCCAATAACTAGGGAGGGAGGGGGTGGAATCTGAATCTGCTGGAGGAGTGGGAGTCATTTAATAGGGAGGGAGAGAAGGTGCCATGAGAGGTACCAGTAAGGTGTGCCCTGAGGGTGAGCCTCTGGGGTCTCTGTTCCATGTGAGGGGGTTGGGGGTGGAGGTGTTCCTTTACCCTCTTTCTGGTTCTCCTTAAGGGGTTCCCTCCTGGATAGGCTCCAAGTTGGGTTAAGTGGCACCCCAGGGGTCCTATCTATGTTGGAGTAAATTCCTTGAAGGGGGAAGGGGGAGGGCAGACCAAGCTGCTAGTGTTGCAAAGAGGAAATTCTCCCTCCACTCTCCCCCACCCACCAACTTTGCTATATAGGATCCCTCCACATTGTATATGGCCCGCCCCTCCCGTAGCGAGGGGGGAAGGTCCTGGAAGCTTGACATGGGAGAGGAAGAGCACTTTGGCAGGCTACACTCTGTTTGCCTCCTCCCAAATCAGACGCATCACCCCCAGCTTGACAAAATCAAAGCCAAGTTATACCCCTCTGCAAAGCCCTGAAAGTAAAAAAAAAAAAACACAATGTTACTGGTCAGCAAAAAGTTCAGAAGAGACAGAAACAGTAGTGCTAGTCCTGAATGTCTTTGTAAGTAAGTCCATCCCTTTTCTACTAATTCTGTGATGCCTCATCCCTCTGTGTCTGGCAAAACAGTTTGAGTGGGGGTCTCCTTGCTGCAAGGGGATCCTATTCTCCCTGCTGTCATTTCTGTGAACGACCTTCAGGCCTGGTTTCACTGGCCCCAGCTGCACATCTTGTTGCTCAGTCAATCCTGAGTTTTCTGATTGTTCCTCTGCTGCATCATCCGCCTAGTCGATCGATGCAGTGATGTCCATTGGGTCAACAAACTGGTCTTCCTGGTCTTCTTTGCACCCCTCATCACTGGATGAGTCTTCATAGGGCAGTCTCACTGGGGGGGGAGGCTGGGAACCTTTGGGCTCAGATTTCCTTATGAAGGCAGCTCCAAGATCTGTGCCTGGAGCATTGCTCCAAGGGTGGGGTCCTGGTGCAACTTTCCCCTCTTCTGACAGTTGCTGCTGCCTTGCTACATTGGCTGGGCTCTGCTTTTAGAGAGTGATGGCCTGCCTGCCCCTCGAGAGTGAGCTGGGACAGTTGTGAGATGGACCTGTGCGCCCTTGATATTGGTCCTTGTGATTTTGGTTTTCCTTCCTCTAGTTCCCTCTGAGTGGTGTGGGCCCTCCTGGGGCCAGAGGCTTCTGGGTGATGGAGTCCTGTTGGCAATTGCAGGCCAATGTTGTCTGAGCAATAAGAAGACACTGTGGGGTGAGTCAGCCAGCAATTCTTTACTGGCTTTAGATATCTGAAGTGTGGCGAGCCCCCTGAAGTGGTATTTAAAGCAATTTTCTCTCAGAATCTCCTTAGTGGGGTAAATGCCTTCAGTTTCACTTCCACTTCATATGAACAATCACAGTAGAAAGAAATATGTGATCCCCTCCAGCTGATATCTCCCATGTCCCTGGCTGCTCTTAATACCTGCTCCTTGACTGAATATCTTAGCAGATACAGTATGCTATGATGGGGTGCAGTGGGGAATCTGGAAGGCCAGCTTTGCCCCTGGTCCTGTGTACCCTCTCCACCTAGACAGATCCCCTCCACCTATCTCCCAGCAGCCTTGGAATAAACTTGTTGAAGAAGTACTCCATGTTTGTTACCTCCAGCTCCTCGGGGACACCCAGGATCCTAATGTTATTGCAGTGACCCCAATTTTCCTGGTCCCCCACTCTTTCCCAAAGTCTATTGAGTTTGGCCTCATGCTCCTGCAGCTTTTGCCAAGCTCTGTGTTGCTGGCACTCCAGCTCCTTGGTCTGTTGCTCTGCCACATGGACCTGATTCTCAAGATGTCTGACATCAGCTACGCTTTCAGTAAATGCTGTGCTGATATCATCCACTCACACCAGCAGGGCTTCCAGCATTTTGGTGATATAAGAGAGTGAGTCAGACACCAGGATGGGCATTCCAGTGGATCCTGGCATCTTATCCAGGCTGTTGGCTGATGGTGGTTGTAAGGAGGAGGCCATACTCCTCAGTGCAGCCGTAGTTCCAATGGCAGCACTTGCCCGACTGTAATAGGGGATCCCATCTGTTCAGTCGTACTCTGGCTGTTCAAGGAGGATTAACCACACGATTAGGTTCCGTTTGGCAATTGAGAGCTGCTGTCTTAGCTAGAGGAAAGTCCCACAATGTATTTGAGGCTTTCTGCAGCTCTGTGTTGTACTGGGATGCTGTTGCTTAAGGGCAGTGCTTTGCTTTCTGTACCTTGAGGTTGGCCCTATGATCCATTATCTCCTCCTCACAATGTTACCTGTCCTAGTGGCATTATCTCCAGATCAGAAGCATTTATGTGCTCTTGGGTGTTTCAGCTTTCTCACCCCATGAATCTTGACTTAGGATTGCTCCAGATCACAATGTGAAATAAGCCACTAGGTCCTGGGAAGGATGGAGTGATAGATTTAAGCTGCTATCTTGCCAGCGTTCAAGCTACGCCCCAGTGAAACTGTCCTCCTCCTTCTTGATGTTCCCTATACCTGTAATCCTCCTGAACACCACTTCCTCACCCAGGTTCCAAATCCCTTTTGAACACCTTTTCTGCACCCTCCATCTTGTTTTTCACAAACTGCCCTCCCAAATCCTGGGAGATTATCATATCCTAACTGTATTGTTCCCTTACTGTGAATAAAGAGCTTTGATGTTAGTCTTATCAAATGTATAATCACCCTGTATTGTTTCCTCATTGTGAATACTAGAATCAGGATGTTAGCTTTTTTCAGAAGTATAATTATTCCTGTATTGTTAATGTATTGTTAAAAATGTACTGTCCTTTTATGAAATGCTGTTTTGTATCATTCCTTATATTGCAGCCTACCAAGACCACCATGTAAATGATCCTGCTCAATAGTGTCCTTTTCTGGTAAAAATAAAATTGAATTAAATTCAATTGAATGTCTGGTCCCAATTGTCATTACATTTTCCTGGTTGATAAATCACCACCCCCAGAAAGTTACACTGGCAGTGGGGGGCAATGAAGAAATATAGTGTGAGCAGTATTTAAGGAACTTAGGGCCAGATATTCAAAACTTGGCCCCGGGGCAAAATTAGCACTGCCCGGTGGGCAAACTTAGCCCGGAGCACAGAGCAAGCTATATTCAAACGGAATAGCCCAGGGCAAACAGTTTCTGAATATAGCATGGGAATGAGGCCGGGCAAACTGGGCTGGGAGTGCAGGACAAACTTAGCCCTGGAATAAGACAGCTCTGAATATGGCAACCAGGAAGTGCAAACCACAACAGCAACACAGTGCACAGCGATGTGAAGGTAGAGTGAGATAAACTATGTGGCCCGTGTGTGTGTGCCAGCAAATCGTGGACCCAGTACAGCTGCAGGCAGCAGTGTATGTGAAAGTACAGTGTGCAAAACTGTAAAATATTCCCCGAACTGTTAGCGCAGAGCTAACACGTTTGCGCGGGTTTAGCGCAGAGCTAAACTGTTTGCCTGGTGCTAAACTCTGCCATATTCAAAAGTGACATGCAAATGAGCCTACTTAGGTAGTCTGTGGGAAAACATCCAGATTAGCATCTCATTATGACCTGATTTGCATGCAGTTTGCACTGGGCTAACTGTTTAGCCCTCGCTAAACCAGCATAAGCTGCTCGCTGCAAACAGCTTGGGGAATATTATACAGTTTTGAAACTACTTCCACATGCACTGCTGCCTGCAGCTGTACTGGGACAAACAGCATAGGCACAGATGGTGGTGGTGCTGCATGCAACTGTCACATTGTAGGTCATGCTACAGTGTACAGCAGAAACTACAGTAGCAAGGGGGGCCAGTAGTGTGTGGACACAGCATTGCCTATTGTGTGTAGGGCAGTGATGATGACTGCACTATACACAGTGAGAGGCCCAACCTGCAGGTGTTTACTGACAGTGGACATTACTGTTACGCTGTTGTGTGACCCACAGATGCTGTACCTGTGGCATGGGATGCTCACAGTGACATGTACATTTCTGGCTTTGTGTGCTGTGGCAGTTGTACAGCTGTGTGGTATGTGGCCGGGGGGCATATATTATCCACAAGGCACACTGGTGTTGGATATTCCCAATACTGGCCCATGTGCACTGCATGATGTGTCCCAGCCTGCGGCCACACCTGGTCTGTGGCACAGCCTCGCCACCCATACATACTCCCTCAACATCCTCCATGCCCACAGTGCTGCATGTGTGCTGGCATCTGTTGGTGTCCACAGAGTGTTGTCTGCGGTGTGTGCTGTGTAAGCCACACTGCCATGCTGTCCATTGGCAGCAGGGCACCACTACTGCCTGGCATGACTGGGACTGGTGGCAGATGATGGCATCATTGTGATGCCATCAGTTAGCAGCATGCTTCCTCTATGTTTGGCTTTATCTATGTGTCATATTTCTTTGTTAGGGTCGGGCAAAACCGCGCTAAACCAGCGCCAAACACCGCACAAAGCCATATAGTTATCAGCACAAGCTGGTTGCCAGGGGTTAAGACAAGCTTTTTCTGGGCGGTAATGTACACGCTACTAATGTGCTAAGTCGCGCCAGAAACCACTTAGCCAGGGCGCTAGTCGCTGAATATAGCATTGCGCTTGTATTCATGTTGGTTTGCCCCTTGCATACATTATAATTTTGCCCAGCGCTAATGCAGTTTGCCTGCACTATTTGGCCTTTTGAATATAGCAGACCTGCGCTAATCCTGCGCTAAACCTGCGCAAACGATTTTTGCCCGGTGCAAAGTTTTGAACATCTGGCCCTTAGAGTATAATGAAGATATTCCCATCAGGGACTCCCAGGTGTGTGTTGGAGATGCAAGCTAGCTCTCTGCTGAAAAACTGTGTAGGAAATATTACAACCAGTACTGCAGTCCACTGACAGTGCAACTACAGACCACACAACTGATACATGGCCAATTCACACAAAAAAATAGCATTAATCTTGACAAAATTAACATTACGCAGCAGAGTACTGACAGGCCCCAAAGGAAGTGTTTTTTGTCATGTAAATACAATATTTCTGACTTGCTTTATGAATAAATGGGGCTCTAGAGATGACTCTTGGCTAATCAAGAATGTCTCCTCATGACTTCTTTAGGTTCAAGAACTGAGAAGCAAAGCTGAGTGCTTCTGGAACAATAAGGATACCATAGTGTACTCATAATTAGTCAAGAGACATCTCCAGTGCTCCATTTACTTTTTATTAAGTATTTATTTTTTCCAACTCTAATTTAATTTCAAAGAGAAATACAATCACTTTGGAGAAAATAGCAATAAAAGAATGCAAAGTTATATAACAGATAAAACTAAACAGCAGGATTAGGTGTACTGATTACCTCTGTGCCTAAGTTTCATTTTGCTATAGTGTTTTGGCTGTTTTGATTAAGTACACTAACTTAAAAAAAATAAAAAAATGATAGCAGCAGAGCAAAAACATTGTGCAAAATGTTATTACCTACCTTTCTTTTACAATAAAAAAATTCCAGACATCTTTTTCATTTTTATTTGGTGGTAAACATTTCTAATTCCACCAAAATGTTACTAGTTTATAATTTATGTATTAATGTATTCATCTTTTTGTCAAGAAAAAATGATGGCTGCCACATTTTGCTTAGAAATAGCACTGCAGATTTGCAAGGGTTAGTATTGAGAAAGTAACATAAAACGCATGGTACTTAACATAAGAGGTGCCTAGAAAATTAAATTTGACAGGTATGCTAATATTTTCTTTTAACTGTAGTTAAAAATAGCTTTTGGAAAAAACATTTTTTGTTACACTTCTGCTTTAAATTTCCAGCCATGGTTACTGAACACTCAAGCTTGCAGTAAACATGCACTAGACATTGAGGCCCCCATATTTTGACATAGACACTGAAAGGGACACTGTCAACCTATTTTTCATCATATTATTTCTAGTTAAAAACCTACATTTTATGATTGCTTACCTTCTCTAAAATTCATTGATGTTGCAGTTGGTTTTGTCTTTCTCATTGTTTAGTAGAACTGAAATGCATGCTAATGTATATTTATAAACAACTTTGTTTTGTGTACAATCCTGGATCTGTTTTTGCTGCATACTTCCTGAGCATTAGAAACTCACCCAAATAGTGCAGTCACTCATGAGGCACTAGCCTCATAAACTCCTACTGCATCATGAGGGACTAGAGTATGTTTTGGGTGTTCCCAAGTCCAGGAAAGATGCAGTGGGAGTTGATCAAGGAATGTACACACACCTGTGTTTGTGTGGTAACACTAGTATAGTTGGCAGTCTATTTTTTACTCTTTTAAAGAAAAAAAGAGTCAAAATCAAACTACCAGCTACATCAGCAATCTTTACAGAATGTTGGTAATCGTAAAATGTACTTTTTTTAACTAGGGACACTTTGAGACCTAAGGAGGTTGACAGTGTCCATTTAAGTGGTGTGAAACAGTGCACATTCATCTTGGAGGAATATTCATATGGCAGCAATTATGAATGTTGGGTAGTGGTAGCAGCACACAATGTGTATGGGTGTGATGCACAATAGCCCCTTCTGGCAACAGACACCCATGATCAAAGGGAGATAGCCCATCTCAACTGAGGTAGTGTCTTTGCTTTAGGGTGCCATTTCCAGAGGTCTGCATGCTAATGATGACACATGAAATGCAAGATTTGGAGCCATATGCATGCCATTATGTGCCCATCAGCAGCTCTGCACAATGCCTTTATGCATATGCATGAAGCCATTCTGCAGAGCTTTGTCCATTGTCCCCATCCTCACCTGAGTACTGTACACTAATGTATAAATCCATGGCAATTCAGTGGTACCCCTCAACTGCACTGATCCCTGTTATGATATGAAATTACCATTGTAATCCAATGGAACACCCTCACACTGCAATTCCCATTGTGAAAAGAAATTACTCTAATAGTCCGAAGGTGCTCCCCTCTTACCCTGATCCCATTTATGAAGAGAAAGCACACTCTTAGTCCAGTGGTACCCCACTTGATCCCTGTTGTAAAATAAATAACATACTCCCTGCCAGGCCTGGTCCACCCACTCAGCACCCACCACCCTCCACTGCCTGCCCAGTACCTGATGCATCCCAAATCATCAGTGGAGGTAGCAGAAAGAACAGTGGATTATGACTAGACCCTCCTCTCACTACCTCAGCCAGCCAACATCTGAAGGGCAGGGCCTGAGTGCATGTGCACTGTGCTTCTACTACAGAATTTGTTTTGATTTGAATCACATAGAAGCACATAATGTGACTGCAGAAAAACACAGAGGGTCTATTGAGTCTGCCCAAAGTTGTCTGGGACCTAACGTCAATCAGGGAACCTACCCCTTCCCCTTCAGCTCTTCCTCCTTTACCCCCATACATGTAGCAGAGCACATTTTTTGTGCCATTACTCTGTCCCACCCTTACCTGAAACCCTCTGTGGTCTTGGCCCCCACCACCTCAGCAGGTAAACTGTTCCATGGCTCCACCACCCTCTCAGTAAAGTAGTACTTCCTCAGATTCCTCCTGTAGCTCCATACCCTCAGTTTCTATTCATGATTGTGTGTCACTGAACTGGTGCTCCTATTGAATATCTCTGTGTGGGGCACTTTATTTATGCTCTTCAGGAACTTTAAAGTCTCAATCACATCCCCCCTCTCCCTTCTGGCCTCAAGTGAGTACATGTTCAGTGCTTTCAGCTGCTTCTTGTTGAAGTCACCCTGAAGTCCCCGTATCATCATGATCACCCTTCTTTGCACTGTTTCCAGACTGTCCTTATCCTTTCTAAGGTGAACACTGCAGAACTGGACACAGTACTCCAGATGTGGCCTCACCAAGGATCAAAAAGGGGGGAGGATCACCTCCCTCCTACTACTATCCTTAAACCTCCCTATGCACTCCAACATCCAATTTGCTTTTCTGTATCCTTTGTTACACTAGCTTGACTGTTTTAAGGTGTCACAGATGACTCCCAGGTACCACTCTTCTAATGTGGTACTAAGTTTAACCCATTTAGCCAGTACTCTGTCTGGGAGTTCCTTTTCTCCAGGTGTATTACCTTACACTTCTTTGCATTAAATTTCAACTGCCACATATTTAACTATGACTCTAGCCTTTGGAGGTTGTGTTGCAGTGCCCTAACTCCCTCAGCGCTATTCACTCTTCAGCAAAGTTTAGTGTCACCAATAAATAGGGCAAGCTTACCCTGGATTCCTTCAGCAATGCCACTAATAAACATGTTGAAAAGGACCTGGCCCAGGACCGATTCCTGTGGTACCACACTTGTGACTTCCACTTCCACTGGCTTAATCCTGTTGACAATGACTCTCTGTTGTCTACCCTTGAACAAATTTCCCACCCATCTGACTATATCCTTAGTTGTTCCAAGGTCTTCCATTTTCTTCAGTAGGTGCCTATGCAGCACTGAGTGAAATGCCTTACTGAAATCAAAGTATAGAAGATCCACTGCCTGGCCCCTGTCCAGCTCTCTTGTTAACTCAGTTAAAAAAAGCAATAAAGTTGGTCTGACATGACCTCCCTACCATAAACTCATGCTGCTTACTATCCTGGAGACCATTTTTTACCAGGTAGTCCACAAGGTCTTGCTTGATTAGATTCACCACCAGTTTTCCACCAATAGATGTGAGACTAACCAGCCTGTAGAGTCCCACTACTTCCTTATCCCCCCCTTATAGAGTGGTACCATGTCGACCACTCTCGAGTCACTGAGTACTACCCCTGACTGCAGTGAGTTGTTGAACAGATATGCTAGAGGATCAGCTAGTTTTCTGCCAACTCCCTTAACGATCTCAGAGACATCCCATCTTGACCTGGGGCCTTATCTATCTTCAGGACTGCCAGCTCTTTCCAAACCTTGTCCTTGGTGAATACTAGGGTTTACATCCCTTGGATTCCCTTTGCAGCTGCATTGATGCCACTTTCAGGTAGATGGCCCACATCCACACTAGTGAAAACAGAGCAGAAGTAGTTATTAAGGATGGTGGCCTTTTGTCCATCATTCTCAATTACCTTACCATTGTTTACCAACCCAGTAATCCCCCTCCCTTCTTTGTCTTTTCCTTAATGTAATGGACAAAATGTTTTTCCCCAGAATTGATCCTTTCAGCAATCTGCAGCTTTGTGTGGCTGCCTTTGCCTCCCTTACTTCTCTCATTGCTTCTCAATTTGTTTGAATGTATTCCTCCCACCCCTCCTCACTATGACTCCTTTTAAACCTATAGAATGCTTTCCATTTGGTACTGACTGCTTCCCTAGCCTTAGCTGAGAACCATAAGGGTCTCTTGTACTTATTTCTTTTAACATCTGACTTCACATAGAGTTTTTTAGCCTTGAGGATGGCCTCTTTTATAAACCCACAAATGTCTTCCACACCTACTGTACTATATCCCTCTCTTTGGCTAGCTTATTATGCACCAGCATTCTGTTTTGTCAAAGCCTACCCCTTTAAAGTGCTGGACCTCCATCCTAGACAGTATGTTCTTTCATCCCCTTTAAAGTTCAGGACCTCCATCCCTGAGTGTGTTCTTTCATCCCCAAGGGTCAACTCAAACCAGATGAAATTTTGGTCACTGTTCACTAGTGGTTCCCCTACTCTTACTGCCATTACTGCTTCTGAATTTGTGAGACCCACATACAGAATGGATCCCTGACTGGAAAGTTCCTTTACCAGCTGGGTCAGCAGAAAATCCTGGAGGGTTTCCAACATAGCTTGACTTCTACAGTGTTTTGCTACTGGAACACCCGAGTCTACATCTGATATGCTTAAATCTCCAACTACCACTACCTCCCCCTTTCCTGCCACTCTTTTAATATCCTGTCCTAGCTCCTACAGCCTTCTCTCACCATGTTCTGGAGGTTAGTACATCACCCCAGGTGAAGTTTGTTACTCAATGCCACTGTGAGCTGCACCCAGAGTGACTTGACATCCTCCATTCCACCCTTGATTCTTCCATCTTCCACTACTTCGATATCATCATGGACATAAATGGCTAACCTCCCTTACCTCCCCTCCTGTCTCTTCTGAAAAGAGAGTATTCTGGTACTGTGAGGCCCCAGTTGTTGCCCATGACCCAGATTTCTGTGATGGAAACAAGGTCCATCTTTTTATCTGCCACCAATGCCTGTAACTCACTAGTTTTGTTGTCCAGGCTCCTGGCATTGAGGCAGACCCCCTTACAGATACCACCTAAATGTGTTTTGTTGTGAGTTCAGAGTTCTCCCTCATCCCCCTTGATCCTATCTGTCCTGTGCTATCTGCAGCACCCTCTTTGTACCCCCTGTCTGCTCTCACCTGCCTTACTTCACCCTTGATCTTGACAATATGTTCCCATCCAATGTTTATCTATTTATTTAGTTTTTGTTGGCTGGGTAAGTGCACTAGACAGATTTTTTTGCCTATTTTCAGGCACAATCTGGGGGAGGAGGAGGGGGATACAGAGAATGTCAACTGACCTTGAGCCAGATTAAGCTGTTGGTGGTATTTTTAGTGAATGGGGAAAATCTGGCCAGGACACGGGGGATATTCCCCTACTTGACAATAGGGGAACCCTTGGCTGTCAAAGAATGGCAACTTCCCATGCAACTTTAGCAGGGATGGACATGGAAGGGGCTGGGCAGTAGGCCCCCTCCTTTGCCTTTATTTTCCAGAGGTTGAAGAATATCACATTTCCAATGGGAGTTTATATCCTGGCAGAGAAGAAGATGGTAGTATGGATGTATCAAGAAAAAATGATGAACCCTCAGAGTTCTTTGGATAATTTTGAATATAACTCAGAAGACCCAAAAATGAAAATGGCACTCGCTACGGAAGAAAAAACCTTGTGTGCACTCCTGGAAGCAGAGGGCCAAAAATTTCAATGAAAGTGGTAGGAGCTGGAAGCCACAATACAGACTTTGCACACACATGTCCCTGCAGCTGCTGCATCGAGGACAGAGCCTCAGCAATCCCATCCCCCGAAGAGTCTAGCAGCACAGCTCATAGAGCAACCAGATTGCCTGAAGGTGAAAGGTAATATCATTTTTCAAACATCATCACAAAATCAATGTAATGTCACTGTCTTTACCTTTTCAGCACAAAGCACCCAAAAAAACAGATGTCCCACACCAGCTGTCAGTCTCAGCAGCATGGCCTATGTTACAGCTGGGTACCACAAGCCATGGCAATTAGGCTTGCTCTTGCTTCACTATGGAACCAATTTATGTTAAAACCACTTAAATACAAAATAACATTGCTGGAGTTGCAAACAAATGTAATGGGCTACAATGTAATCCATTAAATATTACTCAGGGGCTAAATGAAAATGATGATATGCTCCTAGGAAAAGAACTAGAAAATAAACAAATGGCATTACTGAAATTATTAAAGAACTATGATGACCAACAGAAAAAGAAAGAATAATGCTTAAAAAGGGATAGCCATATGCAAACAAAAAGGCAAATTGATGCACAAAATATAAATGCAGGAGCAAAAGTTTTTTTGGGAACCCCTCAAACTAGCCCCCAAAATTAAAAGGAAAATCCTTCCCCTAAAATAGAGAAAAATAGAGGAAACAGTTTCTGGCACTGCTGGCAGTATTTATACTGTACCTTGGCCCCTGACACTGCCTTAGAATATTCTGGGTGGAAACAAGACACAACAGGTCAGTGGTACCCTGACCCTGACTGGGACCCAACGCCATAATCACAAGACAGCCAGCAGAAGCAGCCTCAGTCTACACCTGTAAAACAAGGAACAGACATGATATCAGACCCACCTAAATCCCCCAAAGAGTGAACAGAAAGTTTACAAAGTAATGTAACAACACAAAATAAAGTCATTGTGCAAAATGAACACCAGTTAGGCAATACCAGGCCAGAGGAAAAATGAATAAAAAAGAAGAAGAGAACAAAAATGAACAGCAGGAAAATATCAAAGGCACAGGCTCACAAGAAAAACAACAAAAATATTCTGATTTTTTTCAACAAAACCGAAGCTGGCCTGTGAAGAAATGCAGTACGACTGCGTTATAATGGTGGTTTAGAAACCCACCCTGACAGATACTATGTAGGGAAGTGACTCCTAAAGGAATCTTTAAACTTTGCACCTTCTGACATTTTTGAATTTATAACCATTTCTGGGGAAGATAGCTATGATGATGGTTTCTGCTCACCTCGTCTGCTAGAATGTTTCTGGATGTGATACAATCAAGTTACATTTTCACAACTCTGAACTTCCTTTATGGTAATAACCTTTACAAAGCCTCTAATAAAATTTGTCACCATAATGTTCAAAAATGAAGGGGTACATGTGGAGGCCATTACTAGGTGGTTGCAGCAGTGGTGCACTGTGTTAAGTACTCCAGAAGCTATTCTAGATGCAAAACAATTCTGGATAGGGTGGTGGAAATATAAAGTCAAGCTGTACCAGATCGAGGATGGTATCACCCACATCCCAGATTGTTTTCACTTAGGACAAGATTGAGGGATGTGTTTCTATGCAGGCCAACTGAAAGCCTGCTATAAATGTGGATCACAAATACACCTTTCACATGTTTGTGACAAACCACAATGTGTGGAGAAGTGTGGCATATTAGCATGCAATGCATGAATCATACAAAATGTACACTCTGTGATGAAATTGGTAATCTTTTCCATGAATGCCCACGAGCATCGAAGAATAGAGCTGATAAAATGAATCCCAATGACCTCACACAGAAGGCACAGTAAGCAGCCAATAAACCCACCCCTACAGGAAGAACACCCCCAAGAAGAAGAAAAGCAACCCACTACACCATCAGAGGAGTCTGACATTCAGCAAGAAAAAGTACACTCACCTCTTGCTCCACCTTCTGAGGAGACAACTTCTTTAACAGCACATCACCAGGTGGCAGTGAAACAGGAACCAATGTCTTCAACCCTGTTAACACCAGTGTATTATTCAGAACAACCTACAGAAACCCCTGCTATGCAACCCCCACAGCCTTGGACCACTCCCGTAACAAGGAGCAAATCCACAAAGATGGCTACTATCTCAGGACAGGCTAATATTGTCTCACACAATCCTTTTGCTGTTCTCACAACCTCATCCTGTGGAGATGTTGAGATGGAGGGGGAAGAATAGGACAATATTTAAATATCCTCAGAACCCACTAAAACTGATAATTACAAGTATGCTGGGAAGAAAAAGAAGAGAAAAAAATATTTAATGGATTCCCTAATCAACAACTAGCCTAAAATGCACTTTTTGTCATCTATTAATGTGTGCAGCTTGCTGAACCATGAGAAACATCAAACTGTTTTTCAAACCATGCATGATTATGATTTTAATATAATATTTTTACAGGAAACCTGGATGTGGTCAGATACCCAGATTCAACTTTACAAAGCAGATTGGTATTGAGGACTGACATTTTGGTCTTTTGCTCTAGATAGGTCAAATGGGGTACAGGTTCTTTTAAAGGGTTCTCTTTTACCTCAACAAAATTAATTGATTTAATACCTGGGAGGGTACTTATATTAGATGGTGTATGGCATTCTCAGCCATGCAGGTTTATAAATGTATATTCTCTGCAGTTTAAAGCTGAAAGGGTGAAATTAATTGAGGTGATACAACTTTTCCTGGTTACAACCACAATGTTATACTTGGACTTTAATTGTGTTCTTAAAAACCTCAAAATACAGAAGAACTTATCAAAGAAAATTCACTGTGATTCTCAAATGCTACAGAGACATGTTACAAATGCAGATATTTTAAAATGTGCAGATTATTTGGAATCTGGTCCTGCTTTTACTTATCAGAGAGGAAAGTTAACTCCCACCATTGATTAGCTTTTTAATAGTAATCATCATAGAAAAATAACTTTTGACATTATACCAGTAGAATTTTCTGACCATCTTCTTCTGAAAGGATAATTTTTTTTATTCAGTCTTCACTCAGAGTAAAATAACAGGTAAAAAATTAACTCTTCAGTGCTGAATGAGGCATCAGTCCAAACCTCCATAGGAAGGTTAATGGAGGCTAGAGCCTTTGTTTTTGATTTATATACTAACAGAGGGGATTGGTGGGCAGATACAAAACAATGTTTGGCACAGTTTGTTCAACAGTTTGGAAAACAAAAGGTAAAAGGGCATTTCTTTAAATATTTAAAACTAAGGGCGCAGTTACAGTACCGTATGACAACACCATATACCACTAAGATCATCCTAACAGAACAAGTTCAAGTTTATTGCAGGAAGACTCCATTGAGCAAGCTCATTCACAAGGAGGTCCTGAAGGTAAACAAATTAACAATTAAAAAGTAGAATTACAAACTCATCAGTATGACAAAGCACAAATAGTTAGATTAAACCTTTTGAACGGGACTCAAAAAGAAAAACCAACCCATTGGGTACCTTTTGAAATGTGTAAAAATAAAAGACTAGCCACCACTTTTTCTGAGCTAAAGGACAAACAGGGTGTCCTCACTTCAGACCCACAAAAATGCAGGAAATTGTGACAAAATATTTAAAATCATTTCAAAATATAGGTAAGGAGAATATAGATATCATAGCACAATATCTGTCCCCTATACACATAACAAAGGATATAAATGTAGCTCAGGAACTTATAAAACCCATATCAGTACAGGAAATAACAAATGCTATAAAATTAACAAAATCTGGTTCATCACCAGGTGTTGATGGTTCTTCATAAGATTTATACAAACCTTTTGGGGGAATTTGCACATTGTTTGGAGAAAGTTTACAACTATCTCTTACAATGTAAAAAGATTCCCAAATTATTTACTAAAGGACTGGTAATTTTCTTGTTTAAATATGGAGATAGGGCCCTGATCAAAAACTGGAGGCCAATCAGCCTAAAAAATACAGATTTTAAAATATTATCCAATATTCTAAATTTACGCTTACAACAATATGCAACTAACGTTTTATACCCAACTCAATTTAGTGGCCTGCCAGGCAGAAAGATACAACAAGCTTTAATATTACTAAAAGAAATAATAGAATTTCATAACTAACATAGCCACCCAGGTTTTCTGATATCATTGGACTTAAGCAAAGTTTTTGACAGGGTTAATCATATTTTTGTGTTCCACACTTTAGCTCATTATGGGGTTCCCAAACCTTTTATTGAATGGTTACAGTTATTGTATTCCTGAGGCACACTATGTCCAATCACTTTAGGAACCATAGGCACTGAACTGAAAATAACAGAAGGTGTCCAGCAGGGGTGCCCTTTGAGCCTCCTGCTATTTATCTTTTTATTTGCTACCTGCTGAGCCACTTGTTGTTTCCATCCCCCATTTGTGGGGGAGTCCCAACTAGGATCCCCCCATTAGCTGTGATGGTCCTGCTAGCCTCAGACTCCCCCTCAGTCAGTTCAAAATTCCAATATAGACATCAAACTTCTGCCCTAGTGCTGTTACCCCCTCTTTTGTAAAATGGACTCCATCATTCCAGGATAGCCTCCATTTCCAGAAGTCTCCCCAGTCACCCACAAAATAAAACCCTTTTCTTGACACCACCCTTTTAGTCACCTGTTAAACTCATCTATCTCTTTCTGTCTAATTTTGTCTCCTCTCCCCTCCTCCACCCCACATAGGGAGCACTGGGGTTGTCTCTGATGCAGTCTCTCTTGTTTCATTTGCAACAATAAATGCCTTTTATTTGCTATCCAACTTGGTTAATAGTTTTATGTAGTAGTGTTTTTTTTTTATTTATTAGGTGCCTAGTTCCACAGGCTCTGCAAATCTTACAACAATAATACAAAAAATAAACAGCAGCACAAGATAAATATGTAGCATATTGACATTAAAATACTACATGTGGAACACAGTTGTGTGTATTTGTTGCCCTGCTCTACACTGCTGCTGAAATATTTTTTATTTACTAATTGCTAATTTTGGATGATAAGAAAGAAGACTGTTGTTTCCATCCCCATTTGTGTGGGAGTCCCAACTAGGATACCCCCATTAGCCATGATGGTCCTGCTAGCCTCAGACTCCCCCCAGTCAGTTCATACATCCAATATATGCTATTATTTGAGCATTAATAAAGTATTTTTTTATAAACAGGATCTTCTTTTAGACAATATTATTTTGACAAATGTCTAATATTCAAGATACCATCATTAATGGCATACATTTTTCAAGAAGTTAAAGCTGTCTGTCAGCAAAATATGTGAATTATGGACATTGAATCTAACATCGAACCCTTAATACTAAAAGATGACTGCAGTGCATGCATTAATGTTTCATTTTCCCTTGGGGTTTTCATTTACCTGTACTGTACTGTACTTGTGTTTTGAATGGCACTTTTTATGGTGTTGTATTATGTTTAATGTTTACTTTACTAGTAACATTTTATAGCTTCTTATACTGGAGAAGAACCAAATGAAGTGAAATCATACATTTAAAGATCAACAGGCACTATGTGGTAGCTGTTAGATAAACCTTTATTGATTAAATGCTCACTGTAGATTTCTCAGCAACTCACTTAAGATCCCAGTTCTCCATTTTACTCAGCTATGGAAATGGGTAAAAGCTGGAAATGATATGTGGCATCTCAGCTAGGCTATCCTGGGTAAGTACTGTATATTGTAAAAATCTATAAAAGCAGGACCTTAATGTAAATGAAATATTGCATCTTAGTTTGAGTATCCTGGATGAACACATTGTACAAATGGGTAAAAGCATTACCTAACCAAAAACAAGATCTTGCAGCTCTATTGGGCTATTTTTGGAAAACACACTGTGAAAAAATTGCAATGTCAGAAGATGCTGGCTCTTTCCACTCCCCCTAAACAGTGGAGCCTGTGTAGTTTAATGGATTGGGCATGGTTGAGAACTTAGAAACTGCATATTAAAACCCTGCTATAGCCACATACTCATTGTGGAACCCTGAGCTACAGTACTCAGTTAACAACTTAGTGCTCCAGTCCAACCACCAACCTATGGAAATGGATAGAAGCAGGGCTCCGCTGGTGTACAGTCCCCTCAGCTGCAAAAATGGGTAGAAGCAGGACCCCACTGGAAATGTCATGTTGCATCTCAGTGGCTCTATTCTTTGTAAATACATTGTAAACATTAGTGGAGGGTTGCATGATGGCAAGCTGAAGAGTGGCCCCTCTCCAATTCTTGGTCAGATGGCAGGAAGTTCTAAAGAAAACATACAGGATATCACTGGGAAGGAATCCAAAATGGCTCCTTCAATGCTCCATATCAATGATGCCCCTATACAAGACCTACAAACCATTGCAAACAGATTAATAATGCATTTATGGACCTTAGTAGTGTCCTCCCCCTTGACTTCTTTCACACTACGACAAACAATGATCACAATGGGAAACTGGACCAGCCATGTGCCCATCCAGCTTTTTACTTCAAAATCATCACAGAATGTGAAGTTAAAAAGTACTTCCATAAGGTACTTGGGAAATCAAGATTTAGTGGGGACTCACTTTATCTCAAACTCATCTCTCTCACCTTGGATGAAATCTTGTCACCCCCCCCACCAGGATAATTACTCTATCTCTTAAGTTATCACAATTCCTTCATAAGTGGAAATCAGCCTTGATTTCCCCTGTCCATAAAAGTGGTGCCAGAGCTCAACATGGAAATTACAGACCGATCTACATTCTCCCCCCCACCTCTCTAAAACCCTAGAGTGCATAGTGGCAGATCAGCTGGTCGAATACATGGAAAAATGCCAGATACAATGCCCATAATAACATGGGTTCAGGACAAGGCATAGTACCACCACAGCTCTACTGGAATTCACAGGCTTTATTATTAATTCACTCAATCAAGAGCACCTGGTCGGAGCAGCATTCATAGATCTGACAAAAGCCTTTAACACTGTTAATCATGCCTTATTGATTGATTAGCTATCTGGCACAGGGCTATCCAAGGACATCACAGCCTGGTTTAAAAGCTACCTGTCAAACTGGTCCCAACAAGTCAAGATTTGTGATGTTCTCTCTGATAGAAGAAATGTTCAATTGGGTGCTCCACAAGGGTCTATTTTGGGCCCTCTCCTGTTTAGCATCTTCCTAAACAAACTACCAACCTCATGCCAAGAACATATTCTACTTTTATTTATTTATTGAAGAGAATTGAAATTGCAATCCTTTGAGTCATAAACTCATTTGCAAAGGCTCCACGTCAGTACAAAAGAACAAACATAACATTTGCTAGTATTTATACATAGGTCACATAGTATAGTGTATAAACATTGTGTCAAGTATCTTAAATAGTCCTTTGGTATAAGGTATGATACAAGGTAGATTACAGTTTCGGAGGGTCCTAAATGAACCCTGAGTCAGAGTTTATATACAGTGAGACTGTGGGACATTGAGGATGCAGTCATGGATTAAGTTTAGGCATTTAACCCTACCATTGTGTATTTTTTTTTTACTGTGCTAGTGCTATAGACTGCAATGGGGTTATCTACTCAAGCAATCCTGACCCCAAACTTCTAGAGGACCAATTGCAGCATAGCTTTGCTAGTGTGGAAAAATGGTTCAGTGAACACAAGTTCATCCTTAACTATAAAAGGACAAAAATGATGCTCTTCAATAGTACCCAAAGCAAACTGGCTCCTATTAAAAGGTAGAATCACCTACCAAATTTGTCTGCTTGCAAAAAAGGTTAGCTTAGGTCTCATACCTCCAGGGTTCAGAAGCTCCTTAGCCCTTACAGCAATCCTCATTGAACCAGAGGCTCAGACAACCAGATATTTCTGATCCCCTGCTGCCACACTTCCTTAGGACAAAGATCATTTACCTCTCTAGCCCCTTTCTGGTTTAACTCCTTACATTATGAACTCTCCACTCAAACCACACTGGGCTCATTCAAACTAAAGCTCCATCAGAACCTAGTAGCTAATCCCTGCTATAAGTGCTTCCATTAAAAATTTACTTACCCCCCTCTCATAGGCCCCAATTAGCACTTAGTACCTGCTTTCAGAGCTTGCCCTTACTGGCACTGTTCAATATGCTTCCCCTTTCAAACTCTACTCCCCACCCCCACCTTTACACTTTGCCCCTATCCCTCCCCCTTTTTCCTCACTTCCTCACCACCTACCCTATCTTTCACTCCCTCCTCCCACCTGAATCTTTCCTGGACAAGGCCTCATGGACTGATCTTACAGTTGGTGTTTTGTGTCCCAACAGTCTGCAATTCTTGTATTAATCTAAATCTCTGGCACACATTGTGAAACGCCACCAACCTTATGTTGTTTCTCTTGTAATATTGTAATCTGTTCTCACTTTAACTTTTCTGTCATATAGACATGGAACCTATATAAAAGAGCTGATAGCTCAAAGGTGTTTAATCCCAAAATCTAAATAAATAAATAAATAAAGGTCGCTTCCTGCATCATAGTTCTTTTACAGTTATAATTTCATCCCCTTTGGTTCTTAACATTCATAGTGAACTGTGTCTTACAAAGACATTTTTTTTCTACCTACTGATATCATTTTTGTCTGGCAATGTTGTCAGAAGACCCACCCTCCAAATGATTTAAGGAGGACACCTTCCCACCCTGCTGCTTGGATTCAGAGGCCAGTTTGACCATGACAGAGCAAGTCTCTGCAGACCTCAATATGATCAAAGAGGTTCTGTTTGAACTTATGGAACATTTAAAAATGGTAAAGGCTATAGTACCTTGGAATCACTGAATCAGAGAATCTTGGATTCAGAAGCTTGACTCGCCTCATTAGAAGATAAAACTGTTAGATCTGGATTGGAATTAATTATTGGGTTCTGCGCAGACATAAAAAAATGAACTGGCTAGAAACACTCAAATTCTCCTAAAATTGGATTTATTCTTTATACTTATCAGCATATAAAAAGTAAAGACAGCAGTCTAGTATGAGGGTATAACGGGAGGCCCAACTCACCTTTTTGCCTCATGGAGACCAGCTCAAAAAGGCTGTGAATCTTCTATCTTGTTTGCTTCGGTACTCTGAGGGGGGCCAGGACACTACCCTGTTATATACCATTTCTTTACCTCACACCCTGACTGGCTCAAAGTTCCAAGCCAATCATAAGTCTAGACTGTGAATTTTTCCTATTTTGGTATATATTTCCTGAGGTTTTAAAATAATTAATTATTTCCAATTGGTCTGTTGGATTTTACATCACTTGTAAAAGGAGAAAGTGGTTGGATGCCCATTATTTTACAATTAAGCAGTTATAATTGGTTTGGCCAAAAGATGATAGCATTGTTACATTAATCTTTCACTGATCACTTTTCAATGAATCTCGAAAAGATTGGCAAAAGTTCCAATTAACTGTATAGGTCTATGCATGTGCCTGGTAACAAAGGTACTGGCATGTTTTAGCAACTTATTTTAGGCATTAAATGCAAATTTAAATAACATGAGCATATGTTCTTAGCATTGGAATCAAGCAAATAAGTTGAAATACTTGTTTACTCCTAAGAACAGTTGTAAAAGATTCCTTTGTTCCATTTTTTTCTGCTAAACTGCTTAAAGCATAGCAAATACAATGGCTCTTTCTCTCATATACAGGCATGAGATAGTGCTGCTACACTTTACTATAAACAAGTGCGGAGAAAGTACTCATAGGTAAGTTAGAGAAAAGTTTCTAGCAATTAAATTCTTATTTTCCACAGCAGATGTTGGACCTAGCCTGTACCTTTCATCTGAACTAAACAGATTATTTATTTATTTAAATTTTGGTAATCGGGTAGGCCCACTGAGACCAATAGTAGTCCCTTTTTCAGGGGCAACCCGGGGTTAAGTACAGCAATGGTACAACAGAACAATAATGTTACATTTATTTATTTATTTAGTTTTTGTTGACCGGGTAAGTGCACTAGACAAATCCTGCCTATTTTCAGGCACGACCCGGGGGAGGGGGATACAGATGAATGCCAACTGACCTTGAACCAGAATAAGCTGTTGTTAAGTTCAATAATATACAATAGATTATACTCCATACAAGGAGGCAGTCATTAGACATACAGAGTAATACAGGGGACTGTTATCAGTCCATTGTTATACATGTTAGATGAGATCAACAAACATAATCATATATCAGACAAGCAACAGGAATGAAGTGTGAAGATCAACGATTACAAGTGCATTGGTTTAATCCCTGCAGATACATTTTAAGTCCCTTTTTAAACCCCACAAGGGATTCACATTCCTGAAGTTTGGATGAAAGTGAGTTCCATATGGGAGGGATGAGGGATGAGAAGGCCCTGGACCCTTGGGAGGACATTGTCCGGGGGACCTTGAGAAGCTGTATGTTGGATGACCTTAGAGTCCTATTATTAGTTTGAGGTTGTAGTAACTCCTCCAGGCTAGGTGGGGCAGATGCCAATCTAAGTTTATAGGCTAGGCATAGAGAGGAGTAGCGTAGACTACCTTCCAAGATGGGCCATTTAAGGGCTTGCAGGATTTGGCAATGGTGTTCTCTATGGGGCGCCCCTATAGCAAATTTTCCGATCCTATGGTAAAGTGTCATAAGTTTTTTTATCTCAGTACTTTTGGCAGAGAGAAGTATAGGGGAGCCATACAGTAATTTAGGTAGCAAGGTACCAATGGGCAATCTTAGATTGTGACTCCAGGGTGAGGTAAGGGCTGAGTCGATACAAGAGACCTATCCTTTGGTTCAGTGTTTTGGATAGGTGATCTATGTGAGCTTTGAAGTTGAGATCCTGGTCAATGGTGAGCCCTAGGTATATTAGTGAGACTACTACCACCACCGTTTCCCCAGACGAGAGGGTGAGGTTAAGTGTATCTGATCTGTTGGATGGTGAACGTTTGGGCCTGAACAGCATCCCTTTGTTTTTTTTGCTGTTCAATAGAAGTTGATTTGTGGACAGCCAGACTTCCAGTGATGCTAGATCTTTGGATAGCAATCGGCTGAGTTCTTTCAGATCCTTCACTGATCTATAGATAACACTGTCGTCTGCATAGAGAATGATTTCAGGGCCTTTGCAAAAAGTAGGCAGGTTATTAATAAATAGGGAGAATAAGAGTAGTCTTAGGATAGATACCAGGGGAATTCCCTTATTAATATCAATCTTGTCAGATCTGGCACCCTGCCATTTAACTAATTGGGACCTGTCCTGGAGATAATTTCTAAACCATTGTATTACTGAAGAGTCAAGACCGATTTATTCAAGTTTAGCCAGGAGTACTTTGTGATTTACCAGATCAAATGCTTTGGTGAGATTGATAAAGACTGCGCCAGTGTACAGTCCTTTGTCAAGGGCAGAGAATATATCAGTGGTAAGGTTAAGCAGGGCAGTGTCAGTACCATGATACTTTCTGAAGCCGTGTTGGGCCTTGGAGAAAATATTGTATCTCTCCACATAATCCATGACTTGGGAGTACACCACTCTCTCCAACACTTTGCTTAGTGTCGGGAGTAGGGATATTGGACGATAGTTTTCAACAGAGTCTCTGGCACCACCTTTGTGTATAGGGGTAACTAGGGCCACTTTCCAAAGGGAGGGAACCTTTCCCTCCATGAGCGAGTGGTTGATCAGCCACGAGATTGGGGTTGCACTAACAGGGGCCGCAATATTGATTAGTTTGGGTTCCAGCCCATCATACCCTGCTGAACCATAGGTTTTAATACCCTGTAGAATTCTCTGGATTTCTAGACTGGAGACTAATTTGAAATGAAAGTCAGGAATGCAGTGGCCACTTTTTTGGGGGACCTGTTGTGAGGTATGACCTGGACAGGGGGACTTGGGGGTATTTAGCTCAGTAAAGAATTTATTAAATGCCTGTGCTGCCGCAAATGGGGTTGAGTAGTGAGTACCATTAGCTATGATGTCACCCCCTTCAGGTTTATTTCTCTTGATAAGGGCATTTATCTGGGACCAGAATTTTTTGGGATTTGATAGGTTTGTTTCTTGGATACGTCTAAGGTGAGCCCTTTTGGCTTTCTTCAACTCAACATTGCATTTATTTCTGAGTTCCCTATATTTGTGCCAGTTGGTGAGTTGGCCTGTGGTTTTATAGGTACTCCATGCCCTATCTCTGTAACCCATGAGTTTCCTGAGATCCCGAGTGAGCCACCTGGCTTCTAGACCTTTAACTCTTATCTTTTTTGGGGGGGCATGTTTGTTAGCGGCAGACAAAAAATGACTGTTGAAGAAATCTACGGCACGCTCCAGATTAGGGGCTGATTTTATCTGCTGCCAGTTAACATCAGTGAGTGTTCGGAGAAAGGAACTAGCATCAAAATTAGAAAAATTTCTGGTCAGGAAGATACGGGGTGGGGGGCAGGAAAGCTGTTCTTCCAAATTCCAAACATGGGGGAGTGATCACTCAGGGAGTCGGTGAAGGTGCCAACCAATTTGAATCTGTCTGGGTTTGTGGCCAGCATCCAGTCAAGAGTGGCATGTTTACCAGTTTTTGTATTGAGTCTAGTTGGACCCTGAATTAATTGGGTTAGTTGCACGTCTTGCAGTGAGTTTTTTATTAAGTCACTGGTGTGGGTCCCCCAGTGAATACTGAAGTCTCCCAGAATTACTTTTTCAACCCTAGGTAGGGTGGGAATGATGTTTAATAGAGTTTTCAGGGATTCATTTGCTGATTTAGGAGGATTATAAACAGCTCCAATTAGTAGTGGTTTGATCCCACCCAGTAGTAGTTTTATAAATATGGCTTCACAGTCCGAGAGCTTTGGGATTATTACTGGAGTGAGGGTGGCATTAAGGATGGACTTAACATAGATCAAGACCCCTCCACCTTTCTTTTTTGGCCTATCATTTCTAAAGGACTGATATCCATGTAAACCTACTTCATGGTCATTTACATGAGGTTTAAGCCATGTTTCAGTGATAGCTATGACATCAGGTAGCTGCATGCAGATATTTTTGGCTGAAATCTTAACCACAAAAGAAGAAGTATGTTTGGAAGCATATCCTTCTGTCTCATAACAACCTTTCCAAGGACTCTGCACTGAATAAGCTTTCTCTTTACTAAAAATGTACTTATAAGTCTATGGCTTACTTGACCTGTTTTTAACATAACTAGAGTTTTTAGGTTCTCCATATTGAGCCTGTTATAAATACCACAGAAATAATTATTTTAAACTATGGGCATCAATTGTAATCTATCCTAACAAAACATTTAAACTGGAGCCCAAACTTGTTGACCTCTGCCGTAATCTGCACAAGATGGAAGACAGAGTTGACGATCAGAAGTGTTGAAGCAGACATAACTACTTGTTCATAGTTGGTATCCTGGAAAGATCAGAGGGTAAAAATACTATACTATTTGTCCAGCAATTATTGGAGAAAATAGCTGGTCCTTCACCACATGGCCCTACGTACATTATAGAATACTGTAGGCTCATTGATCACGTTGACTGATGTTGATCCCTGGGGACAAGCCTCGCCTTATTATATTCTGTTTACTGAACTCTCGGAACAAGATCCATATTCAGACTAAGATCAGAAAAGTAAAAAAGCTCTAGTGGGAAGGCTCCTGCATATTTATCTATAATGATCTTGCTCCTGGTGTCCTTGCAAAACAACAAGAATATAAAGACATAAAACATAAACTATATGAAGTGGGCATTAAGTTCAGACTGCAATACCCAGCTATATCACATGTAACAACCTCCAATGGGGACAAGCAATTTGTATCCACTCAAGAAGCCCAGCTTAGACTCCTGAAGTATTTTCCTGACTTACTGTATTCCCTGCACCTCATACTCAACTGCATTAACAAAACTACAATTTACTGGGCATCAGTCTGAAACTCTGTATATAACTCTCCTAACTGTAATTTTATTGCCCTGAGACTAGCTGATGTGCTGATATGTTTACCTCTTGTCACTTGCCGACCAGTCATGTCTTGAACTTTTCAGGTGACACTCAGCAGAAATTGGGCACCAGATCTAGTGTACCCTTAACAATGGCTGACCTGGCTTCTTCTCCCTATTTAATGTCTGTTTCACTACTGTGGCAATACCCCAGCTAACACAATATGGATCCAACATTATTGACTGTCAGTGCTCCTCGGGGGACTACAGAAGAAAAAATTACTCACCTTAGTAATGTTGTTTCTTCTAATGGAGTCTTGCTATATTCTGACAGTAGCAGTGACTCCCAACCTTCAAACTGCCCCGGAGATGAAAGAGTTAACTTTCCATGCCCGGCATGGAACGCTGAGCTCGAGCTCAGTTGAGACTCTGTCTGTTGTTCTTCAAACTCAAACCATCAGATCTTTATGAGCTAAACTTACTAAGGTCCTGTGTGGAAGCTGTAAACCTACACTATCCAACTGGCTACTAAACATGAAACACATTTTTTTTGTCCCAAAACAAAGACTCAAGTCAGGAGACCCCAAAAATGAAAAACACAACACCAACTCACCCCAAGAAAAGAAGGGGTGAAAACAAAAAGGTGGGCACCTACTAAGTGCCAACACTGCAGTGCCCACCCACATCCCAAAAACAGAGGTTCTGAGAGGGGCAGGCAGGGGGGGGGAGGTCAGAATATAGCAAGACTCCATTAGAAGAAACAACATTACTAAGGTGAGTAATTTTTTCTTCAAACAACATGAAGTCTTGCTATATTCTGACAGTAGCAGACTACAAAGCAGTACCTCCATGGAGGAGGTACAGAACCTACTTAGGAAATAGGCTCTGAAGCACAGCTGTGCCAAACTGAGCATCACTAGTAGCCTGGATGTCCAGGGAGTAATGCTTGTTAAAAGTGTGAACTGTTTTCCAGGTAGCTGCTTGACATATCTCTAGAATAGGGATGTCCCTGGCAACAGCCAGGGAAGCAGCTGTACCTCTGGTAGAGTGAGCCCTCAGGTCTGAGGGTGGAACCATACCCAGTTTTTCATAGCAAAATTGGATACACGAGACAATCCACCTGGTAGTGGATCTTTTAGTGGCAGATTTCCCTTTACCAACCTCACCATAAGTGAGGAACCGTTGGAAGGAGTCAAACCTGTGACCCTTGGTACGCTCTATGTAGTAACTAAGGGCTCTTTTCACATCTAAACTGTGCAGCCTCCTCTCGCCAGAGGAGGAATGGTCAGTGAAGTACACTGGAAGAGACATAGATTGATTAAGGTGGAAATCTAAAACCACCTTAGGCAAGAACTTCCTGTTAGTCCTGAGGACCACCTTATCTCTATGAAAGGAGATAAAATCAGGCTCCACTGACAAAGCTTGTAATTCACTTATGCATCTGGCAGAAGTGATGGCTACCAGAAACACAGTCTTCCAAGTCAAGTACTTAAGCTCTACTGAAGACAAAGGCTCAAAAGGGGGTTGCATAAGCTGAGCAACTCAAACATTAAGGTCCAAGGCAGGGGCAGGGTCCCTGAATGGAGGGTTGGTGTGAAGCAATCCCTTGAAAAACTTGGAGAATACAGGGTGAGCTGAAAGAGAAGAGGGCTTACCTGCTGAAATAAAAGCAGACACAGCTGCCAGGTGCACTTTCAGTGTAGCTGGTCTTGGCCCCAAGCTATTTAAGTGGACCATATAATCAAGGACTGTGGGCAAATCAGCAGATTCTGGGGAAATATGCTTCCCAGAGCACCATATGGAAAACCTTTTCCATTTGGAATTATAAGTAGCCCTGGTGGAAGGTTTTCTAGAAGCCTTCAGGATATCCATTACACCTTGGGAGAGGTGTAAATCAGCAAACTCTAGCTCTTCAAGAGCCAGGCCTTGAGATTGAGAGATTTGAGGTTCGGGTACCAAACCCTCCCCTGAGCACAGGTTAACAGGTTGTAATTCCTGGGAAGACACAGGGGAAGATGGACTGCTAAGGACAGTAGGAGTGGATACCAGGGCTGTCTGGTCCAGTCTGGAGCAATCAGGATCATCTTGCAAGGTTGAGATCTGATTTTGACTAGCACTTTGAACAGGAGAGGGAAGGGGGTGAAAGCATAAAGAAACTTCGCTTCCCAATTGAGAACTAAGGCATCCAGGTGGACTGAGCCCAACACTGGGGACCTGCAGCAAAAAAGGGGAAGTTGGTGATTGTCTGGGGCTGCAAAAAAAATCTATCTGCAGGGTGCCCCATCTGGAAAATATCACCTCCAAGACCAGGGGGTCCAGTGACCATTCGTGATGGCCCTGGGAAATCCTGCTGAGAGCATCTACCAGGACATTTTCCTTGTCTGAGAGGTGAACTGTCATGAGGGAGGTGTTCAGGGAGTAAGCCAGAGACCACAACTTCATTGCTTCGGTGCACAAGGCCATAGACCGAGTGCCTCCTTGCTTGTTGATGTACCACATTGTGGTGGTGTTGTCTGTTCTGACCTGTACAACTTTGTTCTGAACAGATTTGGAAAAAGCTTGAAGTGCTAGAAATACTGCTCTGAGTTCTAACAGATTGATGTGGAGCAGAGATTCCTGAGGGGACCACAACCCCTGGGTGGTGAGGTTGCCCATGTGAGCCCCCCACCCCAAGAGGGAGGCATCTGTAGTAAGGATTAAAGAATGAGACTGAGTGACAAAAGGAACCCCTTGTCTCAGATTGTTCTGATCCTGCCACCACTGTAGGGCCTTGATCAGGGTTTGAGTTACTGGGATCAATTTGGTCAGAGGGTCCTTCCTTTGAGACCAAAAGGCTCTCAAATGGAACTGAATGTCCCTCATCTGAAATCTTGCTCCCTGCACTACTGCTGTAGAAGCAGCCATGTGCTCCAGGAGCTGTAGAAAATGCCTTGCTGGTCGAGACACCTGCAGGGTGAATGAGGAGGCCACAGAGACCAGGGTCCTTGTCCTGTCCAGGGGAAGGAAGGCTCTGGCCTTCTCTGTGTCTAGCTCTGCACCTATGAAGATGAGGAGCTGGACAAGCTCTAGAACTGACTTTGGAAGATTTAGAGGGAAACCCAAAGAAGTGAGCAGTTGCTGAGTTATCTGTAAGTGTAACTTGACTTGATCTGGGGACTGGCCTACTATGAGCCAGTCTTCCAGGTAAGGGAAGATGGCAATATTCTGCCTTCTTAGAGAAGCAATTACCACTGCCAGGCATTTTGTGAATACCCTTGGAGCAGAAGTGAGGCCAAAGGGCATTGCTCTGAACTGGTAATGGCCTGAGGGCAGCTCAAACCTGAGGTACTTTCGATGGGAGCTTCTGACGAGAATATGGAAGTAGGCATCCTTGAGGTCCAGGGACACTAGCCAGTCCCCTGGCCTTAGAGAGGGTAGAATAATTCCCAGAGTCACCATTTTGAATTTTGGTTTTAAAAGGTGCTTGTTTAAGTATCTGAGATCCAGGATGAGCTGCCATTCTGCTGTCTTTTTGGGGGTAAGGAAGTACCTGGAGTACAACCCTTTGCACTGGTGTAGGGGTGGAACCCTTTCCACAGCTCTGAGAGCTAGGAGGGAAGAGACCTCTGCCTCTAAGGCAAGTGCCTCTGATGGATTTGCAGGTGGAAAGGATCTGGTTCTCATCTTTGGAAACTTTTTGAAGCTGAGAACCAGTCCCTGGCTTACTACTTTCAGGACCCATTTGTCTGATGTCAGAGACTCCCAGTCCTGGACAAAGTAAGCCAGCCTGCCCCCTACAGGTAGTTGAGAACCGGCCCTGGCAACCCCATCAGGGTGCCTGTTTGGCAGGGGCTTTGGGCTGAGGGGTGGAAGCAGGCCTGCTTGTACCCTGTCTGCCTCTCCCTCTAAAGAACCCCCTCTGGGCATAAGCAGAGGAGGAGGCCTGGGCTTGGTAAAAAGGCCTATGAAAAGGCCTGCCCCTACCCCTGGGAAGCTGCCTTTGAGGAGTGGCCTGCCTTTCCTTGGCCTGTGCACTCCTATAGGTGGTCCTATACTCATCCATTTTCTTCATGTAATTCTCTGTTTGCTCCCCAAACAGAGAATTAACCACAACAGGAAAATCCATGGCCTTAGTCTGGGTATCCTGTGACAGGCTAGTACATCTGAGCCAAGCCATTCTTCAAAGTGCCACAGATGTAGCCATGACTCTAGACGACACATCATTGGAGACTACTGCAGCATGGAATTGCACCTTGGATGCCTCAATACCATCAGCAGCCACCTGCTCCAGCTCCTTGGCAAGCTGGCCAGGGACCTGTTTTGCTAGGGCCATAACAGTGTCCCATCTGGATTTTTGATACCTAGCAGTATAGGCCATATAATTGGCCTGTCTGAGTCCCAAGGATGCTGCCATGTACTGTTTCTTTGCCATGGCATCAATCCTCCTGGAGTCCTTGTCCGGGGGGGTGAAGCCAAGGGAATGTTTGCCTTATCACAGGCTTCAGCCTGCACTACTCCAACATGGCTGCATTGTTGTGTAAGGAACTCCATGTCAGAGCCTGACAATGTATACCTCTTGTCCATTCTCTTAGCCACAGGAGGTATAGTGTTAGGAGTCTTTAAAATCTTAAATATCTGTTTCCCAAAAGATTTGTGCAAGGGAATAGACAGCCTCCTAGACTCTGGGATATCCATCATTTCCACATAGTCAGGCTCCTCCTGGTCATCCACAGCTTCTTCCATAGGAAGCTGGAGGGTTTCAGCCACTTTTTTATAAAACATGAAATGGGAAGGGGACTCAGAAAGCCTAGGAGGAGACACTCCTGAAGGTCTGTCTGGGGAGATGTCCGGGTCAATGGGCACATCCAGACTTTCAAATCCACATTCACTTTCCTCATACTCCTCTTCCTCCTCCTCCTCCAGTTCATAAAATTCCTCTAAATCATACTCTTGAACCGGTGGAACCGGCCGAACCGAGCGCCTGCCTGATGGTGCCGGTTCGGTCAGAACCGGGGAAAGCGACTGAACAATTTTGATCGCTTTGGCTATTTCTTCAGCGGTTAGAGAGGAAAGTTTTGGCTCCACACCAGCTGATTTTTCTTTTCTAGTTCTTTTATCCGGAACCGACTCTTCAGAATCGACTCTCCTTTTGCCCGAAGAAGTCTCGCCCTGGTCAGAGGGCACTCCTTCTGGTTCGGTTTGAACCAAACCAGGCTGGCCATCCGGTTCAGCGGACTTTTTGGCCTCTCTTTCCCTCAGCCTACCAGCTCTCTTTTCTAGGGTAGCTGCAGGGAAATTTTTGCAAATCTGGCAGTCTGCATTGAGGTGGTCAAACCCCAGACAATAAACACAGGTGGTGTGGGGGTCAGCCTTGGCAAAGACTTCCCCACACACACTGCAGTGTTGAAACCCAGTGGGTCCGGTTATTCTATTGGGTTTCTCAGACATAGTGCCAGTCCTAACCAAACTTACCCTTTTATGGCAATCCACCAGGCAAGACCCTCTTATTGGTTCTCAACCGTGTCACAGGTCGTGGAAAAAACCGTAATAAATCCGTTTTTTTTAGAACCGATAAGAACCAGTAACCACACTCTAAAAGTACAATTTAAGATTTTTTAAACAACTTGATCGGTTCAAACCGAACCGATACACCGTTTACAAGTTCCACACAGAATAGAATAAAATAAAACCTATCTAGTACTCACAAATACCACAGACAGAGACTGAACCGACAGGTTACAGTTTAAATTCGGTTGAAAACCGAGAAAAGCGGTAGTTTAACCGACAAATTGAACCGAGCAGAAGGAGAAATCTTCGGAGCGACTGTTCAGTGAGGCGGAGTAAAGAATCTGATGGTTTGAGTTTGAAGAACAACAGACAGAGTCTCAACCGCGCTCGAGCTCAGCATTCCATGCCTGGCATGGAAAGTTAACTCTTTCATCTCCAGGGCAGTTCGAAGGTTGGGACTCACTGCTACTGTCAGAATATAGCAAGACTTCATGTTGTTTGAAGCACTCTCACTGTGAGGCAGGCTGTCCCTCAGTTTTTAGTTCTCAATTTTCCATCTGTAATCCCCTGGTATGGAATCTCCTTTGGGTCTCCTGCTTCCCATTTGCTCAGGTTTATTTATCTTATGGAGACAACCCCTTCTGTTATTAACATCTTCTTGTCTGCATTGGGGTTCATAGCTTAAGTTCAGTAGCAGAAAAAATCCCCATAGTGGAGGTTTATTTTCCTCCGTCATTTGTTATCTGCACTACATATTTCAGCAGTCAGCACAGCTATCATCTACATGTAACCCAGACTATTTACCCTCAGAGAAAACCCTTTTATGTATAATTTTATTGTACTGTGATTTCTGATGTGGTGTCACCTTTGTCTCTTGCTACCTGCCAAATAGTCATCTTTTGCACTCTTCAAGCAACACTATTCAGGTGATGAGCATACTGTAACTATAAAATCAACTCATTTGGCTCCCTTTCCCTATTCAGAGTTTATGAAAATATCATGGCTGGACAACCTGTTTGCACATTATTGACTTTTTATCTTTTGGCTTTAAGCACTCTTCAAGATATCATAGCAGTGCTTTCAGTGAGAGGCAGGCTGTCTTTCAATCTTCCCTACTCTATTCACACTCTCCCGGCATGGGGTCTCCCTCTGATCCACTGCTTCTCATTTTAGCAGCCTTCTATTAAAGTATGGAGACAACTCCTCTCATTACTCACCTAATCTTTACTGCCTCTGAGTTATTAGATGAAGCTGGACAGCAGAGAGACAATTCCAATTGCGGGGGATGCATTTGCCTTCTTAGTTATTTGACTAAACACTAAAATTAACATGTTTCCTTTGTCTGAGGAAATCTGCCAGATTCAACCTGGTTTACCTGACATCTCACTTATATCCCATTATTTCACGTTGTTTTAATTTGCCTATGGCTATCTATCGACTCTACTTCCCCCATAGCTTTGGTGTTTGACTGGGATAAAATCTCTGTCTAATAATGTCTATCTATACGTACTCATTTTCCATGCCCTATGCACTAAGCCATTATTTTACTAGTTACCCTATACTAGCCCTTAGTCACACTTCTCAGTAGTTGGCCAATAGCTCAATTTTCCTTTTGTTAATATATAGCCTTATCTTACTTTTCTTCTCTTTTGCCCCAGGTGGAACCTGCTAACTAACTAGACTTGTTTTTGTGGCATACATTCATTGTTGTGGTTGTTTCTCTTATTTACCATAGTGTGATAACTCTTGTTACTTTTAAAGAACAACTGGGAGTCTAGTATTTTATGAGTTCCTCTGCATGGAGTGTTTAAATTTGCCACACTTGTTTTGGTGCTGTATGACCAGACATGGCTGACTTCAAACTTGTCAGGGGCAAGCGGAGAGCCCTTCCAACAGATTCTGAACAAACCTGACTGCAGAAGTGCAGTCCTGGGACCAGAAAACATTTTTCCATAACCAAGAGCATTTCCTAACTTATGTTAGTGTGTTATTGTTATGGGTTTGATTGTTTTTATGGATCTACGGTGGGGTGGGGATGGGGAAGGGGGAGGGGATGGTGAGTGCATCTTTCTAAATATTTGGTACAGTTGGTTGTCATTCTTTTGCTGGACACAGTTTCCATTCTTTCGATATTTAGAATGTCTGGTAGAATATGATATGTCTCATGGAATGTTAAAGGGGCAAGGGTGAAAACTAAAAGATATCAGATTCTTAAACATCTTACACAATTAGATGTCCAAATAGTGTTCCTACAGGAAATGCACTTACTACCTACTGAATGTCACCTTTTTAGGAAACCCTGTATGGGCCAAACTTATGGATCTGGGATGGTACCAGACAGAAAGGGGTGGATATTTCAATTGCCAGATCTGTAACAGGGAAACCACACAATATGCAGCTTTATAAGGCAGCTAGGAACCAGTGCACAATAGCTATATAAAGAGCCAAGCAAGTCTTCTACAACCAGGAATGTACTAACTCCTGAAGAAATAGCAAACAATTCTGGGAGAACATCAACAGCCTCACAGGTAAACCAAGCAAATCCTCCCCCACTATTATTTAGATTAACGGCTCCACTTTACAGGGCCCCAAAGAAATAGCGTACACCTTTAATCTCGCTTTTACTGATCTTAGTAGTGTTCTTCCCCCCAACTTCTTTGACAACTCTGCCCAGCCCTGCCTCAATAATAAAATCAATCTCCACAGTTATAACCCCCATTCTACTTTAAGAGGGTATCCATGTCTGAAGCTAAAAGATATCTTAACAAAGTGCTAAGCAAAGCCAGTTTCAGCAGCAATACTCTTGACCTCAAACTCCTCTCCCTCTCCCTTGACGTTGTCCTACAACCTCTCACTAAACTTTTGAATCTCTCACTCTCTCATAAACAATTCCCCCAGCTCTGGAAATCAGCAGTGGTTGCACCCATTCATAAAAGCAGTGATAGGTCTCTTCTCTCTAACTACCACCCTATCTCTATCCTCCCACCACTCTCTAAGTCATTGGAATGAATTGTAGCTGACCAGTTGTCTGAACACCTCAACAAATATAACTTACTCTGCCCACAACAACACTGCTTTAGAAAAGACCATAGTACTACCACTGCCCTGCTTGACTTCACCAGCCATATTCATAAGGCGATTGACACTGGCCACCTACTGGGTGCAGTGTTCATTGATGTGACCAAGGCATTTGACACTGTGAACCACCAGCTCCTGCTTCACTCAGTCTCTTCCTTTGGACTATCTTTGACAATCTTTCAAGTGCCCTTCCTGTCCGTTCTGGTATACCCTAGGGTTCCATCCTTGGCCCTCTACTTTTCAGCCTTTTCATCAATACTCTTCCTGCAGCTTGCAATAATAACTTAATACTCTATGCTGATGATGCAGTCCTCTATTCCTCCCATACTGACCCCTTCTCACTCTACAAAGTGCTATAGACAAACTTCAGCCTAGTTGAAACCTGGCTTCTCCACAATAAGCTGTTGATGTATTACAAAAAAACAAAGTCCACGCTGTTCCTTAGCTCTCACAGCAAATACAGATCCATAAACTTCACCATACATAATGAAATTGAACAACCACTTGAGCAAGTGCAGGAGTTTAAATACCTTGGTATTACCCTTGATTGCACAATGTCTTTCAGCTCACATGTTCAACACATCTCAAAATCAGTCAACTCAAGAAGTGGGGTTCTCTACCACCACCATTGCTGTCTCACCAAAGAAGCTATGCACACAGCCATAACTGCCTCAGTCCTACCTGTCATTGATTACAGGCTTGTCTTCTATGGGGCTGCCATTGATACCACCCTAAAAAGGGTCAAGACAGCCCTTCACAAATGCTGTAGACTTCTCACTGGTGCAGGGAAGCATACCCATACCTCTGATCTCTACAAGCAATCCAACTGGCTCAACCTAAATAGTAGACTTGTCTACCAGACCTGCCTACTGGCTAAGAAAATTTGTCTTAACCTTCCCTTCCCTGCAACTCATGCCTTAATGTTGCCCACAGTCACTGCACATGTTACATGCAGTTCCCTCAAACCAACATTTATCGTTCCATTCTGCCTTACCAACCAGGCTCAATGTGCTTTCGACACCAGGGCCCCCCGGCTGCTAAGCAACTTTACCCCTGAAATTGCAGCTGAAAACAAGCTTGGCCCATTCAGACAAACTCTGCCAGCACTTCACTGACCTCAGCAGTTGTGACTGCTCTGCCTAGGCTTGCAGCTTTGTTTCACCTCTCCATCCTCTTCTCTCCTCCCTTGCTACCCTACTCACTTCTCTGCACCCCTCCATTCTCTGCTACTCCCAGTCTCACTCCCACCCCACCTACCATTCTACCCCTCTCCTGCTCCTCTCCTCCTGTCTTCCCCTCATCACCCTATCTCTTGTTGCTCCACCCAGACTACCTAGCACTTATCTTTCTGTTCTTGAACTTATGATAATTTCAAATCCTTGACTGCCTACCCCCCTTTTCCCCATCCCTCCCCCTCTTATCCCCAACCCCTTGCTCCACTTATGTCACCCCTTGGATGTTTTTTATTTGTATTTGTGTCTTGCTATATATATATATATATACACACCCGTATTGTTAGTTGTGCATTGATATTTGCCACTGACTGTTTGCTACTATGCTAGTCTATACAGATGTACTGTCTTTTGCTACTAAGTTAACCTCCTGACCTGTATTGTATCTTACCTCTGCTTACTTCTATGTTAACCTCCTGACCCTGTATTGTATCTTACCACTGTTTTGCTTGAACCCATTGCTGACGCAGAACCTTTGTAAAAGAACCGTTGGTTTAAAGGTATTTGTAATCCTAGTAATAAATAAATAAATAAAAATTAACATTTACTCTTTCCCAAGTTATTAATGATCCAGAGCAGATATATTTTTTTGAATGGCGTGCTAGATAGGATGAAGGTTCTCATATGCAGCATTTCTGATCCTGACTCTTAATCCATCAGTTTTTTATGTAGCTATCCAAAGTTCTATCTTCCTTTTCCTATCTTTCATTCATTTTAGTAGGGGACTAGAATATAACTTTAATGTGTGACCTCAACAGAACCCACAAATCTAAAGCAGGGCTCTTCCCTGCACAGCTCTCCATCCTAGATATGATAGATATGCTTGGTTTATGTGATCTGTGGTGCATTTTATTTATTTATTTATTTGAGTTTTGGTGACTGGGTAAGTCCACTGAGAAAATTACATTCCCTTTTTCAGGGTTGACATGGGGTCAAGATACATTGTATAGAGACAGAGCAGATATAAGAAGGCAAATCATAGAACATACAGC
This sequence comes from Neoceratodus forsteri, assembly GCA_016271365.2. Lineage (NCBI taxonomy): Eukaryota > Metazoa > Chordata > Ceratodontiformes > Ceratodontidae > Neoceratodus > Neoceratodus forsteri. The sequence goes on along the minus strand of CM028135.1, from coordinate 495,288,559 downwards.
ATTGGAATATATACAGCAATATGTTAAGGCATGCTCCAAACTCATTTCAATAGAACATATTTACAGTGCAAACAATGGAAACTAACAGTTGCAGACCTGAGAAGTCAACAACACAAGAAGGCATATCATGAAACATACAGCATTGGAATAAATACAGTTAGATGCAAGGCGTGATAAGAAAACCTTTCAATACAACATATTTACTATGCTACTGCAACAGAAACTAACTGTTACAGAGCTGAGGAGTAAAAGGATGGGTATAGAGAGAGGGAAAGGGCAAGTAGAGAGCAGGAAGTTAAAGAGTATGGAGCACAGAGGGCAGGGATAGGGGAGAGGGTCAGAAGGGGTAAGAGAAGGAAAAATAGGACAGGAGGGATAAGTCATTAACAAAAGCAGGGACAGGATACAGAGGCTGAAAGACAGACAAACAGATTATATTGGAACATAGGGAGGGAGGAGTAGAATGGGATGGAGGGAGGGAGGAAGGGAGTTCCAGTCAGAGACTGCTGCAAACACAAAAGATCTTCTGGAGAAGGCTAGGCTTAGGTTTTAAGAGAAGGGGGAGTGAGGAAGATTGGGGTACACAAGAGGCTTGTCGAGGGCACATGATCTCACTGAGGCTAGGAGGCAAGAATTTGTGAACAAGCTTAAACATGAGTCACAAAACATTATTCTTAATTTTGCCCAGTCCATAACTCTTATTCTAGAATGGATTATATTTTGCTTAGTAGGTCTGCACTGTCTGGGCATCATGCTTGTGACATTTCCCCTAGAGTTGTCTCTGATCATTCCCTGGTTCAGTTCCAGAATTCCTTGGACAGCAGCATTGCTATAGACACCACCTGGAAGCTGAATAATCAACTCCATAAAGACAAACATATAGTTGACCCTATCTGGAATCTTTTACATAACTTTTTTAAAAAATGTTCACTATTTATTTTCAACAATGAGTACAGAATGACACAAAGAAACAATTCACAAAGTAACATTGCTAGAAAACATTTAATCTTAAAGAAAACAAACAGCAACAACCCCCACCCCAAACAATGATAAGAGTAAGAAAGAACCAATTCAGATTATTCCCAACAGGAAGGGTGAAGTAGTACATAAGTAAAAGACTTAATACATGAACCAAGACCTAAATAAATAAATAGACTAATAGACAAAAATATGAATTTATATAGAACGCATACAGGGACTCCCCCTAAAATTTTATGTTAATAATAGGTTGTATAATTTCCCCAAATATTTATGAACTGTAGGAAGGTTGTTATTGAAATTCATGATTAATTTCCCAGTTTGAAGATTATGTAAACTGCTCGCAGACCACTCCTTTAAACTGTGGATGTCACTATCAAGTAAATGTCTCAAGATTGTCTGTTTAGTAGATAACACTGGGTTGCAAGAACGCTATATCTTTCTGCCCTCTGTGAGCAAGGTGAGCATGCACTGTCATGCGTGAAGATGCATGCAAAGATACATGTGTTATAGCGTGTGTCTTGTATGTTTAGCAGGTTGAAAGGTGTGCCCTGAGTATTGCAATCTTGCAGTGTGACAATGTAAGAATCTGGAATGTATTGTACTAATCTAGTTGCATGAGTAAAAGGGTGGGAGTACTGAGCTCAGCTGCTGAAGCAATAAAGTCACCTGCTGTGAATTTAAGTGAGATTATCCTGCTATACTAAAGTTTAAATACATAGCTCCCATGGTGAATGACATAATTACAACAAAGGAGGGACTAGTAGGAGTCAAATGTGGTTCATGTCATATGTTTAGCTTTGATACAGATGCATTACGGGATGTAACTTTTGTTTGTACAAAATGCACTGAAAATAAAGACATGAAAGAGGAGATAAACCTTTTCAATGCTAGACTTGTTCATCTCAAAGAAAGCCAATGATTAATGGCTACTAGAATGAATTACTCTAATCAAACTAAAGATATTGAGTCATGTAGTAGTAGGAATTGTATTGCTAGTGATTCTACTTTAGCACCTAACCAATAATCTCATAGTCCTTTGATAACAATGGCTGATGCTGGCTTTCCCCTTGATCTGAGCAGGGCCCCCATACCAGTTTAGCCACATATGAAAGTGTGTAAGTGAATAGAAAGTGAACTAGGGACATAGGTGATGCTGACCAAGCAGATGAGGAATGGTACAAGGTGAGAAGCTCTAAGATACCTAGGAAAGGAAGGAGAGCTAACAAATTTAACCTTATAGTGAGAAATCACTTTGACCTGCTAAGTGACCATCCAGACCAATCTATACCTCCCCCATAGCTTCTCAGACAGTATCCTCAAGCTCGCTAGAGATCCCACATACAATACTCCCACAGGAACTCACAAACCAAATAGATGCTAATCTTATGGATATAGAAACTGTAACAGGACTGGAGCCTAAACAAATTTACCTTTTAGGTGACTCAATCATAAAGCATTTAGATCAGAAAATATGTGACCAAGATAAAGCTAATAGAACTGTGTCCAGCTTCCGTGGTGCCAAGATCAGGGACATTACTAGGATGTCCAAATATATATTGAGAGATGGAGACCATAAACCACTTGTTATAGTTCATACTGGGATAATAATATCCACCAACAAAGTGCACAGACTATCAAGGAAGAATTTGTAGGACTGTAGGGGGAGTCACGTGATGCGTCTGGAGGCATAGCAGCTGAATTTTGGGTCTCCCCTCCCCGCTACAAAAACCGCGTTTTAAGACGAGTAATTTCGGATTTTATCCTGCTAGCCTCTTCTGCTTAAGTATAGAGACTGTGCTTGTCTGTTTTGTTTTGCTCCCTGGGTGTTAGACGAAGATGGAGAGTTTGGATCAAGAGCTGGAAGCTAAGCGACCGCGTCGGAGTTCATCGCCGGTAGCTCCGCAGGAGGAAATAACTCCAGCCAAGATTTATAGCGATCTCACAACCATTAAAAAGGCATTATTCAAGTTGGTCGAGGAGGTAGCGGATTTCAAGCCAGCGTTAACTCAGCTATCCCGTCGGGTGACGGATGCTGAGGCCAGGATCTCCTCTATCGAAAAGAATATGGATAAAAGCGGCCTAGCTATTGTGGAGGCTAAGAAGACAATAACTAAACTGGAGGATCGCCTAGATGACCTGGACGGGAGAAGCAGATGTAACAATCTAGTTTTGTTGGGGCTCCCTGAGGGAGAAGAGGGTCCCAACACTATTTTATTCCTTCAAAAGTTCCTAAAGTCGTCGGTGAGGCCTTCGCCCAATGGGCCCGAATATATTATTGAGAGAGCCCATCGAGCCCTCAGGGCTAAGCCGCCACCTTCGGAGCCTCCGAGACCTGTGATTTTTAAGCTTCTGAATTTCCTCGATTGAGAATTCATCTTAAAAGAAGCTAGGAAAATATCTGCCATTTTATGGGAAGGGAGGAAGCTCCGTATTGTTCCTGATCTGACCCTGAAGTCACGCTTTGCCTGAGCTAGCTTTCGCCCTGTAACATCGAAGCTTTGGGCTGCGGGTATTAAACATCGTATGCTATACCCAGCTAAGTTGGAGATCACCTTAAAGGATGGGATAAAGCACTTCGATTCAGTGGAAGAGACTTTGAAAGCACTTAAGATCACTTTGCCAGACTTATTTTCTAAAGGGTGACTGTTGGTGTTTATCGTGTGCTAAATATTCCCATAGTGTTGGTGGCTTGATTTATGTAGCTCGGGGACGCTCAGGATTCTAATGTGATTTAATTTTGGACTATTAAGGACACATTTTCTCCTCCTGGAATTATTATGCTCATGTGGTTTAATTACAGGTTTTCTGTTTGGGGGCAATAAGATGACTTTTAATTCATGTGTTCTACTCTATGCGGCCCCTATAGAAGTCTATTGGAATGAGTTGTACACTCTATAGCCATTAGAGGGAGCTTTTGGACTAATTGTATCTATTGTGCCCCCTGTGCATCTGATCTGTTTCATTTGCTTAATGTTTATTTAGGGATATCTATTTGACATATATATGGGAATTACCAGCTATCTTTTGTTTTGAAATTTGGGATATTTCTTGGTTATCCTCCTACCGACTCGCTAAGTTAAATTTCTTTTTATTAGTTTTTTTAGATTGAAGGCTGAGTGGGGTTTATCTTCCTTTACACAGTTTCAAGTATTGCTTTAAGCATTTATTAGGGAGCTTTTCGTATTTAGTTATGGAAGAAGCTCCCTTTCACTGGTAACAAATTTATTTATGGAGTAGAGATGGGGAAGAGGCAGTGCAGGTGGGACTATATAGATTAAGTTCCTACGATTTGGCCTCTTAGCTCCTATTAAGGAATTTGTGTTACCCTTTTCGGAGGCGATGCCTCATTACTGGCTAGGGTCTATATCTTAGCTAAGTTAGTTGGAGCTAAAACTACTATAATAGGATTATTATTGAGTGAACTTTACTTAAACTAATGTATAGTTCTTGGGTTAGTGGGCTCCTCCTTAATAGGGCCTCAAAGGTTTTTACAGGATAGCAAGTTTAAGATTAAGCTACTTTGGTTGTGGGGGCCACCTCTAAAGCGTACCATGGACCTGAATTTCTGGAGTTGGCTTCGGGCCAGTGGGGTTGTTCTCAGTTGGATGTTATTGAAAATTTCGTGGGGGTTTATTAGTTCGGGGAGTTTGGGGAGTATTGGGGTGGGTTTAGGCAGCTTTCCAACCGGCTTTATATTTTTTCCTTTGAGTTTTATGGTTAGTAACCTGAATATTATTTCCTGGAATATAAAAGGGGAAGGATAATAATAAAAATATGTTATTTTAAATCATTTGGCATTTTGATCCATCAATAGTCTTTCTCAAGAAACTCATATGCCTCCGGAACAGCTTCATCATTTAAAGAAAAGGTGGTAGGTCATGGTTTTTGGGGCAGGGATTTCCCCAAGCAAAAGGGGGGTGGCCATCTTAGTAGCAAAAGGGATTTCCTTTTTTCCTTCAGAGGTTTTTTCTGACCCCAATGGAAGATATGTAATAGTTGCAGGGAAGCTGGGGGGAGTTAACTTAGTATTGGGATCCGTGTATGGCCCAAATCAAGAGTCACCCTCCTTCTTCACACAGTTAGCTGTGCTTATGGTGCCCCTAGCAGACAGACCAGTAATTTTAGGAGGAGACTGGAACCAGGTACATTCCAACCATCTTGACCGTTTGTCTCCCTCTCAAAGGGCATTAGCGGAGTTTACTTCTTCCTTGGGCCTTATTGACCCATGGAGGACGATTAACCCTACTACTAAAGAATTTACCTTTTATTCCCTGTTCATAAAAGTTATTCTCGTATTGATTTCTTTCTGGTTAGCCACCAAGTTTTTTCCTTTATCTATGAGGTTACTATCTCGAGTCATGTAATTTCGGACCACTCTCCTATTGGCTTTCGATGCCGCCCCTTGTCAGCTCCACCTAGATCCTATTCATGGTCTTTGAATAATTGTTTGCTTAAGGACCCCAAATTGCTAGAGCACTTTCGATCCTTTATGTCTCAAGCAATTACTTTCAATTGGGGTTCTGTTAGTGCGGTGGACAGGGCTTGGTCGGCCTTGAAGGCCACATGGAGAGGAGAGTTGATTAGGCATGCATCAATTCGTAAAAAGAAAACAAAGAGCCTCTTGGCTAATTGTTTGGAGAGGATTAAAGCCTTGGGAGATCATGGGAGAAGATTCGAGATCCCTGGACCAAGACCAAGAATTAGCTACTCTTAGGGCTTGGTATGCGGGGACCTTAAGAGAAGAAGTTGTAAATCGGGCTTCTAGATTGAAGGCCTCATATACAGGGCAGGGCAGCAAAGCTGGTAAAATCTTGGTGTGGCAACTAAAGCAAAGATCATCGGCTAAGAGTGTGGCTGGGCTGAGACATCCGAGTACTAATAATTTAGTCTTGGATCCAGAGGGCATACTAGTTATTTTCTTTGATTTTTATAAAAACTTATATTCCAGCACGCTGCCCCCTTTCGAAGGAAGTGTTGGGATGAAGGAGTTTTTGTCAAACATCCCCTTCCCTGTACTTCCGGAGGAGAGCAGTCAGAAGCTAGAGGCTCTCCCTTTACTCAAAAGGAGATTATTGAAGCTATTGATGTTCTTAAGGTGGATAAGGTTCCGGGACCTGATGGGTTCACTCCCTTGTTTTTCAAGCTGTTTAAAGATCTTTTGGTACTGCTATTGCAACAACTATTTACCTTTTGGCATGACTGTGGGATACTGGACCCATCTCTTTTTGAAGCTAGAATTATTCTTCTACCTAAAGCCGAGAGGCCACCAGACTTGGTTGGTAATTACAGGCCAATTTCACTACTCAACGTAGATATTAAAATTTATGCTAAGATTTTGGCCACTCGAATTAAAAACCTATGGCTAGATTTAGTGAGCCTGGATCAGGTTGATTCAGAGCTGGTCGCTGTCAGGTGATCACTTCAGGAAAATATTTTACTTAATCTCGCGCTCACGTGTCCGGATATGGAAGCATCTCTGTTTCTAGACGAGAGAAAGCTTCTGATAGGGTGGAATGGAGTTTTATGTTCCAGGTTTTATCCAAATTTGGCTTCCTGAAAAATGTTTGAGATATATTCGGTTCTATACACCTGCCCTTCAGCAAGAATCCAATGCAACAACCTGATTTCAGCTGCTTTCCTCTTATGGCGAGGTACGCGCCAGGGATGTCCCCTTTCCCTGTACTTATTTAATTTATATTTAGAACCACTAATTAGGGCTATTAATAATGACGAGCAAGCCCAAGGAATTTGTATAGGGAAGTCGGAGTATAAGTTATCAGCTTTTGCAGACGATTTATTACTGCATGTCCGCAATAGCTGAGAATCACTTCCCCGTTTATTCCAAATTATCTCTGATTTTAGTAAATTTTTGGGCTATCGTTTGAATAAGAGTAAAACAATGGTTCATCCGCTATCTCCGTATCTTCAACAAAGTTGGTGTCTTTCTTTAGGTCTGCAATGGCAGCCTAAATCTCTGCTTTACTTAGGCATTCAGATCTCAAAGGACTTGCTGATTTGATAGATTTAAACTTCAAGCCATTAGCTAAATCTATTAGGAAAGCCTGAAAGGTGGACTAAGCTTCCGTTATCCTTTTGGGGGAGAACTAATACAATTAAAATGATGATTCTACCAAAAATTTTCTACTCCCTTTATAACCTTAATGTATACCTTCCCAGGTCTTTCTTTAATTCGATCAACAAATATTGTTCTGACTTTTTATGGAAGGGGAAACCCCCTCGTAGGGCCTATAGGAAGCTCACTTACTCAAGGAAGGCGGGAGGCCTTCAGCTTCCGGACTTTATATATATTATTTGGCTAGCCATGCTGCTAGAGCGGCTTTATGGATGTCAGACTCGAAGAGGCCTCTGGGACTTACGTTGGATCGGTTGATGGCTAACAGTGTTAATGTAGATTTAGAATCCTGCTTATATATTCCATGGTCAAAGGTCTCGTAAACTGAGGGATACCCCAATGGGTGGGACATGAGGGCCCTTCACCAACTATATTCGCTTTTGAGAATTTCCTATGTAAAAGATATAACGCAGCCTCTTTTAAGGAATCCTAACCTTTTGGTTGGGAATCAGCCGATAAGGAGACATGTTGGCAATCTCTCTACCAACCCTAGGGTAGTTGATTTTGTTTCACTAGGCTCAGTTATGTCGCCCTCTGCTCTGATGGAGAAATTTAAAGTTCAACCTAAAGATCGGTTGTGGCTGTACCAGATCCAAAGCTGCATTAGTTCCCTCCTTAGGGGTCGTAAAGGGATGGATGAAGCTGGGGAGCTGTTGAGGAAGATGAGAGATTTGATAACATCTGGCAACTCACTTTCTAAATTGTATAAACTAATTTTAGCTAGGAGGGATTCTAGCACTTCTCCAATCTCCTTTTATTGGGAGGCTAACTTATCTTTAGGTTGGTCAGAAGAGATTTGAAGTAAGGTCTGGTCGGATTTATATATATATGTCAAGCAAGACAGATTAAGGGGTCTTCAGTTTAATCTCTTACATAATCTCTACCTTTCTCTGGCCAAACTTTCTTGGATATACAACTCCAGTTCTTCAGAGTGTAAAACTTGTGGCTGCCCTGTTGCTACTACCTATCACAAATTATGGGAATGTCCTAAGGCAGTTAAATTCTGGGATTTGGTGAAACAGTGGTTAGGCCCCTACGCCAAGATTTCATCATACTTCAATGCTGAAGTATGCATTTTAGGTATGTTTGCCCACATTTCGGTGATAGCTCATAGGCACCAAATGGCCCTAGTGGCTTTGGTGACGAAGTTACTCCTCCTTCGCTATTGGCATAGCGACCAATTTCCCTCCTATAAAGAATGGTGGGATGAGTTTCTAAATGCTCTAAATGCGGAGAGGTCTGCGGCTATTTTCTCTAATTCAACTAAGAAATTTAATGATTATTGGGACAGTTTTCTACGGTGCTTGAAAGCCAGGTTTGGCTATTAGAGGAGTTGGAGTTTCTTCATCTTTCTTTGATTCATATTCTATTTTGGTACTGGAAGATCCTCCTTTCCATCTATGGCCATGCGTGGCAGGAATTTGATAAATTAGCTCTTTTGTTCCTCCGCATGAGGTAACTAAGTTGAATGATTCTTCAGGAAGATTTTAACTTAGAATGGCCACAGTTACCAATTGCCAGGTTAATAACATATTTAGCCTTTTTTAGGCTTATATTATGACTTTTTTTTACTTCACATACAGGATTGCTGCCCAAAGTTGGGGGGTAGGGTTGGTGTGGGGATGGGAAGGGGGTACCCCTTTCTGATATGCTGTGATTTACTTTACCCCTCAGAAGGTATTGTTAAGGGGTTATTGTTTTTCTTTTTTTTAGTTGTTTTGTGTATTGTAATGTTGTTTGTTATAAAATAAACTTATTTGCAAAAAAAAAAAAAAAGAATTTGTAGGACTAGCAAACACCTTAATGAATAGGGACTGTGACTTTGCTTTTTCAGAAATAATCCCTGTGTTTGGCACCAATGAATACCTAAATAAGAAAATTAAAGATGTTAATAATTGAATAAGAAGGTGGAGCCTCAAACAAAATTTCAAATGTATTACCTATTGGGAGGAATTTGTGGAAAACAGAGACCTAATCTGTTGGGATGGATTACACCTGAGTAGGAAAGGAACAGTCTTATTAGGAAACAAACTTAATAACTTTGTTTCTAAGCATTTAAACTAGGTATGGGGGGATGTTCACCAATGTTTAACATCATGCAGGGACCATGAGGTTATTACCAGCCATAATAATACTAGTTTTCCTAAAACTGTAACACCAAGTGAGGCTGTATCTGGACATAAACCCACCAGGAACCTTAATTCAAATAATGTTATTAAGACACTGCTAGTGCATGCAAGGAGTCTAAATAACAAACTAGGAGAACTAAGATATAGGTTAAATAAAAATGATATTTACGTATATGTAGTTACTAAGACTTGTTTTACTGATGGAGATTGGGCTACCTAGTTATTCAGCAGTACTTAAAAATTGACCATCTAAAAAAGGCGGTTGTGTTGCTTTATATATTAAAAATAATTTGCAATACAGTGAAATAAACAGTAATCAGACACACTGTGAACTGATTTTAGTTAAAATAAGCTCCCATCATAACCCAGTAACTATTAGAGTGGGTTATCGTGCACCCAATCTAGATACCGCAGCTAATGACACTTTCTTCTCAGCTTTGGATAATATGACTATTACTACTGATTTCATCTTATTTGGTGATTTTAATTTACCTTATATAAATTGGTCAACCCTGAGTGCCCATAATAATGTCAAACACAGATTAAATCATTTTGTGGTTCAGAGTGACCTAGAACAAATTGTAGACAAACCAACCAGGAAAGAAAACGTATTAGATCTAATAATTTCAAATATTGAAAATGATGATTCTCCACCCATAATACAAGAACCCCTAGGTGACAGTGATTGTTCAGTTATAGGTTGAAATGTCCTTACTTCTAGAACTAATATTGTTGGAGATACTAAAATCTCTAATTTTTATAAAGCAAACTACCCGCTTATTAAACAATATCTTAGGCAATGGGACTGGAAACAAGACCTTAAAGGTCTCAAAGTAAATAATATGTGGAAAGTTATTAAAGAAAAATGGATTACTGCATACACACTTGAGTTCCTAGACATGTAAAATATAATGATAAAAAACAGAGAGTACCTGTATGGTGGAATATTAAAATCAAAAGGGGTATTAAAAGAAAAATAAAGGGTCTTTAACCGATATAAGAAAAAAACTATCAGTGAAGCATGGTTGAAATTTTAGCATATTTCTAGCACTATTAAAAAACATATAAGGCATACTGAGAGAGATTCAGAATTGAAATTGGTAAGATAGACTACTAACAATAAAAGACAGTTTTATAATTGTATTGGCTCTCTCAGAGGGAACAAGGTTGGGGCAGGACCACTTCTCATATAAGACACATTAGTCATGGATGAAAAACAAATGGCTGATGAGTTTACCAAGTATTTTGTAAGTATTTTTAAAACAAAAGAACTATAGTTTGCAGGATCTGCCAGCACATATACCTATGATAATTTTCACTGAGAACTATATCATGAAAGTAATAAAAAATACTAAATCTTGTTCGTCTACTGGGATAGATGATATTCTGTCCATTTTTATTAAGAACCTCTCTAAAGAACTGGTTGGTGTACTCATTCTTCTTTTTAACACATCAATAAAACAAGGCACTGCTCTGGATGATTGGAAATTAGCCAATGTTACTCCCATTTACAAAAAGGATCAATGAATAATGTTAATTATAGATCAATAAGTTTAACATCTTGTATTGGTAAGATTATGGAAAGGTTACTACAACACAAAATCATTGACCATCTCCACGCTACAGGGAACTATGACATAACACAACATGGTTTTACACAGGGTAGGTCATGTATGAGCTACTTGAATAGCTTTTTTGAGCAAGTTAGTAAAGCCCTGGATAATGGATTTCCGGTGGATGCTATTTTCTTAGACTGTAAGAAAGCCTTTGATACGGTGTCACATAAGATCTTAATAGAACAGTTTCAGAGACTTGCAATACATCCTTCTATTATAAAATGGATATGTTCATGGTTGGAAGACAGGAAACAAAGGATTGTGTTGAGAGGCTTTGAGTTTGAGTGGGATACAGTGAGTAGTGGGGTGCCGAAGGGGTCCGTACTCGGACCAACATTATTTAATATTATGGTTTCAAATATGCAGGTAAACAATGAAGTTTTATTGTATAAATATGTGGATGATACTAAACTAGGTACTATAGTCACTAACAATATTGCTATACAAACACTACAGGACAACTTAAACTACCTTTATTCCTGGACAATTGACAATAAACTAGTTTTTAACATTGCCAAGTGTAAAGTGATGCACCTTGGAAGTAACAACAAACTAGCTAGCTATTATATAAATAAACTCCAAACTTCAAATAACTGAAACTGAGAAAGACCTTGGGGGTCACTATTACCAATAACATGAAGTTCAGTTCTCATATTAACATCACTGCAAAAAAATGCCATGCTATCCTTAAAAGCATTCTAAAACACATTAAAAGTTGGGAAGCTGATGTTCTAGTTCCTCTATATACTAGTTTGGTTAGAACTAATTTAGAGTACTGTGCCCCGTTTTGCTCCTCTACGGCCATCACTGATATAAAACTGTACGAGTCGGTACAACATAAAATGACTAAATCCATTTCAAAAGTATCACATCTGGAATATGAAGATAGGCTGAAAAATCTAGGGCTCTTCTCTCAAGAATATAGAAATACTAAGTGGGAACTCTTCTGGGCTTATAATGCTTTTAAGGATGATGTGTTTTTTGAAACAAATTGTTTGATGAAACAAACACCAATTGAATGTACTACAGTAGATCACACAAATTAAGATTGCATATTGAAACATGTAAAACCTTACACAAAGAGTGCCACAAAGATGGAATATACTCCCAGCAGAGGTTGTAATGAGCCAAAGTATGGAGCAATTTAAATACCAACTCAATCCATACATGGGTAAAAATAAATGTTCCTACCATCATTAAATGATGGTGAGTTCATTAATGGGCATGTCCCTCGAACTTGTATAACTTATGAACCTATGAGCTATCATTGCTTTATCCAATATATTAGGTAAATTGTCATAATTCCCAATAATACAGCCTTGAATGTGGAATGCATTTTGCAAATTAAGTTTAGTTGTAACCCTCTTTTTAATGTCTTCCCAAAGAGGTCTTGCTAATGGGTGATTGTCAGCCAGCCCACCCACATGCCTTGCTCACTGGTTTTTATTTATAGGCACAAGATGCCAAGTGGGTTCGTTTATTTTGTTTGTTTGTTTTTTTTAAGTATTGACTTTTCCATTAGCAGCTTATAACTTCTAGATACTAGAGGGCTACATCTTCTACCCATGACTAGTCTGCCAATTATAGTTTATGGGGATCATGTGACTAAGTGTTGATTTCTCCACTTGCAGATTATACTTTACTACCAGCAGAAGGCCTCTGCCTTGTGTCTCCTGGTGGTTACCTGCTGACTTAGCTCACATTATGAAGCCCACCTTGCTCCCTCTACTGGCAGCCTCTCTACTTGGCACCCTACTGTGTTTTGACTTCTGTGCCTCTGATCTAGCCACAGAGCAGAAGTATCTTACTCACTGCTCACACTCCTTATTTCTGTACCCCCTCAACCATACAGATGGAGCTAACTCGAACTGGCACCCTACTTTGTGCTATCCTCGCCAAACTAGAAAGGTGACAAATTGGCCTTTTCTTGCGCTCTTTTTTATTGTCTCCCTCCCTGATATCCCTCCCATACCACTCATTTCTATCCTTGCTGCTTCTGGCAAGGGATGTGGAGACAACCTCTAGTCTCTTGAATGTCCCTATAGCCTATTCTCATACCACGTGTGCCTGGTCCCCTGGCTTAAGATAGCCCACCTAAACATATGCAGCCTACCATTCAAATATACTGACCTTGAAGCTTGGATAACCCTCTACAAGCCTCATGGCCTCATGTCCTGGGTCTCACTGAGACTTGGCTGAAACTGCACATCCCTGATAATGAAAAGTGCAAGAGTGAAAGTCCAAGGGACTGGCACTGTACCAAATGTGAGTAAACAATGTTTGCAGTTCCCAAGCTTTGCCCAGACTTGTCTGTTAAGAAGGAAAGACACTCACCGATGCATGAAGTGGTGCTTAATTCCTTTAATATTTATGATTCAGCAATCCAAATGTAGATACAAAAAATAAAACTGATAAAATTGGCATACAGTACAATGTAAAACTTCCAGCTCCACTCACTCTGCATAAATGCACGTCAGTCACCTGACATGTTTTGCTCCACCAAGCTTTCTCAAAGGTGTGTGTGCATGCTACCCACAAGTGTTTAAGTACAGGCCCAATTAAAGTGACAGTGCTAAATATAAAATCACCAAAAAGCTTGGGCACTCACCACCCCATATTATGCTGCACAAAAGGTTAACAAGATGAAAAAAAAAATTATTTCATGTAATACATGTGCCTAGACACAGAAAATGTATTACATGAAATAAAATATTTGTTTCATCTTTTTAACCTGGTGTGCAGCGTAATATGTGGTAGTGAGTGCCTGAGTTTTTGGTGATTTTATCTTTTGCTGCTTGTGAGTACCCAGTCCTTGTGCACACCCTGTTCTGTGTTTTTTAGTGCTATATATAACAGAGAAGCCATTATAAACTTAGTAAAAGCTTTGAAAGAACAGACTTAAAAACATTTCATAGATATAGTCCCACAGATTTATGTTAAAGCAAAAACATATTTTTCTATATAAAAGGGAGCAACAGCCCTCCTGCACAATTCATTCATAATGTAGAGCTAAGTACAGTGCAACCAATATGGAATACATGGGCACTTATACCAATAACCATGGAAAACAATGCTTAGAATTTATTGCAACCCATTATTGCACCGATCAAAAACCACAGTCAGAGAAACCAGTACAATCTGAAAATAAAAGAACAAATACATCTGAATATTAACCAAAAAAGTGTAAAAACTACTAGAAACAAGCCTATTTACATATTAGCTACTGCTATGCTGCCAATAAGTAATATAATGTGGACTCAATCACTTATTCTTATTTAGGAACAGTTTATTTCTAATCTACCATTCAGACATTTTCCTTCCATGCCTCTAAAGGAATAAATCCAGTACTGCTCACACTTGAGAAGCAAATTATCATAATCACTTCCCCGTACTGCAGCACTGACTTTTCAAGACCCTGAAATTCAGAGCCATGTTCCTGGCTATTGTTGGCTCTCATAATGTGTATAGCCAAGGCATTTTTAACATCCATATTTTCAGTTGCTCTATTGTGTTCTCCCACATGTTTTAAAAGCTTGCTTGGTTTTACCTATGTAAAATGCCCCACATTCACAATTAGCCATATAAATAATGCCAGATATGGAACATGTCATAAAAACCCTCACTGCATATTCTTTCAGTGTTAATGGATGCTTAAAGGTTTTGGTGTTACACATCTGACAATATTTACAATTGCCACATCAGTGGTTACCATTTTCCCTAATCAGTAGCCACATATGAGAGCAATGTGTCACCGATTGGACCAAATGTACCAGATGGTCCTTTAAGAAGGTCCCCTTATGGTAAACCATTTTGGAGCCCTCAACTAGCAATTCTTTTAAGCCGGGGTCCTGAAGGGCAATATGCCAAATTTTTTTTTACAGTATTGGCAATTTCCTAAGAATGAGCATTAAAAGTACTAACAAAACAGATCTGTACATCACATTGCTGTGTGTTATTCTTTTTACTTTTTTCTCTCTGTCTAACAAATCCACATCTGCTCTTACTTTACATATAATATCTCTTAAGTAACCCCTCTCCTGTAACCTGTGTTCAAGTTCATCAGCCCTCTTCTCATTCAAATCAGGTCTGCTGCAATTCCTTTTAGTGTGTATAAACTGGCCTTTCAGAATAGCTTTGATTGCATGGTACGGTTGATTACTGCTCACTAGCAGTAATGTGTTGTGGTCAGTAGGTTTCCGAAACAAATCAGTAAACAGTCCCCCTTGGCTATCTTTAAAAATTACTAAATCCAAAAAATTCATCTGGTGGATATTATGGACAATACTGAATCTCAAATCTGGGTTATTGGATTCCAGGTACATGACAACATTTTCAAGTTATGTCACTGAACCTTTCCAAATTAAAAGCACATCGTCAAGGTACCATCTCCACAAATCTATCTGATGTCCCAAGGGGTTACTCTGAGCCCTGATAACTTCCTCTTCCCATTTCAACATACATAAATTGGCGAAATTTGGGACAAAACTAGCCCCCATGGCAGTGCCCTTGGTTTGCAGGTAATAGTCAGTTTTGTAAAAGAAGGCATTATATTTTAAAACAAAGGATGCCAGTTCAACTAATACCTCAGTACTTAGTTCTTTAACCACCCTAGCATCCAAAAAATATTTCTTTGCATTAAGACCATCATCGTGAGGGATATTAGTATATAATGCGGTCATGTCTAAAGTGACCAATAGACTATCTTCTGCAATTTCTATCTCACTGATGATTTTTAAAACTTCTCCACTATCTTTCAAATAAGCAGGGATCCCCTTAACTAAATTGCTGATGTGTGCATCCACATATTTACTAAAGGGTTCTGTTAGAGAATTGCTGCTGGAGGCAACAGGTCTCCCTGAGGGGATCCACCAAACTTTTGTGGATTTTTGGCAGGCAGTAAAGTGTGGCTTTAATAGGGTTGGGTACACGCACATAGTCAATAACCTGTTTAGTTAAAAGGTTCCTATGTTCAAGGAAATCAAGAAATGTATTGACTTTATTTTTAAAAAGGGAAGTAGGGTCATCATTCAAATGTTTGTAAAATGTTATGTCATTCAGCTGTCTATTAACTTCCTCATTGTATTTTTCACTATTCATGATCATGATGGCTCCATCCTTGTCAGCAAGTTTTATAGTAATGTTAACATTATTTTCAAGTTTTTCCAAATCCTCATTCTTCTCCTTACTGAAGCTGTGAAAAAAATGTGTGTTCCGATTTTAATCAAGTTTTCCTGTCTGCTTCACAACATTTAATAAATGTCTGGCAGGCAGGAGTTTTGGGGGCAGAAAGCTGATTGTGGTTTGAATTTCTGCATTAAATCACTTACCAAATTTTCAATTTCATTTGCATTCACATGACCATCTGTATCATTAACATACTGTTTACATTTAAAAAAAAAAAATTTAAACTTAAATTTCTACCCATTCTATTTATGTCAATAAAAGTATCAAATACATTCAATCTTTGTGTTGGTACAAAAGATAAACCCTTTACCTAGTATGTTGTACTCAGTGTCTGATAGCTCATAATCTGATAGGTTAATGACATTCATTGAGGGGTTCTTCCCACTCTCCTGCATCCCCTCCATTGTTCGCCTCTGCCGATACCTCCTCAATTTCCACCCCCTCTTTGCACCTCCGCTCTGGGTCCTTTTTCTAGAGGGTTCCAATGATTTTGGCACTAACTGCACCAAGGTACAAATGGAGGCAGGGGTGTCAGGGCTAGGGTAACACATGATGCCTCCTCTTCTTCTTCACCTAAAAAAACCATCCGTAGTGGTATCAGTAAGTATATTCAAGTCCTGAACATCTGTTAGTACTTCTGAGTAGCTGATTCCACACTGTCCCCCTTCTTGTACTGTATTTGACTTTACAGTGGTCCAGTCATGAATTCTTTCCTCTCTATAATCCTTCTTATCTCTCTCACATATGGTCTTTTCATATTCTTAATTTTCTCATCATACTTCCTTAATTTTTCAAATAGGTCTAATGCTCAACTACCTCAAATCATTAACAATTAGTTAATGGTTAACTATTCCTCAGTTTTGCTTTGGTTAATTTTTTCACATGCAAATGAGTTAGTGGCTAACTCCTCCTGGCTCAACCTACTGCTAACTAATTCTTAACAGTTTCAGCAGTTAGTCATTGACATATTTCCTAATTAAGAATTAACTAATCCCCATGAATTGAGTATTAGTTTGGCATTCATTAATTTCTAGTTGAGCTTATGTAATAAATAATTTACGATCAATACTCAACTTGTTGAGCATTAGCTGATAAGTAAGTAGCATAGTTATTAGTTAAGAATAACTAATTCTTAACTGGCTCATTTGTGCAGTGCTGCTAGAATCTACCCAGCTGGGAGTCTGGGTATGCTGCAGTAGCACATCCACTCCTCATTGAAGGTGCCACACATCTTACTGAAGCACCCTGAGCCACCCCTCCACCCCCCTCAAAGCCAGAAACTAGTCTCTGTCTGGGGTAGGTTCCATCTTGCCAGTACAGCCCTGGGGCTGGCCTGAGTGCTAAACAGGAGGCAGAGTTATGTCCAAAATGATTATTTGAAATAAACTGGATTTATGCAAGAAAAGACTCTCTTTCCCAACTGGAGTCACTTGTTTGTATTTTTGTAGTCACCTACTGCACATAGACTGGGTACATGCTCCAAATGTGCCATTAAAAATTCAAGCAACTTTATGGTACCTATCAAGCAAATGACTGATAAGTGCTGAGTAAACTGGAAGTGTGTTGCAGAAATGCTAATGAAGTGCCTTATAGTTATTCCTGATACACCTCCAATGGAGTACCTTCTCAGTTGGGACACACCTACATTACTCCAGAAAAGCAACTTTAGAGTGTGTTCCAAAAATGTTACTAAAGTGCCTTGAATTATAGTATATACACTTCAAATTGAGTACTCGGATTTGCAAATGCACCTAAAATGCAATTTAAGTACCTTCTTGAGTAAACTTCAATCTTTCAGTGTAAAATATTCTCACAGTTAGGGCACCATTGTAAATTAAAACTTCTGGAAGAGCCTGTGTGCCATGATCGGGTGGTGGGCCCATCCCCGTGTAGCTTCAGTGCCCTCCCAGAGAAGTGAACTAGGCAAATCTGGTACTCAGAAAATGTTCTTACCCTCATGTCAGTTTCTCAGCCTCTAACCAGATTAGCCACACAAATCTACAAGCAGAGCAGGACTAAGAAAGGGGATGGGGTACGCATTTTATTTTTTTTAAATGAGGATTAGGGAGTCCTGGAAGCCATCACATAGGGGTGTACAAGTACCATTTTCAAATTTTCACTGGCAAATACTTTTGCACCTCTGTTATTCACTACTCACTATTCATATTCCTTTCCAAGCTGACCCCCCCCCCCCCAGTCAGCCAGCATGGTGTCAAATTGTGTTTTATCACATAATGACCAAGAAAACCCTAGAGATGCAACATTTCAGTGGGGTCCATCTTCATATAATTTTATAACTAGGAGCAGAAGCTCAATGGAGATCAAGATCACTTGCTCAGGGACACACAGTGAGTCAGATGCTGTGGCTGGGCTTGAGCATGGGTATCCTGCTTCACAGTTTCAGAGACAATATTATAATGGAAAGATGATCCAGCTAACCACAGTTCAACACTACACCCCCCTTCCATATCTTAGAATATTTACTTACTGGTGGTGGGGCTTTCTTCAGGGGGCCGCTGGTGTACTTTCATTTCTGCTCATTGAATTAAACTCAGTGAAGTCTTCATCTTTCTCAAACATTAAACACTTTTTCATAATTTCTTGGGAGTTAAATCCTGAATGTGTTCAGTAAAGGAAGGTAGTGGTCATATACACTGTTTAGAAATTTAATTGAAGCCCATACTAGACCACATGTTTCTATCATGAAATTCAATGGACACTGTCCTCAACTCTCTTTTCATCTTTCTAGAAATTGTGAATACTCACAATACAGCATAGACACTCATGGTGCAGTGGGAGGAGGACAGACTATTGTATCATGAGTAAATGCACTCTTTGGGGGTGTTCCTAATGTTCAAGAAGCATGCAACAAGAGTAGGTCAAGGATTTGAAACAAAATATTGGTAATAAATACACTATTTGCATGCATTTCAGTTAAGCTAAAAAAAAAAAAGCACAGCGGTTAAAACAACCAACAACTTGAATGAATTGTAGAGAAGGTAAGCAATCATTAAATATATTTTTTCAATTATAAATAATATAATGCAAAAAGGATTGACAAGTGTCCATTTAATACCAACTGTATACCAAAATGTGTATGTGATGGTCAAACAACAAAACTTTAAAAAGTAATTTTACTGTAAACAACATTTTTTTTCCAGTTAGCCTCATTTCTCCCCCATGCACTGACAGCTTCCATTATACCAGCCACCTCAGCCAACACCCCACCCCCAGGGCTTGCTATCCCTCAGAGGCAGCACAGTCTGGGTCATCAGGTACAGGGCATGTAGGCAGCTGGAGTCACCCTGCAGCCAGTGCACAGATTTTCCTAGTACTCCCCTTAAAGTGCAGCATGCCCCCATGCACTGTACACCTGACATCTGCCTCTCCTCTTCACAACTCTGGTGGTTTAAGCCTGCTTATCCTCGGCCACTGATAGTATCTGGTAGGCACCAAACTCTGTTCCACCCCACCCTGATATCAGCAATCCAGCAAAAAAATCAATCTTATTCCCTCTTGCTGGCCCTCCAACTCCCAAGATAACACTTGAAACTTGGGTCTTCAGCACTGCAAGTACAGCACCATCACTGCAATGGTGGGCCTGCAAAAATCTAAGATTTGTGAAATGTAACTGGTCTACTCATCCACATGTAGTCATAGGTCCTGTCATCTTATTTTTTGTGACTATTTCTACACTAGTAAACACATAATCTGTCAGCAGACAAGGACCATATGGCCCACCTAGTCTGCCCATTTCCCTACTCACTTCTGCAGCCCCAGACCCTATCTGGTGCATTTTTGTAAACTGGTAGTTATTGCCCAAGAACCTTCTCAGTGATTAAATAACCCCTAAAAACACCATAATGATGACTTTTGGTAGGGGACGGGGCTGCAGGTACTCTGTGGCATTGCAGTGGGATCGGGTGGGGTACACCCAAATAGACTTAGATCATCTTTCTGCGGTATACATGTATGGGCATTTGTTCTAGCATAATCATTATGCTGTTTTAGGGCTACGGCTACAGTGCTTGGTGGCCACTTGACTCGCACAAGGAAATTATAAGCCAGGCTTAATGAACTAAACTCTTTATGCAAGCCAAAAAAAAATGTGATACATGGTTAAAATAGCTTCTGCAGTAGGCACCATCATGTTATGGGTTGCCTGCCTGGAACTAGTGTCAGTTGCTCCTAAATATGCAGACCCTTCCATTTTCATGTGGAAAACAGCAAGCTAGAACATGGAGATGAAGCTGCAATAGAAGCAGCTGCTTGGTTGGACACCATATGGGGTTTAACAGGCCTGGTCACAGGTGGATTAAGAGCAAGGCTAAGCATACAGCAGCAATGATACAGTGTGTTGTAAAGCATTGTTCTACACAGAAATCCATAGTTTTCAAAATGCTGTTGTACCACAGTTCAAATATCACGGAATGTGATTATACCCTTATATGGTAAAACAGCATTCTAAACCCCTCTAGAGACATGCACAAGTTAAATTCACTGTGAAAGAGAAATATAAAATAATGCAAAGAGAAGTTTGGTTTATGGGGATTTTATGCACCCTGAGGTGTGTGATACCCCATGAAGCCTAAGGGATTTACAGTATATGGGCATCTCACACACACTGAAATGGTGCATAAAATCTCCATAGAACCACACTTCTCCATGTTTTATTTTTTCATTTACTGTTTTTTGGTTTAAATTGTCTTTGACGCTTTGCAAGGGTTACTGTTACCACCAACAAGCTTGTCTCACACTGAGTGACTGATTGTGTAGCGCTTGAGAACCTCCAGCACGAAGTCAGCTTGTTCGGTGGTTTTTCAGGTGATGCTGTGATACTGTTCTGCTCATGGTTTATGGAGCTTCATAAACAACACATGTGGTTTACGGAGCTGTTGGGCACTAACTGGCAGTGGTTTATAACCACTAACCAGTAAATATAAAAACAACAATGCACATATTTCACATAATAATATACACTATAAAACACAGGATGAGCAACTTTATGTATAGCCAGTGTGTTGTGCCACCTCAGGGTTCTGATTCCCATGGAACACTCGAGCTTCATCCTCAAGGTCAGAGAGAATCACATGCCCTCTGTGGCAGAACACACTGACTGTGCATAGTTACCCATTCAGTATTTTCTATATGCTGATTTACCCAGTTTTGATTGCATATCAATATGCCTGTTTCATTTTAGGCATCATTTTCAAACCACAAGCAAGCAGGGAAGAGCTTTGTTGTGGAATTCTGGCATGGCCATCACCGCAAACAACACCCCACCCTCAGTTTGGGCAGTCTTTCCCTGCACAAGACTGATGACTCCTCCTCTGCATCCTGTAACAGGCATTCCCTGCTGTACAGTGGCACCCTCTTTCCACTCATCTTATATGGACCACTCCCTGGTTTCTAGTGACACCTTCTTACCACCCCATGCAAAGTTTTCTGTTGTCTAGTGGCATTTGTCTGCCTTTCCCAATATTGTGCCATTCCCTGGTATCCAGTGGCCCCAACCTCCATCTCTATGATAAACTCTATAGTGCATGGTGGAGCGTTGTTGTGTATGGAGAGCTATATACTGTGGTATGGTCTGGCATGAAGACAGGAACTCAGTTAAGCCACACAAGGGCAGAAGTATTAGATATCAGGAGGGCATCTTTCAATGAAATGTGCAGATGTTTAAGAGCAGCCCCGCTAATAGAGTGAGTGGAGAAACAGTGGGGAGACTAAAAGAGTCATTATGGAAGTAACTAACCAATGCTGTTAGGATAGTGGCTGAAGGAAAAGAAGAACGAAACCACTATGGTTCTCTAAAGAGGTGAGAGACTAAGTAGCTAAAAGAGCAAGTTTCAGGATGCATAAGGAATCCAAAGGAGGAGAAGCAGGCAGGCAAAAGCCAAGGCACAGACAGAGGAGGGTTTAGCACAGACTGTGAAAAAAAAGGGGACAAGACATTCTACAGGTATGTAAGCAAAATGAGGGGGGGATTGTGAGGCTCAAAGGGGAGGAGGGAGAGTGTAAGAGGGAGGATTTAGACAAGGCAGAAATACTGAACAAATACTTCTGTTCAGTATTCACTGAGGAGGGAGAAGGTCAAGGACCACATTTGGGGAGCAGTGGCAATTGGGGGGGGAAGTGGACACCAGTCCATTCACAGTGGAGAGAGTTCTGGAGGAGCTCACAATGCTGAAGGTGGATAAAGCCATGGAGTTAGATGACATAAACCTCAAGATATTATGGGAGCTGCACAGGGAACTAGCAGTGCCTCTGGCCACCCTTTTCACAGAGTCACTCAACACAGGTGTGGTTCGAGAGGACTGGAGGAGGGTGCATGTAGTCTCACTGCACAAAAGTGGCAGTAGGGTGGAAGCAGGGGACTACAGGTGAGTCAGCCTCACTTCAGTGGTGGGGAAGATCATGAAGGTACTGCTGAAAGAAAGAACAGTGGCACATCTGGAATCCATTAGTGCCTATGATCTAAGGCAGCACAGATTCACATCAGGATGGTCTTGTCAAATGAATCTGACAGATTTTATTTATTGAGTGATTAGAAATTTAATCAGGGAGGGGCCATATATATCACCTACCTAGATTTTAGCAAAGCTTTCAATACCATCCCACACAGAAAGTTGGTTAACAAGATGAGCAGTATGGGCATGGGGCATAAGGTGATACACTGGATTAGAAACTGACTGACAAACAGAAGGCAGAGGGTGGTGGTAAATCAGATCCAATCCGGGGAGAGAGGTGACCAGCAGGGTACCACAAGAATCAATTTTGGGACCAGCTATGTTCAATGTCTTCATTAGTGACACTGCAGAGGGACTGGAAGGAAATGTCTGCCTATCTGCAGATGACACCAAGATCTGCAGCAGGTTGGATACTCCAGAAAAAGTGCAGAAAATGAAAAGGGACCTGGAGAAGCTTGAAAGATGGTTGGAGGTGTGAAAACTGAGGTTCAGTGCAAAAAAGTGCAAGATAATGCACCTGGGTAAGGGGAACCCTAGGGAGAGCTACAGGATGGGGCGGAGGTGCTGTCACCAAAGAGGAAAAGGACCTAGGGGTTATCATATTTAATGCCATTAAGGTACCAAAGCAGTGTACAAAAGCTGCATGGAGGGCCAGTGACATGCTGGGGTGCATAGGCAGGAGGTATTTCTAGTAGGAGATGGGGTGATGCCATTTTTATAAAACACTGGTAAGGCCTCACCTGGAGAACTGCATGCAGTACTGGAGACCACATATGTGTAAGGACATTAACAAGGTGGAGGCTATCGAGAGAAGGGTGACAAAGATGGTGCATGGCTAGCATCACAGAACATATGAGGAGAGACTAAGAGACCTCAATATGTACTCACTGGAGGAAAGGAGGATATACCATGAGTACAGCAACAGAATATGGCCAACAGGTAAAAACGGCGCCTCATATTGGGTGCTATACTCTTGGGCTACCCTGCAAGGGTAGCAACTGTACACAGATGTGAGGGTAGTGGATGGTGTCAGGAAGGGGGGGATAGTGAGGGGAAGGGGAGGGACAGTAAAGGGGTTTTGAGGGATGGGTGTGCCTGCTGTCACCGAGATTGCCTTGTGGTGTGGGTGGATAACTCTGGTGCAGCAGGTACAGGGTTCTGGACCAGGTGTGCAGAAACTCCACTGCTGCCTGCGGCACTTAATTTTTGTGTGATATGGAATTTTGCCCCCTGCCTGACATGCGTCCTGCTGGAGTTGATAATCTATATTGACAGGGGTGCGGGGTGGCACAGCCCCCTCAAACACTTTTTACCCTTTCTTGTGACATTAAAGTTTTTTGGTTTCCTGAATTTGTATATGATGCATATAATACCTTTCAATAAAGAAAATAAAAATTAAAATTTGTGTTTATGATGTTTCTTTGAATTTAAAGCAGTAGTACAATGTGAAAAAAATGTGCTTTTTTGAAAGTTTATTCTCTGTGCTCTGCTGAGCATGTACCTGGTACTCTTTCCCACTAGCATTGTACTATCACCCTGTAATTTGTTCAGCTATTCTATGTTTTTGTTTGCAATTCTGCTGCCTGCTGTATTGACAGCAGTAGTACTAGATAGCAGCCGCCATATTTTCTGTGGCGCTGCAATGGTTACAATGGATCACTTTCTGGTTAGGTAGTACGACTGCTTTAAAATGTACAATAATTAAAAGTACGTGCCTAACACAAGATAAATACCAACTACCATGCATCTGAGTAAAAGACTCAAAGGGAAACTGCTATGAAATTAGAAAGACCCACCTTATCTATAATGGCTGCAGAGCTCCAGGTGGACATCTCGCACACTCCGGGTGGCTTCCACCATGAAAGTTATGCTAACTAGAGCTGCCAACTCTGATATTTGTTGGTAGTCCTCATTAGCATAACCTTTGTGATGGAAGCCATTCGGGTGTGTGAAATGTCCACCAAGGGCTCTGCAGCCATTATAGATGGAGCGGGTCTTTCTAATTAAAACCACCAGACAGCAGGTAAATAAAATAATTAGTTTTATGCTAAAAACCCTAATCGGGCATTTCTACAGCAGCTGCTGTACTTGGGGCTGTATAGGAGTGTCCCTTTAAGAAAATCCTCATTCAGATAAAATGTCTTAATCTGTCATTTTGTTATTTAAATAAGTTAACTGTAATTCACATAATTTTGCTTACTAGTTATTCTGGGTATTCAACATGGCAAAATTTTATAGCTAAGTACAAGGAGTACAGTTACAACTTTGAAAATTTTGAAACTGACACATAATTTAAGCAATATTACCTGATAAAGTGAGCTTCTCCTGGTCTGTTATTGACTTGGAAGCTGTGAAAGGACATGAGGTGAAGCAAAGACCCTACCCTTTCCCAAGGTCAATAACTCCAGAAGATGCCCTACACTTCAGAGGGTAATACTGCTATTGAAAGAATTTTTGGAAACTCACCTTTTGGTGCATTTTAAACAGTGTGAGTGGCTGGAGTGCATGCTTAGACTATATGTTTACATTAGCAGACTCCTTCTGTGAAGTTGCCTTCTTGCGTAGCCAGGTAGTGCACTAAAATGTTCAATCCAATGCTCTAGGTATAAGATGAGGATTATTTAACCTTTTTGGTTGCTGAAAGCACTTTGCCTTTGGCCTTTTGTCTTAAACTTCAGAGTTGCACAACTCCCTTCCCCCCAACATGCATGGCCTGCCCAATATTTCTAAAGAAGTGACTATGTCTTACTGGGTATTGCTTTCCAATTCAAAGAAATGGAAATGAAAGTCTGTGAACCATGCTTAGTTTAAATATGTGCTGCAATTTTTATTTTTTTGTTATCTTTTAAATGTTCCCTCACCTGCAGTGTAGTTTACAACTGCAGCACTAGTACCAGTGGGGAAATGATGTCTTTGGGCAGCTGAGAGCTCACAATGAGGTGGGGCCAAAGTATCTTTCTAAGAAAGTGCCCCACTGCATTGTGTGGCCTTGGCTGCCCAGACAACAGTTCCCCACCAGCGATAGCACTGCAAATGTAAATGAAGCTTTGGGGGAGGGGAGCTTCAAGAACTGCTGATGCCTCAAAACTTTGAAAAACATACTGTGTGGGTGCAATTCAGCTGGCATTCTGTATATATTCTATAGAGTTATCCTGTCCATTGTTTATTACTGAGAACATTTGCATGAATACATTATATTTATTTCTTACAGTTCATCTACCTCTACAGCTGACTCCCTACTTCAACTCATAATCCTCTGTTGTGGCATAACAAACTGTTGTCATGGGAGAAACTGTGATGTCAAATCAGTGCATTATGACCTTGGGGTAGGGAGAAAGCAGCAGGAATAGATGATTCAGGAGCAAAGATCCTGTTGTCATGCAGCTGACCTCAGTAATAAATAATGAGGAGGAAAAATACAGAATTAATGTGAAATACAATCTGAACTGTGTATAAATAATGTTTTTTTTGAGTTCTACTGAAGGCATTAGCTTCTATTTAAAAGGTAAAAAAATTGCAGTACTTTTAAGGGTTCCCGGCTCTTCTTTTCAATTTCTTTGAGTTGAAAAGCAGTAGCCAATAGGAGATAGCCAAACTTAAAGTAAGCAATAACCCACAACAGACTGTGAGTGAATTACATATAAACATACAAAGAAGCCAGCAGAAGAAAGCTATTTGGTCTGTCAAGTCTGCTTGTATTGCAGGGTCCACAGCTTGAGTTAATGCCCCTGCCCTCCCTCCTCACTCCTCCCATTCTCCCTACCCATAATTCTTACCTTTCCCCTATGCCTATCCCAGCCTCTCTTAAAGCTGCCCACTGTCTTTAATGAGATGACCTCTTCCAGCAGTACATTCCAAGTGTCCACCACCCTATCTGTAAAGAAGTGCTTCCTGACCTCCTTCTAAACCTGCCATCCTCCAGCTTAAGACTGTGCCCCTTCATGTTATGGTTGCCACTCAGATTAAAGAAACTCTCCTTATCAACCTTATTTATCCCTTTCAAGTACTTGAAGGTCCCAGTCATATCCCCCCCTCTCTCTCCTGTCTTCCAGGGCATACATGTTCACTGCCCTTAACCTCGCCTTATATGCCTTGCCCTATTGACCAGCTATCATCTTCTTAGCTCTCCTCTGGATCTTCTCCAGAAGGTAATGTCCTTTTTGAGGTGTGGGTACCAGAATTGAACTCCATACTCTAGCTGCGGCCTTACCAGTGACCTGTACAAGGACAATACAACCTCCTCTCTCCTACTACTAATCTCCCTAGCTATGCATCCCAGCATCTTGCTTGCCTTTGCTGCTGCTTTCTTGCACTGTGTGGAGTGCATCAGGTCACTAGTGATCATCACTCCTAGGTCCTTCTCCTCCTCCTCGGATGCAGATACTCAGACTCCACCCAGGTAGCACTCTGTCCTGGGATCCTTGGCTCCAAGATGCACAACTTTGCACTTATTGGCATTGATGCCAAGCTGCAAGATCCTGGACCACCTCCACAGCTTTTCCAGATCTTCCTGGAGGTCCGGTATCCCTTCAGCTGTGTCCACTCTCCCACAGAGCTTGGTGTCATCTATGAATAGGCACATTTTTCCCTTAATGTTATCCCCAATGTCACTCATGAAGACATTGAACAACACCAGCCCCAGCAGCGAGCCCTGTGGGACCCCACTGGTTACCTCTCTAGTGCCATAAAACTCTCCCCCCACAACCACCCTCTGGGTTCTGTCCCTCAGCAAGTTTTCCACCCATCTAGCCATTGTTTCACCAACTACAAGATCCATCAACTTCCTGATCAACCTTAAATCAAGATAGAGGATGTCTACCACTTGGCCCCTGTCTACTGTCTTAGTGGCACAGTCAAAGAAGTCACTCAGATTTGTTTGACACGATCTCCCCACCTATGAACCCATGCTGCCTCTCATCCTGGAGACCATGTTCCTCTAGATATTCCACCAACCCTTCCTTAGTATGGTCTTCATGAGCTTGCCCACAATGGAGAATTGAGCATTAAAGAGCAGCTTTCAGAAGTTGCCTGTTCAGTTTGCTCGATTCTCTACCTGAATGTAATCCGCTACTGACATTGGCATAAAGCTCATCAATTTGCAAAGCTATATCTTTTGAAATTTTGAATGATGGTGCTGAAAGACCTATTTCCTGATTGACAAACATGCCTTTCATTGCCGCATTGTTTTGTGATGTCAGGTGTCCAGCTGTAGGAGCCTATTCAAGTTTTGGGTTGGTATTTCTTGTATAGTTAGTCTTTAGTGTTGAATTTTTCATATCAAAGCGATCAGGGCCTGTGGATCCTGTTAGTCGATCAGTTCTGACATGAAGAAATCCCAACACTAAAGGGTTTAAATATATTAGAAAATACCAGCCCCATAAAACTGAATGGGGCACACTCCTGCAGCCTTCAATTTGTGACATCACAAAACAGTGTTGCATGGGCCGACAAGGGGTCATGTTTGTCTAACCGGGAAGTCTGTCTTTTTTTCAGCACCTTTATTATTTCCAGAATTACGAGGGATATGCCAGATGTCAGTAGTTTGATTCCAGTTAGGGAAGGAATCAAACAGGCTAGGGGACAGTAGCACTGCTGAAAGTAGGAACCTGCTCTTTAACGCATGCCCTGTGTGCACTGTGAGGCATGAGGGTAAAGCCCGAGTGCTCTCCAGCCGCAAGTGAACTCCAATAAATTTCCATCTTTTATGATGGTGGAATAGTAAAAGAACAGTTTAGAGATGTCAAACCCTGCATCACCAACTACCTAGCAAGTGAAAGTTTACATTTAGCACCATTACAGGTTAACATTCTAGCACAGATAAGAGATCTCTTACCGGGTTCCTGTGGAGCCTGGGATAATGGGGTCTCAGCAGACTATCCAGTTGTACCTGTGAAACAAAAACAGCAATGGGGTCACAAAGGATCTGCAGCTCTTATGAACTAATAATGACAAACAATGTAGGATAAACAAAAAATAATACTTATCTGATACATGCAGTCAGTGTCCTCCTTCACCCAGTCAGCATCCTGTCAGACCAGTGGACATATAAGGGAAAATGGTTCAATATGAAGAATAAAAGTACCGATCAGCTGGATAAGTTGGGAAAGACTTATAATGGTTAAAAAAAAGTGGGCTGTGTTTTGGGGGAGGGGGAATACAGACTGGTACTCATCATTGAACTGGGTTTTAGAATGGACTCTGTCTCTCAGGGGCCATCATGCAAGAGAGTCAGTGCCCCTAGAACTGATTTTCTCTTAGGGTGGGGGCCATTGTACTCCAGCAATCAACTGACACAGGCCAGATGAAGACACACCAGCTGTTATCCTTCTTGCACCATTGACAGGGCTCGGATCTGCCAAACTGCTAAAGCATCTTGGGATGGGTTGCCATAGCTAATGAGAAGAATGACTTTTTCCTCAGCCTTCCCCCACAGAGGGAGTGGCTGTACTGAAGGTCCAATTTAGTCCATGGAAGGTGGATGATGTAGCTCGTGGCTGGTGGCAGTATGGCACTTCTCCATGGTGCAGGCCTCTGTGACTGTGGCTTCATGCAGGCAGCTGCTATTTTTCCCCAATTTTCATGCCGGCCCACCTCATGCGACAGTGCACAGTCTTGTCAGACCTCACCATGCGGGCAGATCCATGTATTTTTGA
This sequence comes from Neoceratodus forsteri, assembly GCA_016271365.2. Lineage (NCBI taxonomy): Eukaryota > Metazoa > Chordata > Ceratodontiformes > Ceratodontidae > Neoceratodus > Neoceratodus forsteri. The sequence continues at coordinate 495,259,393 of CM028135.1, read as the reverse complement.
ACTCTATCAGTCCACCACCAGAAAAATGAGAAGAGCTAGCATCCCCACTGCTTTCACCAACATGGGCATTCTATTCACTACACCCAAGTGAAAAACAACAGACTCTTCCATCGTACTAACATGAGTAGTTCAACATCCTACCAGTATGGTCAGCCTCCCTCTCCTCCAAATAAAACTAACAGCCAGCTTCCCTTAACCCCACAGTCTCCCTCCCAATAATGCCTCCCCTTTCACCAGCACAGCCAGCTACCTCAGCCATATAGCGAGCTCCCTTCTCACCCACATTACACTGCCCTTTTCCCATGCATATGCTTGCCCAGGTCACTACACACAGTCACTTCCATGGACAATATTCAACCACACATCTGGCTAGCCTCCCTTTTAAATATGGACTGTACCCCACAACACCACTGGGACCACCTTACTGACCACATATCCAGAGTCCACACCCTCCATTAGCAAAGCGCTCCTTACTGGCACACTACATAAGATCAACACCATTCAGCCAGCTCCCCTCCAAGCATAGACCAAACCCCCCCACCAGCATAATAATCTAGCAGCCCCCAAGCAAAATCAGTCGCATGTCTCCATGTCCAAATCAGCTGTACCACCAACCATAGTGAATCACCTTGCTGTACATTACCACCACCCCAACCACTACCACCACCACCCAGTGCATCACACTAGTGGTACCTCTAACACCTCATAGAACTGTTTGTCTTACATTCTGGAACACTTGCCTATGCAACTGGATGTAGTAGGCAGGCAGCAATCTCCCTTAAAGTTCCTTGCCCATTAGATCCTGCCCAATATGCAAGCAGAAAATGCTGGAAGACACAAAATAAAAAAATGCGTTGCACTATGGCTGGCAGCAATCACAGAATAATAGCCCCAGTAAGCAGACACTCAACACAAATATAAACAAACTGGCCAGATGTATTTCTTACCCCCCAACACCTCACAAGACAACACAATATATTATATAGACAGCCCTGGAAAAGAAAACTGCTGTAGGCTTTCCTTTTTAAGTATTTGTTTGCAGCTTTATGTCCAGGGCCACAATGCAGATGTGACTTTCAAAAAAAAAATTACCCCTGCAAGATTTGTTTCTACTTTGTACACAGCATCACCAGCCTTACACCCCCATGCCACAACACAACCAGCTGACAAACGGTGAGCTTCCCATTTTTTTAAAGTTCAAACTGGCACAGGTTTTAAAAGGAAAACTGCAGTAAATGAGAATGATCTACCTTTAATGTGTGTTGGCAATAGGGTTACCACCTTTTCAGAGCCCAAAATGGGGCATTTCTTACTGAAACATGATTTTCTGCAGGACAATCTGTGACCTCAGCCAGTGCAACAGACTTGTTTTCTCTAATAATCAGAATCAAGACTACATATTGTAGTTTTTTTAGTTGTTTCTATTGTTTCTTATTCTTTTCAGATATTTTAGTTAAGGTATTATTGTTTTCTGCAACATTCTGAGGAAAGTTAGAAAATATTTTTTCTACTGAACAGTCAGGACATGTAGTATTTTTTCATGTGATTTTGCAGGACACAGATACCCAAATCAGGATTGTCCTGTGAATATCAGGACAGGTGGTAACCCTAGTCTGCGGTGTTGCAGACAGGTATGACAAAGCAGGGTTCCAGTGGGCCTGACATTCTTTTTGTAAAGGAGAAGCCTCTTGTACACTCTAGGAGTTTGTTTTCCTCACCTGATCAGCTGTGATTGTTCCTGGAGGTCTCGCTTGTTATATACTGCGTTAAAAAAAAAAAAAAAATCGGTTGATTGGTAACATTTTTATTTATAAAATAAATAAATATGCAGTCTTCCATCTATTTGAGCTTGAAGAGGTCCTTTTCATAGCGTCATCATAGCAACAGTCCTCTGGTGTCACACTGAATAATGTCCCACATTGTGCGACTACTGCTAACATTGGTTCCACCTGTCAGTAAATGGGGACAGAAATAAGTGACACACACATTCATTCCAGTAGGTAGTGCAATGTGTCAGAGTGCTGCTATAAAATTTCTGAACACTTGATAATGACAGCATATGCTTAATACAGATAATGTTTAAATGAATAAATACTGTAAACAAATGATCCGTGTTGTGTGCAGTTTTCATCTCCTTCTGTATCACAAGCTGCATGCACTTCCTTATTTAGTTTTTATTTAGAATGTCAGTGCATGGAATCCATCGTACCTCAATCCCAAGGTATTGCCAATTTCAGTATTGATTGGGTCACATACCTGTAGTTTTCCTCAAAAAACATATCACAGGCTCACAGATTTAATAATCTGTTTCCATACATCAGCACTGAGTGAATGAACTGATCACCTTTGAATTTCATTTTTCATTTTTGTTTCCATTTCATTTAATTTTTATTGGTTAAACTGGGAAGGCATGTGAGCATTGCTGCCTGTTTACACAAGTGTCCAGCATCACCTTTGAATTTATTAGCAATTTGGTTTCCTAGCATTACTGAAGTACTAATTCTACTGTAACTCATTGTAATACTGCATACCTTCCAAGGCAGGTCTGAAGCTTTGCTAGAATATTTTAGCAAATTTTCAGATTTTCTGGAGGAAAGAGTTTATATAAATGTTGGTGGTTTGGGGACTGCTATGACCTCAGAAGCTCTTCGGTGCATCTTGGAGCTTATACACGCTTCTGTGTATATTGAATTCTGTAAATGTAATTACTGTCCTGCACCACAGCAGTGTCCTTTGTGTTTGATGAACACTGATGAATGTTGAGCCAACTTCTCGTAACTGTCAGAGCAAGAAATGACCACATTAACATCCATGTGTAGTGGGCAATGCGCAGAGTCCCCAGCATGGTATAAGGGATGGCTCTGGGAGCCTACGGCAAAGTGGGGAGGGGGGGGATTACAGTTGGTGGTTAAGTAAAAAAAAAAAAGCAGAAGTCCAAGGAAAGGGGGAGGGATTCATAAGAACACCAGCTGTCAATGACCATGCATAAAGCACTGCTTTTCATCAGTGCACTGTTAATACACTGCATTGACTTTCTGCAACACTGTTGTACCACTGCTCAATCTTTCTGATTGTTTGATGCAGACTGTAAGAGCACTGCAAATAATTATTAGATTTTCATGCACACTTCTTTAGCACTGTATTTCCTTCACTAATTTGTGCTGCACACTGCAGTAGTACTGCTCAATCTTTATTATTTTTGATGCAGACTGTAAAAGCACTGCAAATAATTATTAGATTTTCATGGACACTTCTTTAGCACTGTATTTCCTTCACTAATTTGCACACTGTAGTAGTACTGGCAACACTTTATAATTGTTATCACACTTCTTTAGTACTGCATTGTCTCAGTAATCTGGTTACCCTTACTGAATTTGTCACAATGGCATTACAGTGGTGTAGCAATGGCAATACTGTGGTCAGCCGAAAAATCCACAATGGTACTACCCAGTGGTACTTTGGTATCACAGTGGTAGGTGATATATAGATTTTCCTCTGTACATTGGTAGTGCACTGGCAGAATGGTATCCCTATGGCATTTTTTACCATTTTCTCTGTCTCTCACACATACACTGGTAATACAATGGTATCACGAAATTTTGAGATTTTTGTCGGCTCCCACAAATACTGGTACTCTGGTAGCACAATGGTACTGCGTTATTTTGACATTTCGGTATTTGGTACCTCTCACAGAAACCCTAGAATCATGTGGTAGCACAGGGGTACCAGTATTAATCTCATTATACTCTGTACTCTAACGCATTATTAAGATAAATTACATTATCAACCTCATGGAGAACAGCTCTCCATTCCATATTTTATTTGTTCACTTGTCTTTATCTTACTGGTAATGGACTGTTATTGTTCACATAGACCAGAACATTCAAAGAGCATTTGCAATCGCTAAATGAGTAAGTGACTCTCAAACAACACTTTGCACCCCAAAAACAGGGTAGGATCACAAAATGATATCTTGAATAGCATAATTAGTGAGTCTCTGACTAGTTGGTGAATGGCTCTAAAAGATGTTGCCTCCCTAAACCAGGTATTATCACCTCTACCTCCTACACCTGCCCCTTTGAGCTCCCACCATCAGTAATATCACACTTCGCCTGGTGTTCAGTGCTGCTGCTGTCCATTCCGTACATCGAAAACTGCCAATACCTACATGCCTACCCAGTCCCATCGCTCTCACCATTCATGGCCCCCACCGTATGTTTACACACTCTCCCCACAGTGGCAATTGGCAGAGACACTATGCTAACCTCTGTGACCAACTGAGGACAGAATGCCAGTTTTGTACTCATGTTCCTACTGCATAAACAGCTGTGTACAGTTAGCACATGATTGTGAACTATCATCCATTTTGTACCCGATCAAGGAGCTGAGAGGATGGTCTGTGCCAAATGTGGAAGGGTGTCAAATATATAGTAATCCTGTGGACCAGGGGGTAGTATTTGCTGTAAGAACTAACTGGGTCATGGTGGGGACTTTAGATATACAGGGGGCAAGGGCTTTCACTCAACACACCACTGCTCACTCTATCAGGCCCTGGGCTGGCTTCCCCCATCAGCCCAACAGATCATCTCGTGGCCAGCATAATCAATAAGGCCATCCAAAACTGAACTACCTCTCCACAATCCCACCTCCTTTGGCCAAAAGTGTTTATTCTAGAGCTCTGCCTCACTGCTGGCCCCATGCTTGTGTGCCCCCCTAGTCTCCACCTGTATAGGTAAATGTGCAGTCTCATCTGCAGCCCCTTTCCTTTGGAACAACCTGCCCACTCCACTTAGCACCAGTGACTCTCCAGGAATCTTCCACTCTCTCCTTGGATCTCACATTCTGTCCTCCACTCCTTGCTCCTGCCCTCCCAACTTATTATCATGCCCCTACTTCCCTTCCCTCCTTTTCCTTCTTGGTCCATACCTACGCTGCCATGATGCACTTTTTCCTTTACTCATCTCAGATCATGCCTAATTTGTATTACAACTTGGCTACTACTGTACCTGCTATTGTCATAAATGTTATTTATCCATTGTGCTGCAAGTTTATATATATCTTCATATAAATATCCTGTATATTTTTATTACTGTCTATTGTATGCCTTGTCCCAGCCTCCTTTGTTCTTGCTTGTATTCCTGTGCCATCCTCACTGGCCCAGGTCATGCCTGAAAATGGTTCTCAGACCAGTGCACCTACTTGGTAAACAAATGAATGAATAAATAAATAAATGGGAACCACTGGACATCAGGGATAATAACAATCTACTGTATATCTGCGGGGTGATTGTAGGATGGGGAAGGACTAGAGAACAGGTAAATTAAGAACCTGGACCTGTGGGATAATTAGGGTATTTTCATAATGTGTCCCAGACACTGATTTCACACAGCGACCGCGCTATTCTGCACCGGAAGTGTGAAAACATATTTTGGGCAGGATGTGAAAAATGACAGCTGTACGGTTCACAAGAAGGTGTGGTAAAATGCCATTGTTGAGAATCTGGCATGAAAATAGTGTGAATACGCTAACTTACGAGCGTGTGTTGCGCTGTTGCTATGCACGCTCATAAAACAATCATTTTTTGGATTTTTTCCACCAAACTTGCAACATAGGCTTTTTGAGAGCCCCTCTCATGAAAGTGGCACTGTCATTTCATTACTCAGTCCCGAATGGTGATTCCATGCAGTGACTGTGAAATCACCTTTCAGGACTGAATAACACCATGACAGTGCAAGAATTCATGAGAAGGGGTCCCAAAAACCTCATGTTGAAAATTTGGGGCCAAAATTCCCCAAAATGCCCAAGATATGCATTAAAATTGAAAAAACCCTATTCATTACATTATACAGCTTACCGGCATTTCCTCAGTTCGCGGTCGGCTTTGAAGAGTGCAGACATGTTCCCGGTCCACAGAAGATCATTGCGCCAGACTCTGGAGGTAAGTATGGGGTGAGGAGGGTGAGGGGAGGAAGGGTGCACAGTGGGTGGGTGCAGGTGGGGGGAGGGGGCATCGAGACTACGAGGGACTGTTTTTGTTTTACAAGTAAAAAAAACAGAAAAAAAACATTGCGGGATAGTTTTCCTTTTGCAGGGCATCTGGCATGCTGGGGTGGGCTCCCAGCATGCCACCTGTTTTGGGGGGTGTCAGTAGCCGAAGGGGATTGGGCACCCTCGTTTGACACCACAATAACAAGGGGGAGGAGGAAATGTGCCCGGCCGGAGGTGGGCTCCCCTTTGGCACACAAAGATAGTGTGGGAGCACGAGCCAAGGGGGATTAGGCACCCCTCGATATTCAACAATTAGAGTTTATGCCGTGAGGTGGGCTCCCCTATCGGCACACAAGGCTATTGAGGGGTTAACGACAGGGGGATTGGGCACCCCCGAAGTCAGCAGATGTTAGGCGACCGTCCACTCGCTGACCATGCACATAATGGCGGCGAGCACAGCAAGAAAAGGACCACTGCGTCTGACGAGCTTTGCTCAGATTTCAGTGGACCTTTTCTTAGATGTGCTCACTCCATTATGTATGCATGGAGTGGTGCCGGCATGCAGGCTAATTGGGCAATGCGGGACGCACCTATTGGTGCGTGCCTTGCATTCGCCGAACAGCGACCGCGCCTCCAAATCCCCACTGCCGCAAGATGTTGGCTGCGCAAGCGTGCCAACATAAAGATTGTAATTACCTTTCTGGTTACCCTGGAGTACTCGCTATAGGGCTGGCTGCCACAAAATGGCCGATTTTAAATGTGCAGGCTCCAGTGACATCAGAACAAGGGAGGGGCTAACTTCCAAATGAGTCTCAATTAAATCAAAAGAGCTATTGTTGATCCCTACCTGTATGTGTTGTTAAACTAATGCCTATTATCAGGTAAAGGATTACAGGGACTTGGAAGTGAGTGAAATGGAATGTCTTTAGCCTCTAAGATAAAAAAAAAATAAAACTCTAATTTCTCCCTTGATGTTGGTCACCTGCTCATTATGTCATCAGCCAAAAAAGTATAAACACTCACCACTAGGAGGGAGTTTGGAGAGAAGGAGGCCAGTGAGCTGCTGGTCTTGTAGGGGAAGGTGTGTTTGTTTTCACACCAGTGAATTGCTTTAAGAAAGTAGTAAATTAAGAGAGAAGTGGCTAGGGAAGTCACCTTCAGAATTTTTTTTATTTTGGTGTGCTAACACCTTGTTTTTCTTTATTTCTGTATATATTGCTTTTATTTGATTTTGAATATAAAATCATACGTGCATGTGTGCCTTTATTTTATGCATCATATCTCTTGTGCAAGTGTCTTATTCCCACACCGTAACATTGTGTTATAATTTCATCTGGGAAGCCAAACTAAGAGAGGGTCTCCCATAAAAGTAGCCATGAGACCTTGTCAAAGGCCTTTTCTGCATCTAGGCCTAGCAGAACTAGTGGAATCTTTCTCTGTGAGGCATAGTCAACTATTAAGTAGGTGCATTTAACTGTGTCAGGCTTGCACTGTTTAATGAAGCTCACTTGGTTCAGGTCTATTAATTGGAGTAGGAGGGTCTCAAACCTGTGAGCTAAAATGCTCATATAGATTTTATAATCATAATTTAGCATAGATATTGGTCTATAGGAAGCTGGGGACTTACAGTCTTTTGGGGATTTCAGGATTGTAATCAGGATTGCATACCTCGGGTGGGGTCATTCTGGACTTCATGGAAAATTGCAAGCAAAGTAGGGTACAGCTATATTTTGAATTTTTTATAAAATTCCTATGGGTATCTGTCAGGTCCTGGGGCCTTCTGGGTTTTGGCCTTCTTAACCACCATGTTCAGTTCCCCCTCTGATATTGGGACCAAGAGTGACTCTGCTTGTTCTGGGGTGAGTTCTGGCAGGTTCAGATCTTGCAAGTGGGTGTGTACTTGTTCAGTGGCAGGGGGTGGGTCAGCTGAATGTAGTTAGTTATGGTTTGTCTAATTTTTGTGGTTGGACTATTACATTCCCTGTCCCTGGCTCCGTTAAGGTGGTTACACATGCCCTAGCTTTATGTATTCTAAGTCTACTTGGCAAGTTACGCCCTCCCCTTGGCCCTCCTTCGTGATAACTATGCTTCAAATAGAGCAGCTGTTGCTCTATTTTTTGGTCTATATATTTCTGGAGTTTCTGCTTTACTTCTAATATTTTAGGCTGGACCGATTTATTTCCCTGTTTGTAGAAGGACTGCAAGGTTTGAAGTTCATTCTCCAGTTCCCTTATACAAGTCTCCCTTTTCTTCTTTTTGTTAGCTGAATATGTTATTATCTTAACCCTATGATGGTTTTCAGGGTGTCCCAGAGTATCACAGCTGAGGTCTCTGGTCTGGCATTCTCACTCAAAGCTCGTGATGCAATCTCTTCAATTATTGCCCTCCCCACCAGACACAGCAGCAGAAGCCCTCCCCCTACCGGAAGCGCAGCAAGGTACGGAGCAACTAGGAGACCGCAGCTCCCTTCATTGGAGTCGGTGTGCGATTCTCTGCCCTGCCGGCGCTGTGTGCCAGCTCCCCACCACCCCCCCACCACCCTTGGTCGGCAGTCACTTATATAGCTATAGTCAGTTGACACGCCAGAACCTGTCAGTCCACTTTCACATTAGCAGATTATATGATCCCACCACTAGCGGCCACTACACCGAGTCCAAGTTTGCTGGCTGCAAATTTCACACACCCATCATACTCCATTATCTACTGCCACTTTTTTCACTAGCTTTTCCTCTTGCCTCTCTCCCCCCAGCAACCCAGCTCATGCAGGACCCAAACCTCAACCCCCACTGTACCGTGTCTTCTCCTCTATGCTCCCCATCTACCTCCACCTCACAGTTCCAGCCACATATGCCCACCCCTACATGGGCACTAAGCTCTTCCATCCTCCCTCCCTCCTTTTTCCCAGGCCTATCTGCCCTACACAACCTAGCTACCTCGTCCTCCCCCTCCCACTCCACAAGCAACCCACTCCAAGCTTAAGTCCAGATATGCATGGAATGCCTCTATACACTACATCACTCTGCTTCTACTCTTAGCTGGGGATGTTGAAACCAACCCAGGTCCAACGCCCCACTCTCCCCGCCAACCCTCCCCAAGGGCCTCAGATTACTTCACCTCAACATCTGCAGCCTCCTGAACAAAGTACCCGAGTTTCAACTCACTGCCCTAACCCTCCACCCAGACATCTGCATTATATCTGAGACGTGGCTGAAACCTCACCTTGCTGACTCAGAAATAGCCATTCCTGGCTACACAGTAATCAGGCAGGACAGACAGAGCAAGAAGAAAGGAGGCGGCATCGCCATGTACATATCCATCAGGATCCAGTTCACCCCTGTCCAGATCCCAGGACCCACACCCCAAATAGAATCCTTGTTGATTAAGCTCGCTGTACCACATTCCTCCCAGGTGTACATGGCAGGGACTTACTGAACCCCTGCTACCCCCATGCCCAGCATCCTAGTTCACCTAGCCACTTTAAAGTCTGCTGCCATAGCTGTCGAGCTCTACATTCTCGGGGATTTCTACTACAATTGGCTAGCAAAAGACTGTTCTAAACTACGGAGCAAAGTTCACTCCCTAAACCTCTCCCAACAAATCGACCAACCCACCCGATTAAACTCAAAAATACAAAATCACTCCCTCCTGGACTGGCCCCTCACTACCCACCCTCACAGGATAATTAAAGCCGGACTCCTCCCTGACTCCCTGAGTGATCACCAGATGGTTTACATGGTCAGGAAAGTGCACATACCTGCCAACCCCCTTCCCCCAGGATGCTCCTCACGAGAGCTTACAAATCCCTATGTCTACCTTCCCTTCTAAATGACCTTGCTCACGTCGACTGGTCCTTCATTCAGATGGCACCCACTATCGACTACACATTTGACATGTTCAGAAAAAACTTGCTTGCTGTATGGGACTACCATGACCCCCCAAGGATGCCAACCTAGGGACCAGGCCTGGAAAAAACACAAGCAAACCTGTTCCCTAGAATCCCTGCAGCAATATTGCATGCTCTGCAACTCCTGCACCAAATCTATATGGCAGGCAAAAAAGAACTATTTCAAGTTGTCTCTCTCCTCCAACCTTAGCCATCCATCAAACTTCTGGAAAACCATCAAAACCCTTCTTACTCCCCCAGCCCAGCCGCCTACCCCAACCCTAGCCATCCTCGGCAACACTGTCTCAGACCCTAGTGAAGTAGCCACTGCTTTCAACACCTTCTTTACCAACTGCACTTCGTCTCTCCTCACAAACCACCTGACCACCCCACCCACACCCTGTTCCTCATTACAACCCCAACACTTCCCCCTGCCACCACCTTCTCATTCTGCCCAGTCTCCATGGCAGAAGTACTCCTTGCCCTAAATGCCCAGAAGGCCTGGATGCCAAACTTCTCCACTTCTCAGCCCCTGCCATGGCTGCCCCACTAGCTGACCTCCTAAACCTCTCATTTTCCCTGGCTCAAATTCCAGCCACTTGGAAGCAGGCAGTTGTTATCACTCTACTGAAGAGAGGTGATTCATCTGCACCTGGAAATTACCGCCCCATCTTCCTTCTTCCAATACTGGCCAAACTCCAGGAACACCTAGCCCTTGCCCAACTCACTCAGTTTCTCGACTCTACCTCCTTCTTCACCCCTTATCAGTCAGGATTTTTGTAAATCACACTCCACCATCACCGTGCTCGTAAGACTCTTAAATGACATCTCCTCAGGGATGGACAAGGGGCATATCACCTTGGCTATTTTCACAGATCTGGCCAAGGCCTTTGACACTGTCTCCCACCCCAATCTACTTGCAAAACTAAATGACGCCAGCCTCTCCAGCCTTGCCACTAGTTGGTTCCAGGCCTACCTGACTGGCAGACAACAATCAGTAAAAATTGGCACACAAGTATCGCCCCCACTCCCAGTCACCATGGGGGTCCCCCAAGGCTCTGTCCTGGGCCCCTTACTATTTTTCATATTTTTAAATGACCTCCCACTGACCTGCTCAAACTCAGCCATACAGATGCATGCAGACGACAATATGTCTCTGGCCCCTCCATTGGGGATGTGTCCACTACTCTCCATCAGGACTTTGGTGCCATCCAGAACTGGCTCAGGTCCAATCAGCTAGTACTAAATTCAAAGAAAACCATCTCCCTAACCTTCGGCATGCAACCTCGACTCTCCCGCCTAGCTGTTCCCCCTGTCTTCCATACCCTGGATGGGTCCCCCTTGGAGTCGTGCACTCCTTTAGATACGTGGGAGTATGGCTAGATGAACACCTTGATTTCTCCGCTCACATTGACTCACTGCACAAAAAACTTCACCCCAAATTGGGTGCACTTTATCGCAATAAAGGGTGCTTGCCCACCACGGTCCGGAGGGAAATAGTGCATAAAATGATTCTCCCTGTCTTTGACTACGGCGACGTGGTATAAGGCTCAGCACCTTCATCCACCTTGGCCAGCATGGACACCCTCTTTCACTCCTTCTGTCGCTTCATCCTGGAATACCCCCACCCCACGACCCATCACTGCAACCTATACAGCTCCCTAGCACTACACTCGCTCGAGTCCCATCAACAGATACACTGCGCAAATGTCATAGCTAAATTCTGGACAAATTCCTTCCCCCCACCTCAGCTCTGCCTTATCGGCACAACCCACTCCGGCCTACTCTCTCAGATGCTCCGCCTCCAGGCTCCTCCAAGTCCCATTCATGCAAACATCAAAGGGCCAATCTGCCTTCAAATATCGTTTTCCCAAACTTTGGAATGATCTTCCTGCTGGTATCAGGCTCACCTCTGCCTCAAGACTCCTTAAACTGCTCCTTCATGACCATTTCTCTGACATATGCAACTACTACCAGCAACCCACATCTACAACCAAGGTGCATCCAAAGGTACCCTGGCATTATAAACTCCCAGCAAAATGACTGTGTACCTGTATGATTTCTGCCTGTCTATACTCTGTACCTAGGACTAAACCTTGTAACAGCTGTTGAATCAAATACGAGTCCATGAACTTGTCCTGGTTGTATTTCTCTGTATCTCCCCAGGTCGCATCTGGAAATGAGTGGTACCGTCTCAGTATGCCTGCCTGGTAAATCTCTTAAATAAATAAATAAATGCATCTGTTTAAATTCCAGGTCCCTCATAAGAGCACATTTAATCACCACAAAGATGTGCATTTCTTGTGTCCTAGATTAAACTTAGCCCAGACTGGTGCATGGTCCGACAGGAATGTTACCCCATGCCAGACATCCTGCAAAGTCTCTAGATGTTCTGCTTTTGTGAATAAATAATCTATTTTGGAGGATCCTCTCAAAGCCAGGGACATATGTGTGTGTCTTCTGGATGAGAGGTAACAACGTTACCACGTTTCCACTATTCCCAGTGCAGGGAGGGTCTGCCTGAGATATTTTTGAAGGATGTTGGCTCTATGAGGCCTAGAAAGTGCTGCATCTCAGGAAGGATTCAGGGTGATGTTTAGTCCCCAACCCCCCCATCAACAGCTGGCCCTGCATGACCTCCATAGAAACACATAATTTGATGGCAGATAAGGACCGCTTGACCCACCTAGTCTGCCCATTTTCCTACGTAACAAATAAGTTGCAGATCCTAGTTAACCAACAGCTTACTTCCTCCTACCCCCCACTAGGACTGCCTTATGTCTGTCCCATGCATTCTTGAATTCCCCCACTGTTCTTGACTCCACGACCTCCTCAGGGAGGCTGTTCCATGCATCCACAACCCTCTCCATGAAAAAATACTTCCTCATATAACCTCTGAGCCGTCCCCTCTCTATTTTCAAATTGTGCCCCCTTGTTCTTGCACATCTCTTTTTCTGAAAGATGCTACTCTCTTGGACTTTGTTGATTCCCTTGAGGTACTTGAAAGTTTCTATCATGTCCCCTCTCTCCCTTCTTTCCTTAAGGGTATAGATATTAAGCTCCTTTAGTCTTTCTTCGTATGTCTTCTGGTGCAGACCCTGCACCATTTTGGTTGCCCTCCTCTGCACAGCCTCCACTCTGTCTATGTCTTTGCTGAGATGGGGTCTCCAGAACTGCACACAGTACTCCAAATGGGGTCTCACCAACTGTCTATACAGAGGGATAACAACTTCCTGTTTCTACTATTGATGCATATCCCTATGCATCCCAGTAGCCCCCCAGCCTTACTTATTGCCTTCTCACATTGCTTGACCACCTTTAGGTCATCTGATATAATTACCCCCAGGTCCCTTTCCAATTTTAATATTGTCAGTATCTCACCCCCCATTGTGTAATCTTCCCCTGGGTCTTTGTTTCCCAGGTACATTACCTTGCACTTCTTTGCTTTGAATCTGAGCTGCCATACATTTGACCATTACTCCAACCTTGCCAAGTCCCTTCTCATCCTTTCCACTCCATCTTGTGTCTCAACCTTGTTGCAGATCTTTGTGTCATCTGCAAAGAGACATACTTTTCCTTCCAGTTCCTCTGCAATGTCACTTATAAAAACATTAAAAAGGACCAGTCCCAGTACTGAACCCTGTGGAACCCGCTAGTAACTCGCCTTTCTTCACTGTGGACTCCATTTACTACTACCCTTTTCTTCCTGTTGTCTAGCCAATTTTTTATGCAGGCTACCACCTTGGGACCCACTCCAAGGCTGGCTAACTTGTGTATTAATCTATTGTGTGGGACTGTATCAAATACCTTGCTAAAATCTAGGTAGGCCATGTCCACAGCCCCTCTCTGGTCTACTACTTTGGTCACCCAGTGAAATAAATCAATTAGATTCATCACACACGACCTTCCCATCATGAATCCATGCTGCCTTGGGTCCTGTGCCCCACTGGCCTCTAGGTACTCAACAATTCTTTCCTTCAGAAGTGATTCCATCATTTTCCCTACCACTGAGGTCAAACTAACTGGTCTGTAGTTTCCTGCCTCTGTCCTGCTCCCACTTTGTGAAGGCAGATCACATCTGCCCTCCTCCAGTCCTCAGGTACCACCCCATCCTCCCATGATTTGTTAAAGAGAGTAGTCAGAGGTGTCACTAGTTCTACCCTTAGTTCTTTTAGAATTCTTGGGTGAATCCCATCAGGCCCCATTGCTTTGTTCACCTTCAATTTTATGAGTTCTTTCAGAACCCTTTCTTCTGTAAATGGACTGGTATCGACCCCCGTCTTCAGAGTGGTTCTCTTGTTTGGTTTAGGTACCTCCCCCCTCCTCTTCCTTTGTGAATACTGAGCAGAAATATTCATTCAGTATCCCTGCTTTTTCACTGTCACCCTCTGCTCACATTCCCTCCCCTTTATTAAGCCTCAGTATCCCTCCTTTGGTCTTTCTTTGCTCCATAATATACCTATAAAAGGTCTTATCCCCCTTCTCAACAGAGTTGTCCATCCTTTCCTCGGTTTGGGCCTTTGCTATTCTGACTGCCTTCCAAGAGCTGCAAGAGGAACATTTGTGCCAGTACTGTACAGGGTCATCAACGTCACCAGGTGAGCATACAGCCTACTGGTCAGGATGACAAATCTGACCTTGGAATCTTCTATTTGGGTCAGTTTCTTAAAGGGAACTCCCCCTGGTATCAAAATGGCTACTCCCCCTTCTCATAGGTCTCATAGGTAGGTACAGAGCTTTAATAGACAAAAGTCCTTTTGCTCGCCATATCAAGAATATCCCACTATTTTATGCTCAATGAGATAGTTGTCCAATCTGCTCTTAAATGTGTTCATGCTATCACTAGCCACTACCTCCAATGGGAGTATTTTCCAAATGTTAGTTATTCTCAGAGTTAGCCAGGATTTCCTTTTCCTTAATCTTGGACATTCCACTTTTAGTTGTAGGGGATGGACCCTTGTGCTGTATGTTAATTTCCTAAAGTTTAGCCCCAGTAGTTCCCATAACCCAGGGTCTATAAGGGATTTAAAAATCAAGCACATATCACCCCTACCTGAAGGGTGTGAGGAGACTGCTACTGTTGAAAATCCAACTTATTTGAATGTTCCATGTTCTTCTGCTGACATGTACATCTCCTGAAGAAACACAACTTCTGGCTTATGTCTTCTGATAAACTGCAAGAGTCTATAGCATTTAACGGGATTATGTATCCCTTTAATATCTGTTGAAATCACTAAGGTTGACATCCATGACAGTACGATTTATATCCCCTAATGCATTCTGTCATCCCTTTCACAGTAGTCTCTTTTTCTAGATAAAGCTTTTTTGAATCCCATCTCTCGGAGTTTCTCCTATTACTTAGTTGTGCATCTGCTAACTGTATCACATTTCTGTACCGCTGGTGTAGTTTAAATTGGATTAAAACCATCTAATACTTCTTTAACATGCTTCTAGATTCTAATTTGTACCCTACTGGGTAGTCATAACAATCACATGAGCATAACATCTTCCAACAAACTACATACAAGAACATGAACATGAGCAACAATGTAAATAAATGAGCTTGAAATAGTTGTATGTGCACATAGTGGGTGTGCCCCAAGGGTGTCCTACTGGTATACCAGTACCAGTATAAGGCTTTATGTTTTTCAGGACTGTATTTAGTCTTACAATATGACTTCCTAGGTAGGGAGGTGTTTTGTTCACCTCCTATCTGGGGGTCAATATGGACTCCCAAGGGGGATTTGCCACATCCATTTTGTGTGCCCCCTTCCCCACCAGTTACATTACCGGTGGTAAAAAGAGATGTCAAGCGGGGAGTGAGAACCAGTAAGATGGAAAGAAGGATGCAGCTTTTGCTATCTCCTGAAGGCTCCGCTCTACCACCAGCCATCTCGGCAATGCGTCCCATCACAGTGGGCACAAAAGTACCCAAGATGTATCTGGTTCAATAACAATTGCTCCATAACCCCCCCCCCCGGTCCCAAATATAACCAAGAAGTAACATTTTTTGTTTAGAACTCCAGGTGATCACATTATTGGTGTAATGTAGGAGGCCATGCCCTTCTTTCGGGAGGTGGGTGGGGACATCCTCTGTATTAAGAAGTATGCACCTCTATTCTTGTGCCCATCAGGGTGGGTCTCATGTGTAGGGAAGTGGGGTAGGGGATGCAACTTTTAAATTTACCATAACTAAAGTTTTATAACCATTCATTTATCATCTGTTACTTCCTATTTATACCCCTCCCCACCACCCTCCATTTTATCAATGCTTTCCCCCTCCTTCCCCCTTAATGACCCTGTTCTTGTCTTGTAAATTGTCCATTCATTGTATGGCAGTAACTGCAGCATTTAACTGTGTATGTGGGTGGTGAAAGGGGCTTTCCTGAATCCCCCTCTGCCCACCCTCATCAAGGGTTGGTGCAAATCCCTGTCCCTGTATTTCAGGGAACCAATGACTAGTTCATTGTGGTCCATTACCTGAAAAAAATAGATGCCTTAGGAGTATTAAAGTCCTCAAGTCGCTGCCTCTCGATGATATTGCTGCAGGAGTGTCTTTGCATCTTGTAAAGTTGCTTGGCCTTGTTGTTTGCAGCTTTGCTTGTTAATCATGGGGGCCTAGGCTGTCACTCACATCTCCTGCTCCTGCTTGCTGGTTGCTGGCCCCTTCAGCAGAGAGACTGAGATGCCGTTACTGTTGAGGACCCTTAATTGCAGCCTTTGGTATCTTGAACTGTATGGGGCCATCTGGGAACATAATTATGAGACTAGCAAGATAGGGAGTAATGAATCGAAGCTGTTGTTGTTTCAATGGTCTTAAAATGGGTGCATACTGACAGCATCTCACCGTCACTGCAGGTGAACAGACATTGTCAAAGTACACTCTCCTGCCTTTGTTTTTCACTATTTTCATTTGCCAGGCTCTAGAAAGAATTTGTTATTTTACTGCAAAGTTCAAGAATTTTAGGTTGATTGATTGAAGGTCACTGGTTAAGTTGTTTGGGCTTTGGCAAAAGACCTTGGTGCACTCTCTCTCTATATCTAGTGGGAGTGCAGGATCTAATTGCAGCACGTCTGGAAGGAGCTGGTCGATGAAAATGCACATGTTGCCCCCTCCTTGTCTTCTGGGATACCATGAATGTGCATATTGCACTCCCGGGACCTATTCTCTAGGTCCTCACATTTTTTCTACAAGCTGTTTCTGTTCATCTAGGACATGTATTACCAGTCTTTCTAAACAGTCTGCGTGTGTATCGATCTCAGTTCTGTGCTCCTCTAGATTGGCCACTTTTTGGGTCACTTTATTAATTTCAGCTGTAAGTTTACTCCTAAATGTATGCATCTCACCTTAGAAGTCCCTGAATTTGTCGAGGATGGCAGCATTGCTTGGCTGACTGTCGGAGGGTCGAGAGGCCTGCATAACTGGAGGCTGTTCCTCTGGTGTCTGTTCCTGCAGCATTAATCTGCATGCATCGGGTGGTTGTTTCTTCTGTTTAATTTTCTTGCAGTCGCCTATGTACATGTAAGTGTTCCTGTAATAATTTTTTTCTGTCTTATGATAAGTTTTCCATTGGATTGGAGCTTATTTTGGGCTGGGGAGTCAGAGCTCTGTTTCCATCACTGTATCCCCTGTGAAAGCACCACTAGAAGTCACTTCTCACGATCTTTGCTGCCTTTTTCTCAGCCACAGTGGACTCACACCAGTAGCTAAGCACGACAGATCAATTAAGTGTGTTCAGGAAAGCCTACTACTTGTTTCTGAGCAGCCAGACTGCATTTGGGGATGCAAGTACCAGCAGAAAAACATCAATAAAATGTCCATTATTGAGCTTATACTAATGTAATCTGTTTCTGCTTTATGATCAAGTGTAGCAGAGGCCAACATGACCTTGGTTCACCACTGCTCCACATTGATGGCTCCAGCAATCAAGATGGACTTTTGAGGTGTGTTGATCCTCTACCACACCAGGAATTGGTTCTGTCTGAGAGGTCTGAGCCACATCTCTCATCAGAAGGGGTTGGTAAGCTCCACTATGGAGATTTCACATCTGCAGCAACAGATATGACTGTCTTTTCCTTCTTCCCTAGGTAACTGGTATAGGTACTAGATGGGGAGTGGGGGCTGCTACGGTCATGCTGGTGGCCTTAAAACGAATTTATGTATAATAAGATTATTGCTCCACCAGTGCTATGACCTTGAGGGCTTACTGAGGTTGACCCTTTGTATCCACTTTTTTTTTTCATTTATGAGAGTATGTCCAGTATGTATGCCCACTTAATCAGTCCCAAAATGTTCTAAGCTTGGTATTACCTGTGATTATGCTGCTTAATTGTGATTTGCTTATTAAGGTCTCATGTGGATTATGGCCTCTGCACCTTCAGTTCTTCAGGTGAGGGATTACCTCCAGTGTAGTCCAATTACATGAAGCTCACATTATCATCCAGTCCTACTAACTTGCCCTCAATGAACTCACCCAACCATGTCTGGGGACATGGGTACCAGTGGGTCCTCTGGGCAGCAGGGATCTGAGAGGCAATTCTTCTCTATTTTAACTATGTATACAGTATTTATGGCATCTCTTCAGCCTTGTCACTGCTCTTCTTGCCTTAACAGAGACAGACTCAAACTAACTATGGCAACTCATAACCCTGTGTCAGGGCATAGTTAGACTCTCATCCGTGTCATATTTCTACTTGCTGAGTCTCCCTTGCCTTGAGGATTACTCTTTTACTTTATAAGTGAAGCTATTGTGATTGCTTGAGGCCCTGACTGCATCTGGGCAAACTCCTAAAGAATACTACCTATGAACTCACCCAAAATAAAGTATAAATGTTCTGTGCCCCAAGTGACAAAACCCTGCATTATTAGGAATTGTTGATTCCTTCTATTGTGACTTCCTTCTAGTCCACGATATTATTTCTAAATGTACAATTATATTATTATTTACCTATAGTAGTTGTCCTTCTACCTGTTTGTAATTAGCCCTGTTAAGACTCCATTAGGGTCATGAGAGGGAGCAGAGGCTCCTCTTGTTTTATATTTTATTTTCCTTGACTATGTTGTTACCACATAATTCTCCATTTAACTGTTCTTTAATGGGGGCGTACGAGTGGGTGATGGGTGCCCTCCCCCCCTCTTCTGGTTGGCCCCATTATATTAAAACACAGGGGTATAATCTTTACTGTATCTTTCAATATGAGTGCACACACTCAACGATACTGTTATTCATCCACCCACCAAAGATTTGCAATGTAAGGTCTGCTGGATTACCAAGTGCCTAGTGAGAAGGGGAGGAGGGTTTTGAGGAATGTGTTCAACTACTGTTCATGTTGTTCTTTCTGTGTTCTGGTACAGTAATCACCACTAGTTTGAACTGGCTTACTGTTTGTATGTTCTAATGGAAGAGGTGTGGGATATTATTATTTGTGGGACTGTTGGGGTTTGGGGGGGAGGGGTATCTACAGGGGAAAAATGTCTGGATTACACACTGACTGGTGTTACACACTGAAATGATGGGCCTACACCCTAGCTTTATGTTGATCCCTAGCTGGAACATGAGTCCAGCTGCCATTTGGTATTTACAGACTCTTCTAAATGGATAATGTGATTCACATCTCTGTGTGGAATGTTAATGGGCTTAAGAATGTTATTAAATGTAGACGGGTGGTGGCAGAGGCCAAGAGAGCCAAGGCTAAAGTATTACTGATGCAGAAGACCCATATGTCCCATACAGAAATGGAAAAAATCACGTGCGAGCCTGGGTGGGACATGGCTTACATCCTGCTTCTCCTCTAAAGCCAGGGAAGTGGCTATCTGGTTCTCTTCGGATGTCTGGGTTACTGTACATAATAAGAAGGTAGATCATGTGGGTGATACGTTCTAGCATGTGTTACTTTAGCTGGAGTGGTCGACCTCTCAATAGGATCTATATATGCTACTAATATTGAGGTCCCAGGTTTCTTCCAGAACGTGGCCTTGAACCTTGCAAACCTTCCAGCTCCATGGGTACTGGGCAGTGATTTTAACTGCATGATAGGCACAATTCTTGATAGACTGAACCCTACCCCCATTCCTCTGTTAAAAAATGAAAAAGTTTTGGGAGATATGGAGGACATGTTCAATTTAGTGGATGCCTTGAAGCACAACCATCCTAATGGGTGGGACTATAGTTTTTTCTCCCACTCCCAGGATAGGCTGCTGGTTAGTGCACCCCCCACCATTCAAACAATTGATTGCTCACTTATTTTATTCTCTGATTATGCATGGCTAACAATGGCTGTGATGACCAAGGGCTTGGCACCTGCATGTTACCCATGGAGAATAGACTCCCCCCTGTTATATGACTGAAAAATCATTGCCTTTATGTCTGATGCCATTAGAAAATTCCTGACTCATAATAACAAGGGGGACATGTCACATGGGTGCAGATGGGATGCGCTTAAAGCATTTATTGGAGGACAGGTAATTACATATGCTGCTCATACCAAAAAGCTAAACGAATCTGAGCTTGCCCAATTTAAATGCAAAATTGTATCCTGCAAAGAGGCCCATATGAAAAGACCCTCTACCACCCTGTATAGAGTACAAAAGTTAAAATGGAACTTCAATCAACTTAGTAGCTCCCACATAGAATGTACCATACTTCTTAGGCGAGCAGGTGCTTACTTTGATGGTGATGGGGAAGGAATATTTGGCTTGGCAGCTATTGAAACAAGAGTGCTAGAAGATGATTGATCAGATTAAAGATCACTCTGGTAATCTGTCCACTGATACTGCCACAATTGGTGCGGAGTTTGGAGCATTTTACAAATTGGTCTACAACTCAGAGGTTTCCCCCACAGTTCAACAAATGGATATTTTTTTTTTTTTTGGTAAGGCCCATTTAAAGCCCATCAGAGGCAGGAACTCTGGATGCTGTATTAGCCAAAGGGGAAGGTGGCCAGGCCATTAAAGCCCCTAAGAGTGGTAAAGCTCAAGGGCCAGATGGGCTTCCTATTGATTTTTTCAAAACTTTTGTTACTGATCTGGACAACCCGATGTGAGATATGCTTACAGAGAGCCTGAAGTGAGGTCTATTGCCCCTATCCATGCAGTCAGCCGCTATCACACTTCTTCCAAAGTCAGGTAAGCACCCCATGTCATGCATCTCATACAGGCCCATTTCCCTCCTCACAACAGACTACAAAGTGATGGCCAAGGTAATTGCCACCTGAATCAAACCAGTCCTACCACACATTATCCACTTTCATCCATTCTCATCAAGCAGGGTTCATTAAAGGTCATCAGGGAAAACACAGTATCTGCATAACCCTAAATATTATTCACAACTGGTCTAAAAAAGCAAATCGGCATAGGGTAGCAGTCCTTGCCTTGGCTGCAGAGAAGGCCTTTGACTGTGTGGAATGGGGGTATGTTTGAGACCCGCTTAGGTAACTGGGGCTAGGGCCACAGATAATTAAATTGTTTTAGGTTATGTACACTTCCCCCACTGCTCAAATTCTGATTAATGGGGAACTGACACCCTCCTTTACCTTTGGATGTGGCATGAAACGAGGTGTCCATTATCCCTCTATGTTACTGTATGTCCCTAGAATCCCTAGAACTCCTAGCTCCAGCTAGCTGGGATCACTCTGTTGTTCATGGCTTCACCGGGGGAGATCACAAAGCTGCACTCTTTGCTGATAATCTATTACTCTATCTGCAAAACCCGGGACTTACCTGCTGTGCATTTCCTCTTGCACAAACATGGTAGCCTGTCAGGCCATAAAATTAATTGAACCAAGAGCAAACTCTTAGCAATGTTCAAACTAGAGAGAGCCCAGCTGGTGGCAAAAGTCATGGGAAAGCAAATGGTAAACCAGATTAAACACCTGGGGATTCTGATCCCCTCCAGATTCAGTCTCCTATATGCTAAAAAAACATAAACCCCTCCTCCTAAAACTCTCTGAAGACTGTGGGCGATGGCAGTCTCTGCCCCATCATTACTAGGCCGCATCAATACCTTAAAAATGTCTATCCTCCCTAGATGCCTATACCTATACCAGTCACTACCTATGCTGATCCCATTAATATACTTTAAACAAATTAACTCCATGGGCCCAATTTTAGACGACATGCGGCGGCGCACCGGACTTGCTGCAGGGTGTGTGATGCAAGTGGCGACTTGCATCACACCTTGCGGCAAGTGGGATTTTCTAATATTTGTGCCACAAACCCCACAGGTCCAAAACCTGGGATGCAAGGGAGTTAGATCACCATATCCCAGGTCTACCTTGCATCCAGGATTGCAGCACTTGATCCAATCCTTTGGCGCAAGGTGCCATAAAGTGGGAGAAAAATTGCAAATGCACCACCCCTTTGAAAATTGGATCACTCTGCATCTGAGGGACTTTGATGCATCTGTGACCCCCATTGCATTAGACAGAGGGCTTGCTGCAAGCCCTGCATCCAGTTTGTAAAATTGAGCCCTATGAGTCATAAATTTTTGTGGAGGGGAAAAACAATTCACATCAAAAGGAATAATTTACACCTTCCTAGTACGTTGATTGGTGCTAGCCTGCCTCACTTCCAACATTATTACTGGGCATCTCACCTTGCCTTTCTGCCAGTTGAGGAGGGGACCCCTAATCCTTCCTGGTTATCCATCGAGGAGGAGGAGGAGGAGGAACTGTGTGGTAACTTGAAAGCTGATTGTCTCTCCAAATCCCTCTGGACTGTTTCCCCCACAGAAATCATTAACCCATTTACAACCACCATGGCAAAAATATAGATTGCTTCCCTTAAATACATTGGCCATAAGCCAATGCCCTCACCATGCACTGCTCTTGCTACAACAATGCAAATAAAAGGCCCCTATACAGTACAGCTACAGCAACGATTACTTAGATGGCTCTGTCAGAGTTTAAAAACAGTGGCACAACTATATGGCGAGGAGAACAGTTTAGATCCTTCTTTGAACATAAAGTAGACTGAAACCTTGATGTGGGAGACTTCTTAAATATATTACACTATACAGCATAGGCTGGGAACTGGTACAGATGGAAACCAAACTTGAGCTAACTCTTCTCCATTTGAAGAACAGCTTTATAAACTGCAACTTTGCACTAAGCCCCTTATGGTTTTCTATCACATTCTCCTAGGAAGTGATGACTCCCCTGTGGCAGACAAAAAAGCCAAATGGGAGCAGGATCTGTCAGTAACCCTTGATGCTGCTACATGGCAGTGAAGAGGATGATTTTGCTGAGCAGACCCAAATAATGCACAGTTTTTTTATCAACAGGGGATACCCTAAAAGCACAGTGGACAGAGCACTCTCCCGGGTCAGTAACATGCCCTGTAACCTTGACCCCCGCAGGAGGGATACTGTCACACAAGAACAACGGCAAATTCCACTAGTTCTTCCTTTCCATCAGAGCACACTTTCTCTTCACAGGATCATCACTAGTAACTTTCCCATTTTGCAAACTGACCCTAACATTGGTGCTTCCTTTACAGAACCACCTATTGCCTCCTACCGCCGGCCACCTAACCTGCGGAATCTCCTGGTTAAAAGCAGCCTACCCACTCCTAACAGTTCCTCCCCCCCCAGGTACCAAACCTTGCAACAGGGCTCGCTGCTACATCTGCAAATTTATTTCCAGTGTGACTGAGATTCGGGGGCCTACAGGTGTTTTTCACATCACCAAGGAGTTCTCATGCACCTCCACTAATGTGGTGTATTGTATTCTTTGCAGGAAGTGTTCATCTATTTACATCGGAGAAACTGGTAGGCATCTTGCTGACCGTTTCAGGGAACATTACAGAGCAGTCAGGAATGGTGAAACTGCTAAACCCATTGTATCCCACTTTATCTCCAGGGACCACAATGTCAATGACCTTTCTGTTTGTGTCCTTCAGCAGGGCTTCCGGGATCCTGACCATAGAAAAACATGGAAGCCAAGCTGATCATTAGCCTTGGCTCCCAGCAGCCCTCTGGTTTAAATGATAGACTTATTTTCCACTAACATCTTTCAGCCATCCCTTTTTTCCTAAAGTCAATTTGTTTTGTACTCATTTATTTTTCATTTCACCATATGTCTCCATTTCTGTCTCCTTCCCACACATTTGTCACCTTTCAGCCTTCTTACAAGGCCCTGTTAATTAGTCTCCACCTGGGAACTTCCCCAGCTCTTTCTGTCCCATTATGCTTTATCTTTCCCATCATCACCTTTTTGTTTCACAGATTCTCTCTTAAGCTTACCATTTATCACTTCTTCTCCCTTAGCCTCCCCCTTCTTCTTTCTCCACATATATATCTCTCTCATTTTACCTCTCCTCTACACTAACTTGTTTTTTTTTCTCTTTTAGATATTTCCTGAAGAAGACCTAAGGTCGAAACGTAGATTTTTAACTCTATTTTCTATTTTCAGCATGCATTTAATATAACCATTTTGTTTTGCTTTTAGACCACATGCTGACGCAGCGCCTTGTTTTGGTTTTTTACATGGCACCTAGCC
The DNA here is from genome assembly GCA_016271365.2 of Neoceratodus forsteri. Lineage (NCBI taxonomy): Eukaryota > Metazoa > Chordata > Ceratodontiformes > Ceratodontidae > Neoceratodus > Neoceratodus forsteri. Next base: position 495,235,026 of record CM028135.1, on the reverse strand, counting down.
CCTAATCACTGTCAGTCCCATTCACTCAGTAATAAGCTGTGACAAAAGCAACTTAACTGTATGCATAAGGCATATATTACCCCATGGAAGTTGCATGTTTTTAACCTGGAGAGCCCTGCTCAATGTCCCAAATGCTCTTTGGACAAAGTAGACTTCTTACATGTGCCTCTAACATATCCAGTGGTATCCCCCTTTTGGCATTCAGTGCACAGCATTATGATTAAGGTGTTAAGCTATGCTCCCACTATAGTCTCATTGAAGCTTTTGTTGGGGGAAGATCCATATCACCCTTGATGGAGTGGCAACACTGCGCTATGGTCTGTAGCCCTCATCAAGGCCAGAAAAACTACTGCCCAAAACTGGATGGTGATAAGTCTGTCCTCAACCAAACAATGGAGTATGAACTTGAAATCCTGTCTATGTCTGGAGAGGATACAGTTTACCGCTAATGGGTCAGCAGAGCTTTTCTCTGAAATCTGGGATCCTCTGATTAGAGCAATAGGGAATGGTATGTTCCCCTTGTGACCACCTGCACATTGATTATTTTTAATTAAAAATAGTATTTTGTTTTGTTTTCTCTAAACAGGTGGTAGGTAGGATAATACAGAATTATCTTTGGATCCAAAAGTGCATGGGATAAACACAGGGGGATGCTGAGAAGGGGTGGGGGATGGACTATTGTTAAGACCTAAGTGGACACTTAAGCAAACTGGGCAGACTGGGTGGGCCTGACTGTCCTTTTCTACCATCACATTCCTATGTTCCTATATTCCTAAGCACTGTGGTTACATTAGTTTTTTTCACATTGCCTAGTTCCATCCTTCTCTAAAGCTGTATGGTGTATTGGACTAATGCAATAATACATTCTGTATTATGAATGTGTCAGAATTTATTGTTTATCCAGTCAAATGTGTGTGTACCAGTAGTATTGTGCTCTCTGTTATTCAATAAAAACATTTTACAAAAAAAAAATAATAATGAAAATTGACCTTTATAAGGCATTTTCTAAGAGAATGGTCAGGAGCTCTAACAAAAGCAGCCTACTCAGCTGTCAGCATATTGATTCATTCTTCACCAGCCAGAGGTCATCCAGTCACTGAAGACAAGGTGCTGACACTGATGTTGGTAAGGCAGCTGTTCGGTACAGTACACAATGACAGTATTTATCTTGCCCTGAGCAAATGACAGGTACAGTTCAGTATCATTGGCCTAGCAATAAAAACTAAGTCCACATCTCTGAATGACCATTCCTAATGGCAGTATATACTCTGCAAACAAAATAGGAGAACAAGATCCGCACCCCACACCACCTCACAGCCAAGGGCAACAGTTCACAAGGAAACATTTCTTTGTACTATCTACTGAACTCTGCCAGAACTGGCCTATGGGGCACAAGAAGGAATTTCTGCAGGAAGTCGCATATCTCATCACTGATTGAGAGTTGGAGTCACCTAGGTGACTGGTCCTGGGTGATTACAATGTTTGGATCAACGACGAACTGTCACAGTTTAGTCAAGACTTCCTCTAGCTAATAACCTCACTGTGCACTGCACAAGCTGTTGCTTCTGTGACCCACAGCCATGGTCACACCTTGGACTTAGTATTCTCACTGGAGCTTGAGATAGCTGATCTCAAGATTGATCTGGTCATGTGGTCAGGTCACTGCACAGTACAGTTCTCATTCAGGTCCCTCGTGTTAGTCCCTCCTCCAGGAGAGTTGATACACTATCGCCCTTTAAGAAGACTGTCCCCAGAGGGACTGCTGGTGGTAATGGACTTCTCGGAAGTGAGTGCTGTTACCTCATCTCTTGATTCTGTCATGTCAGTCCATATACAACCCAGGTCTTGTCACTTGAGATCTCCCTGGTTTGATGGGGAACTCAAGAATTGAAAACCAGAGATCAGAGCCTGGAATGTCATTGACAGAGACTGTGGTCCAAAGAGGACAGGCTAGCTCTGAGAACTCATGATGGTGAGTGTCAAAGGGCACTCTCCCATAAGAAGGTAGTCTTTCTGTCCAAGGAGATTGGTGCAGGGATGAAAAGGTTGGCTCAACTCTTACAAACTGTAGACAGGCTACTTCACCAAGCCTGCCTGTTGCCAGAAACTGTAGGTTCAGACATTAAGTGTGACGAGTTCACTCTGTTCTTCTATGGCAGATTGTCCTCCATCAGGTCTGCAATCTCCCCAGAAGGGCTGTCTCAGCCCCGCAGTAGCGAGATGATTGTCTCTGGGAGCACTACCCTTGCCTGGAGTGAGTTCAGACCAGTGGGGGTGGAAGAGGTCTGTGTGATGATTTTGAAGCTGTGGCCCATATATTGTGAGCTGGACCCGAGCCCAACTAGCATCCCAGTGGGATGCGTTGGGACTGTAGGTCTAGTGTTCACCGAGGTTGTCCGGTGCTCACCTTTAGACTGGCTATTCCCTAGTACCTTGAAAGAGGTGCTGGTGAAGCCTCTCTTGAAAAAACTATCTCCTGACCCTGATGTCTTCATAAATTAGATACCAGCCTCTAATCTTGACTTTTCCGGTAAGGTTAGTGAAACAATAGTGTTCCCACAGCTTGAGAAACACCTCACGGCCTTTGACATCTATGAGTCTCTCCAGTTGGGATTTACATCTGTGCATAGTACCAAAACTGCATTGGTCAAGGTACATAATGATCTCCTCAGGGCTAGAGATAGAGGAGAATTGTCAGTGCTCATCCTCCTCAATCTGTTTTCAGTGTTTGACACTGTAGATCATGTGATGTTGTTGGATCACCTAAGAGTGCTCTGTGGACTCACCGGCACTGTCATCAGCTGGTTTGAATCCTTTCTCACAGGCAGGATGCAGACAGAGGTGATGGGGAGTTTCTCCTCCCGCCTGAAGCTCATATTCTGTGGAGTCCCCTAAGGCTCGATCCTCTCACCCATGTTGCTTGCAGAGTACATGCTGCACCAGGGTGAAACCATTAGATGTTACAGTGTGGAGTTTCACTGCTGTGCAGATAATATCAAACTGTATATGTCATTTGCTCCAGGGACACATGATGCAGTGGCGTTGCTGAACAAATGTCTGGCTGAGATCCAGGAATGGATTTCCTCTAACTGGTTGAGGCTCATTCCAGATAAGATGGAGGTGCTGGTGATGAGTCTGGTCACTGGCAAGATGCAGCTGCTGTGGGGGTAGGAACAGGCTTGCTGCTTGGTCCAGCCCTCTCCTTACAGCGCTGTGAAGGTGAAAAATCTCGGCATGATCCTGGATGACAAATTAACATTTGAGGCTCAGATGTTGTCCATTGTTCAGTGCAGTTTTTACCACCTTAGGAACATCACCTGAATTAAAGTCTTAATCCCCCCAGATGATCTGCCTTCACTAGTGCATGCTGTCATGATGTCCAGACTTGACTACTGCAAAGCTCTGTACCTCAGGGTCAGTGGAGGGGTCTTGCATCACCTCACATGGTGCATAACACAGCAGCAAGGTTGCTGACAGGCCTTCTGAGGTCCCATCATTAGACTGTGGTCCTGCATGATCTGCACTCACTGCCAGTGAGGTGGAGGATCACCTTCAAGGTGGGTTTACTCACCTACAAGGCCGTACATGGATCAGGCCTGGCTATCTGAGAACCCTGACCCTTGACTATTCCTTGCATTGTCTTCACTCTTCCTCTAAGGGCCTACTAGCAGTTCCAAGGGCCTGGCTTAAAACCTCAGGAGATCGCTCTTTTGAGGTGACAGCGCTGGCCCTGTGGAATTTGTTCTCAAGGTCCTTGAGGGAGGCCCCCTTGTTGGAAGCTTTTAAATGGGATCTGAAGGCACATTTATTTAGAGAAGCATTTGGGATTTCATGATTGTTTTCCTCTTATTAACCTAGCTACTGTAATTATTTGATGCTGTATTTTATTTATTAATTTGTTATTTATATCTTCATTTTAATTTCTGCTTGTGCCTGTACAGCATCCTGAGCCTCAGGGAAAGGGCACATAAGAAATAAAGCCTGACTTACTTATTTACTAGAAATAAAGGACTCAATCAACTTTTAAACAGTGCCAGAGAGTCCTCCCAACTGCCTCAATTAAACTGTTAACACTCCACAGTCTGTGGTGTCAATTGTCAATGAATGATTGAGGAGAAGAGTGACAACTGGGGTTTAATGCAAAGAAGTGCAAGATCATGCACATAGGGAAGAGAAATCCTGAAGCCACCTACAGGCTGGGAGGGGAGTTGCTGGCAGTCACAAGGGAAGAAAGAGACTTGGGCTTCATTGTCACTGATGACCTGAAATCATTCAAGCAGACCACTAAAGCAGTAGGTTAGGCTAGGGGAATGTTAAGGTGTATTAGTAGGGGTATCACAAGTCGGAAAAGGGAGGTAATAATCCCTCTTTACAAGACATAGAAACATAGAAACATAGAAGTTGACGGCAGATAAGGACCGCAAGGCCCATCCAGTCTGTCCATTTCTTTTTCTACCTTATAAATGTGCCATCGGCCTTTGCTCTGTCAGTGGCCTATCTATTCATAGTCATTTGTATTGCTCCCTTATGACTATCCCATGCCTGTTTGAAGCCCTGCACTGTATTCATAGCAACCACTTCTTGTGGTAAGCCATTCCATGCATCCACCACCCTTTCTGTGAAAAAGAATTTCCTCACATGCCCCCTTAATCAGCCCTCTAATCTCATGCTGTGTCCTCTTGTCCTGCTATTTTCTTATATTTAAGCGTTAGACTCTTTCACCTTGTTAATGCCCTTAAGGTGTTTGAATACCTCGATCATATCACCTCTCTCCTCCCTTTGCTCAGGGTATACATATTGAGCTCAGTTAATCTGTCCTCATATGTCTTCTGATGCAGTCCCTGCACCATTTGGTTACTCTTCTCTGGACTGCTGAATTTGGATAATGTCCTTGTGAAGGTGTGGCCTCCAATACTGCCGCTAGTACTCAGATGAAGGCTAACCAGTGTCTTGTAAGAGGGATTATTACCTCCCTCTTACGACTTGTGATACCCCTACTAATACACCCTAACATCCCCCTAGCCTTACCTACTGCTTTAGAGGTCTGCTTGGATGATTTCAGGTCATCAGTGATGATGATGTCCAAGTCTCTTTCTTCCTTTGTGACTGCTACCAACTCCCCTCCCAGCCTATAGGTGGCTTCAGGGTTTCTCTTCCCTATGTGCATGATTTTGCACTTCTTTGCATTAAATCTCAGTTGCCACTCTTCTGGCCATTTTGATAGTTTATCCATATCTCTTCTCATTCTGCCCACCCCATCTGGATCATCTACTCTGTTGCAGATCTTGGTGTCATCTGCAAACAGACAAGCCTTACCCTCTAGTCCATCTGCAAGGTCACTAATGAAGATGTTGAAGAGGACTGGCCCCAGGACTGATCCCTGAGGTACCCCACTTGTGACTTGCATCTCCTCTGACTGTATACCATTTACCACCGCTCTCTGTTTTCCCCGTCAACCAGTTTGCCACCCAGTTGACCAACTTCTGACCCACCCCGAGCCTACCCAGCTTATTTATCAATCTTCTATGTGGAACAGTGTCAAAGCTTTGCTGAAGTCAAGGTAGGCGACATCAACTGCTCCCCCTTGGTCCATCACTCTGGTTACCCAGTCAAAGAAATCTATGAGATTAGTTTGACAGGACCTTCCTTTTGTAAACCCATGCTGTCTTGGATCCTGTGCCCCTATAGATTCCAGGTGTTGCACTATCCTTTCCTTAAGGAGTGCTTCCATAATCTTGCCCACTACTGAGACACTGGTTAGGCCCCATCTGGAGTACTGCATGCAGTACTGGAGGCCACACCTTCACAAGGACATTAACCAAATTGAGGCAGTCCAGAGAAGGGCAACCAAAATGGTGCAGGGACTGCATCAGAAAACATATGAGGACAGATTAAAGGAGCTCAATAGGTATACCCTTGAGCAAAGGAGGGAGAGAGGTGATATGATCGAAACATTCAAACACCTTAAGGGCATTAACAAAGTGAAAGAGTCTAACATGTTTCAATATAAGAAAAATAGCAGGACAAGGGGACACAGCATGAGATTAGAGGGAGGCCGATTAAGGGGTAATGTGAGGAAGTTATTTTTCACAGAAAGTGTAGTGGATGCATGGAACAGCCTACCTCAGGAAGTGGTGGATAGGAATATAGTGCAGGGCTTCAAACAGGAATGGGATAGGCATAATGGAGCAATACAGATGAGTATGAATAGATAGGCCATTGACAGAGCAAAGGCCTATGGCACCTTTATAAGGTAGAAAAAGAAATGGGCAGACTGGATGGGCCTTTGCGGTCCTTATCTGCTGTCAGCTTCTATGTTCTATGTTTCTATAACCAAGATGGAATGCTCTCCTCTACCCCTAAACAGGAGATCATTTTGCATTCAGATGAGTGCCGTCTCCTACTGGGATGCCTCCTAAAAGCTGACAGGAGCAACTACAGTCAAAACCGCTTAAAAGCATAGACTCGGGACAGAGTAAAATTATGCATTTAAGTGGGCTATGCTGTTAGGCAATCTTACCATCCATGACCCCACCAGATGATCCTGTATGACCATTTGCACCCCATATATGCACCATGCTCTTATACACATTTCCCCCTTCTCCATTCACTTTTTTCTCTATTTTGTATTTTTCTCCATACTGTTTTCATGGATCCTCCTAGTGAAGTCTGCAGAGGTCTGCAGCGCGCTATTGGCCCCGGGCCACTTCTGTAACCTCTGTCACATGACTGCACATCACCACACTGGCACTGGCAACCCTATCTGTCTCTGAGCAACCCTAGAAACCCTAGCCCTTGCATAGCAGTGCTGGTTACATGACTGCAACCTAGCAACCACGCTACTCTCTATCTTTTTGCAATCATGTCTTTTTCCTTTTTTTTTTGGACTTGTGCTTATTTTGTTCGATGTGGCAGTGGAAGGGATTGATTGGATTGCTCTGTGAGAAAATTGTGATGTCTTCGTGTGTTTGTTTTCCTTTTTTTTTCGCTTCAACTTGCATGTGGTGGGGGGGACTTGAAGTGCTTTAACAAGAGGTGCAGTGCTTGTGACTTTTTACTTATGCCTTGATTCTCCTGGTGCTTCTGTTAAAAACATTCACTTTATTCATACACTTTATTCACTCATTGCTGCCTACTCTTTGCTAAATGGCTTAAAATGGTCTGTCACCTTGGAGTGATGAATGCTCTCATGTATAGCATTGTTGCAGACATTCTCAAGGTCATAGAATGTATTGTAGTTATCGTCTTCACTTGCATTTTGTTTGCTGCGTCGTTGGACTGTGAGCAGATAGTCATAAACACCTCTGGTAGGAGGGGTTGGCACAGGCTGCTCATCTTCCTCATCATTATCATCACCATCATTAACATCAGATTCAGTGACTGAGGCTGCAATCTCCTCATCGGTCAACATCCCAGTGCATTGGAGATCATCGTCTGCTGCAACAAACTGCTCAAAGACATCTTGAGGAATATTCTCTGGAGCAGGCGCAATTTCATCACCCTCCTGCTCCTCCCCATGTCTATTATGTCCCTTAAAAATCCAGCTTTTGTAAAGCAGTTCCTTACAGTCTCAACCTTCACCTCTGACCATGCCTGGCTCAACATATGAATGGCATTGAGGACTGATAACTTTTTCACAAGGTCATTAACAGAAACTGCTGTACCACTGTTGAATGCATTGATGACAGTTGACAAGATGTGTTTTCTTTATAGGCACTTTAAATTACGAATTATTCCCTGATCCATAGGCTGGATCAGGGAGCTGGTGTTCGGTGGGAGAGAAATAAGTTTAACATGCGAGAGGTCAACATGTAGATGTGCAGTACAATTGTCAATGAGAAGGGCAGTATGTTTTCATCTTTGGTGCATATCTTTATTAAACTCTTTCCCTCACTCTTGAAAAAGATCTGCTGTCATCTATGTTTTATGATTGGCTCGGTACATTACAGGCAACCTTGCAATATTGACCCCTTTAAAAAAAAAGCTGTCTGCTTTAAAGGTGAGTATCATGGTGGCCCTGTAATAAATCCCAGTTTCATCTGCATTGTAAACGTAATCAGGAGGATAGTCAGACAACAGGGTGGGAAACACATTTCTAACCCAGCTTTCTGCTGATGCCATGTCAGCATCTTTTTTCTTGCCATGTAGGCATTTAAACACAATATTGTGCCTCACCTTAAAACAGCTAAGCCAGCTGTTGCTTAGTTCAAAGTCCTGCTTCCCCATAGTGGCTGCATGTTTCCTTGCCTTCTCTTGCAGCAAAGGCCCAGAAACAGGCATATCTGATGCTCTAACATGCTCAGACCAACAAAAAAGAGCATTGTCTACTTCTGTATCCTTCTTCTCCCCGGTTTTTCTTTTTCTCTGTAGGTTATCATTCATGTGAAACTCACTCATAATCTGCATCTTGTATTTCACAATTCTACAGATCTGACTCTGGGACGCACCTAACTGCCTTGCCACATCAGTCTGTGAAGTCCCAGGACTAGCGAGCAGATTCAAAACCCTTACTTTATCTGCAAGACACAGCTCAGTTCTTTTTTTAGGTGCTTCTGCCATTGTTGTGAAATTAGAATGCCAGAGAGAGATGAATGAAACAGAGTGGCAATGATTTTTATACAGAGCAGCTGCAATTAACAAACATTAACACCCACCTTCTGCGCTGAGAACACTCGTTAAGCAATTAAGACTTTGTGCTCTGAAGGTGCCATTAATTGAACTAAACAGAGCAGGCAAACCAGATTTTAATCAGCTGTAAATAGTTGCTCAGGGTGGCTCAGGGGTGCTGAAATGCTAGGAAATTTTATGAGTTCAAAAGAGAACGCAGAATGCAATAAAGCGAGTGGGTTAGAACGGCTAAGCTAGGACAGCCCTTACAGAAATAATTATATGAAATGTTTTCATGCTGCACATATAAAACTACCCAAGTGATATGCATGCTGCAACTATGACTTAAATGTTAAATTGGAACCGACTATGTGCATATGGCATGCGTGTAGCAAGCAAGTGTGGAAGCCATGATTTTTATGTTACCTTGGGAAACCATGTATGCATGTGGCATGTGTGCAAAAAGTAAGTAGTCACTGATTACTGCACACATAAAAGTTAAGTGACTTGCTGAGGATCACACCATACACAAGTGGGGGTGGATGAGATTCAAACCCAGGTCTTCATGCCTCCAAGTCTCTTGGTGTGCAGTTCAGTGCCTTTAACCACTAAGCCTTGATGTCTGCATGCATACGGCTTGCTTGTACTTCACTACATACTGTATCTGACTACATCTGCATGCATGCGGCATGCTTATAGCCACTGTTGTGCTTTTCAGCTCCCCCCAAAAGGAACTCTATCCCGATTTTTCTCCCTGACTACATTCCATTCAATACCCATCCCCCATGAGCCATGAAGCCACCCAAAGGTGAAGAAATGTGAAAAACACATTAATATTTCAGTCTTTCCTCCTTCCCCAATCCCCTGTAAAAAAAAAAAAAATATTTACTTTTACTCACTTGGCCATATGGCCAGAACCTGTAGCCTGCCACAGAATGCCACTAGCCCAGTTTTCAGTCTGCTCCCCCATCCTTCCTCCAGAATATGGATGCTAGAACTGACCATCACAGGTCCCCAATGTGCTCCATGACCAAGTTACCTCACCATCCTAACCCACCCAACCTGGGTTGCTTGCTTCTTGCTTGGTTGCTGCTGTGGCTGCTGCTGCTCTGCACTGATCAAGGCCTATGAAGGCCACCCACACTGCTGTCACCACTGCTACTAAGCCTAGCTTGCTGCCACGGGGGTCTGTGCTGTTTTTTTGTAAGGTGAGCCTAATAGAGTAAATAGGTAACCTAGTCTTGAATTAGCTTCTAGCTCACCCTCTGCCCCTTCATCTACCAGGGGAGACACAGACTCAATTAGAGTAAACCAACAAACATATGCTGCCAAAACGCTGCTATTGAGAGTTCAGTGCTCACTGACTCCTCAAAGCTGTAGTGTGCAATCAGTCTTCTCTGTGTTGGGAAATACAGTGTTGCACTTGCAAGACTCATGCACTCTTTCTTGGCCGGAGCTCATCCACATAACATGTGATTGTGCCACCTCTAGTAGGTGGAGAGAGTGGGCAACACAATACAAACAGTCGAGTCTGGAGAGTACATGCAGCATGAGCACACACAGGCCAGGCGGGCACTTATTGAGCAAAAGATTAAATCCAAATTTAATGCCATTATTGCCACACCATAAGAACAACCTATGTACAAATATGGGGAGGGGGAGCAACTGTCCCCCTCTGCCCTACCGAAATAGCACCCCTGATTAATGGTAGAAATTCATTCTCAGGTGCTAATGCGATGGTTTCCACTGTGTTCTGAGGTACTATAGCTCTATGTTTCATGATGAGTTCTGATCACCAAGTGGGTTAGTGTCTCCCTTTGTCCTTCATTGTGGATGTCCATGTCCCTCATTTCAGTGACAAAATGTGAGGAATGGTGCATGCTTCCAAGACCCTACTCAGCACACTGTGCTGAGCATGGCCATAGTGTGTATGCTCATTACAGAATGGCAAAACGAAAGTAAGTGAGATGGAACAGTAATGGAGAAATACATTTGTAACACTAAATATGCATAAGGGATTTGCATGGTCCAAGAAAGGATAGGCTTCACAACAAAGAGGCCCTTCTTCATACATCTGGAATGAGGGACTTTGATTGGCTTTATCCTCTGCATTTGATGCAGCAAGCAAACAATACTTTACAAATTAATGGTGATTTAATGACAAAAATCAAAAACCATTAAACAACTTGCAAAAGGATCAGAACTAATGAGTTTACCTAATTTTTATGGGAATTCAAATAAAAATGTATTTTAATGACTCTAATTGCTAGTATAAGAAATAGAAACTCATGTGTTTTTTTAGATTAGATTTGTACCAGCTTTGCTGTTGCACACATAGCAAGCGCGCAGCATGTGAACCTGATGTGATGTTTAAATGATGTTCACAGCAGCTTAACTGCTGCACTCATGTCAAGAGTGCAACATGCAAACCTGATGTAATTTTCAGAATATATTCACACCAGCTTACCAGCTGAGCACACGTCAAGCTTGCAGCATGCGAACCTGATTTGCTTTTTAGACCTAGTTCACATAGGTTCATGTTGCGTGTGCAAACTGCATGTAAACAATGCACAATTAAGCATGTGGCATGCATTCTGCATGTGCACAGCATACCTATATTTCTGTAAGGGAGTAATTGGATATATGAAAAATTATGCGATTATGTGTTTTTTTTCTATTAAGCTGTATGCGATTAATTGGTTTTGACTGTAATAGACTGAAAATTTTTCCAGGTGAGATTTGCGCTGCATTGCCAATACCTTTTAAAAATCTTCCCCAAAATGGGAAGGTTTGATACAGGTCTATGACTGGATAAGATATCAAGGTGCAACAATAATTCTTAATGAGGCGTTTCACCACAGCTGTCTTCAGAGTCATGGGGAAAACAGCCTCCTTTAAGGAACAGCAGAAACAGTGATCCAACCAAATTCTGGAAAGACAGGCAAGTCATTTCATCTGCACTGGCTAAAGAGGACTTTTATTTTCTTGGATGCCCTTCAGCATTGGTTGCTTTTGAAAGATGTTTCAGTACAATGGGATATATTTCCTCGACACATCAATCAAAGGTAGAGAGAAGGAATGCTGAATTCTAACCTTTCTCAAACTCAACTTCCTGTTAATCATTTGTACAGTAGTTATCTATTCAATTATTCACATGTCCAACAAGTGACATCTTCAACTATTCCCACCCCTACCCCTATACATCCTTGTGGCACTGATATGCCTTCCCAGACTCCTCCTAATAATACTAGCACCACAGTCTGACTCACCATTTCAGCAGTACTGTAGCAGTGCAACTCCTCTTCTTGATGACACTGTAGCAATTTATACACTGTCATCATAAACAAGCCCAGTATGAAAAGGTGTATCACTAAGTTCACAGAGTTGGTATCAGTTAAAAGACACATCACAAGACCCTACCAATCATGAATGAGACAATAAGAAAATGAGTGACCTGACAAACTGGACATAGTAACAATTAGTGAGACGTGGTTTACCAGTAACCACACTTGGGAGACTTCAGTACCTCGCTATGTATTGTTCAGAAGAGACCGAGGTGCAAAAAGGGGGGGAGGAGTGGCCCTGTATGTCAATGAAAATATCAAAGCTACAGAAATTCAGAATACACATAAGGAGCCAGAAGAACTGTGGGTCACTCTGGAAACAGGAAATGGGACAGCCATAAGAACTGGGGTTGTCTACAGGCCCCCAGACCAGGGGGAGGCCATAGATACATTACTGTTAGAAGATATACAAAACATGATAGCTAAAGGGGAGGTTCTGATAATGGGAGACTTCAACATGCCAGATACAGATTGGTCAACACCAACAGGAACATCTGCCAGAACAAGACACATAGTGGATTCCCTGCAGGGAGAGGGCCTCAACAACTGGTACAACAACCCACAAGAGACAGGGCTATCCTAGATCTAGTACTGACTAACAGGGAAGGGATCACAGATCTCCAGGTAGAAGGTCACCTGGGGGCCAGTGACCATCACATGGTATGGTTCAATTTGGCTACTACATCTAAATCATCCCATTCCAAGGCAAAAATATGGGACTTCAGAGGAGCTGACTTTGATAAGATGGCCAACAGAGTTAAGCTAGTTCTGGCAAAAAGAAACACAGGTGAGATGCAGGCAAAGTGGGCAAGCATTAAGGATGCAATACTTGAAGCAACATCCCATTGTGTTAGACAGAAAAGGAAGTGCAAAAAAGAAGGAAACCACTTTGGTTCTCAAATACAGTAGCAGAAAAGGTCAGAGCCAAAAGGCTGGCCTTCAGGAAATATAAGGGAACACAGCGGGATGAAGATAGGGAGGCATACCAAACTGCCCTAAGGGAAGCAGGGAAGGCAGTAAGGCAGGCAAAGTCCCAAACTGAGGAAACACTAGCACGAACAGTAAAAGAAGGTGACAAGACTTTCTATAGATACATTAGTGAAGGGAGAAAGTCCAGAGGGGGTATTGCTAAGCTTAATGGAGAAAAGGGAGCATGTGAGGAGGAGGACCATGTAAAAGCATCTATCCTAAATAGATACTTTTGCTCAGTATTTACTGAAGAGAAGGTAGGGCAGGGCCCACAGCTCAGCACCATGGACACAGGGGGGAGGGAGGTGAGCACTACTCCCTTCACAAAAGAAAGGGTCCTACAAGAGCTTACTAAGCTCAGGGTGGATAAGGCAATGGGACCTGATGGCATACATCCCAGGGTACTTAAGGAGCTAAAGGTGGAACTAGCAGAGCCATTAGCAGAACTGTTTAGTGAGTCTCTGAGCTCAGGAGAGGTCCCAGAAGACTGGAGAAGGGCTCATGTGATCCCGCTCCACAAGAGTGGTAGCAGGGAGGAGGCAGGGAACTACAGACCAGTCAGTCTTACCTCAGTAGTGGGCAAGATTATGGAGGCACTCCTTAAGGAAAGGATAGTGCAACACCTGGAATCCATAGGGGCACAGGATCCAAGACAGCATGGGTTTACAAAAGGAAGGTCCTGTCAAACTAATCTCATAGATTTCTTTGACTGGGTAACCAGAGTGGTGGACCAAGGGGGAGCAGTTGATGTCGCCTACCTTGACTTCAGCAAAGCTTTTGACACTGTTCCACATAGAAGATTGATAAATAAGCTGGGTAGGCTCGGGTGGGTCAGAAGTTGGTCAACTGGGTGGCAAACTGGTTGACGGGCAGAAAACAGAGAGCGGTGGTAAATGGTATACAGTCAGAAGAGATGCAAGTCACAAGTGGGGACCTCAGGGATCAGTCCTGGGGCCAGTCCTCTTCAACATCTTCATTAGTGACCTTGCAGATGGACTAGAGGGTAAGGCTTGTCTGTTTGCAGATGACACCAAGATCTGCAACAGAGTAGATGATCCAGATGGGGTGGGAGGCAGAATGAGAAGAGATCTGGATAAACTATCAAAATGGTCAGAAGAGTGGCAACTGGGATTTAATGCAAAGAAGTGCAAGATCATGCACATAGGGAAGAGAAACCCTGAAGCCACCTATAGGCTGGGAGGGGAGTTGGTAGCAGTCACAAAGGAAGAAAAAGACTTGGGCATCATCATCACTGATGACCTGAAATCATCCAAGCAGACCTCTAAAGCAGTAGATAAGGCTAGGGGATGTTAGGGTGTATTAGTAGGGGTATCACAAGTCGTAAGAGGGAGGTAATAATCCCTCTTTACAAGACACTGGTTAGGCCCCATCTGGAGTACTGCATGCAGTCCTGGAGGCCACACCTTCACAAGGACATTAACCAAATTGAAGCAGTCCAGAGAAGAGCAACCAAAATGGTGCAGGGACTGCACTGTAAGACATATGAGGACAGATTAACAGAGCTCAATATGATACCCTTGAGCAAAAGGAGGGAGAGAGGTGATATGATCGAGGCATTCAAACACCTTAAGGGCATTAACAAGGCGAAAGAGTCTAACATGTTTAAATATAAGAAAAATAGCAGGACAAGAGGACACAGCATGAGGTTAGAGGGGGCCGATTAAGGGGAATGTGGGGAAATTCTTTTTCAGAAAGGGTGGTGGATGCATGGAATGGCACCACAAGAAGTGGTGGCTATGAATACAGTGCAGGGCTTCAAACAGGCATGGGATAGGCATAAGGGAGCAATATAGATGAGTATGAATAGATAGGCCACTGACAGAGCAAAGGCCGATGGCACATTTATAAGGTAGAAAAGGAAATGGGCAGACTGGATGGGCCTTGCGGTCCTTATCTGCTGTCAACTTCTATGTTTCTATGTTTCTATAAGCGAATCACAGGCACACACAGCAAAGTTCTCCAGTCTGACCTCTCTTGAGTAGTAGTTACTTTTGCTGCCATTGGTCAATGACTATGCCCTAACAAAATTTTTTGTTTTGATTTATCTGTTTATTGCCCCTATGTGTGCCCGAGCTACCTCTCCTTCAGGCTGCCTAGGTCCACAGTCATTCATCCTACTAACTCCCCTTTCGACCACCTACCTCATATACGCAGCCATCCATGAGTAGCCCCAGTGTAACCCTTCACTGGGTGGGTCCCCGCTCCTCTGAGGGGGAAGACAACGGTGGGGAGGAGGCACCAGCACACTAATTACTTCTTGCGATCCCGGAAGCTGCTGAGGCATTCATGTCACTTCCTGGGGAGTCTTTGGGGATGCCTGGGGCTGGTAGCCATCATCTGGCTAAACTTCTGGTGCAGATTTTCCACTTTTCTTTTCCCCCTATTGCACTGCTTCCTGTAGCGCCCATAGTCTCCACTAGGAGCCGCTACAGGAGCGAGGCTTAACCCCAAACCCTCCCCAGGATAGGAGAGCAGTCCATTGGATGCTCAATCCTATCCTTCCTTGCCAACCCCTGATGACCCAAGTCCATTTCCGAACACGGGTTGCCGGCATGGGAAGAGGTAAGGTGCCAGCGCCTCAACCCTCTACTCCACTGGGCCGGCCCCCTAACTAAATATAATTAAAAAAAAAAAAAAAAATAGAAAATCCATTCCTAAATGGAAAATCTAGTGGAGACAATATAGTACCTTCATTTAATTTCTTTTAATTTATTTCTATTTATTTAGTCATTCAATATTTTGTACTATTTTGTTTGTTTTGTGATGCATACCTTGTTTTCTTTGGGGTGGGGTATATTATTATATATTGCATTATTTTAAAATAAATGGAACTAGAGAGAATATAGTAACTGGCATGGAGGTAAAATAAAGACTATGGAGGGGTATACAATGAATAGTAACTATTTCTGTAGCTCACACTTGGGCCATGGTAGCCTTAGTATATTTTAGACTCATAGCACCACAATAATTAGTCCATAGCAGATGCATGCCAACACCTACTGCCATAAGTAAGCTTTGGTTATTAAATATTCATTTCTGACCTTAAGGCTTATTTACCCTTTACTTGCAGTTTGTTTTACTGCATACCAATTACTGCATTGGAAAACAAAGTGGTTTGGCTGAATTCTCAAAGCCAAACTCAATGTACTTATTTATTTATGTATTTTTGTTTGTTTGTTTATGTATTATTCCAAACATTTTGCCAGGAAAGTCAACTGATCTGGAAATAGCTTGTTTCCAGATGTGTCTAGGGAGGGAGAGGGGGAGAATCAAAACAGAACAGAAAAGTGTAATAAATACAATAATACAATTAACAGGTACAGAAGTACATACAATATTTAAGCACCTTCTGGAAGCTTATTAGTTAAGGTTGGTTGCTAAGTGCAGTTAGGCTGGTTGCTAGGTGAAACTAGGCAGGAAGAGCTAGTGGTGCCAGTAAGTCTGGGATGTGTGCTTGCTTGCTGACTGCAGGTGGGGCTCATTTCAGAGGATGTAAATAAAAGAGAGATTACTTTTCTGGAGAATTCTGCAAAGGGAGATGGAAGAGAGAAGTCAGGTGGGGGGTTGGCTTACAAGTTCTTCTGGAGGGCCATAGCTGGGCCAGGGTGGGCAGCTTGCCACCTCAGCCCTCCACCCTCGAAGACCCACAATATGAAAGTGACAGTTTGAGATGGCAGAAAGTGGGAAGCAATGGAGCAAAGAAAAAGGGCCTGTTGGTGCATTGGGAGTGGGAGGCCTGGCAGAAGAAAGAAAAATGGAGACCAACCAATTGAACTTCGGCACCTTAGTAGGTTAAGCACTGACAGGGCCTAAAGTCCTAAAAGAAAGACTGCCTGTTGGTGAGTTCAGCTGTTGGGTTGAATGGTTTATTGTGGGCAGGCCTGCTATGGCTGTAGGGCCTGGGGCATGGCTTGGAAGTGGCAGCCCTTGCAGTTGAGGGTGTAACAGTGGCAGAGTTACCCCTGATCCCCAGGCTGGAGGCAGCCACAGAGATGGGACCCACAGGGTGAGCCGCTTATGGAAGTGGGGAAAGTCCATTTGGGGGAGTGATGTCTTGGACCTCAGCAGAGTGACAGTCTGTTGGGTGATCTGGTGTGGCACTAGGAGAGGTCCCCCATATGAGTCAGTTCAGAGGTTGAAATTTCTGCATGAGCAGAGCAGAGTATGCTGGTGAAGAATGGGATCAGGTCTGGGGCACCCAAAACCCTGGAATAAGGCCCAGCCACCAGCTGAGGCATCAGCGATTGGCAGTCTGAAAGGGTTCTGGTGGTTTGATTCTTGCTATAAGAACATCAAGTGGAAAGTACAGAAATTAAGACTGGGAAAGAAAGTAAAATGGTATGCTCCATAAGAATTAGCCCCTGGGTGGAGAGAGTGTGCAACCAGACAGAGTGGAAGGAAATGAAAAGTGTAAAGGGTTTGAGACAGTGGAAATGTCTGTGCTGTCATAAGCCCAAAGAAAGATGTACAGTAGAAAAATGGTATTGTACAAGAGAGGCTGGGTGCCAGGGAGACATGTAAGAATGAAAATGCAAAGAAGAGTCTGAATGGAAGGCGAAAGGAAGTGGCTGAGAGACAGAAACCTAAGGAATGAGATAAGGAGGAATAGAGCCAGTGATAGTTTCAAGTGGAGGCCCCTTTTTTGGCCCCAAAGTGCTGCCCAAAATGTAGGCAGATCAGCTCAAGGGATACTACATGAAATAATTCAGTCTGTTAGTACAAGAGACTGTTGCAGGATTTACTGTAGGTGTCCGCCTGAGGATACCCGTTCCATATGTGCTACCCCCAGCTCCATGGAGTGACTGTTTTTGCTTACTAACTGTTCATCAAATGGGATCCCCTGTTTTCTGCAGTTTGGTGTTTGCCTCATTTATTGGAGAAACTATTTGCTACTAAAAGAACTTTGCCTCCCCAGCCTGTCTCAGTGTGTTCCAGGGTTGATCCCAAAGAGCCTTCACACCATCGAATAGGAAGTCTTCAAGAGGCCTGCCTGGTGAAGACTGTCTACAAAGGCCATCCAGTGAAGTGGGCAAGGCCAGGTAGATGACGATTTGTGTCATCCCAGTGCAATATCCCTGGATAGTCTGGTAGCTAGGGGGCACCACACAATGGAGAAAATCCATCAACAGGATCCAAATTGTTCTGCACTTATGACTATGTATAACTATTGTATCTCTGTATCGTATAATATTACTGAGGTGTTATGTTCTGACTGTTCATGTATTGTATATCCTGTGTTCCTGTGCTAACCAGGTCCATCTTGTAAATGAGCTATGCTCAATTGTGTTCGCCTGGATAAATAAGGATTTGATTGATTGATTGACCCATGGAAATCAAGGTACATTATTGTGTTTTCCTGCTATTATTTCTTGGACTGTGTTTATTGGGTGATACAGTGCCCCCTTCTAACAATTTACCATCTGGATACCCCTAGACGGGGGGGGGGGGCGCTTACATGTAAATAAAAAATTGTGCAAAAGGCAAAAATTAGGTGCAGGAAAACACAACACAATGAGGTTTTCATTTGATTTTATTTCATTTTATTTATTAGGGAACTACCAATTGAGCTAGCTTATTTATAATGGAGACCTTTTTTCCATAAAATTGGTTAAAACCAACAAAAAAAATCAACAACAATAATCTGAGGAACAAAACTACAATAAATCACAGCTACATAATAAAAACATGTTAACACACACAGTGATACATCATTTTTAAAAAGTTGCTGCACAAGCAATTAAAACATAATAATTAACTAATTTATTATGACTATTTAAGGTGCATAGACTCAAGTAAACCCATTTTTGAGAGATTCACAATTTAAATAAGTCAACATGGAGTTGAAATACCTTAGCCAGTTAACTGAAGGCAACTTTACAATGACCATGTGTAAACTTGGGGAAAGTGAATTCCAAGTATACAGGACAAAATGATTAAAGGAATAGCTATTCCCCTTACTTTTTACCCTGGGTATTAATATTGTAGTTCCAGAGAGACAGATTTCCTCAAATTACACTGGAATTCTCTAAAAGTGACTCAGTTTTGCAAATGTTTGGGATCCGTTCCTTGTATACATTTGTAGGAGAACAGAATTTTATTAAACTGTCTATGATTCTCTAAGAAGACACACCCTAACAGATTGTACATATTTCATGGATGAGTATCCCTAGTACACTCCAGCATCAATATGGCCATTCAGTTATAGAGAAAATCAAAATCATAAAATTACAACAGAACAGCAGTTTCACTCATTCAGGCTAGTGCCTGCTTTGGGTGCAGTAAAAGGTGTTCAGTAACAGAGACTTGTAGAATAAATAGTTCTACACCATAAAATGATAGGATAAAGCATGGGCAGTCTATCAATAGACATTATGTGTGCTGATAGACTGTTCATGCTTTAACCTAAGGGTTTATGGTGTAGAATTGATTATTCAACATCCAAATCAGGCAATTTATCTGACCTACTATTATCATATAGCATATAAGGAAAAGTGGAAACCCTTGGGTCTGCACTATTTTTTTTTTTTTGCATTGTGTGTTTTGCTCCAGACAGTTTTTGAACATATGCAAAAGCCCTACTCTAGTCCCCATCTTCATGATTAGTTTTTTGACATCAGTGTTTCCAACAGCATTTGGCTCCATCCAATATCCAAGATATTTCTATGTGTTCACTTGTTGGATGTGTTTGCCCTCCAGTGTTCATAGTTAAAACTGGGTGACTTAAAAGAGCCTTTTATATGCAAGTGTACCAAACTGCATAGTGTTGATTTATTTGAAGGATAATAAAATTTGCAGTTGTGCAAAAGTCAAAATATAAAGTTCGGAGTAGGATCAATGGCTGTCAGTTGGGGGTGTGTGGATGGGGGGATTTACAGAACCAAACTTGAAGTTAGACTGAAGCTCCTAATGGCCTATGTCTTTCACCTTTACTCCCTGACAGTGTTCTGGCCCCCTGAAGATAATCAGGCCAAGACTGCAAGTGTCCATCTCAGATATCCTCTAACCCATAGTGTCCTGAGACTCTATCAAATTACTGTAGGTGGAGCCACTGCACACTTATTGTTTTTCTGTTTCATGTGAACTAAAAGAACCCAGACCAGCACTCTTGGTATGGTTGATGGAGTTCCTCTGAGGGCCCTGGTATGGTACCACAAACCACCTGAAATCCCACACATGGGCACCCTGCTACACAATGATGGCAGAGTGTAGAAAGTGTTGTCTTACAAGGTAGAGAAGTTCAAGGTCAAAATAAAGAGAGTGGTGGTGGTTGCAGGCTGTGCAATTTACAGCAAATCAACAGAAAGAGTGCCAGAGGAGATCCAGTCAAGCCAAGCTGGATTTAAAGCTTGCACAATAGACTATGTCTCCATAGTCAAATGTCAGGAGGCTCATTTTGAGACTAATCTCTCAGTAAGACTGGAAAGAGATACAGTATATGTTCCCATGCAGAAAGCGGTGCATCTAGTTTGGGGAGAAGTTTTAAGTGGATGACATCTATGTGTCTGGAGAAACAAAGGTGTTTTTGGTTTAACCAGACAAAAACAAGATATCTGAAGGAAATATCTGCCTCCAACACAGAGCTATCTGTGTTTCTAAAGGTCAGGGGATTAGAGATCCCGGTCTGCTTTTGCCTACTACCAAGCTTATGGAGACTGTTTTTTTAGTATTCAGGGAGAGATGGTTCATGTGGAACCACTTCTAAATGATGTCAAAGTCCTGCTGAAGACTTGCTTCCAACTCCTGGGGTGAAGGTCTGCTAAGAAAGAGCACTTTGCCATTTGCACACACATAAATATAAATAGAGGAGCAGACCTCTGAGAGATCGTTTAGGAAGATGGAAAACAGAATGGGACTGAAAACAGCACTCAATCACTTTTGTCCTAATCTGGAGGGTTGGAGACAGTACATCCTCTATTACTACTGATTGGTACAGATCATGCAGGTAGGTGTGAAAACAAATGACTGAGAGACTCAAGAGACCTGTTTCTGTCAGTTTATGTAGTAGCATGATATGTCTCACTTTATCAAATGCCTTGACCAGAACAGTGAAGATTGCTGCAATCAATAAACCCTAATCCATCCGTTTCAGGATAAAATTACAGAATCTATGGAGGAGGAGGAGGAGGAAGTGGAGTGATTCTTTTAGCATGGTCATTTGGTAGTTCATCTGATTCTTGGCCAGAAGTCCCACACTGGGATTGGGCTTATACCTCAATGCTGGCACTCAAGTGCAGTACAGGTGGGGTGCTGTATTGCCAGGGTGTGCCACCCTTCAGATGAGACATTAAACTGAGGTCCTTTCTATCCATCTCTTTTGCTGTCCTGGTGAGTGTTCAGGTGGGTAAAAGAACCCAAGGCACATTTTGAAATAGTAGGGGATTGTTCCCTGTGTCCTGGCCAACATTCCTCTACCCAAAAAATCAGCTCATGCAATTGTCCAAGGCTGTATGTGGGTATTGATGTGTGAAATGGCTGCTACTATAGATTCAGTCACTCCACTACCAGTCTAGCATTACTTGTAAAGTACTTTGGGATACAATGTGTATGAAAAGTGCTGTATAAACACGTATTCTTCTCCTTCTCCTTCTGCTTCTCCTTCTCCTTCTCCTCCTCCTTTTCCTCCTCCTCATCCTCCTCCTCTTCCTCTTCCTCCTTCTTCTTCTTCTTCTTCTTCTTCCTGAAGCCTAACTGGTATGACTTAAAAAAGTAGGTGGAGTCAAAGATAGGAAGAATTGGAAAAGCATCACATTTCTCCTGGGGTTTAGCAAAAATAGTAGTATAATGAAGAGACCGGTACTTTCCCAGAGCTATGGGCCCATCAGCATTATGGAGAGGGAGGAACCCTATGCATGCTTCAATGTGCCCGGGACATTCCCAGGGCAGAAGGAAAGGTCAAGCAGGGATGAAAGTGGAACAGCAATGGCAGCTGGAATGTGACGAAGAATATTGGTGCCCAGCACGTAAGGCCTAGTGCAACTGGAATGATCAAGTGAGAGGAGGGAGAATGGAGTGGAATCAGGAGTGGTAGGGGAGAAAAAGAAGGTACGCATGATGATGTTTTAGCAAACAATGCCCTGAGGTTGTATTGCCAGTTTGTGCTCTCTATTAAGCAGATCTCAGGATTTTTCTGTTTGTATAGTACACTTGTATTTTGCTCTTGCTCTTGTGCCTGCATGTTTTCTAATTTAGAGGTTCAAGTGGAGGTTAGAGGTTCAAGCGGTGAGAAATTTTGGCTCACTAAAGTACAGAGTTTTCATCTCTAACTACTGAGCAGTCGGCCTAAGTCTCCCTTTCTGCAGGTACCCGACCTGTTGCTGTGCAATAACAATAGAGGGTATGCCATAGACCACCAGATAGTGACTCTAATAGAGATACCACTGCTATCAAATGAGAATGAAAAAGCTTCAGAATATGGGCTACCCCTATCACAAATGAATAGATTGGAAAATTGGCATTGTAGTAGGAAGCCAGGGGGCACTTTTTTTGATGTACACTAAAAATGGCTATAACCAGTATCAGTATGTACGTGACAATTTCAGAGAAGCGTTAGTATTATAAATGATTTTTAATGACATGTGGAGGGCAGACTGTATGAAGGTATCAAACACTGAAGCCACAAGTTGGCAGTCATCCTTACTGCCTTCATTAATACTAGAAAATTGGTAACAGAAAGGGAGAGAACAATTTACTACAACTTCAGGAGACTTAGAGAACAGACATTTATGAGAGACGTGTGTGTGTGTGGGGGGGGGGAGGGGGGTTTTCAAAGCCTATGTCCACACACAATTTATTATTGTACAACTTAGGTCATGAGTCAAATTGCCCATATGTTCAGTTTTCAAAATACTGACTTAGATATGTCATGTTTGAAAAGTCCAGACATAAATGTGCCTGAACACAATTTTCAGACTGACTGTATCCTGGTCTATTTACATCTATATCCAATATTTTGTTATCCAGAACTTCATGCAGAGTACCATAAAACATCTAGAAATTTTGCAGATAAGGACAACTTTTGAAAATTGCTTCATCATGGCACAATATGGTCTAGACATGCCAGAGCAGGTTTTGACGTGGACATAACTAACAGTTTCGTCCATTTTATGACTGAAAATCCCACCC
Source organism: Neoceratodus forsteri (assembly GCA_016271365.2). Lineage (NCBI taxonomy): Eukaryota > Metazoa > Chordata > Ceratodontiformes > Ceratodontidae > Neoceratodus > Neoceratodus forsteri. Next base: position 495,211,963 of record CM028135.1, on the reverse strand, counting down.
AACATAACTAGGATTTGCATCAATTTTATGACGTTTGAAAATCCCATCCAATGTAACTAGGAATTTTGTTCATTTTATCACTTTTAAGAATCCCCATCTTATAGTCTTGGTATTGAATGAAAGAGATGGTACTGTAGGTCAGGGGCAGAGCAACAGTAGAGAAACTTAATGGGGGACAATGCTGAATCCTATTGACAAATACCTACTTAGGGCAGCTAAATTTAATATGAAAAGTGTAAGACCTGTCTGGCTAAATGGAAAATGTGAGGAACACAACTGAAGTAAAACAGTGGGCTTTTAAAAAACTGTTTTATTTGAAAACTTAGAGAATTAATAGTGAAAGCACCATGAGCCATTCTTGTTAAAATTAATTGTGATCCTGATGGCTCCAGCTTAGCAATTCGTTAGGAAGCAGCAAATAGGCCAGAACCAACAGTAAAAGAACAGATCTTAGTTTCCTTTCTGAATTATAGTCTGAATCTAGCTCAGAACAGGACACGGTGTAATCTGCCCTGTCCTAACCTAATCTTGCAGTACTGTGCTGTGCTCCACAGCTCCTGGTAGAGTGTAAAACTCAGAACAGTACAGCCGCCTGTCTGGGAACTGTACTTTCTTGAGCTGGATTTCATCTTGTAATTTTAATCTAGGATACTTTAACTCGCTAAACTCATTTTGCTAAAGTACTAAACACAGGTGGCTCCTGCCTGTTTTTGTAGCCAAAGACATACAGTCAGAAGTGTAATTTATTGACTCAGGTTTTTCACCTCCCCACCCCCTCCCAGGTCTCCTTTAAATACATTTTCACCCCACCCTTCTTACAGGAAGCTATTCACCTTTGGCTACTACCATTAGTGGGTTTTTTTTGTCTTTTTTTTTGTTATGAACTTTTAGAGGCACACTTATCCATAAGACTGTGTGACTGCTTACCTTACAGGAAGCACATTCTCCTATGGAAATCACCATTAGAGATAATTTAGCAATTAAAATCTTAAAGGCATGCACTTCTATTTTAAGACAGTGTACCTACTCAGCTATTCAGATACTTAAGCCCACCAACGTAGTCCTCACTGTGATCAATCATCTCGGATACCCTAGAATTTTCAGCTCCTCTATGTATCTCCTTTGTTTCTAAATCACTCCTTCACCAGCCCCTTCTCTCCTTCTGTAAGTGGGTTGCTTCTCCCCCCTCTCCCTGCCTTCTATTACATCTACATTTCTCTTGATAAGGAGATCCCCGTTAAACACCTCAACATCTACTGCAAGTTGACTTTCGCCTCTACACCCACGCCATTTAAAGAATTATATCTTCCTAGGTCTCACCACGTTACTGTGACTTTTCAGTAGTGAAATTGTTAACGATCTCTATACCCCAGCGGTTACTCTGTCAACTTTACTTGAGGTCTACAAATAATTTCAGGAGGCTTGGCCTCTAGAAGATTGCCCATCATCATTGTCCTGTGTCAGGTTACAGCATGGCCAAGCTGGGCAGTGCTATTGCATTATTGTATATCTTATCCTTTTCTTTGCTCAATAGAATTATTGCACAGTGCCTAGCCCCCATGCCTCAAGAATCCTCACCCCTCTATTCTAGCCAAACCTACATCAACAATGTACTTCTCATTCAACTCACTCATCTCATGCAAAAAAAGGATACCTACTACCTTGGGGTATGTACCCGAACCTCCCTGCACGTGTTATGTAGGATTAGTATAAATACTATAGATCTATAATTCTTAAAGTTAACTCCAGCCATATACTTGTCCTTACTCCTCCTTTAAACTGGTACAAAATTATTTTATCAGGCTGCTCTATTTCTTAATAATTTCTTAGAATTTGGATTGTCCTTTAAGTACCTGAGAATAAACCATGGAATATGTAAAAAGGACTAACACCACCCTCAAATTCAATATTTTTTAATTCTTTTATTTTTGATAATTGGGGCAACAGTTTTGTGGCCTCGCCACTTCTTCAGGTCCCTTTGTAAAGTTTATCTAAGATAGAACATAAGATAAAATCTAATGAGTACATAGTTTTAATCCACACGCTCTGTAGAAAAGCCTGGACCTTTTAAAGTTAACGTCAATATTACTAGAAATTTTGTAACTTTTAATGAAACTTCATATTATACAATAAATATGCATAGACATAGAAGTTAACCCTGGCCCTCAGAGTCCTCTATCTGCTTCTGCCCCTTACACATCGAGGGAAAAAGGCATCAAATAGCTCATTTAAATGCTCAAAGCCTCCTGCTTAAAATTGCTGAGATTCAGGCATGGGCAACCAATTTCAACCTGGACATCCTTGGCATAGCAGAAACTTGGTTGAAGCCCAGTATACAACAACAAGAAATTGATCTTCCTGGCTACTCCTGCCACAGGCATGACTGTTTAGGTAGAAGGAGGGGAGGTGTCTTAATATATGTTAAGTCTAAATTTCATGTCACTTTGATCTCTTCTCCCCCTGGCATGCCTCCCAATGCAGAATCTTTATTTATCTCACTAACTTTAGGCAATGTTAAGAAACTACTTATTGGATGTATTTACCTACCCCCGCTGGATGCCTCCAGCGAACTGCCTTTTTTTATGTCGGCATTGTCAGCTCTCCCCCCCATGACACAGTAATCTGTGGAGATCTCAATGTTGATTGACTGTCCCCCCACAAAAACAAAGTCCATACACTAGTCTCTGACACAAAGTTCGCCCAACTTATCTCCTTGCCCACAAGACACAACTCCAAAACAGGTACTGCAACGCTGTTGGATCAGTTGCTATCTAATTGCCCACATAGGATCAAAGCAGTCAGTGTTTTATCAGATTGTATTAGCGACCACTCTCTTACCTTCTGTATGTGGTGTAATAATTTTGATGCCCCACCACCTATAATACATGAATCCAGGAAAATGTCTCAGTTTAACGTAGACCATGTCTCAATGTCTATTAGTAATGCTGATTGGACACCCATTACTCACCTCCCCTCGATAGACCAGGCACTCAATTATTTTATCCTTACCTTTAAAAACATTATCAACAGACATGCTCCACTTGCTAGATGTAGAGCTAAGGGTATTAAGGCACCCTGGCTTTCTGCTGAAATAAGGGCCCTCATGAAGAGTTGTGATGCAGCCTGGAAGACCTATAAACACAGCCTCCTTCTTTCTGATTGGCTGTATTATTCACAGCTGAGAAAAAGTGTAAAAATAGGATACAGGGTGCTAAAGCAAGTCCAAAGAATTCTGGAAACATATCAGTTCTTTGATCAAAGGTAAATCGACCCAATGTTCAAGCTCCATATCATCAGGTGGCCACCTCCTTCAAGATCCCCTGTCCATTGCAGAAGGAATTAATCGGTTTCTCACTGACCTTGATAGGTACACAGCTCACCTGCCGCAAGTCTTGAATTTCTCTCTCCCTACTCAGCATCATGCCACTCTTGGCTCCAGACCCCCTTTCCACCCAAAAATAGCCACTAGAAGAGAAGTCCTCAGGCTGTTATCAAATCTCAAGTCAGAGACTTCCCTGGCCATGACACATTAGAACCCAGGTTTCTCAAACTAAGGACAGCAGCACTCGCTGCACCTGTCTGTGATCTTCTAAATAGATTCATCCTCTCTGGTGAAGTGCCAAATCTTTGCAAAGTGGCTGTGGTGGTACCCCTCTATGGGGGGGAGGACCCACGCTGTGGAAAATTATATGCCTATTTCTATTCTATGTCCACTGGCTAAGATCCTGGAGTGGATCCTGCACATTTTGTTACAGTCCTACCTAGACTTACATCATCTTCTCTCAGACTGCCAGCATGGCTTCAGGATGGACCATAATACTACCACAGCCCTTGTCAAAGTCTCAACTGATGTTCTTAATGTAAAGTGATGCTGGTTTTCTAACCGGTGGAGTATTCATCAGCCTGACCAAGGCCTTCCATCTAGTCAACCACCACCTTCTCCTTGGTAAATTGCATCAATTAGATCTAGATCACTTAGCACTCACATGGTTCCATGACTACCTCACTGGAAGATTGCAAAGGGTAAAATGGTCTGGCTCACTCTCCTCTTCAAGGCTTATCTCACAAGGAGTACACCAAGGTTCTATTCTTGGCCTGATATTATTCTCGCTTTTTATCAACGAGCTCCCCTACTTCTGTGGCAGTGCATTTGTGCAATTATATGCTGATGATGCAATCTCTGCCACTCACCGAACAATATAGACCGGCTTAACCAAAGCCCTAACTCTGATTTCATTGTGCTCAAGACCTGGTTCTCTGACAATTACCTAATTCTAAATACAAAAAAAATAAAAGCAATGCTTTTCCATAACACATCCCCCCAACCTACCAAACAGCTCAAGACCAGTACACAGTCAGGAGACCCCATAGAGGTGGTTAGTACTTTTAAATACCTTGGGGTTCACTTAGATGCCTCCTTCTCAATGGAGCATCATGCAACTCAGCTTACCAAAATGGTAAACCAGAAGCTCAGGTTATTATACCACCTCCGCCCTCTTTTATCCAATGCTGCCTGTAAAAAGATTGTGCCAACATCCCTTCTCCCTATTGTGTTCAATGGTGCCCCTCTACTACTCTCCACCCAATCCTCTTCCCTTGCACAGGTGTGTCAACTCTATCATAGGATTGGACACTTTGCCCTTGGAGCAGACTCCAGAAAACATCACAGTGAGGCCCTGTATGTCCTTTAATGGCCTACCTATGACTCAAGGTTACAGTTTCACACCTTATGCCTTGTATTCAAACTTACCAAGTTCTTTAATCCCCCTTGCCTAAGGGGAATCATTTACAAAAAAGTATCCACTCACACTTAGATCTACTTCCTTACCCTTATTAGCAATCCAGAAGATGCAACGCCTATCGGGTAAGTGCTCATTCACCTTCTCAGCTCCCTCTGCTTGGAATTCCCTCCCCCCAACTTACTCTCCTGCCCCACCCTATCCTGCTTCAAAAAAGAGCTTACCTCTTTCCTACTAACCCCTCTCCTCTGCAATTGCTTTAAATAACTCTTATAGCATTGTTAATGCCTAGTCTATGTTACTCTGATAGATGTATCTTGTAATCCACCTGCTCTTGTGTTCCTACTATGTATATATTGTATAATATTGGTTATCCTGTTTATTTATATATGCTTAATGCCTGATCTGTTTTAAGTTACTTACCTGGCTTTCCACTGTAATCATTTTTCCAACATTGTTAAATATCTCTGTATCCTGTATATTATTCTTGTATTTATGTATTGTACTGTGTTCACCATTGTCACCTGGGTCATCACTGAAAAAGGGACTGCATGGTCTCAGTGGACTTACCCGGTTACCAAATTTCTGATAAATAAATAAATAAAGGCAGTGGGAGCTAAAGAATCATGAGACAGGAATAGACAGTCAGCTAAGAAATGTGAAGAAGTATTTAACAAGGAAAAAAGAAAATGTAAGGGAGTATGACAGAACAAAAAAAAACAGCATTTACAAATATTTCCATACCATACAGTAGGTAAAGTACATAAAGCATAAACATCAAACTAATTGGACAGTTGGCCCTTTTCCTTTAAAAGTGGAGTTAGGACTGAGGACAAAAAAATAATACCAGTTGAGCAAAATAATTATTTCTGCTCTGTGTTTGCCAATTGAGGAAATGTCTGGTAACAAGGGTTAAGAAAGGAGGACAACAAATAAAGGGATATTGTTTATTTATTTATCTATTAGCTTTTGGTAACCGGGTAAGTGCATTAGGCATTAGTCCTGCCTATTTTCAAGCATGACCTGGGAGGGTACAGTAACAATCAATGACAATAAACAAGAACACATACAAAGCAGTTGTCAGTACAGACCTGCAAATAGCCAGGTGAATAAATTCATACATGAAATTGAACAAATACAAAATGGTCAGAAAGAATGCAATGGTGACCACTTCAGAGAGAGTCAACTGCATAACAACAAGCAGTGACCATCCACGCAGGGATGGAAATATAGTTCATTTGATGCAGTAAAACATTACAGTTCGGTTAGGGGAACCCAGATGATCTGGGAAGGGAAGGCTGGAAGCAGAGAGTATGGGGGATGGGCACATACACTGGAGTCAAGTGCTTGGAGGTGGGAAAAAAGTGCAGATTTAAAGGCAAGGTGAGATGAGGAGCCCTTGAAAGTGTCCGGTAAAGTGTTCCAGAATTTAGGGATGAAATGGTAGAAAGCTTTTTCCCCCATTTTGGTTGAGCAGTGGGGGACAGAGAACAGGTGTGAGTCAGAGGACCTCAGAGTACAGGCCTGAATCACAGGGGTGAGCATGGCCCCAATGCAGACAGGGTGGGGAGGATCTGTTCCTGGAGTCAATAAAACAACCCAGAGAGAAGGAGCGCTGGGCTTTAGGGGATAACCAGTTCAGTGAGGAAAATGGTATGCAATGGTGGGTAAGGCAAGGAACAGAGAGTGCAAATCTGCATATGTTGTTACATGTGGTGTCCCAGTGATGGAGTATACCCACATTGGCATGAGAGAGAATGGGGAGAGCATACCGAAGTCTAGGAAGCAATACGCCTCACGCTACAGAGATTCTGGCAGTGGGAGTTCGGGAATGACGCACATGGTAGGAGGCTCCTAACTTGATGTTAACTGACCTACAAACCTCGTTTATGTGTGAAGAGAAATCAAGGACAGAATCAAGAGTCACACCTAAGTATTTGAAGGAGCTAGTAGACTTGATTACCGATCCATCACAGCTAACCACGCAGAGCTTGGTAGCCTCATCAGAGACTTTCCTAGTGGACCATTGTTCACAGGATAGTTAGTAAAGAAAAGTTGTTAAGTAAGTTAAGGAGTTTTAAGGTAGATATATCAATGTGTCTGACTCCTAATGAACCGTAACAAACATTGCCAAAATAACTAGCACTGGCATTAACAGAACCACTGACAGAAATCTTGGGATATTAGCTGTCAATAGGTGGTTCCATTGTACAACAAGTTCTAGCCAGAGCAGTATGGCTGCAGCTGAGGTTGCCGGTGGAACACTGCACTGCCAGCTATTTCCAAGATGGCCACCGGAGTTTTCTGTACATGCGTGATGATTCGCCCACCAAAAAAATAAAAATCCTTTCCACTGGTTAGCTAAAAAGCAACCTCAGGACGGAGGTCCTCCTGATGATGCTTTTCAGCAAAACTAATCAATGGTTTTGTGGGATGCGCCCCATGTCATTGTGCAACTTGGGAATGTAAACTGCACTTTGCTAGTTTTTTTCACTAATAAATTATACTGTGCACACTTCAAGAGTCTGTGCTAGCTTTTTTTGTTTTGCTGCTTGTTTATTAGCCATGGAATGGGCTCACTAGTGGGGACTGCCTCCTTTGTTTTGTTTTGTAGATGGAAAAATACAAGCTTGATGATGTTACTGATGTGAATATGCAGTTGTAGAGTTGAATCCTTGGTGACACCAAGTTTGTGCGCTGAAGCTGCATGATGGATGACGGTAGTGGCAAAACCACGAACTAGTGTTGGATAATGGCAAGAGGAGAGTTTGGCCTTGGTATCAGAAATACTGGTAAGTAACTACATTTTGGAGCAGATCAAGCAGACAGAAAGTTGGCTGGCATCCAGGCTTGAATATCATGCAAGCAATGGGAGAGCTTTGTAACAGTTGCATGTAAAGAAACCTTAACTGGAGCATAAATATGAGGGGAACACAGATGCAGTGATAGAGGAGGATAGATTGAGGGAGGGGCTGCTGGAATTGAAGGTGGACAAATCACCAGGCCCAGACAGAGTACATCCAAGGGTACTAAAGGAACTGACTGAGGAGCTGGCAGGGCCACTGGCAGACCTATTTAATAGTTCACTAGAGTCAGATGTGGTACTGCAGGACTGGAGAACAGCACATGTAGTGCTCCTCCACAAAAGTGGTCCCAAGGATGACCCAGGGAATTACAGACCAGTCAGTCTGACCTTGATTGTGGGCAAGCTCATGGAGACCATACTAAGGGAAAGGCTAGTGGAATATCTAGAGGAGCATGGTCTACAGGATGCGAGGCAGCATATGTTCATGGTGGAGGAGATTGTGTCAAACAAATCTGACTGACTTCTTTGATTGTATCACTAAGACAGTAGACAGGGGCCAAGTGGTAGACATCCTCTATCTTGATTTCAGCAAGGCCTTTGACTCTGCACCCCACAAAAGGTTGATCAGGACGTTGGTGGATCTTGGGGTTGGGGAAAAGATGGCCAGATGGGTGGAAAACTGGCTGATGGACAGAACCCAGAGGGTGGTTGTGGGGGGAAAGTCATCTGACACCAGAGAGGTAACCAGTGGGGTCCCACAGAGCTCAGTGCTGGGGCCTGTGTTGTTCAATGTCTTCATCAATGACATTGGGGATGGCATTAGGGGCAAAATGTGCCTATTTGCAGATGACACCAAGCTCTGTGGGATAGTGGACACAGCTGAAGGGATACAGGACCTACAGGTAGATCTGGAAAAGCTGGGAAGGAGGTCCAGGACCTGGCACTTTGGCTTCAATGCCAAGAAATGCAAAGTTATCCATATTTCGTTATTTATTTTATTCATCTGGTACTTGGAAAATAACCTTTGAGCCAAGGCTCTTTTACAAAGATTCCACGTTATGTGAACAGAGTATAGACATTCAGTTAAGAAGGTTACAGAGTTTTAGGACATTTGAGACACTGAACAGCACAACAATTAGGAAAAGATTACAGAGTTTCTTAGTCATTTAAAGCACTAAACAGCATATGGACATCAACTTTAGTTGATTACAAGTGCAGGTAAGGTGCAGAGGCATTAGTGGTTAGGTAAGGTTGGGCAGAGGGTCAGTAAGGATAGGATTTTTGTAGAGGAGGAGGGGAGCCTCTAGTAAAAGTGCTCAAGGAGGCAGGGCTGAGGCCAGGGAGGCTTAGACCCATCCAAGTGTGGAGACGTGGGAGGGTGAGGGGTGTATAGGAGCAGCCCCTTAGAGTGATGCAGAGGCATTGTCAAGGAGCATGTGGGAGGGTGGCTTCTGTCTTGTGCTCAGAATAGTTGCTGTTAGCTGAGCCATGCCTTGTCATCCACAGTCTATCAGCTGTTGGAGAAGAAGGAGCCCAGAATCCCAGGACAGAGTACTACCTGGGTGGAATCCGAGTATCTGCATCAGAGGAGGAGAAGGACCTGGGAGTTATGATCACTAGTGACCCGAAGCACTCCATGCAGTGCAAGAAAGCAGCAGCAAAGGCAAACAAGTTGCTGGGATGCATATCTAGGAGGATCAGTAGTAGGAGAAAGGAGGTTATACTGCCCTTATGCAGGTCACTGGTAAGGCTGCATCTAGAGGATGGAGTTCAGTACTGGTATCCACACCTCAAAAAGGACATTAATCTGCTGGAGAAGGTCCAGAGGAGGGCTCAAAGATGATAGCAGATCAGCAGGGTAAGGCATATGAGGAGATGTTGAGGGCACTGAACATGTACTCCCTGGAAGACAGGAGAGAGACAGGGGACATCATTGGGACCTTCAAGTACTTGAAAGAGATAAATAAAGTTGATAAGGTGAGTCTCTTTAAGCTGAGTTGGAACCATAACATGAGAGGGTACAGTCTTAAGCTGAAGGGTGGGAGGTTTAGAAGGGAGGTCAGGAAGCACTTCTTCATAAAGAGGGTGGTGGACACTTGGAATGTGCTGCCAGAAGAGGTCATCTCATTGAAGACAGTGGGCAGCTTTAAGAGAGTCTTGGATAGACATGGGGGAAAGTAAAGGTCATAGGTAGGGAGGATGGGAGGAGTGGGGAGGAAAGGTAGGGACATTAGCTCAAGCTGTGAACCCTGCAATACGAGCAGACTCGACAGAACAAATGGCTTCTTCGAATTTTCGTATGCATATGTTCGTATCATCTGCACATGAGTGGAAGTCACGGCCATGAAATGAAATCATGGCAGATAAAAGCAATGTACAGAATGAATAGCAGTGGGCCCAGTACTAAGCCTTTAAACCCCCAGAGCTGACCATTCTGAGTTAGGAAACAGAGCCGTTGAAAGGAATGATCTGTGTCCGGCCAGATAAATAGGAGTGGAACCAGTTCATTTTGGTAGAATTCAGACCAAAGCAGAATTCAAACAGTTGACCAGGGTGTCAAAACAGATTCAAATGCTGACATGTCTAGTAAAAGCAAAACAGTAACAGTTTCTTGGCTAATCGATGTCAATAAATTGTTGGATACATGAAAAAATAGTTTTTCTATGCTGTGAGTACTGAGAAAAAACATACTGGTAGCTGTGGAGGAACCAGAAGGATGAAAGGCAGTTCTTGAGTAGTACAGCCGCAACCTTCTCCAGGAGCTTTGAGAGAAATGGTATCTTAGCCATAGGATGATGGCTAGCTGGAGAATTAGTGTCAAGAATATTTTTTAAGGATAGAATGATGTAAGCAGATTTAAAAAAAAAGATGGAGAAACATCAGTAAGAAGTTAAAGACTGATAGGTATGCTAATAAAAGGGACAGAGGCATGAAAGTAGTCCTCGAGTAGCAAGGCAGAACCAGGGTCAAAGAAAGATTTACTATTAGAGGATTTTGCAACCAAGAGGATCTCAGCTTCTGGGATTGGAAAGTGAACCAGGTCAATATGTTGTTTAAATAACCGCACAGTCAAAACTGCCAGCAGAAAGAGCATTGGGGAAAATAGCTACATGGCTGGGAGGCAGTGATGCAGAGTATAAGACCTCTGCTGGGGGGAGGAGGGGGTCTGCCAAGCAGCTGCCATGGCTCAGAGGGATGAGCTGCTGACAGTGGAGGGAAGCGGTGTGTCTGTGGACCTGGGTTTGAATCCCAGTCCCAGACTACTGGTGTGATTTTTTGCTCTTTTTTTTTTTTAAAGTCCTGTGCGAGTCATGGTTTTCCCCCTGCTCGTGTTCCTTCCCTTCCTGGTGTTGCCTATCCCTGGAGTTGATTATTTAAATGGGGAGTTTGGGGGGCACAGTCCCCCATAATGGGGGGTGTTTGGAGGTAGACCCCCACAAAAATCAAGGATATATGTTTTTGTAGCACTGTTGTTGCTTTTCGGTGTTATCACCAAGCACTGGCAATGTACCCGCTGCATTGACTGTGCGGTATATTGCTGCGTTGTTTGTGTTTGTGACATTATGACTCCTTGCCACTGAAAAGAAGCTTGAAAGCAAAGCTGGACAGCAGTTGCTAGCCCTAGCAGAGAAGAGAGGGGGGAGATAAAAAAAGAAGAGCTCAGGTTATGAACAGTAGTATTAATGATAGAGTGGAGATAAGCAGCTGACAGAGAGGAGGATGACAAACTCTGAGGCTTGGTCAGAGAGTTATAATCAGAAAGAACTGTCTTGGGTGGATTTGTGGGATGCAATCAAATTCTCGTAGTATCTATGTTTCATTTCTTGGAGAAGCACATTGTAATGGTGGCATTGTTCATAGTACAGCTCATTTAAAATCGTTAAACCATTTTTCAGTTATTGCCATTCAGTCTGTCTACATCTTTTTCTTCTCCTGATAAGAACTCTGAGTGTTCCAGGGACTGAGTAGGCACTGAGAAAAGTTGATGCATGTTAATGGTGGTAACTGGTCCAGGAGAGAAGTTATTGCAGAGCTGTGATTATTCTGCCAAGGAATCTGAACCTAGAGAGTCAACAGTAAGAAGACGGTAGAAAGAACATGGCAAAATATCTCTGGTCAATAGTGACAAAATACTATTTCACCTGAGAAGAGGCATCATTATTCAAAAGATTCTGGATGAGCATAGGAGTCAACCAGGAAGTCAATTAGGCGATGGTGCTGGATGGCACAGTCAGTTTGAGTGACTGAATATAAAAAGGCCCATGGGAAATTATAAATTTAGCCAGTTATTTCAAAGGTGAGTTAGAGAATTTACATGTTTTGTAAGGTTAAACATATCTAGCAATTCAGAAACCCTTTTGTACGAGTCCTGGTGAAGGCCAGGGACCAATGTGAAAGTTGAAGTTAGCTGACAAATAAAAACTTATGAGAGATAATAGATACAAGAGTTCAGTAATTCAGCAAAATTAGCAAAAACAGACAACAGGCACAATTTTCAAACTGAAAACTATGACGCAAGCTGCTTGTGCCAAATCAGCATTATACAAGTGGCACGTTGCATCAAAGTTTGTGGCTATCCTGATTTTTGAAACCAGGCTGTGTTGAAATCAGGATACCATGTGCCAAAACCACCCTGCACCACTCTTACAGCAGACGCACCTGTGTGCCAGGTCGCAAGGTTGGTTGCACCATGGCGGGTCTGCACCATCCCCTGTTTATTAATTTCAGAATCCCTGCCATGGTCACAAGAGGGGGATGCCTTTAGACCAGCCAGGAGTGGTCTATGGGCTCTGCACCACTGCCTGTCAGAGTGGCAATTGGGGGAACTTGGAAGGAGGGGGCTGGGGGCCAATGTAGTTCTGATAGTGCAATGGGGGGGCCGGGGAGGCACAGCTGCTGTGGGGAGATGTAAGGAGACACCTGATGCTGGTACCCTGCAAGTTGACACACAGTGGATCAGGCCAGGTGGTGGAGGGACGCAGCCAGACCAGGATGACTTACACCCCAGTTGGCAGTAGCTCTGGCACCTGCCCCACAGGACCCACAGTTCCATAAATGTGCTGGGTGGCAGTGGGTGCTGCTTGTGGGGTGCATTTGGTGACGGGGACATGCACCAGGCACCAGGACATTCCCTGGGTTCACAGCAACCTGTATGGTCACCAGCGGCTGCCCAACCACACTTCTGGGGACTGCGGGCCTGTGGGGTCGGTGCCAGGGCCGCTATCATGTGGGGTCCGGTCATGCTGGGTTGGCCGTGTTCCCATACCTAGCACAATCTTCTATGTGACAAGTCAAAGGGCAACACTGCCCGGTGCTTCCTCATGCTTCCCCTACTGTGTCCATATCTCCCTCACCGCCATGGCACCACCAGGGCTACATCAGCCCCTAGTCTCCACTTTCCATACATAGTTATCCCCCAACCTCCGGGGGTCATCTTGTGTTGCCTCAGGTGAGGGGAATGATGGACCCCTCCATCAAACCCCCCAGATGCACCTAATGTTTGGCGTAACCCTGTGGCTATGGCAACTCTCTGGTCTTTGGTGCGGGGACCCCCTGCTTTGTAAACAAGGGTGTAGGGTAGCAGATGCACCTAGATGTTGCTGCAGCCATAGATTGTCCCAAATTGTGGTGATCTATGGCTGCTTTGAAAACTGAGCCCAGTAAGTGCTACAGTGATATATGCATAGTAATAAAAATCAAGTGTAATAGCAGGAGCTATAGCAAGATGACATGGCCTACAGATTCAGGGAGGTCTGTTTAGGGGAACGGCAGAAAATACTTTAATTTCAGCATATAGTGCAGCATAGATTGGACAACCAGAAGCTTTGGTAAATGCTCAGAGCTTGCAGAAGTTTAAGAAATGTTTAGACAATCAAATGAAGGAGATAATTCTAAACAGGTGCTGCTGGTACTGAGAGGTAGGGAACTTCTATTTGATATTCTTAAGTACTTGCACCCTGAGTTGGAATTATCTATATATAAGTATTTCAACAATGTTCAGCAATGGGTTTACTCAAAGAAGCTCTTGCATACAGCCAAGAAGACAAACTAGTTCTCTTTTAATACCAAGAAGACAAACCATCTTTGTCTTAATGTCAAAAAGACAAACCATCAATCTTAATTCCAAAGAGACAAACTACATTGACTTTGTCACTAGACAGACCCCAACTAACCTGAAGTGTACACCTAGTTTGAAGTGTTCACACTGTACATATCAAATGCACCTTATATAATTACATTTAGCAGTAAGCACTTCAGCTACACTGTTAAAATATAACGTCTAGCAGTGCACACTCAACTGCACCTTACAAACTAAACTTTCAGCTGGATACACCTCAACTGCACATCAACTTCTTCCTTGTGTGTTTGAGGGGAAATTTATCTCTTTGGCCCCTTAGGAACACCCTCGGTAGTTTGGATTTCTGAACTCCCTTGCAGTACTCCCTTGTTACTAACAATTTTATCTCAGTCAGCAGCTGGAGCTCTACCATTAGTTGGACAGTGCTTGCAAAGTAACCAATCATTTTTTCAGAGTAAGACAATTCCTTGTTCATAATAGCAGTTGGCTCATGTTGTAGAAAGTGGCAAGATCTAAGTAGGGTGTACACGATCTTTATATGTGTGTCTCTTCTGTATATTTAATGGGGGTTGGGGAGAGGGACCTGTAACTCCATTATACATTTCTTATGCTTTCTGTGAGGTTCATTATTTCCAGTTACAAATGGGGTTGTCATTAAAAGGCACCCTGAATTGTCAGGTGGCCCCCTCAGAGGAAATGCTAAGCTTGGAACTTGGGGGAGGGGATAGGTAAAGCAGAGTGGATGGGGCGAGTGAGAAGGGGTAGAGAGTGGAGCCAGATGACATCAGAGGTGACATCAGCAGGTGGAAGATGATGCAGGTCGAGCAAGTAGCAGGCGATTGGCTGAGGGGAGTAGCTTAGGCATAGGTCCTTTGGGGTCCATGAGGGGTTTTTAAGCCAGTACACAAGGGAGTTCGCTCTCTTTCTGCTAAGATTCTTGTTTGACTCACCCACCCACCCAATGGGAAGCAGTTAAAGGTGACAAAGAGAGGTAGGCAGTAATTGGTTGTGGGGCCACAGAAGAGCGGCAGCTCAATTGGTGGGGTGGTGCATGTGGTGCAGGTTGAAAGGCAACCTTGTAGGAGGGCAGCTAGGCTGCCAGAGAGAGCAGTGGGAAAAGAGGCCATGGACGGCCAATTGGTAGGGCAGCAAGTGGTCTGGGTGATAAAAGGGATGATGGGTATGGGAGGAAGGGAGAAAGGGTGGAGGGGTGGAGGGTTATAACTGGGTAAGGGGGACAGTTATGGGAGGAGGAGGGTAGGGCAACATGGGCTGGGGTCAGCAGCACCCAGACATGGAGTAAAGGGGGTGGGGGAGGGGGAGCTAGAGGTACTCAGGGTCGGATCATTGCATACGGACCTAGGAAAGGAAAGGAAGTCAAAGAAAGTAGTGGTGATGGTATGGGATGCTGGATCAGGCATCTGGGTCCCAAGTAGAAGGAAGGATAAGCAGAAGGACAAAGAGGTTGGATGGAGCCTGAGGAACCAAGGAAAGAAGGATGGACCAATTGTTGACAGAACAATTGACTGTAAATAATGTACACTGAAAGATTTTGAAGTGAATGTAAATCAAGATGTATAAAAAAATATTGTTGCCAATTGAGCACCAAGAAACTGAGTAAGTGTGAATTATTTCTGAAAGTGGTTCAATTGACAAGTGTATACATGAAATATCTGTTGAATGCTACTCCTGCAGACCTTGCTTCATTCAACTATTTAATGCAAGAATTTCTAGTTCTTTTATCTACTCATGTAATGGAGCTTAGAGTGGAGAAGAGGTAGAAAACTGCCTCCCCCCCATTAATAGTTGTTAAAGTTCACTTACAATTAGTTGATTAAACAAACAGCATTTACCTTATCCTTTGGACGAGATCTGAAGTTTTACAACTACACTGGCCATAATATGTGTGCACCTCACCTATACCTCTTGACTACATGTCAAATTAAGTTGTATACCTCACTGAGGTGTACTTAATTAGAATTTTTAGATGAACATTACTAATCTTTTCTGCATAAAGACTATTTTAATTTGTCAAAATGATGCCCATCAGCCAGATCCTGGATATTTAAAAGTAAAAAAAAACTGGCATAGAAGGTACAGTAGATGATAACATTATTCTTCCCTATAACATTTTCAGATCTGCATCTAGTTATAAGGGCTACTGATGTACATGTCTGTTATACCCCTCTTACATGTAATACATAAATAACCCTTCAGAAGCTGCATCCTTGAAATTCAGCTTTTTCAAAACACGGTTGTGTTGTTTATTGAAACAGATAGTTTTCAGAACATTATGTGACTTATATAAGCTCTACATTATACCTCAGAGCTCACAGCTCACATTTATTCCACCACAAATTCCATTCTACTTGACTCCTTATCACAGTACAATGAGTCTCTTGCATTTAGAAAGGTCAAAAGAAGGCCACCAAGCCTTTTGTTTCTTTAGACTAAATTAGTTATCAAATTGAGTATAGCCATATGGGATTCTTAGCAGATAATAACAAGCAGTTTCTGGAAAATGGTTTAAATGATTGCTGTTTCTCGTAGAAAAAGCATTACAACATTCTCCTGTATCATCATCGTTGTATTTAACCTTTTTTCACTAATCATTTCTGCCATGTCTCATTAGATGCAAAATAAACAATTATATTGTACACTGGTTTAAAATTAGTTTACAGTTCATAAAGCACCAGTATTTGTTCGAGGTAAACTAAAGATCAACATACATTTTTCAGTAGGAATGTATTTGCAATAAAAGTAAAATCAATACATACAGTTTTCTTTTTTATATTTTCTCTTTCCTGAACCTCTGAGATATGTTGTTTTGAAGTTTGTAGAAGTTCCTCTTAACTTGCCATGCCCATTAGCAACAAATTGAAAATGGATAGCTGATGCTGTGCTGCTTAAATGGGAAGTCTGCCATAGTTTCACACCAATATTTTCCCAGCTCCTTATGTGTAACCTTTGTGTGCCTCCTCCAATTGCCAGCAGTCCTATTGCTGTCTAAATCTAGACTAGAAATAAAAACATACAGCCCCCAGAAGTTATCAATATGTTTGTCCTCCATTTTACCACCAAAGTTGCTGGAGGATGATATCATCAGAGCAACAGATAATGGTGCTGCACTAAATGCAGTTCCACCAGTAGACCAAACCCACAATGTTTGGTTCCCCGCTTGAGTAATGGAGGAACCCTTTAAGTGTTGTGCGCATCCTGGAGTGCAGGTCTAATAGGGACTAACACCATGTGAGTGTGAAGCAGCACTGATTTGAGGTATATACAGTATTCATATAAGGAAGTGCCTGTATGTGTTGTGTTCCTGTTTCTGTTAGCAAAAACAGTTTATCCAATAAATGACTTTGGGTGCAGCAAGAGTTTTAACTGGTATTATACCGCTATTGTATTATGTTGTGTGTGTTAGCATTCTCTGTTTTGATTGACACCAGCAGTGAGAAACAGTCTTGCAAATATGCCCCTTTCCCTTTGTAACTAGGCAGACAGTGATTGGATGGCTGCTGTAAGGCAATAAAGAATTCAGCTATAACAAGGAATAGGTGACCAGGAAAGCATCAGCTGCAGCATATGGAAGAAGGGTAATCTAGTGGTTAAAGCACAGGCACAAGCACTGGGGGACTCTGGTTCAAATCCTACTAGAGTCCCTTACTCTCTAACCCTTAAGAATTTCCACTAACCTCCTTGGAAACTGTGATGGCTCCTCAGGTCCATGACATTAAAAGTGCCCCACTTCCCATTATAAATCATTAGCAGTGATGTGAGAGCTATAGCACTTCACTTTCAAGGGACTAAGGATAAGCTGTGGCAGCCCCCCTGCTTTGTAATGCCAGCATTTGAAGTAGAATGGTCCTCACAAATCAGATGCTATACCTCAACTATTTTAGGCAAAGAAACTAATCAGTCTCAGTGTTTGTGGTGCTCTGTATTTGCTTAGCTCACTCCTCCCATGTCATATGCATTCTGTATCTTGGTATGTCCAGTCAGAAACTCAGATTTAAGGAGCATTTTAAATGTAAAACAACACACTTTATAAAGTAAATGATCTAGCTCTCCACTTTCAGGCTGCTGAAAGGGGATGTGTATAATTTGGACTTTTGTGATCCTTTGGTAAACTGCCCAGGCACACCTTGTAATGAATCTTCTCAAGGAAGGTCACCTGGTTCAATACAGAGTGACTGATTGACTGCTCGATTGATTGGTTGATTGACTGATTTAGTCTACTGCTCTCTACAACATGTTATAACAGTCTCACAGAGAGAAATGACCAGTACAAAGTAACAGATGTAGTTTTCTGTGAATGAAATACTATTAGATGTATTATTTGCTCTACACATACAGTATTAAGACTACAAGTACTTCTCCCTGTATGAGTTGCAAGACAGAACTGCCTTAAGCCATTGCAAACTTACACTAAAATCAGGCTAGACTGCATTGAGACCTTTGTGTTTATTCTGCACTGTTGCTGCAGTGACATTAAGGGAAAGGAGGGGCTGTATTACAAGTGACTTATTTAAATGTAAATGGAGGCTTGCTTGACATTTTACTACATTGTGTCAGAGCCTCAAACTCTAGATAAGTGTTGCAACAGAAGAAATGGCTGATTGACATACTGTATGTACAGTACTTGATGTAATGTATAATGAATACATCAGACAAGGAGTCTTCTCCTTTACGAAAGGTATGCAAGAACCATTCTAACACATTTACAGTATAGATCTAGTTTGTTTAATCACAAAGTAACCTCAAAGCAAGAGAGTTAAAAAATTGGCAATGACAGCCTTCTTTATTGATGTACACAATTAATTACAAACTTAGTAATCAAAGCTGTTTTAGACACATCTTAGGACATTAAAAATATAGAGATGAGTAATCTATGGATGTCAGAAATAATCTTGTTAAAACAAACCACAGTAAATGATGACATTTCTTTGATTAATAAATATTGCTGCATTAAATGAACATTTAAAGTCGTTCACATCAAAGTTTTGTACATTTTACAATGCAGTCCATTTTAGCCCCTGAAATTGATCCCTTCTATTCTTTTTTGTTTTAATTCGGTTTATATGGTTTCTTCAATCTTATATTATCAAGAAAAGGTTTATGTTTTGTGGCCTGCAATAAGTCATAATGTTTTAAGTGTCCCATGAGGATGGATAGCAGTTTCAGATGCAAGTTCATCTAATGAATAAGAAAAATTACTGTATGTTAAGAATTGTTCATCTAAAAAATCTTCACAAAGGAGGGATCTCTAGTAGAGATGCAGCAAATTATAAATCCGCCCTCGAAGTGGATGCAAAGTGACCACTTTGGCCCATGGAGCACAACGCGAAGTGGACCTCATGAAGTGCTCACTTCGCCTTATCATTACCATGCCACTTCGCGTTCCCATTATACCTTAACACGAAGTAAGGCAAAGTGAAAAGAAAATAGGCACATCACATGGCCTGCAGTACTGTAAGTCACATGCTTTAGCCAGGCAGGAAGGAAGTGAGTCAGAGAAGTAGTTTCACTTTTCCCTTTGCATTTGTACAGGGTGAAAGCAGAATTGTGAGAGGACAGTAGTTTGCTTGTATCTCAGAGTCGTTTCTTCTCACTGCTATTTCAAACAGCTTTTGTAAAAGCTAGTTTATTTAGTGTTTGTATTGTGTCAGTGTTTTCTTGGTTAGTGAATTTTTTGTATAAGTTTTGTTTTTGTTTTGTGTGTGTGACTGTGTGTGTGTGTGTGTGTGTGTGTGTGTGTGTGTGTGGTCCCGTGGACCCAGGAGGATGGAGGGTCAGGTTGGAGTCTGGGAAGACGAGTCACTGGCACATGGGAGCATTAGGAGAGGAGGAGTGTGGACCCATGGGGGGGGCGGTCGTGTTATGTTGGACCGCTCCAGATTTCTGGCCAGTATTGCTTCCCCCACGGAAGCAAACGAGCAGCAGCAGCAGCACCAATGCCACCGGCGGCTGTTGCTCGTCCACCTTCTCCACCACCACCACTAGTAGAAGCTGTTGGAGCTCCAGCAGCATCCCCTCCACCACCTCCACAACCACAGGAGGTGGCCCTGGCAATAGTGGGTGGTGGTGGGACTCGTGCCTGCCAAGTGCATACTATATCTGGTCCCCCCACCGCAGCTCCCCAGTGTGGGAGCTTTTTAATTGTGTGGCAGGAGACAGCACAGTGCTGCAGTGCCATGTGTGTGGTGTGCTGGTGCCCCATGGTCCCACGGGACACATTTGGGGACAGGCGGCCAGCGCACCCACATGATGAATCACCACAGGGCAGAGTGGCAGGCTGCCATGGAAGGGGCCATGCGTCCACCTGCTGGCCCTTCTGTGGCAGTGGCTGAGGGTGCTGCTGGGGTGGGAGATGTGCCTCAAAGCAGTCACCACCGCAGCAGGAGGAGGAGGACTACATCAGGTGTTCCACCATCACCACCACCACAGCCACCAGTACCACCCTGTCCGCCACCAGCTCCACTACCTGGATTACCCACTGCAGTGGACCCCGGCACAGTCCTTGTTAGCCAGTCTGACCTCCTACTGGTGTGGGCAGCACTGGAGGAAAATAACAAGTGTTTGATTAATTTGGAGCAGCAGTTTACCAGAGTGGAAGGGCAGCAGCAGCAAATACTTTCAGTGCTGCACCTGCTGCGGACCACCATGGCATCCCATGGTCATAGTAAGTCCAGGTATAGTTTTCTGCCCCCCCACACCCACTCCAAGCCCCTGACCCCACCCCACTGCTGTTTTGTACTTTTGCTGTATGTTTTTTGTTTGTTATTATTAAATCACACATTTTCCCTTCCGGGGAATCTTTCCTGCACCATATAATGCAATACATTTTTTTGAAAACAATGCGCAAATGCATTACAGTGAGTCATGTGACAGAGGAATTCCCATTCTGAAAATCTGCCCACATTCTGCCTCCCTTCTCAGCAACATTAGTACATGATGGCAGGGAGAGCACGTGTGCATGCTCCGTTCCTTACAGTGAATATCGGAATGTGCAGGTTTGCGAATGTTTCTTTATGTTAATGGTCAGTTTGTTGTGAAATGTGTGGCCACGTTTGCAGTAAGAAGAGCCTTGCTAGTGGAAACATCCCACATTTCACCACAAAGTGAACCTTATAACATTAGGAAACATTGGGATAGCTGCTGGACATTCAGTATAGTGGAGCATGCACCTGCGCTCCCCCTGCCATCACGTCTTAACGTTGCTGAGGAAGTGTGGCACAAATGTGGGTTGCTTTTCAGATTGTTAATTCCTCCATCATGTGACTCACTGTAATGAAATTATGGGTGGTTTTCACAGATATATATTGCACTCTGTGGAGCAAGAAATATTCCAGTGGTAGTAATGCTCTCATATAAGTATGTGCATCACCATAACTATAAAATGTGGTGACTGTCTGTAAAGTAGCAGCACAACAATCTGTTGATAACTCTGACCTATATTTTTTAATGCTATGCTGCAGCTTCCTTTACTTACATCCTGACTGACTGGAATGGTATGATAATTTGCAGTAGTTGAGCATGCTGTACTACCTTTTTTCATGTGTGAAATAATGAAACGGGCATTCCTTTTAAACTGGTGCTGCTGACAGTAAGTGTGACCAGGTCTTTGTTATTGTTTTCCTCTGCTTTTCTTCATCACATCAAGTAGTTGTGATATATAACTTCTGTTGTTAACTAACAGTTATGCATCAGTCAGTGTTTTATATGACACTGGCGGAACAATAGTTATTGAAAAGCAGCTGCAAATAAATACAAAACTGGTTGGAACAGTATTGGAAGATGTTCTCATTTTGTTTTCATACATGAAAAAAGTAGGAGTAAGAGAAGCAGACATAAATTGCGAGAAGAATCGTATCATTCAAGTCACTGACAACTCACACATAAGTAGTGGTGGCTGTGGCAATTTAAAGTAGCATAAAAAAAGTACAGTTCAGAACTGTGAGGACATTCTTGCAATGCTGCTTTAACTGTAACAATGTCACTAAGACATCATGACTATGAGCTCACAGCAACAATCACAGAACACACAAAAGTGGCACAGAGTCCCCAGATTTTTTCTGCAGGCCCACAATGCATCCTCCTTGTGTGCAGAAAATTGACAAGTGGTAACGAAGTGAAAAGAGACTGTTTCAGCACATGCAAAGTCCCCCAGAAGTAATGACGTACTCAGTCATGCATGCAGTGGTGGCACACAGTCTCCAGATTTTTTCTGCAGGCACACAATGCATCCTCCTTGTGTGCAGAAAATTGACAAGTGGTAACAAAGTGAAAGGAGACTGTTTCAGCACAGAGTCTCCCAGAATTAATGGCACACTCAGTCATGTGCACAATGGTGGCACAGAGTCCCCAGATTTTTTCTGCAGGTCCACAATGTGTCCTTCTTGTGTGCAGAAAATTGACAAGTGGTAACGAAGTGAAAAGAGACTGTTTCAGCACATACAAAGTCCCCCAGAATTAATGGCACACTCAGTCATGCGCCCAGTGGTGGCACAGAGTCCCCAGATTTTTTTCTGCAGGCCCACAATGCATCCTCCTTGTGTGCAGAAAATTGACAAGTGCTAATGAAGTGAAAAGAGACTGTTTCAGCACATACAAAGTCCCCCAGAATTAATGGTGCACTCAGTCATGCGTGCAGTGGTGGCACAGAGTTCGCAGATGTTTTCTGCAGGCACACAATGCGTCCTCCTTGTGTGCAGAAAAGTGAATCATCTCAACTGGACTGAAAGGTGCCAGTAATAGTAATCTTGGTAAGTATATATGTGTGTATATATATATATATAGATATATGGTTGTGTATTTTGTAGGTGATGATGAGGGGGTTGAACTTGACATGGACATGTACTCATGCTAATGTTCTGCATCACACAGGTGACTCCGAACTGTTGCTGCGCACCTTCCAGTGCTCAATGAGAATTTTTTGCACTTAAATGGAAATGGATAACTCTCAAGCACATGAAGGTAAGTATTTTTTTTTTGGGGGGTGGGGATCACATTTTCAGTTTTGTCTGTAATGGTTTCTTATTTTTTTACTTCTTCATGGATTTCATCAGCATCCTTCTGGAGTCCGGTTATTAATGATGGTCATGGTCATCGAATGAAATGACTTCTGCATGTTGCATGTGTGCCCAAGCTCGGGTCGGGGAAGGGGTGTGCCTGATGTTGACAAACTTTTTGGGATAATGCCACTTTGACAGAACAACAAAGTATCGCAAATTTTACTAAAAAAAGAAATTAATGACTTCTTAAAAGTTACAACTTCATTGTCATGTGTCCCTTCCTGCTTCTCAAATCTCAATTCCTATTGTCAAGTTACATTTCAGAGACACATCTTGTCAACTACTAAGGCAACCTGTTGCTTGCAATATTTGCAGCAGTCTTTACAAAGCAATGAAATGGATTTAAAATACTGCAGTTAAAACCTGCCAACAATAACCACATCATCTTCCTTATAAAGAAAACTGCCCTCACAGTCATGGATGTCTGAAGTCTGACCACTGGGAAATTCTTTCTCCTTTGTGTCATCATCTTCGTCAGTGGTGGGCCGTTTCAGGCAGCCACTGCCAGTGCCACCAGGATGGTCCATTTCCACATCAGCAAGACCACCATAACTAGGCCAGGGTATGAATACTGAGGTTGCAGTCTGTGCTGGTATATGCCTCTCATTCATTTTAATGAATGTTAGCAAACTAACATTTGCAGGAGACAGGTTTGTCCGACGATCCCTGACTATTGCACCTGCTGAGCTGAATACCCTCTCAGCACTTACACTGGAGTGTGGGCATGCGAGGTACTTCAGTGCCACTACAGTCAGCTCTGGCCATTCACTGACCTTTCCACTCCAGTACAAAAGAGGATCTTCACTTATTGTCAGATGCCTGTTTTCAGACAAATATGACTCAACCACTCTCTGTGCCACAGTAAGTCCAATTGTTGATGCATCAGCCAGTTCCCCGGAATCATTGATTTCACAAATACCCACTTGGGACAAAGCCTCCCAAAGCGGGTTGATGCCAACCACTCTGGGTGACAGACCACCAGGAACTACAGTCCTCTTTCCCTTGCATGATATGCTGGCTGGTCCTCCAGCAACACCTTCTGCTGGATTATGCTGCTAAGGTTTGCAAACCTTGGCACGTGGCTTCTGTGCCCCATGAACCAAGCGAACCAGTTGACCACTGATATTTTTTACCTGTTCAGGCCCTCCTTCCAGTACTGATGCAATTCCACATTTGTATCGTGGGTCCAGAATTTTTGCCATGGCAAAGCTGTCACAACACTGAATGCTCACAATGTGATGTTTGTGGTCGAATACTGTCAGCATGTGTTGCAGCAACATACTGCTACCACCATCTCCGGCAACATCAAGGCTATGCTGTACATTCACCAATGTCTGCCTCAGCACCTATAGCAGTGGAATTGATTGGCTAATGGAGGCAGACTCGCCATTCATTGCCTGTGTGGCATGTTCAAAAGGCCTCAAAATTGTTATTACAGAGTCCATGAGGCGCCACTGTTCAGTCGTCGTAGACATGGAGGCCCCAGAACTGTCACAGCTAGTGTGCATAACAAGATATTCTATGATGGCTTTGTATTGTTCATACAACCCCTCTGCCATGTATAACATGAGTTCCATCGGGTGACAACTTCCAGCTTCAAGTGGTGCTGAGGCAGGCTGTTTTGCATCTGCAACTGCCGCAGCTGGTCACAGGCCTTTCCAGATCTTGAAAAGTGAAAGCTGATATGTCGTGCAATGGTCAGCATTTCCTTTATGTCACGGTGCTGCAGAAACTCCTGAACCACAAGATTTAAACAGTGGGCCATGCATGGATCATGAAAAAACCCACCATTCGTGATGCATTTCACCACATTTGACCCATTGTCGCTTGCTATGAACCCAGCTCTCAGGGAAAGAGGGTTTAGCCATCTGTCAGTTTCAGTCAGTACCATGTCCAACATGTTCTCACTAGTGTGTGAACAGGTCACACTGTGTATAGCAATTGTTGCATGCTGGCAAATTCCTGGAAGATTGCTACCATGACAATCCACCTTCCTGCACTGATTATTCACACTACCAGCATCACAAACTACCCCAGCAACTGTGCCCAGTGTGCAGTTACACACAGATATGAACTCCCCATTGTTTTGCCACTTGTCCACATATCCATACTTAAATGGATGAATGGAGAGGAGGAATGCTGAAGGACATGTCTTTCTGAGTCTGAGACAGTGCGGAACAATTTGCGAACAGCACGGGTAGAAAAGTATGTCCTGGATGGGACTTTCCATTTTGGACAGGCACCGGCAGCAAACAGCCGGAACCCAGAATTCTCTAGAAAGGAGAAGGGCAAAAGATCGATTGCCAGTATTTCCACTACAGCAGCATTAAGTTCACGTGACACTGTATGATTGGGGGTGTACTTCAGCTTATGTGCAAAAACACTCTGTAACGTGGGCTGACTTAAACGTTTTACACAGGGTGTGTTGTTGGTCACAAATGGTTGTTCTCTGTGATGAATGGCATTGGCAGGGGGTGGAGTGTGAACAATTGATGAAGACGGTTACACAGGTGATGATGACAAACCCAGAAATGATGTCATTTTTCCAGATTTCCCAACCGGGGTTGTTGTACCACTTGCACTAGACATACTGCATTCACCACCACCACCACCACCACAAAAACTGCTACTCTCACCAGCACTAGACAACATTTCAAAGTGATTATGGTCCTCCACCTCATCATGCCAGTAGTAATCCTCTGCTCTTATTACCGTACTACTGCACACATTTAATTTCCTACTGGGCTTAACAGTCATAGAAGGGGATAACATGCTGGCTATGGTTGTCGGTGATATGGGTGAATGCCCCAGTGTGGTATTAGCTGCCAGCTTGTGCTGGGTCCACAGAGCCAAGTGTCTATTCTTAAGATGTGTATGCTGTCCTCCTGTCCCAAGATGGCTCTCCTTTTTACCTCGACTCACACGCACATGGCAAACCTGGCAGATTGCAACTGAATCATCATTTGCATCTTGAACAAAAGAATCCCAAACAAGGGACTGTGATGCTCTGCTTTTAACATGTCCATGATGATGTGGCTTATTTAAGTCTGTTATTTTAAGCACTGAAGTGGGGGGCACATGATGTTTGTGGCACTGCACACCTGGACTGCAACTGACCACCACGACTACTATCATATTGAGTACTGGGTCATCATCATCATCATCATCCTCTAAAACTGGTAAATCACAAGTTTTTACGGGGGGGGGGATTCCTGCAAACAGATTCAGAAACAGCCACTTTTAATTTCTTTTTCTCTGGTTCCCAACTGGGGTCAATTACGTCATCACCATATTCATGAACATCACTGTCACACACATCCACATCTTCTGCTTGGATGCTAACATGTGGACTGTATGTTGCAACAACAGCAACATCGTCATCATCATCATCAGCATCATCACATTCATCATCAGCATCTACACCACCACCACCTGATATTTTTTCACCACACTGGGAATCACTGCATGGAAAATGAGTGACGTTAAGTGCCACGGTGGATGGAATATCACATTGTATGCTATTGTTGACATGATCATCAGAATCAGGTTCAGTTAATGGGATGTCACTGGGAAGTATGACATCATCTACGCTGTCACTCACTTACACTGTTTCACACTCAATATGTTTGGATACGGTACACTGGTCAGAATTAGAACTTGATGCAACAATGTTAATACTACCTCCACCACCACTAACACCAGTAACACTAACACCACTGGCTGGGAAAACATAATCTCCTTCAACTATCAGTGAAGCTATGATTGGGCTGTAAAAAACATTGCAGGAGAAATACCTTTCCTCACATCAACAATGCACTTCTCCATCCGTGTACTACTACCACGCCCACAGACCCTCCTACTGCCAACATTTGCCATGGCCAGAAACAGCTTTACTTGCACATCTCTTTGTAGGCACTTTGGGAGATCAACCACAAATATTATTACCAAATTCAGATTTTGATACGTTCACTTTCTGACTGGAGGGTAGCTACTTGCTAGCTGGATGTGAATCAAAATAAACAACTGTGGCTTCAGCAACAGATTAGAGACTACTGTGTTGTGACACTGTCACAGAATTAAAACAACTTCAGTAACCAGAGGTGCTGATGGGGTCACAAAAACAGTCCAGTCTGGTAAAAAAATACCTTTTCAATGTGGGGTGGGGGAGCACTGAATACAGACAGTACTGATTTTTACGGCACTACAAGCAGCAAAACTAAGAACAGAGAACACGATCATAGTACAAAATCAGGCAGCTGCAGAGGATAGCAGGTTCACACTGCTGCGTTTAGTTGCACTTACACTGATCTGTGTGTCACAAATTTTAAAAGGTGTATTATATTTGATGCACGCAACACTGCACATGCAACACAGAACACTTTGTGTACAATGCTGAATGAGGAATGCGATGCAAATGCAAAAGTTCAGTGTACTCAGTGCCACGTAATGTAAATTTGTAATTTAAACAACCTGACCTTATGAAATGCTGCACCACATTCACACAACGAGCAGCAAGAAAATGTGTACTATCACTGACAATTTTACTATGTGTACAGTAACACAGTCAGTTATGTAACAAAAATATTGCCAAAACACAAAGAAATCACTAGTTCTCCAACTTAAATTTACCTACACACGGATACGCCCCTCCTCCACACAGTACACTTCACTGTCTTTCACCACACACAATCAATGTTGTAAATTTACATTCAAAATCCACACACGAACAAAAACGCTCAATGATGTGAGCACAGGAGGGTTTCCTACAATCTATGAACTACAATCGGATCCCCAAAAAAGGCAAAAATGCTTTTTGAGCAGCTTTTAAAAGATTCCTACAGACAGCTGTCAGAGCACACTGTCTCCTACTCCTTCCTACTCATACTACCTCAAACTGAGGCTGTGCAGATCAATATAGAGCCCATGTGACCTGAACTCCCATGAATCACTGCAAAATCCACCTTCAGAGCTCAAAAACAAGGCAAAGTGAGGCGAAGTGAACTGCCATCAAAGTACTTCTCCTTAAAAATTGAAAGAGAAGTGACCAGTGGAGGCAGAGTAACTCAAAGTCACTATTTTCAATGCACTTTGTGTTCCTCATTATAATGTGAAGTACTCCACCTAGCATTGTGGAGCACTCCGCTAATCTGCCTTTGTTCTGCGAATCACTGCGTGGAGCGGATTGAGCCCACTTCACCCACCACTAATCTCTAGCAGTTTTCACCTTCTTGATCATTATTATTATTATTGCTCCCCTTTCTGTAACTGCAGCTATTTCCTAGTCATCTTTTTGAGCTCAACCCCTTCCATTCTTACTCATTTCTATAAGAATTGTACAATAATTCATCTATCTATCTATACATAGACATGCAGATAGATAGATAGATAGATAGACAGACAGACCCACAGATAGATAGACAGATATATTCTTTGCAAAAAAAAAAAACCTTTGTTAATGGATTAGTTAGGCTGCAGATTAAACTGACAAAAACAGGAAAATGTGGTGTTAGGATAATGAGCCCTATCACCCCACTCCCACCCTGCAAGCAGCAAAAGGAAAAACCATCATGGTTTTGCTTGTCCTGAATGATCACAAATTAGGCCTGAGGTCTTCCTTGGGATTATCAGCCCTAATGCTCCCCCATTCCATCAGCAATAAAGCTGAGACATGCAGGCCACATGAGAATGGTGTAAGCATTAGGGCTGATAATCCCAAGGAAGATCCCAGGCTTGATTGCAAAGAGTCAGGACAGGCAAAACTGTGATGGTTTTTCCTTTTGCTGCCTGCAGGGTGGGGGTGGGGTGTTAGAGTTGGAAACCCTAACACCACATTTCCCTACTTTTTTCAGTATAATCTGAACCCTAGCTGGTGCATTAACGATTTTTTTTTTGCAAAGAATGTCCTTCATTTTTGAGATAGTATCATATCCTCATCACGTGCACTTATGTAGGTAGGTGCAGGGCCCCTGGGCCCTGTGCTTCCATCCCTCCATAGATGCACACATCCATCTGGATGTAGGAGGACATAGTCATCTGGGACATGCACTTTCATGCCTCCAAAAAGCAATTTATGTGCTTGGTTGCAGTAGGTTGTTTTTTTTCTGGGTTCACGTCAAAGGGAAAAATATATTAAGATTGCCTCTTAACTTCCAGTGACTGATTATATATATGGGCAAAACTCTCTTTCTCATTTGTTTGCCCATATATCAGAAAATTGACAGTTTGTTCTGGAATTTGGTATAGCTGTAGTGGAAGACTACAGTATGTACACCTTTGATGAATTTTTGATGATGATCAGACTTTTGTTGTGGATTTGGTACCATGGTGAAGATTGAAGGTAATTTTGGGGTGCACTGCATATCACCTGAATGTTTATGGGGCAATTACAGTATATGGTAGAGATGTAGTGCTCACTGTCACCTTATTATATATGCTTTGCCCCTGAACTCCAATTACTGACAGACTTATGGCTTGTTAAAGTTGCAATGTTATCCTATGGGAATTCAGATTTTTTTTTTATTATTATGGTTTTTTATGTGGACCCTACATTGTTTTCAGGGGTGTTATAGTTTAGTCTTGTAGAACACATTAAGAACTTTCTTTTGATACAGAGATTATCCATTAACTACAAATATCGACAAAGTTATGGCTACAGTAGCTAAAGTTAAAATGTGGAAAAAAACTATGTCGAAATTCTTTTTTCATATGAAGGAATCTTTTTGCATGAGAACGACACAATCTAACAAAAAAAGATTCCTTCATATGACAACAGAATGTGAGGAAAAACCCAAGTCCAAATTATTTTTTCTTATGAAGGCAAGCTTGTTTTGTATGGCTGATTCTTGTTTCATATCGCCATATGAAGCAAAGAAAATTGTCTCAAGAAAAATATACTAAAATGTGTTAAAAACATGTTTCTAGGTCATTTTTCAAAAAACTAACTGCAGAATACACCTAATGGGATACTAATTAGCAAGATACGTGTTCTGGTGTGTTTCTATGATATAATTTTAAGGGTTTTGAAAATAGTTTTTGAGAAAATGGAAAACAGATGGTGGCCACAATAAAAAATATTTTTTTCTCACAAAAAAGATTACCCCCCAAAGCAGAATCTTTTTTTGTGTGGGTCAAATTCTGTTTTTGTATAAAACAACGATCAAAAAGATCATACTGAGTGTGCTCAGAACCAATATTTCAAATCCTCATAACTCTGGAATTGATTGTTTTTTTTTCACCAAACCAGTGATATGCACCACTTGTGCCAAGACATTTCTACCCTGAAAATTCTGGTGAAAAATTCCAAACCATCTGGGCTCTAGGTAATGACAAAAAAAATAACAGCAAAAAAAACACATTTATTCACCTTTTTTGCTATCCAGATCTTGGAATCGACACATCTGACCAGAATAAAGCTTGACAAATCCAGACACCTTGTCCACAATACTGTGCATGGTAAATTTCTTGCAAATCTGTTGAATGGTGGCAAAGCTATTAAAGTGTAAGGTTAGTGGTTTAACATTAAATAGCCTACTCAACCCAAACTATAGTTGTACTACCATGCCACTATATATATATATATATATATATATATATATATGTCAAAAAACTCCATTTACTGCATCAGTTAGGGTTGTTCCACAGTAACAAAAGCAAGGAAATTCAGTGTTAGGGTTGAAAGCCCCCCTTGCACTCCCCCAGCCCGCCACCCCAACTGCTGATGTGGTGTGCATTGGGATCATCGGCCCTAAATCTCACCCCATCACATGTGAAAGAAGCTGAGTTAAAGGAGAATGGGGTGCGAGTTAGGACCAATGACCCCAATGCACACCCCTTTGGCAGTTGGGGTAGTGGGCTGGTGGGGTGTAAGGGGGACTTTCAACCCTAACACTGAATTTCCTCTCTTTTGTCACTGTGGAACAACCCTAACTGATGCATTAAACAGAGTTATTTTCCTCTAATTTCCCTTCTTTTTGAGAATGTGCAGTAGAAATAGTGAATGGAATGTGGTGGTGGGAGGCCACGCGGTTCCACCACGTGATGTCTTGTGAGATAGTAACGGTAACAAACAATAATGCCAAAGGAAACAGAAATGCAAGTGCATTTAGAAATGCAAACTGTAACACGCACGGGCATGGGCACGGGAACACAATTGGAAACATAAATGGTAATGACAACAAGAATGATGGAAAAAGAAAGAAAAACCCAAACAGAAATGAAAGGCTGGCCACAAATGCAAATTGCAATGTGCACAGTGGTACAAAGTGAAACAGAAACAGAAACAGTAGTGTAGAGACAAATGGTAAGAGTAACTTTATTGCAAACGGAAACGCAAAGGGTAAAGCACACGGTGCCATACACGGGAATGCTATCACAAAGTGGCACAGAAACACAAGTGTAAAGGGTACATGTAATAGTAAGTGGAGTGCACACCCTATTTTTCCCCAAAAGCTCCATTCAGAAAGACAGTGAAAACAAAGAATGTATGCAGAATAATGGGCATGAGAGCAGAAAATGAGCAGTCGTAACACTAAAATGCTAATGTCTCAGTAACTGTACGATGTGGAAATTTTTTTTTTAATTTTACATCATTCATGAGTTTCCTGACTAGCTTTTTGCTAAATTCCATATCTCTCACTGTTTTCAAGATACAAGCCCTGAAAGACACGGTGGATGCCACCTTGTCAGTCTATGGGAAAAAATTTCAATTTTGGAGTATCGTAACTTTGCATCTGTGCAATATTTTGTCACCAAACCAACAAAAGGCACATCTGCGAGATGTTGGCTGCCTTCCCTCCAAATGTCAGCCCAAAAGACCAACCTGATCTTTTGCAGCTGGGTGGCAAATAATTCCTGTCAGTTTGCCATAGCCTGGAAAAGTAGTGTCTTAATTTGTGAAAGCTTTCACAAAAATTTGCAAAGGTGTCACAGGTGCGACACTACTTTGTGACACTACATTTTCAGAAATTTGAAAAACATATTTATAGGGTGTTTAACCCAAAAATGAAGACATGGCTAGCATCCTCAGGGCTTGAATAGGTAAACACAAAAATAATTGTGTCCCTTGATGGTCCCAATTTTAAATGCCAAGCATTTCTGTGATCAGTAACTGAAAACAAAGTGGTAGATATGCGACACTACTAGGGCCATTTGCAACACTGAAAAGTGCATTTGCAAAAGTGTAGAACTTTTTGTTAACTTTTCCCTTTGACTTATAATGGGAACTTGTTTTTTTAATAACTTTTGAACCATTCAATAGTTGTTCACAAAATCTGCAAAAGGCACATTGGGGACCCCAGCACATGTTTTCTGAAGTTTTCAGACCAGTCACACAAACCGTGCAACCTGTAGGCGTGAACAAAGAATGTGCAAAAAAAGTAATTGTGCACATGAATGTTGCTTAATAACTCAGCAGCCGTATATCTGACCAATACGAAAGTTCTATGCTGCCAGTATATGCCTGCAAGATTTCAGGAAAATCTGTTGAATGGTGGCAAAGTTATTAAGGTGCAAAAATTCACCCTTTAACCTTAAAGGGCTACTCAACCCTAACTATGGTAGCACTACTGTGCTACCATTATACACACATATATATATATATATATATATATATATATATATATGTATATACAGTAGAGAGAGAGAGAACTAGAGAGAGAGAGATATTATAGGGGCATGATAGCACCCCTATAGTTAAGGTTGAGTAGGATGTTTAATCTTGAACCCCAATTTTTGCACCTTAAAGCTCTAGTGGGATTGGCAAAACAGCACAAAATTTAGCATTCATGATCCAGTGGAGTGAGTCTCAAGACATGAAAAGTTGTGTGATAGCATCTTGATTGGTTTTTGAGATGCAGAGTGCCAAACAATGAAAAAGGAAAATGTGGTTTCCCTATACATAACATTGTGTAGTTTTTGCTGTCCCTTACAGCCTAGATGATGTGTATTTTATTTCCTAACATTTTCAGGGTTGAAGAAACCTATGTCAAGGGTGTGCCTATGGAAGGTTTCCTGAAAAAAATTATTATAGGGTTTCAGAGTTGTAAGGATTTTTGAGTTAACTGACAATTGTGAACAGTAAAAAAAAACTATTGTGAGTGCTTATTTTCAGATTTACTTTTTGGTGGGGGAAAAAAACACCCAATTTTGTTTAAAAAAAAGTAGCAATTGTGTTAAAAAAAACAGATCATGACAACCACCATTTTCTTTTTTTTAACTCACAGACATTGAATATACATAAAAACATATTTTCAAAAACAAACACCTGAACCTAGCTAAACAGAATCCATGTAGGCAGATGCTGGTGTTTGTTTTTTGAAAATTGCCCTGGAAATAATGTTTCTGAGCATCTGATAATCTTGGTTGTCCATCTTAGTGAGAGGAGACGCTCATCCACATTCTCAGTATGAGAATAGTGGGACTTTCTTAAATACTGAAACCACAGCTGGACATTGTGCTGATAGCTTCAGTTCAGGCAGTGAGCCAATTCCCTGCTCTTTCTGTCTCTGTCTTTCCCTTTCTGTCTATTTGTCTGTCTGTCTAGCTATCTTTCTGTCTTTATATCTATTTGTCTATCTTTCTGTGTATGTGCCTGTCTGTTTATCTATCTCTCTATCTGTTTAGTTCTCATCTGTCTGTCTGTCTATCTATTGAATTATGTACTAAGGGGTCCATTTCTTTCTACTCCCCCTCTCTCCCAGGTCACCCCCCCTGAATGTTTATATACATTTTTTGATATATAAACAGACTGGGGTGCCCATCACTGGTGCCACTTCTCTTGACCCCCATCCCCTCCAGGTCTGCTGCTGTTCCTCCTATGTATGTGGTGGCATCAGGGTGCCCACCCCTGGTGTCAGCAAACATAAGACTGACATTGGGGTGCCTAATCCCCAAAGTCAGAATATCACTGAAATAAAGAAAACCTTAAGATTTTTTTTAGCATATTAAAAAAGAAAATGTCCCTCCCTGATCTGACCCCTTCACACACCCCACCCATCCACCCCAAACCAACCTTCCACTCAGTACCCACTACCTAGCACCCCACACACACCTTCACTCACCAAAATATGTCTCACAGCATAGATCTACTCTCTGACTGAAGACACATATTGCTGCTGGAACCAGTGACTGTTATATGAAAAACCCAGGTAAGTGCAGTTTAAAGAATACAGGAAATAAAAATGTATGTTTTTACCAAACAATATGTCCTGTCATTTATCTTCATTATGCAGGTGGGTGTTTAACAGTTAAACAACAGGTAAACTGTATGGTAATTCTTTCAATTTATGTTTTTGTAGATTTTGGCAATATGGCCATTTCTGAAGTCACTACCTGCAGCTTTCCAGTTTTCACATCTGCAAAAAGTGTGACTTAATTCTGATGTGACATTCCCCTTCGTGATCTGATGGTACTGCTGTCCTCTTGCAGAGCTTCCTGAGCCAAGCTGTCAAAACATTCAGGGCCCAATTCATAAAACCTTATACTGGACGCAAGGTGCCTGCTCCTAAAATATATGGTACAAGGTGCATCAAGCATCACAGAATGCCCTTTAGCTATTCACAAAGGCAACCTGCAGCAACCACAGGCTGCCTGCACCAAATGGGGCCTGTGCCACCCCTGTGCCCAGCTATGGGCTGCAAAAAGGTGCTGGGGGCATGCAACAGATGCAAGCTGCCATAGCCCCAGAAATGCACTTCACATACATCACCCAAAGGAAGAAAGTCTAAGTACCCTTAGACTGGTTAAAGCTGGAATAAGGGTACTTAAACAACTTCCCACTGTGTATGTTGACCTGCATGTGGCATTGTTCCATTGTCCCTCCTGCATGATCCGGATGTGGCCATCACCACATGTATAATGTAGGCCCCTCCAGCCCTGATTGTGCTGTTGTGGTATTTGGTCCAGGGTATCATGCCCCCCTCCTCGATTGTGCCACAGTCACAATGGACATACCATAACATGCCCCCGATCCACGATTGTGCCACTGACAAAATGCATACCAATAGGTGTTCCCTTCCCCCGATCCCTGATGATAATAATAATAATAACATTTTATTTATTAGGCGCCTTATCAAAAACCAAGGTGCCTTACAATTCATAAATAAACACACTGTAAAATATTAACACACAATAATAAAATAATAATTAAAAGAAAAAATACCAGATAATAAAAATCAGCTATTTCAATTTTCAAATGCCTGGAGCCACAGATATGTTTTTAAGGATTGTTTAAATCCCTCCACAGTTGTGCACTCCTGAAGCTGGCTGGGTAGAGAATTCCAAAGGGTAGGGACAGCATACTCAAAAGCTCTTGCCCCTGTTGTTTTCAAACATAACCTTGGAATCTCTTGCAACCCCTCATCGGCCGAGTGGAGAGATTGTCTGGGGCGGTAAAGAACCAGGAGCTCTTTCAGGTAGTCAGGATCCTGTCCATGTAGGGCTTTAAAAGTCAGTAAATCATCTTTAAAGGTGATCCACCACTGAATAGGCAGCCAGTGCAGTTCGCGTAGAACAGGTGAAATATGACAGGATTGAGAAGACCCCTTCAATAGCCGGGCTGCTGCATTCTGCACTAGCTGCAAGTGGCAGATTTCAACCTCAGGCAACCCTAGATAGAGGGATTTGAAATAATCCAAGTACAAGGACACAAAGGCATGGATCAGGGTAAGGAGATCTCCAGATGGAACCAGGTGCCTAATTCTGGCGATATTCCTAAAATGGTAAAAGGAAGATTCGACAACAGCCGACACCTGCGAATGCAGGATCAGCCCTTCATCAAAAATTACCCCCAGATTATGCACCTGTTTAGAAGCCGGAAGTAAGACACTGTTGAGAAAAATTCCCAAAAGTGAGCCAGCCCCCCGGCCCCTCTATCTGGCAACCTGGATCCACTAACAACACCTCTGTCTTTCCTGAGTTCAACTTCAGCCAGCTGGCATCCATCCACTCCTGGATTTCCTTCAGACAGTTGTTAAAGACTGAGACAGCTCCAACCTGGTCAGGTGTAAAAGACAGGTAGAGCTGGGTATCATTAGCATAGCAGTGAAACCTCAGCCCATACCTTTTTGTAATGTCTCCAATGGGGAGCACGTACACCACGAACAACATGGGGGAAAGCACAGAGCCCTGGGGAACTCCACAAAACAGAGAGATTGGGTCTGAAGAATAAATTCCTGATACCACTCTCTGTGTTCTACCCATGAGGAATGATATAAACCACCTGAGAACCATCCCTGACAGTCTGCAGATGTACTCCAGGTGCCCTAACAATACCCCATGGTCCACGGTGTCAAATGCTGATGAGAGATCCAGAAGGACTAAGATAGAATGACTCTTCCAAGCTTTCACCATCAGGAGATCATTGAACACCTGAACCAGTGCTGTCTCAGTACTATGTCTCTTACGGAAACCGGACTGGAGTGGTTCATAGACATCATGGATGGTCAAGTGGTCCTCCAGATGTGCTGCCACTACTTTCTCAATCACCTTCCCCAAAAAAGGAAGGTTCGAGATTGGTCTGTAGTTAACGTGGCAGTCTGGGTCCAAGGTAGCCTTCTTCAAGAGGGGTGTCACCACCGCTTCCTTCAGAGAGCTAGGAAACTCTCCGGATTCCAAGGAGCACCAGACTATCCATGCAAGGACTGGGCCTATGACATCAGTACAACCCAAAATTAGGGATGTTGGTCTGGGGTCCAAACTACAGTACATAGGGTGCACAATCTGGATGATCCGCATGACATCCATGAACTCTGGTCGGCTGAAGGTACTCCAAGAAAACCGAGGTGTAGTGACCTCAGACTGTCCCAAAGCAAAGCCCTTCGAGTGTGTCGATTGAAGTACTGGTCTGATGTCAGCCACTTTATTAGCAAAGAATCGAGCAAGCTCATTGCATGCTAATTGCAAAAAAGCTTTCCGCACCTGCAGACAGGCTGGGTTGCACAGTCTGTTAACAGTGCCAGAAAACTGAGTTGGTCAATTCTGAGCAACTGTAATCTCCCCAGACAGGAACTCTGCCTTCTTATGGGAGATTGCAGATTGATAAGCTTGATAATGGTCTATCAATCTAAGGTGGTCGGCATCCAGAGCAGATTTGCACCAACAACACTCTAACCTTCATCTCCGCATCTCCTTCAAAGTCTCATCATACCAAGGGGATTGAGAGCAAAGGGAGAGAGGACAAACTTGGACAGGAGCAATGGAATCCAGAGCCACCAAGATGACTGAATTATAGCCAGTCACGAGGGTCTCTGGGTCACTGCTTGCTAATGGAAGGGACAAGAGGTTGAGAACCATCAGTAGGCTATGCGAGTTAACATCTCGTAAAGGACAGTATTTAACCATCTCCACAGGGGTAGACCTATGAAGGGGAGTATTAAAACTAAACC
This sequence comes from Neoceratodus forsteri, assembly GCA_016271365.2. Lineage (NCBI taxonomy): Eukaryota > Metazoa > Chordata > Ceratodontiformes > Ceratodontidae > Neoceratodus > Neoceratodus forsteri. Next base: position 495,174,884 of record CM028135.1, on the reverse strand, counting down.
CTATGGTGTAATTATCGGACCACCCAACCGGTTCCACCCCCAAGTCAGAACTCTCAATCCATAGGAGAAAGATCAAGTCAAGGGAGTGTCTGTGTTTATGAGTAGCAGTGGTAACTACCTGTGTTAGGCCCAAAGAAATCATCAACTGGAGGAAATGCTGACCAAACTGCGAAAGTTCATTGTCGACCCAAGCGTTAAAGTCACCCAGAACTATCAGTCTGGATGACTCAAATGCCATATCGACAACGAAGTCCACCACTTCCTGAAGGAATTGCTTCTCATCACCGGGTGGATGAAAAATGAGAGCAATCTGACAACCTACAGTTGCTGCTACAACACACTCGTATGACTTAGTCTCCTTAACTAGTACACTCATGAGGTTAAGTTCTGTCTTGAAACAGACAGCAACCCCCCCCTCGGTCCAGTCTTGGGCGGTGTATCACCGAGTACCCAGTCGGTGTAAAGGCCTCCAAAATGGGGCCAGAGTTCTCATCCAGGAGGTCTCAGTGATGCATGCCAGGTCCACTGTCTCAACAAGATCTGCAATAATTGCAGTCTTGTTTTTAATAGACCTGGCATTGCATAACACTGCCCGAGTTGGACGAACCTCCCGAGCTGCCCAGACCACTGACCCACCATAATCGGTGGTGCCCTTGGGTATGGAAGCCAGACATGTAGGACCATGTTCTGAGTTCCATTTCGCCCAAGGGCGTCTCCTGGATTTCACCACCCCGATATGATGACCCCCCTCATTACCCCTCCACTGTTCAAAGCCTCCCACCTCCCCTCCACCTCCTACATATAATACCAAGTGCTCTACAGTGCTGGTAAACTACAAACTCAAGAGGAGGAATGGAAAAAGGGCGGAGAGCATAAAGAGTGGGGGGGAATAGTGCACAACTTTGGAGACCGACATCCATCACTATTCTCACAGCTCAATCCGTGTGCAAAATTCTCTGTAATCAATATTATTACAATTTAAAAGAGTTAAAATATAATTACTCCTTAATAATAAAAAACAACAATCCTCAGTTTAAACATTTGAGTCCAAGAAAATATGTATAGTCCAGAGAAGCTCCCACCTCCCCTAGACAATGCAACCAATACCTTCCCACTCCCTTCTTCTCTCACCAGAACTAAGTGGTAAGAACAGAACTTAAAGATAAACTGGAAATGAATCCAGTAGAGCAAAAAGAAATTGGGCAAAAAGCTTTCTAAGTTAGCCAGGTAGGCTCCCGCTTTCCTGGACGACAGTACCAAAACGTCTAGATACCGCTCCAAAGTCTTCTCTCACCAGAACTGGATTAATATAGCAGGACTTATAAAGTGCACAGTTAATAACTCCAATAGGTCCAGAAAAAGTCAGGCCATATACTTTACAACTGAGCCAGGGAAGCTCCCACCTCCCCTGGACAATGATGTTAAAGCTTCTAAATCCCAAGTACCAGGGTTAGACATCAAACTGTTAATAAAAGAAGAAGCAGTCTATGTCTAGGAAAGTAAATCCAACAGTAATATCCAACATGCACACACCACACTACTGGCTTTTTTCTAGTACTCTGCAAATCCCACTACAGTGGAAGGCAAGGACCATCTAAGAAAGGAACCATGGGGTGGCCGTTCTAGGTGCAAACACCCGCAGGCCTTACCAGCCAACCCCCCAACGATCTACAACTATGACATCCCGAGGGCTAAACCACCAAACTCAACCCGCAGGAGGCCTAGGGGAAACGAGATCAGCTCTCTGGTTCCGCTGGTAATCGTTGAGTCCCTCCTGCCTGGTCAAAGGAGATGGCTAGTGAGAATAACCCCGACCCAAGAGAGGAGCTCCCCCCATCTGTCTCAGTCCCAAATCCTTTGCTGCAATAAATGCACTCCTTTAGTGATCTGTAAAGATTCCACAAGAAAAGTCCACACTTGCCACAATACTTCGTTAAACAGCAGCTTTTTCACTGGTCCCACTTGAAATATTCTTTCCACGGCAGACACTAGGAGCAAAACCCGACTTCAATGTCCATTAAATATGGTTCAAAGCCCCGAGCTTAATCTAACAGTCAGCTCCTTCTCTAGCTCATCTCACCTGCCCTCTCACTGCAAGGAAGTTGCAGTGACAAATGGAGCTAATTCACAAATTCATTCCAAGGCCACTCTCAAGCTCGCAGAGCCAGTCGCTCCCAGGACAGTATCACAAACTCCAGAAGTCGACCGAGCCAAGCAAGTAAAAAAAGAAGAAACAGCTATTCTGGGGCTGAAAAATATGATTCACTGAACAAACTAGCAAAGTGAATCACAGGAAAACTCATTCAAAAGCCCGAAAAAGAGCGTTCCACTTCTCTAAATACCTCACTCATTAGCCCTATTTAACTAAACTAATAAATAAAACAAACCTAATAAAATAAAATAAACAAGCTAATAAATAAACAAGCAAGTACATAAAAAGCACATGGAAAAATGAACGGAAAAAACAAGCATCAAACGACACAGCCCTCAGTCGGCTCATACACTGCTGCCACCTTCACCTTCATCTGATCATGATGCCACACATGACATGGAAGACCGCCCATATCCTGGTGATCTAGTGGCTTCCCACCACACCAGCAGGTGATGCCCACCATGGAGACCCCCCATCCCGTAACAGAGTCAGCACCGGCACAGCCCTCCTCTCACCTCTGTGAACGGCACCAAATGCACTGTCCTTTTGACAGCTGTACTATATAGTGTACTCGCTTTGCGTACAATTTATAGTACAGCTGTAAACATGACAGCGCAATTGGCACCAGCTGGGGAGGTGAGAGGAGGGCTGTGCTGGTGCTGACTCTCTTACGGGATGGGGGCTCCATGGTGGGCACTGCCTGTGGGGGGACCACTAGATCACCAGGATATGGGGGTCATCCATGTCATCACAGGCAGCATTGGGGATCAGGGGCAGGGAATACCTATTGGTATGCCTTTGTTAGTGACACAATTGTGGATTTGGGGGAAGGTACCCATGGCTTGTGACCTGCACTGCCGGTGCACCCTCCTTTGGGTGTAGGGGCCCTGATTGTCGCAAGCTACAGGTCTTAGCTGCCAGGACCCTGCCTGTTGGTGAATTGGGTGCAGGGTCCCTGAGGCACCAGGCTTCGGTGCATGCTGCTATTTGCTGCAGCTTGTGCCTGACACAGCCCCCACTGAGAATTGGGCCCTCAGACACATGGGGTCCAATTCTCTAAGGGACCAGTATCTGGTGCAAGCTGCAGTGAACAGCAGCTTGTGCCAACACCCCCTGCACCAGGGACCCTGCACTAGATCCAGCTACAGGATGGGTCCTGGTGCCTAAGTGCCCACACATGCAGCAACCTCACCCATGCGTCACTCACCCAGTGCAGGGGAGAGGTTCGGCAGAGGCTCACGTGCAGTTGGTGCCAGCAGCGGTGTTGAGGGGAGGGATGTGTGGAGAGGGGTGTGCCAGCGCCAGCTCGGGGTATAAGTTGGGGAAGTGTGGGATGGTAGGTACCATCTGCTAGGTATGTGGGGTGGGGGTCACTAGACCACCTGGTAGGGGGCATGATGGCACTGTACCAGGCAGTACCAGGGGTTCAGGGAGGGTGGTCCCCTAGACCACCAGTAATGGGCATTATATGGGGTCAGGGGGTACTGGTGCACAGGTGCACAGCAGGGGAGAATAAGGGCAGGGGCCTGTCCACTGCACAGGTACACAGTGCCCAGCACATCCAGATGGTGAGTGTCACAGTACCCTTACGCCAGCCCTGGCAGGTCTAAGGGTACTTAGTAATCTGCCCTCTGGGTGTCCTTTGTGAATCTCACCTGTGGCATACTGGCAACCTGCCCCTGATGCAAGCCGCGTGCACCATGTAGTAGCCCATGTCTGGGTACAGGGGTGCTACCAGCTCATTTGGGGCAGGCAGCCTGCAGCTGACACAGGCTGCCTTTTGAGAACTGTGTCTGGCATTGTTTGCTGGCACAAGGTGCACCTTACATCATTCTTTGTGGTGCAAGCACCTTGTGCCATGCCAGAGGCTTTGAGAATCAGGCCTCAAGAGTATAAAACAAGCCGTGTTCATCCATTGTATTCTTTTGAACTATTTCTGATGGTTCTATGTCACAATGGAGCTCGCAGAATAGCGATCGCAGTTTAGGCAAGTGTACAACACCAAAATGTTATTACGGTGATGTACACTTGCAGTGACTAGAAAACCAGTGACTGGTTTTCTATGTTATGCGGGGGGCTGCACCCCCAAACCCTCCCCACTTAAGAATTCTCAACTCCAGGGAGGAATAAGTCAGGGTGGGGTGTAAAACATGAAAAAAAAATGAAAATTCCAACCTGACGCAAAAAATGATTGCACCCAGAACCAAACATGGCACCCTCCCAACCCTAGCCTTACATCTACCCACCATGCCACACAGCCAGCTCAGCAGCTGATCACTACACTACACCCACATACCCTCCCTACTCTTCCGCCCATCATGTGACGTGGTCCCTCCACCCCACACGTCTGTATGTATATATGGCAACATCCTGTCGCTGTACTCACCTACCCCATATCCAGTCGCTACCCTGCCAGGCAAAGCAGAACACAGCCACCGTGATTGAGTCGCCCTTTTGAAAGCACTCAGTTGCGGTCACCTTATTCACTGGATACCTCTTTGGACATTATTTGTCAGCTATTTACAATATATTATGCAGTAGTTGAAGACTTTTTTTGTTTTTTTTATTATTTATCTGAGCTTCATGGCATGGAAATGGGGGGTGGGGAGAATGCTTGCCACATTTCACCCTATCTACATGGAAACATAAATTAACACTGCTGCAAGTTTATTTTTCGTTTACTGTTTTCTTGCAGTCTATGCTAGGAGGTTTCACATTTCACACATTTAACTGTGTATCCTGAGATATGGCAGGAGCAATCATATGCATTCACTGTGGGAGGGAGAGAGCTACTTATAAATCTCAATTTTCTGTAGGAAAATAGACAGATGCAGCATCAGATACTGTATGTGAGGGGCAGGGGGGGTGAGGTCAATATGGACTGTTGTAGATTTCTTGCCAGAAAGCCATCCAGTGTCCAGCAAATAACTGTCTGAGCCCCTGATAGCAGTTTAAGAATGCAAGTTGTGATATTTGATTATTGTGTAAAAGGTGAGTTATACAGTGTGGTTTTGATCATTTATTTAAAATCATTTAGGCAAAAGAAACACTACCAAATTGCCATATATGCCTTGTCCTATTAATTATGGAGCGCATCTTTAAGATCTTTCCATTGTGTGTAGTGTTGCCACATCATTCATTGTGTTATGTTTGTTATCCATGGCACTCCAGACATTACATCATGGGTTTTAGCTCACCTGATAGCTTAGTGATGCACATACGGCCCAGGATGAAATTTTGCAGTATACCTTGGTCCCAGGAGTCCCTGTTCCCCAGTTCTTTCTTTGCATCTGAGAAGGCTACAAGAACACCAGGAGTCCACTTTTGTGTCCAAGAATGAATTACCTGAAGGTAGGCCTATTAACGTTTTGAACCACAGCAAATAATTTTCCTATTTACTAGTTTTTCCCTGCTGCTAGCCATTGGGCTGTTAAGCAGACTGCTTAATCCTGTTTTTCTTGTAATTGGATTATTGTTAGATTGGTTATTTAATTGACATTGTTTAGTCTAATTGGCCTCTGGCTCTGCCTGCTAGGCCTTAATTAGTTCCTAGCCCTCTTTAGTTCAGCAGGCATTTTAGCTGATTGTGTGTTTATTAGAGAAGTCTAATCACTGTTGTTAGTCAGATTTTTTTTACCTTTGGCATCAGCTACTTGCAGGTTTCAGCAGCAATTTATTTGAGAAAATGTATTTTGTTTTTTAGAAAAATCATTCAGATTGGCTTGTCGCTTGAGAAAGGATTATTCCCCTATTTATAGTGGCAAAGAAGTTTTGAGTATGTCCTTCCCCATGAGCGTGTTTGTGCCACATATGCTTTTTCGGTTTTGAATTTTGCATTCCTCCTCTCACTTCAGCTCACTCGCCAAACACGGCTCAACGCTCCTAAGCAGGGATGGCGGTGATGTAAGCTAAAACAATCACTTCAGGGGATGTTGAAATGAAGGGACACTGCCTGGCTCCTTTGCGGCTCTCACCCTTATAGCTCATGTGCACCTCGTGGATGTGCCTCTCCCCTCACAAGCAGAGACTGCAAGGCACAGCGTCCTGTCCTGGTTTGTGCTACACCCCTACTTAGTGGGTAGCGCACCTTACACACTCTACAAAAAATTCCCTTCTAAGGATTTGGCCCCTATTCTAGCAGTCCACTCCTGCACTAGCACTTGATCTTCTCCTTTTCTCTTATCCCCCATTCACTCAGGCCCCTTTACGCAGTGGTCTGGTGGTCCATGGGTGCTCTTCTCCACTATCGCCACCCATCCTCATGGTCACAACTCCCTCCACACAGTGAGCCACGCCCAGACTTTTCTGTATGCTGGGGCTCAGGGGGAGATGCTTTTTACAGGGATTGAAAAACAGTATATTTGGGCACTGACACCAGCCATATAAAGATGACTTCTCCAGATGAATTTATTGTAAAACCAGTTTTATTCCATAATAAATATTACCTGACACTAATGGTCAGAAAAGACGCTTGACACATTTCAGGTCTAACCTTGACCCTTTCTCAAAAGCTGCTTCCTACTGACCATCACACTCCTTAAATACTCCACCTTCATACTTTAATTGTGACATCATCACTACACATTTTAAATCAATTGGTGCATAAAAGCATGTGACCATCACATAAAACATCATATGAAATTATTATAACACCACTTAAGTATCTAAAAAACATCATCCATAATATACTGACACTAAATATCCAAGATGAAAGGCGGGGGGAGAAGTTTAGGTGGGAAAAAACTGACTGGGGGAAGAAAAAATGGGAGGAACGGGGGAGGGAAGAAACAACACTGGTAATGGGTGTGGGGGGGCAGCACAAAACATTTTACATTCGCATTAACTTGCTATGAATACATTCAATCTATTCACAAGAGAGCAATTCAGTACTGACTGTTATTATTTTTTAGTTAAATATGACTTTAAATCAAACCCTGTACTGAGACCTGGGTAATGATTTGTTTTCAGCATAATGATCCAGTACGTCTCTCTCTTCAACACCAGATTATCAAAATCCCCTCCTCGGGGATTTCTGCTGCCCTTATCAATAATTCAGAACTCAGTCTTGTGCCCACTACTGCCACATGTGTCTATGTGTAAGGCTGCAGCATACAGGGGATCCTTTCTCTCAATGGCCCTCAATGTTCGCCCAACCTCTGCTTGAAGGGGCATTTTGTCTTGCCTACATAAAATGCTGTGCAGGTACATTGGGCAAGATAGATAACCCCTGCTGCATCACAAGTTATCAACTGGCATATTTCAAACTCCTGATGTGCATTCACACTACCAAAACTGGTGCAGTTTTTCACAGAATTATACTGCAGGCATCTATGACATCTAAAGCAACCCTTTTTCCCATCTAGCCAAGTTGTTTCCTTTCTCTCTGTATGACTGTGCATCAACTTATCTTTCAAAGTTGGTGCACGTCTATAGGACATATGGGTATACCTTTGAGACAGCTCTCTTACGATAGGGTCACTGCCTAACACTTTCTAGTACTGAATAATTATCTCTTTTACCTTATTTGCCTATTGAGAATATGTTCTCACAAAGTTAAACCTATGTGCACCCTGTGTTGGAATAAATTCCTTTTCCTGCAGTAACTCCTGCTTTTCAGTGTTATCTGCCCTGTTTTTAGCCTGCTCAATGTTTCTCATGCTGTATCCTCTTTCCTGCAGTCTGCAGGTCAAGTATCTACTTCCTGTGTGTAACTCTCTTCTGTGTTGCAATTCCGCCTCACTCTCAAAAACTGTCCTGTAGGAATTTCTTTTCTCACATGAGATGGATGGCAACTGGAAGAAATTAGTAGTCCATTGCCATCCACAGGCTTTCTGTATAGGCATGTATCAATTTTACCCAGTTCATTCTTACTTAAGGTGACATCAAGATAATCCACCTTCACTGCACTACAGTTACTGTATATGTAGAATGCAAATGTTCATTAGTGCCATGCATATACTGAACAAACTTTCCCAATTCATGATTCGTGCCCCCCCACCCACATAAGGAGCACATTGTCAATGTAGCACTCCCAGTACAGCACCTTGTTTTTAAAGGGGTTGCATTCATTAAGGATATATAGTTCCTCCCACCTGCCCACATGTAAATTTACTGCTGAGAGGGCACATGTGGCTCCCATCGCTGTCCCTTTAATCTGTCAAAACATTTTAGAGTCAAATGTAAATGCACAGTGCTGTAAGACATATTCCAAAAGCTTCAAAATCAGCTCCACAGGGACATCAGAGATTTCAACTTGATTCAGGAAATGAGCTACTGCATCGAGTGCCCCCTCATGGGTCATGTTTGTATACAATGAATCTATGTCCAGCAGGACAAATTCGACATTTTCATTGATGGATAAAACCCTTCACAAATGTTCAACAAATGTTTTGTGTCTTTAATATTGGAAGGTAAATGTTCTACATGTACTTTCAAGAAACTGTCTACAAAGCAAGACAAGGGTTCTGTTAAAGAACCAATCCCACTAACAACGGGCCATCCTGGTGGTTGATTCATGTCCTTATGCACTTTAGGGATAATATAAAAGGTTGCCTGGACAGGATTAGGTGTAATGAGAAAATCTCTTGTCTTAGATGAAATGACCCCTTTGTTACAAGCCTGGTTCACTGTCTCATCAATTATGTTTTTAAAGTCCCATGTTGGATCTTGATTCAGTCTCTTATAAAACCTCTCATTATCCAGTTGTCTATCTTTAACATAGTTTTCTGTCTTCTGAATCACAACACAACCCCCTTTATCCTCTTGTTTTATCATTATTTGTTTTTCAGTTTGTAAAACCTTCAGAGCTTCCATCTCTGCCTTGGACATATTCTGGCAAGTGGCTCTGGTGGGATTGGAAAAAAAAGTGACTCCAGATCTGTTTCTACCAAGTTTTTGAAAACTGTGACTGCTGGACTAGGGGGAGGGCAAAAAGTGGATTTAGGTTTGAAGTTGTTATAATTCTGGGTGTCATCATTAGAGTTCTTATTGGAAAAAAGAATTTGAGGTTAAATTTTCTGCAGGCCAGGTTAACTCCCACAATTGTCTGGACTTCATAATTTGGATTTGATGGGGCAAACTTAAAACCTTTTTCAAGAATACTTTGTTCTGTCTCACTTAAGACTCGGTCAGAGAGATTGATTAAAGGGGTTGGGTAACAGAGGCCTCATCGATCTCTGCTGTTGCCTGAAATTGCGGCATCTGTTCTAGCCTCATCTCCTCCCTCGTCCCCTGCCCCTGTTGTACCTGGGTACATAGTAATTTTCTCTGCCTCCTGACCCTTCTTGTTCTTTTTCTTCTGTTTCTGTGCCTTGGTAATTGAATCTGGGTCTCTGTCTGACTTGTAGTGGAGGTGCAGGCTGGGATTGTGGGGTTTCTGCATTGTCCTGACTGTAATACAAAAAAGGACCCATATTTTCTTGTTCATTCTGTTGTTCTTGTCTCTAATGAACTTAACTTGTTTGGTCTCTCTAAGTTATTTATCCAGTTTTGCTATAGATTCCTTAAGTCTTTTGTTATGGTCATCAAAGTCTGAGAAATCTTTGAACTTTAGAACCTCTACCTCACACTGTTTCAAATCCTCTTTCAGTTTACACTCTCTCTCTCTTTTCCAAATTTTATAATGAGCTTAATAAGTTTTATGCTGGCTTCAATCAAAATCTCTTCCCATGTGTTCATAAACTCATTATTGTCAGTCCCAAATGCAGGCTTTAAGCACAATCTAAGTCCTCTAGGAACCCTTCCAACCAGTACATATGCTTCCATGTTAGTGATATTCTAATAAGCTCTTTTAAGCCGATGAGTTACCTTCTCCAACTGGCAAAAGGCATCTAGTAAGGACTTTGCTTCAGGTGCCATGTCTGTTACACCATTGTTCTCTTGCAAAAATGGATTTGCTGTCTCTGCCGCTCTTAATAATTCATTTACATAATCCAATGGATTGTGGCTGGTTCCATGTCCTGCCACTGCATTGTTCATTTAACTGGAAAATATCCTTAGTGTGGCTTCTAGTGACATAATAATAATCAAAATAATAAACTTTATTTTTAATGTGCTTTCAAATATCAAGACGCAGTACACAGTTAAAATAGTTTAAAACCAATACTACATCATTATAAAAGCATACAATACAATTAGAGTCTGTCATCCTCAACACCATCACCATAAGCCTTGTTCCATAAATGTGTTTTCAGTGCTTGTTTAAAGCCCCGCACAGTCATGCACTCCCTAATCCAACAGGGTAGAGAATTCCAGAGGGTTGGTGCCATGAACATAAATGCCCAGGCTCCAGAAGATTTCAAAAACACCCTTGGGATCTCTAGCAACCCCTTGTTGGCTGAGCAGAGTGGTCCCTCAGGGAGGTAAGGAACCAGAAGCTCTTTCAGGTAGTCAGGGCCAAGTCCGTGCAGGGCTTTATATGTCAGTAATTCAACTCTGAAGGTGATCCGCCACTGAACTGCCAGCCAGTGCAGCTCCCGCAGCACTGGTGTGATGTGGGAAGACCGAGGAGTCCCCATCAATAACCAGGCTGTGGAATTCTGCACCAGCTGCAAGTGGCGGATATCAACCCCCAGAAGCCCAAAGTACAGGGAGTTGCAGTAATCTAAACACAAAGTCACAAAAGCATGGATCAATGTAGGAAGGTCCCCGGATGGAACAAGGTGCTTGATCCTAGTGATGTTCCTCAGATGATAAAAGGATAACTTAATGACAGCCTACACCTGCAAATGAAGTGTCAGCCCATCGTCAAGAATCACCCCTAGGTCTCGCACCTGTTTAGAGATAGGAAGCTCGGAGTCCCCAAGGAATAAACCTATGGATTGACCTGCTCCCAACCCCCCTATCCGGTGACCTGGATCCACAACCATCACCTCTGTCTTCCCAGGGTTCAACTTCAACCAGCTGGACTTCATCCAACCCTGGATTTCGGTGAGGCAGTTATTAAATACGGAAATATGGTGAACCCTTAATACTGGTGCCTTAGAACGGCTGCCTGGAATGCTGACACGTGGCTCCTTTGTGGAGCTCCCCTTACAGCTCATGTGCACTTCGTGGATGCGGCTCTCCCTTCACAAGTGGAGACTGCATGGCACCGCATCCTGTCCTGGTTTGTGCTACACCCCTACTTAGCAGGAAGCATACCACACACGCTGTACAAAAAAATTCCCTGGTAAGGATTTGGCCCCTATTCTAGCAGTCCACTCATGCACTAGCACTCAATCTTCTCCTTTTTTCTTATCCCCCATTCACTCAGGCTCCTTTACACAGTAGTCTGGTGGTCCATGGGTGTTCTTCTCCACTATCACCACCCATCCTCATGGTCACAGCTCCCTCCACACAGTGAGCCATGCCCGGACTTTTCTGTATACTGGGGCTTCGGGAAGATGCTTTTTATGGGGATTTCCTACAACATGAAGAGACCTTTTTTAGTGAGGCCATACTGGATTCCTTGGGCCTTTCTCAGACCACACCTTTCACTCGTATGGGTAGCCACCATTTTAGGTCCTTTTCTGCCCAGCTTCCATTTTGAGATGCACTCATTTCACACATACATGGCTACCTTGGTGGCCATGTCTGTAGTCCTCTTGAAGAACTACAGAAGTGGCCACGGGTGGCTTGGCTCTTGCTGCTGTGCAGCACCTTTATTTATTGCAAAACCTTTTTCTCGGCACCATATTGAAAAAAGAGACAGTAGTTTCTTCTCATAATTCCCATGGGGGACATATTTCTTCTGGATTAGGGGAATTTCTTTTCCCAGTTTTAAGCCACTTCTGCTTACTGCCTTATAGGGAACAATTGTACCTCTAAGGCATACTCTGAAAAATAAAAAATACTTGCTATTATACTATTTGAATTACATTATTTTACCATAGAGTGATAACTTTCCCCTGTTCAGTGGGGAGCCTTTACTCTTCACACTACTGAGCAGGCTTTTTTTTGTTCCCTGAGTTTGGAACTAACTCTGGCCTTCTCTCATCTTTTCAGATGGTGAAGGCCAAGAAATGCACTTCTTGTAATACCAGCCTGTTACCCCACAACTTAGAGCCTCATTGCCCTGTATGTTTGCATGATGAGGAAGAATCATCCAGGGAGCAATTCCCTACAACTGAGTCAGACAACCAGGGGACTAACACCTTAGAGTGAAAGAACCTGGGGGCGCTGCTTATCCAGACACAACAGACCATGGTGGCCATGATGGAGAGCCATCAGAATTTCATGCTTAGAGTTAAGGAGAAGCTGGAATCCCAGACAAAGTCAATGCCAGCTCCACCATCCAGCCCCGCACCAGCGTCAGATCCACCCCCCTCAACCCGGACAACCCCAAGAACACTGATCCACTTTCATGAGGGGACAATGATTCCGGTGAGGCACTAGATGATGAGGAAGACATAAAGTCAGAGCAGTAGGAAATGGACATAGCACAAGAGGAACCTTCCCTGACCTCAAAACACTGTTCATTTGATCTGGTACCAGGCTTAATGAAAGCCATAAAATCCACAATGGGATTCGAACTGGAGACACCAAAACCAGAATCTAACCTCGACCCCATGATCCAGCAAAACCTGAAGGTAAAGGATACCTTCCCAAGCTGTCCTGCCATTGATGATATATTTTCAAAGAAGTGGGAATTGACAGAACCAGGTTGTCTGTCCAAAAAAATAAATTTGGACAGGATGTACCATTGTGCAAGAGGAAAAAGTCAAACTTTAGTGCAATGCCCTGACCATCGATCTGCAGATAGCAGCCCTAAGCAAGAAAATGGTATTACCCTGTGACACCATCTCACACAAGGATCCCACAGACAAAAAGATAGAGGATATGCTCAAGAAGCTATTCAAAATCACAGACATGGCAGCAAGAGCTGCCATGACAGCAGTTTACTCTGCCAGAGCACAAATTCACTGGCTAGAGGAGTTGCTGGAAAAATCCAATCCAAAAACCAAGGAGTCCAAACTACTGGAATGTACTCTAGATACAGTCAAGTATCTGGGGAACATGGCTGTGGATACCCTTAAATTGGAAGCCAAAGCTTCTGCCTTAATGAACAGGACCTGAAGGGCCTTATGGCTTAAACGATGGGAAGCAGACAGTGAGTCTAAAGCAGTATTACAGAACCTGCCTTTGAAGGGAAACCATGTCTTTGGTGAAGGCCTCAAAGAGTACCTTAAGCAAAAAGAGGAGGGGAAGATCTAGCAAAAGACAAGCAAAGAACCACTTACCTTCCTTCTGCCAGATGCAGGTTTCAAGGAAAAAGCAGATTCCAGCAGATCCAAAAACAAAACTACAGTGCAAATAATTCCTTTTGAGGCACAGGACAGAATAATCATAACAGATACAGAAACTCCTCCCAGGGCAACTACTCTGCCTTCAGGTGAAAGAACTCCCACTTCAGAGCCAGAGGAAGAGGAGGAAAATCTAAACAACAGTGACTACAATGTTAGCACCACTCCAGCACCAACTCAGCAGCTAGATTATCCTCCTGTGGGACAAAGACTGACTTTATGTCACCAGAAATAGCAGCAAACCACCTCTGACAGATGGGTACTGGAGGTAGTATCCCATGGCTATGCTATAGAATTCTCAAAGAAGACAGACACAAACAGACTTGGCCTGTCCCCCAATATCAGAAAGAAGAGCTACGACCCATCAGGTACAAGAAATACTGTGAGACCTGATACTTAACCGAGCCATTCAAACCATGCCAGCCAATGAGCTAGGTACTCTAGTCTACTCCATTTTTTTCCTGGTACCAAAGAAAAATGGAGATCTAGGATAAATCCTAGACCTGAAATTCCTGAACAAATTTGTAACCTCTCAGAAATTCAAGATGGAAATGCTCAGGTCTACACTGAGGATTGTACGGGTAGGTGACTGCTTAACTTCCATAGATTTAAAGGATGCGTACCTCCATAATCTAATCAGACCTAGCCATTGTTGATTTCTGCACTTCCATATACTGGTTCAACACTTCCAGTATCAGGCCCTGCCCTTCAGTTTTGCGTTAGTGCCCAGGGTGTTTACAAAGATATCTACTGTCCTTGCTACCCATCTCCGGGAGCAAGGAGTGGACATTATACAATTCTTGGATGATTGGCTAATATGCTCACACAGCAGCTCACAGTCACAGAGGGACAGAGAACTAGTCCTGAGGGCTGTAGCAGAACATGGTTGGGTAGTCAATCATGCCAAGAGCTCACTTCAACCATCCCAATGGATAGAACACCTAGGGGTGGAAATCGACACAGCAGAGGGAAAGGCAAGACCATCCTGCAAATGGATAGAATCAGTCATTGCCCTAGTCTGGACCCTCAGGTCCATCCCTCTCCCAATGATGGGTTAGGCAGCTCAGGTCCTCAAATACATGGCATCATGCATCAACCTGGTGCCCTGGGCCAGAAGGAACATGCACCCCTTGCAGAACTGCATCTTGCTGCAAGGCTCCTCATTGGAGGACAATTTGGCGATGACTGTTTACTTACCAGATTCAGTCAGAAAGTCATTGCAGTGGTGGACCCAGCGTCAGCACCTCTTGAAGGGCTCCCCACTAGAACTAACATACGAGGTGGCAGTGGAGAACGACGCCAGCCTCACAGGTTAGGAGGCATGCATGAATGACTCCATAGCCCAGGGCCAGTGGACAAGTTCAGAGTCAAAATTGTCCACCAATGTTCTGGAGATGAGGGCAGTGTACCACACCCTGCAGGCATTCCAGGAGGATATAATCAGTCAGTCTGTCTTGGTGAGATCTGACAACAGGGTTACAGTGGCTTATATAGCCAAACAAGGTGGGACCAGAAGGAAAGCCATGATCAGGGAGGCAATGAGAGTGTTGCTTTGGGCTCTAACCAATCTCAAGCACATCCACACCATCCATTTGGCAGATAAGCTGAATGTAAAATGTATCTTTCTAGGAGGCCAACAAGTTCACCCTGGGGAGTGGCAACTAAACCTGGACATTTTCAGGATGATACAAAGAAGGTGGAGCCCCATCCTGATAGACCTGATGGCCTCCAAATCGAATGCCCAGGTCAATTCTTACTTCTCCAGGTACAAGGAGAAGCAGGCTCCAAGGGTGAATACCCTGTCACAAGCCTGAACTCAGGACCACATTTGTGTTTTTCCACCAATCCCCTTGATCCCACAAGTTCTGGTGAAGATCCATCTATCTCGGAGTCTTACCATCCTCATAGTGCCTTCTTGACAATGAAGAGCCTGGTTTGCATCAGTAATGGCCATGACTCTGGACAGATGGAGCCTCCCATATCTGCGGGACGTGTTCTTCCAGGGTCCAATGATTCATCTGGCCCCCGGAACACTGAAGCTATCGGCCTGGCTCCTGAGAGGCAGCGATTGCTGAATGCAAGTTGCCATGACTCTGTCATTTTGACCATCTTGCAATCCAGGAAGCCATCCACTACATCAACCTATGGCAGGCAGTGGAACATCTTTTTGACTTGGTGTGAAAATACACATATCAACCCAATGAAAGTTGATATGTCCATGATACTTCTGTACTTGCAACAGGGTCTGGACAAGGAGTTGTCCCTCTCCTCCCTCTGTGTACAGCTCTGAGCCATAGAAGCGGCTGTTGGACAAATCAGACATACCTTACCAGGGGCTCACCCAGATACCATCCTATTCCTTAACGCAGCAGAAGCCATTTGGCCTTGTAAATGTTCATCGGTGGCTCCCTGGGACCTTACACTGGTACTAGACTCCCAAAGGGCTCCACCTTTTGACCCCGCATATGAAGCCCAGCTTTACTGGTCGGGCTTAAAGATCTGTTTACTGGTGGCTATCCATTCAACTCTCAGAGTTAGCAAACTGGGAGCCCTCTCCTGTAGGCAGTCATACACTCTCTTCACCCAAGAGGGGTTTTCCTGAGGATGGTACTGGCATTTCAACTAAATATCATCTCCACTTTTCACAGGGAGCAACTAATTGAGCTACCTACATTCTATGAACAATTACAACAGGGGATACTCCATCCTATCATCCCCTGGACATTAGGAACATATTGGCACAGTACATTGCCAGAATGCAACCAATCCACAAATCTGAAAGACTCTTTGTCATAGCCCAAGGCCACAAGCAAGGCATGGTGGCCTCCAAAACAACCATCACCAGCTGGCTAAAAAAAGACTATCCAGAAGGCATACACATCAAAAGCCTTAACTCCACCAGAGTGAATAAAGGCCCATTCGACTAGGGCAGTGTCCACTTCTTGGGCTGAAAGAGCCTGTGTATCCACAGAAGACATTTGCAGAGTGGCAACATGGACTTCCATCCATACCTTTGCCAGACATTACAGACTTGAGTCTCTATACAGACAAAGAACCATTTTTTCTAGTAACATTTTGACTGCAGCATGTCCTAACAGTTTTCACTCTGATTGCCCTGACCCTCCCTTAAGGAATGATTGCACTGCTACTTAAAGTAACCCATGATGTAATGTCTGGAGTGCCATGGATAACTAACATAACACAATGGGTGTTTACTCACCTGGTAAAGGTGATTGATTGTGTTAGTTTTTATCCATGGCACTGCATTGCCCTTGATTCAGGGAAATCACTGCAGAAAATGTCATGCTGATTGCATAGGACTATGTGGTCCCAGGGACTATAGATCCCTTAATAACCAGTGCTGCATTGATACTGTCCACTAATAATTGATATGGTTGCTCATTTAGAGTTTATTTTTTACCATAGGGTTATAGAGTGCCATTAGTTACACTAGGTGATCGAGTTCTAGAATTGTAGTAATAGGTAATAAACAGGATTATGATTTTCCTTTAATAAGTTATCTATCATCTTTCTATATGTGGTTCAAAGTGAAGGGTGGTTAGTTTAACCTTTATTTCAGCTATGAAAGAATTGAACTGAGGAACAGGGACTCCTGGGACCATGGTATATTGTGAAATTTGATCCTGGGTCACATGTGCATACACTAGGGGTGTAAAGATTCACATCCAGCAGGACCATACTTCAACTATGGTAAGGTGCCTTCCTGGAACATCAGCATGGAGGGACATCAGTTGCATAAAGGAACTTGTTCAAGGCATTGCTCAAGACACACATGTCATTCTCCACATAGATACAAATGTCCTAGCCAGTAAATCAGTAGAGGAAACAAAACAAAACCTCACCAGGCTGAGTGACAAGCTTGCTTCCCTTTTGTCCACTGTCACCTTCCCTGAAATTCTGCCCATCTAGAAAAAAGGAGCTAGCGGGCAGAAGATCAGGGAAGGGGACCTCTCTGAGCTAAACACCTGGCTAAAGTTCTGGTGCCAGGAAAAGGTTATCACTTTATAGGAAAATGTCTGGATTTCTGGGTACATGAGTTCTTTAAATTTTAATGGCCTACACCTCTCAAAGTAGGGGACCCAAGCAATAGGGCAAAAATTCAATGTTCACATTGGTCAGTTAAACTAGTGGATGGGGGTGGCACAGGCATCCCTAGCACAAAAAGGGTTCCCAAATACCCCTCCCCCATCACCCACTAGTTCAGGACAAGGATGTGCCAATCATACTCGGACCAAACATCACACCAAACATACTCAGGCAAGCATTTCAACAAAATTACACAACCAAAATATATTAAAAATGCAAATGACCAAAACAGAAGGGTATGGAAGGCAATGTGCATCAGTATTCGTAGTCTGCCAAACAAAATCCCTGATCTCACAGCCATAATGGCAGACGCACAATTAGATTGGGTCACTGTTATGGAAACATGGTTCACTGGAAATCACTCCTGGGATGTCACCATCCCAAAGTCTGCATTATTCTGGAAAGATCATGAGTGAAAGAAAGGAGGGGGGTGGCATTGTATGTCACAGATGACATGCGCAACAGAAATCAAGGGAAAACACAGTAAAGCAGATTCCCTTTGGGTCACACTAGGAGATGGGGACAAAGTCCCTATCCAGATAGGAGTCATATACAGACCCCCATACCAAGAGGTTGATGTAGACAAGGAGCTCTTGGAAACCATCTCGATGATGGCAGACAGGGGAGAGTTGTTGCTTGTGGGAGACTTCAGTCTACCAGATGTGGATTGGTCCTCATACACAGCATTCTCAGACCAGAGCAAAGAGTTCCTTTTTGCATTAAGGGGAGCAGGTTTGCGTCAACTGGTGAACTCACCCACCAGAGACAAAGCAACATTGGATCTAGTGCTGACAAACAGCACAAGGATGCCAGAAGCAGAGGTGGGAGCCAGCCTAGGGACCAGTGATCACAGTTCAATCTGGTTTACTGTGAACACTATGGAGGAAAACAGTCACACCTAAATCAAAGTACAAGATTTCAGAAAAGCCAACTTTTCCAAAATGTGAACTATGATCACATCCATGCTAGACGGAGGAATCACAGGAGATGTAGAGGACTGCTGGAATACTCTGAAGGCTGCACTGCATATAGTAACAACTGTATGCACTAAGCAGATTAGCAAGTCCAAAAGAAGGAAAAGACCTATCTGGTTCTCTCACAAAGTAACATACAAAATCAAAGAGAAAAAATGGCTTTTTCACTATTCAAGCAAACAAAACATGAAGCAGACATGGAAGAACACAAGAACAAATTAAAGGAGGCATGGAAAGCTGTTAGAAGTGCAAAAGCACAGACAGACAAAAAAATAGCTCAGGATGTTAAGGAGGGAGACAAAACCTTCTATAGATACATAAGAGAAAAAAGAAAAACCAAGGTAGGAATAGTTTGACTAGCAACCAAGGAAGGTAAGATGGCAGACAGTGACAAAGACAAGGCAGAAGTGCTAAACAAGTTCTTTTTGCTCTGTCTTCACCATAGAAGACAGTGGCAAAGGTTGTACACTGAGCAAGACAAAGGAAGACACCCAGGGAGCAGATACTAGCCACTTCACAAGGAAGAGGGTCCTAAAAGACCTTAATAAACTGAAAATGGAAAAAGCCGTGGGACTATCAGCATACACCCTAGGATATTGAAGGAGCTCTGAGAGGAACCGGATGCACCGCTGGCTGAGCTCTCCAAGTCACTAGGCAGTGGGGAAAATACCTCAGGACAGGAAACAGGCAACCGTTGTGCTCTTACACAAGAACGGAAACAAGTAAGAGGCAGGAAATTACCACACTGTCAGTATGACCTCAGTTGTGGGGAAAATGAAGGAGTCACTACTAAAAGAGATGATAGTGGCGTGCCTAGTAGATACTGAAAAAATTGACCCAAAGCAACATGGCTTCACAACAGCATGCTCTTGTCAAACCAACTTGATCAACTGCTTCGACTGGGTCACCAGAACGTTGGATCAGGTAGGGGCAGTGGACACTGTATACCTCAATTTCAGAACAGCCTTTGACACCGTCCCTCACAGAAGGCTAACCAACAAGCTGGAACATATGGGAGCTGGTCAGAAGATGGTCACCTGGATCAGTAACTGGCTGAATGATAGGACCCAGAGAGTACTAGTCAATGGACCATTGTCAAGGGAGAGTAGGGTAACCAGTGGCATCCCGCAGGGATCGGTACTGGGACCAATCCTATTTAACATATTTAAAGCAGACATAGTGAATGGACTAACAGGGAAGATTTACCTGTTCGTAGATGATACAAAACTCTGCAACAGAGAGGGCACAAGGGAAGGAGCAGACAACATGGAAGCTGACCTTAGAAGGCTAGAGGATTGGTCCAGGGACTGACAGCTACAATTTAACATCAAAAAGTGTAAGGTAATGCACTTGGGAAAGAGGAACCCTGGAAAAAAGTACACACTGGGAGGACATCAACTTGAGGAGACACAAACGGAGCGAGATCCCGGCATAATAATCACTGACAAATCAAAGGTAGTAAAACAATGTGAGAAAGCAGCACAGAAAGTGGTGGCATCCTCGGATGATTAAGTAGAGGTATTTCTAGTAGAAAGAGGGAGGTTATCATGCCCCTTTACAGGTCCTTGGTGAGGCTGTATTTGGAGTACTACGTTCAGTTCTGGAGACCTCACCTCAAGAAGGACATTGACTGTTTGGAAACAGTACATAGATAGGCTACTAAGATGGTGTATGGACTGCATCACAGGTCACATGAAGCAAGACTTGAGGAGCTGAACCTATACTCTCTTGAGCCCAGAAGAAACAGAGAGGACATGATTGAAACATTTAAGAACATGAGGGGATTTTACAGAGCTCAAACAGGCAATCTGTTTCAACAGAACATGGCAGCATGCATGAGAGGGCATGATTTGAGACTGTTAGGAGTGTTACGCCTGGGTTATGCCCCCTATCATCCCCCATACACCTCACACTCTATTCCTGGTCTATTATATTGTGATAGTGCTATTTTTCACTAATATATAGAGTTAGGCATCCATTGTATAAGCACGAGTGCCATGAATGTGCTTTGCTGCCTATATATGCCAGTGTTTACATCCTTTCATAGGATTAGATCATGCATGACTATTATACCTCACTATAATGCATTATGTTAGTCTTTTACATATATTCCATGTATAATCTACCTAATCACTGATAAGATGACTCTGAGGGATCATCAGTGATTATTGTATACTTATATTCTCACATAATTATATGTAGTGTGCGTTTTACACTCAGTCAGATATGCCACATGTAATAGAGCCCAGTCAGCACTTCTTTTTGTCTCATTAGAGAGAAATCCTTTATGTCTTATATTATACATAAGCAAGAAATGCCATGTGTAGTTTGAACCCATCAGCATTTCTTTTGTCCAAGCTATAATGCAAACGGAAGCATATTATTTGTCTCATATGATACTCATTAATAATTCTGTCTCCTAAGTCAATCTCCAATGGAGAATGACTTAGGACACAGAAACATAGAAACAGATTTTGACGGCAGATAAGGACTGCTTGGCCCACCCAGTCTGCCCATTTTCCTACCTAATGGATAAGCTGCAGATCCTAGTTAACCAGCTTCTTCCTACCCCCATCCCCTAGAATTGCCTTATGACTGTCCCATGCATGCTTGAATTCCACCACTGTTTTTGACTCCACAACCTCCTCCAGAAGGCCGTTCCATGCATCCACAACCCTCTCTGTGAAAAAATACTTCCTTAAATTACCTCTGAGCGGCCCCCTTTCTATCTTCAAATTGTGCCCCCTTGTTCTTGCACACCTCTTTTTTTGAAAGATGCTACCCTCTTGGACTTTGTTGATTCACTTGAGGTACTTGAAAGTTTCTATCATGTCCCCCCTCTCCCTCCTTTCCACGAGGCTAGACATATTAAGCTCCTTAAGTCTCTCTTCTTATGTCTTCTGGTGCAGACCCTGCACCATTTTAGTTGCCCTCCTCTGGACAGCTTCCATCCTGTCTATGTCTTTGCGGAGATTTGGTCTCCAGAACTGCATGCAGTACTTCAGATGGGGTCTCACCAACTGTCTGTACAGAGGGATAATAACTTCCTGTTTTCTACTGATGAAGCCTCTCCCTATGCATCCCAGTATCCCCCCAGCCCTCCTTGCTGCCCTCTCACATTGCTTGCCCACCTTTAGGTCATCTGATATGACTACCCCCAGCTCCCTTTCCATTTTTGTTGTTGTTAGTATCTCACCCCCCATTGTGTACTCTTCCCCTGGGTTTTTGTTTCCCAGGTGCATTACCTTGCACTTCTTAGCATTGAATCTAAGCTGCCATACATTTGACCATTCCTCTAACCTTGCCAAGTCCCTTCTCATCCTTTCCACCCCACCTTGTGCATCAACTCTGTTGCAGATCTTTGTGTCATCTGCAAAGGGACATACTTTTCCTTCCAGTCTGCAATGTTGCTTATAAAGACATTGAAGAGGACCGGTCCTAATACTGAACCCTGCGGTACCCCACTAGTAACCCCCCTTTCTTCAGAGTGGACTCCATTTACTATTACTCTGTGTGTCCTATTCTCCAGCCAATTCTTTACCCAGGCTGTCATCTTGGGACCCACTCCCAGGCTGGCTAACTTGTATATTAATCTTTTGTGTGGGACTGTGTCAAATGCCTTGCTAAAGTCTAGGTAGGCCATGTCCACAGCCCCTCCCTGATCTACTACTTTGGTCACCCAGTCAAAGAAATCTATCAGATTTGTGTGGCACGACCTTCCCGCTGTGAATCCATGCTGCCTTGGGTCCTGTGCCCCTCTGGCCTCTAGATACTCGACAATTCTTTCCTTCAGAAGTGATTCCATCATTTTCCCTACCACTGAGGTTAAACTAACAGGTCTGTAGTTTCCTGCTTCTGTCTTGCTCCCACTTTTGTGAAGGGGAATCACATCTGCCCTCCTCCAGTCCTCGGGTACCACCCCATCCTCCCATGATTTGTTAAAGAGGGTAGTCAGTGGTGTCACTAGTTCTACCCTTAGTTCTTTTTAGAATTCTGGGATGAATCCCATCAGGCCCCATTGCTTTGTCCACCTTCAGTTTTAAGAGTTCTTTCAGAATCCTTTCTTCTGTAAATGGGCTGGTATCAACTTCTGTATCCAGAGTGTTTCTACTGTTTGTTTTAGGTACCTCCCACTTCCTTTGTAAATACTGAGCAAAATATTTGTTTAGTATCTCTGCCTTTTCACAGTCACCCTCTGCCCACCCTCCTCCCTTTATTAAGCCTCACTAACCTCCTTGGTTTCCTTCACTCCCTGATGTACCTATAAAAGGTTTTATCCCCTTTCTTAACTGAGTTGGCTATCTTTTCCTCAGTTTGGGCCTTTGCTGTTCTGACTGCCTTCCCAGCTTCCTTTTGCTTTAACTGATACAGTTCTCTGTCCTGCTCCTTCTGTGATTCCTTGTACTTCCTGAATGCTTTCTTTTTCTCTTGAACCTTCACTGCCACTTCCTTTGAGAACCATAGTGGTTTCTTACATCGTTTCATTTTGTTTATTTGCCTCACACAAAGGCCTGTTACCTCTGTGATGGCAGTTTTTATTATTCCCCATTGTTCTTCCACCCCTCCTTCCTGCCCATTTGCTAGTGCATTCCTTAGGCACTCACCCATTTTGGCAAAGTCAACCCTCCTAAAGTACAGTACTTTTGCCTTTGTATGGCTTGACTCTATTGCTGTGTTTGTTGTGAACCATACTGTTCGATGGTCGCTAGTTCCCAGATGGCTACCCACTTTTACATCTGTGATCCTCTCTTCATCTTCATTTGAGAGAACCAGGTCTAAGATTGCTCCCTCTTGAGTGGGCTCCAATACTAGTTGTCTAAGGCATGCCCCCTGTAGGGCATCTAGAATAACCCCACTCTTCGAAGTGGCTGCTGCAACTGCACTCCAATTAACATCTGGCATATTCAGATCACCCATCAGCAATATCTCCACTTTTTCTGCCATTCTAAGTATTCTTTCTATCATTTCCTTGTCCATTTCCTCCCCCTGAGAAGGGGGTCTGTATACAACCCCTGTGCCGATTGTGGTGCCATTGCCGGTCTCCAAATTTACCCACAGTGCTTCTTCTCCTCCCTGTTTTCCCTTTTGTTCTGTTGCTTTGATTCTTCCCTTATGTAAAGAACTACTCCTCCTCCTCTTTTATCCTCCCTGTCCCTCCTGTAGATAGTGTATCCTGGTATGTTTACATCCAAATCATAGTTTTGTGTGTACCATGTTTCTGTGACTGCCACGATATCCAGATGTTCCTCCTCCATCAAGGCCACTAATTCAGGAAGCTTGTTACTCAAACTATGAGCATTGGTACTCACTGCTCTCCATTTTTTGATGGCTTTACCTTCTTTTGCAGCATCCGCCACTGACCTTTCTACCTCGGTCCAATACATATTGTTTCTCATATTTGTAACTATGAGGTAATCTCTGTTGCTATGCTGTTATCTGTAGTATTTAGCCTTCTACAAACCCAGTTCCACAGAGGGAGAGAATAAGATCTTGTAGAACCTGAGATCCTACAATCCTGGAGATTATGTATATTCTTCAGGAGAGTGGTGAGAAACCCATCTCCCTTGTGATTTTCTTTGTCTCATGCTTGGCGTAAGAAGTATAATAAACATTTATTAGTACTCTTGCTTGTTTACAAATGTTTTTTGGCAGACTCTGAAGACATAAGAATCTGTATTATTAGTATTATTATTTACCCTACACACAAAGAGTGTTTAGGCAACAGGAGGAAGGTTCAAAAGCAACCTCAAGAAGTACTTCTTCACAAAGAGAGTGACAGACCCATAAAACAGCCTGCCTCAGGAAGTGGTAGAATCAAAGAAAATCAGTGAGTTCAAACTCACATGGGGCAGACATAAAGGACAAGTTAGGACAAAGACTGTATAGGGAGAGGGGTAGTATCTTGGGCAGACTAGATGGATCGCATGGTCCCCATTTGCCGATGCTTTTCTTATGTTCTTATCTAGCCTATCAAGGGGCTGAAACCCATGAAGTAATGTCTGGAGTGCCATGGATACAAACTAACACAATCACCTTTACCAGGTGAGTAAACATCCAATGTGTGAGTAATAAAATCCTTTTAATTATCTGATTTGACTGCTCTGTAGGGAGCAAAGCAGGTTGGTGCTGTTTTTTCCAGTTGCTCAGATATGGTATATTGCTTTACCTGCTCTCCCATCTTTAGACATCCTCAAGATTACAGGAGCTAAATATTGCTATTTCTCAACCTTACATTATTTGCAAGGACCATGTTACACAAATGAAATCCCAGAACAAGGAATATTGTAAATGTGATGTCATTCAGTGGATTTTCCAATCCCCCACCAGCTGAATCCTCAAACTATGTCCTCTCCCACCCCACCTCAACCCAACACAGTTCAGACCCCACCCCAAACTGTCTAGCTATTAGTTGTTAATGAATATTCTGAAGTGGCTAATTCTGAAAATTCAAGTTTGCAATGACTGTTTATAGTATGTGTGTGTGTGTGTGTATGTGGGGGGGTGCACCACTGGAACATCAGACAACTTGAATAAATTTAAAAATGCCATGTGCACCTTGCCCTATTATTCTAGGAGTACACATTTAACATCACTCCCTTAAGTCAAGTGCCCCCCTCCTTTTTAAATATCTGTTTTAACTCACAATATATTTCTGAAGGGAACAAAGCTGGTGGGAGCTGCTTTTTCCATTTGTTCTGCTATGGTACACTTGATTTGCCTGCTTTCTAATTTTGAGCTCTACTTGAGATCACAGGCACTGAATATTAAGTGATTCTCACCCTTACACAGAAACAAGAGCTAATCTCCTATAGGATTTATACTGTTTTTTTAACCTCAAAGACACTATTTAAAATGCAGTTTACTATGGCAGAAGACAGCTGTTTTCTTAACCCCTAAGCCAAGTAAAGAACTGTTATCTGATGTTACTACTTTTACTATGCTTTTTTAAAACAATTTTAAATTCATCTTTAGCTGGTAAACACATTGTGAAGCTTTTAGTCCTGACAAGAGCAACCTTTCTGGTTTCACTTCTAAGTGTATAGTATGTAAGCAAGAGCCCAAAACAGGGTGTGCTGTCACTGGGGATAAATCAACACCATGGGTATGTTGTGAGACACAAGGCCACAGGCCAAGTACCTCACTGCACCTGGGGTGTTGATTAATCCTCAGTTACAGCACACCCTGGAGTGGGTTATTGAACTCATAGCATGGGGTTAATTTACTGTTAAAAAGAATTAAGGAAAGTCATATAAAATGTTGAAAATGTTACTGTTTGCTGAAGTGTCCTTCCCCTACAAGAAGTAGTGCCATTGTTTTAATCTCACTAATATGCTGTAATAACTAAACTATTACATGCAACACAGGTTTAATATGTGTGTGCATAGACAACAAGGACACTGTTTCTAGGAAATGGAATATTCATGAATAAGCACAACACTGTGAAGGGCTCGCTCACTGCCCTTTCTCCAATGCATTTCCCTGTGGCACACTCACTCTCCATTACTAACAGTGCACATAGTTGTCTCGTTCTTTCCCCTCTTTCCAGTGCTGCAACCAATGCCAACTGCTGGCACAGAGTGGGAGAGTGCTGCCTCTCTCTCTGTCTGTGACCTGTCCATCTCGCTGCTCACACTGTGCAGGAGGGGGGACTGAAGCATGTCCCTGTCACTGTCACTCTGTTGGAGACTTACTTAGCTGCTCCACAGTGCATCTGTTTGGGAACAGAGGTGAGGGGGAACACACTTTTACAATGGATGATGGTGGGAAGAGGATCATACACAATGAAAACTTCCTGTCATCTGACCTCCTGCTCTCACTCTGTCTCTCTCTCTCTCTGTCTCACTGCACATGGGGTATGACAGAGCTACAAATGCTGCGGGGTGGAATGGGAGGTGACTGGCCAGCATGGTGAGGAGAAATGGTTCATGAAGAGAAACAAGAGTGACCAAGGGGTATGGCAGCTAAGATAGTAATTATAATGCTGCAGGATGGGACAAAAAACAGCCACCAATGGATAGTACAGGAAATTTGAGAGTGCAGAAAGTTTGATTTTATCCTGTCTCTGGCTCAGATTGCAGAATGGGGGTAGGGTGGAAGGCCAGAGACACTGGCACAGGATAGGAGGGCAAAGAACACTATGGGAATCATGTCCACAGCATGCCCCAACAAGACACTGAGACAAGATGGAAGAGCTAGCAATAGTACAGGAATTATGTGCACTGCTTGACCCCACAACTGAAATATGTCATTGAGTACCTGTAGCTCTGCTTGCTTTACAAATGAAACATAGAATCTGATGGCAGATAAGGACCGATTGGCCCACCTAGTCTGCCCATTTCCCTACCTAATGGATAAGCTGCAGATCCTAGTTAACCAACAGCCTACTTCCTCCTACTCCCCCACTAGAATTGTCTTATGTCTGTGCCCTGCATTCTTGAATTCTGCCACTGTGTTTGACTCCACAACCTCCTCAGGAAGGTTGTTCCATCCACAACCCTCACCATGAAAAAATACTTCCTCACATGACCTCTGAGTCGTTCCCTGTCTAGCTTCAAATTGTACCTCCTTGTTCTTGCACATCTCTTTTTCTGAGAGATGCTACCCTCTTGGACTTTGTTGATTCCATTGAGGTACTTGAAAGTTTCTATCATGTCCTCCTAACCCTCCTTTCCTCAAGGGTATACATATTAAGCTCCTTTAGTCTCTCTTTGTATGTCTTTTGGTACAGACCCTGAATCATTTTGGTTGCCCTTCTCTGGACAGCCTCCACCCTGTCTATGTCTTTACGGAGATGGTGTCTCCAGAACTGTACACAGTACTCCAGATGGGGTCTCACCAACTGTCTGTACAAAGGGATAACAACTTCTTGTTTTATACTAGTGATGCCTCTTCCTATGCATCCCAGTATCCTCCCAGCCCTCATTACTGCCTTCTCACATTGCTTGCCAACCTTTAGGTCATCTGATAAAACTACCATCAGGTCTCTTTCCATTTTTTTTGTTGCTAGTATCTCACTCCCCTCCCCACTGTGCACTCTCCCCCTGGGTTTTTGTTTCCCAGGTGCATTGCTTTGCACTTCTTTGCATTGAATCTAAGCTGCCATACATTTGACCATTACTCCAACCTTGCCAAGTCCCTTCTAATCCTTTCCATCCCACCTTGTGTATCAACCCTGTTGCAGATCTTTGTGTTGTCTGCAAAGAGACATACTTTTCCTTCCAGTCCCTCTGTAATGTCACTTATAAAGACATTAAAAAGGACCAGACCCAGTACTGAACCCTGCAGTACCCCACTAGTAACCCCCCCTTTCTTCAATGTGGAAGCCGTATACTATTACCCTCTGTGTCCTGTTGTCCAGCCAATGTTTTACTCAGGCTACCACCCTGGGACTCACTCCCAGGTTGACTAATTTATTAATCTTTTATATGGGACTGTGTCAAATGCCTTGCTAAAGTCTAGGTAGGCCATGTCCACAGACCCTCCCTGGTCTACTGCTTTTGTCACCCAGTCAAAGAAATCAACTAGATTCATCTGCCATGACCTTCCCGCTGTGAATCCATGCTGTCTTGGGTCCTGTGCCCCATTGGCCTCTAGGTACTCAACAATCTTTTCCTTCAGAAGTGATTCCATATGATTGCAAATGCTCTGAATGTGCAATTCTCTGATCTCGCTGAATACCTTGCAAAATTTAACCAGTCCCCTGCACCCCCTTCTGATATCCACCATCCTTCAGAACCCTCTTTTCTGCTCAGATCACTCTCCACTACCAAGGTGCTGCTTGTTCTTAAATCTATCTCCCCTCATGGATCTGGCAGTCCAGATGGATTACTGCCCTATTTCATCAAAATGGCAGCTCCAGCTCTTGCTGTCCCATTGCAAGAATTTTCAGCCTATCTATACTAACCCAGACAGTGCCTACATTATGGAAAATGGCTCGAGTTGTCCCTGTACACAAAAAAGGTGACACCAAAAACATGGCTAACTACAGACTGATTGCCATTCTCTCTACCTTAAATAAACTACTAGAGAAGGTGGCTGCCACCCAGGTATCAGAATATCTGCACCTTCACAACCTTCTATCCCTTGCTCAAGATGGATTCCAAACGGGGCACAGCACCACCACTGCACTACTTCAGGTATCAAACAAAGTCCTCACAGTAATGGATAAGGGCCTGCTCATGGGGGCCATATTTATTGACCTCACCAAGGCTTTTGATCTTGTGAATCACCCCCTTCTACTTTCCAAACTGTCCATTCTGGGTTTTTCCCAGTCTGCCATGTCCTGGTTTGATAGCTACCTCACTGGGAGGAGGCAATTTGTTCAAATTGAAACTGCTGTCTCTGATCCCTTCTTAACCTCTGTTGGAGTTCCCCAGGGATCTATATTTGGCCCTCTCCTTTTCTCTCTCTTTATTAACAATCTACCTTCACTTCCCTGTCTCTTCTCACTGATCCTTTATGCCGATGACATGGTGCTTCTCGCTAGTGGTAAAGACCCCACATATGTAAAGGTGAATCTTTAAGCTGACTTTGACTTCTTATAAGTCTGGCTTCTACAAAACAAACTCATACTTAATGCTAAGAAAACTGTGGGTATGCTTTTTGGCTCCCCCTCTAGAATCAAATCCTGTGCTCTGGATCTTTCAGTACTATTGTCTTGTTGGCTGCCCCTTGGTATCTGTTAACTCGTTTAGGTACCTGGGAGTCACACTTGACCCATCTCTGGATTTTAACCTCCACCTCACGGCTACTTGCAAGGTGGTTAACTTCAAACTGGGTAATGCCTATAGAATTAGGTCCTCCCTGAATGATGCTGCCTGGCTTGCTATTGCACAAGGTTTCCTCCTTCCCTCCCTTACATACTGTTCACAGGTATACCTTAAGGCTAACAAAGGATCCCTCCATAAATGGAGCACATGTTATAACAGCATATGCCGATTTGGCCTCTCTGCACACAGACTTACTCATCGCTGTGAACTCTACACCAAACTAAATTGGCTCTCCCATACTTCGCACAGACTCTACTCTACTGGATGCTTGCTTGACAATATCATGAGAACGGGGACACTTGAGTATCTCTCAAGGCTGCTATCTCATCCATCCCAAGAATATCTCTTTAGGTCATCCGTACAAACTCAACTTGAAATTCCCAGATACCTCACAAAAAAGGGGAACTATTCTTCGCTATACTGGCTCTCAGCATCTGGAACTCCCTCCCCCCTCACATTAAACTCTCTAAATCCCACCTGGCCTTTAAACAGGGTCTCCATGCCCACCTGACTGACTCTGATGGCTGCTCCTGTGATGTAACTTGAGACTGACTCCCAGTAGCATTCCTTACCTACATGGCACTTACTGTTTCCCTCCACTGCATAAAATCTGCATGTTCCCTCTCCCTTCACAAAATCATTAGTTAAAACTGTTATTTATTCTTTAGCGGTTGTTGTATGTCCTTAATTATTATTGTTGTTTCATTCAGTGCAAGTAGCTAATGTAAGGGTAATTGTTTACTCTGTTTCCACAGAACTGCCTTGCTTTGTCAGCAATCTACGAAATTGTTTTGTTCCCACTTCTTGCTGTGCCATGAACAATTGTCACTGTTGTTTGTACCTTCTTTGTACCTTGCTCTCTCCTGATTGTACTCTCCCAAGTTGTGCCTGAATATAGGCAATACTCTTGACTAGTGTACCTACCCAGTAAACAAAAAACAAATAAATAAATAAATAAATTTTCCCTACCACTGAGGTCAAACTGATAGGTCTGTAGTTTCCTTTCTTTGTCTTGCTCCCACTTTTGTGAAAGGGAATCACCTCTACCCTCCTTCAGTCCTCAGGCACCACACCATATTCCCACGATTTGTTAAAAAGGGTAGTCAATGGTGCTATTTGTTCACCCCTTAGTTGTTTTAGAATTCTGTGATGAATCCCATCAGGACCCATTGTTTTGTCCACCTTTAGTTTTAGGAGTTCTTTCAGAACCCTTTCTTCTGTGAAGGGACTGATATCCAGGGCCACTGGAAAATTGCGGGCACAATTTTTCCTCAATTTTCACCCTTCTCTGTACAAAATCCACAATTTTCTTGCAATTTATTACATTTATGGAATTTTTGACTGAAATTGTATAAAAATATTTAAATTCTCATGGAAATCTACTCAGATATACTAACAATTTAGTACACAGACTTGGATTTGACCAAAACAGTACAGTGTGAGGTGAGAAGGGGTCAAATGTGACTCTGCTTTCTTGTGATTCACTTCCCTGCTTTGGTTTCAGAATCCTCTGGTCATGCATATGTAGACTTGAACACTTGAAATCTGTGTTAAAGCAGACTATCAGAGAACTTTTTGCTGACACAGAGACCGAAACAATAGGTGTGAGAAGAGGTGCAAAGTGCCCCATTCACCTAAATACATGCTGCAGCAAACAATATTTATTAGGGGGTAGTTAGGATGTATAGTGAACCCCTGCAATTTTCCGGCAATTTTTGCAAGAAAATCCCCGCATTTTTGGGTAACATTTTTCGCAGTTTTCCAGTGGCCCTGCTGATATCCACCCCCCATCCAGAGTGCTTCTATTGAATGGATTAGGTACCTCCCCTCCTCTTCCTTTGTGTATACTAAGCAGAAGTATTCATTCAGCATTCCTTATTTTCACTGTCCCTCCCTGCCCACCCACCCACCTTCTTCTTTATTCAGCCTCAGTATCCCTCCTTTTGTCTTTCTTCACTCCCTAATGTACCTGTAAAGGTTTTATCCCCCTTCTTAACCGAGTTGGCTAGCTTTTCCTCGATTAGGGCCTTTGCTATTCTGACTGCTTTCCCCACTTCGTTCTTCTTTAACTGGTACAGTTCTCTGTTCTGCTCCTTCTGTGTCTCCTTATACTTCCTGAATGCTATCCTTTTCTCCCTAAACTTCCCCGCTGCCTTTTATGAGAATCATAGTGGTTTTTTCTTTCATTTTGATTTATTTGCTTCACACAAAAGCTTGTTGCCTCTGTGATGGCAGTTTTGATGGTTCCCCATTGTTGCTCCACTCCTCCTTCTTGTCTGTTTGCTAGTGCTTTTCTGAAGCACGCTTCATTTTGACAGAATCATCCCTCCTGAAGTCCAATACCTTCACTTTTGTATGACATGACTCTACAGCTAAGTTTATCATGAAGCACACTGTTTTATGGTCACTTGTTCCCAGATGGCTACCCACTTCTAGATCTGAGATCCTCTTTCTGTCCCCATTTGAGAGTGCCAGGTCTAAGATTGCTCCCTCTTGAGTGGGTTCCAACACTAGCTGTCTGAGGCATGCCCCCTGTAGGCTATTGAGAGTGGTCCTGCTCTTGGATGTGGCTGTAGCAAAGGTGCTTCAGTTAACATCTGGCATATTCATGCCCCCCATCAGCAATATCTTCCCTTTCTCTGCCATCCTAAGGATACCTTCTATCACATCCTTGTCCATTTCCTCTGCCTGAGATGGGGGTCTGTATAGAATCACTCTGCAGATTGTGGTGCCATTTCCAGTGTCCAGGGTGAGCCACAGTGCCTCCTTGCCTCCCTGTTTACCCTTTAGTTCCGTTGCTTTGATCCCTTCCCTTACATAGAGAGCTACTCCTCCTCCTATTCTACCATCCCTGTCCCTCCTGTAGATTGTGTACCCTGGTATGTTGACATCCCAGTCATGGATCTCTGTGCATCATGTTTCTGTGACTGCCACGATATCCAGGCATCCCTCTTCCATCAAGGCCACCAGTTCAGGGAGCTTGTTACCTAGACTATGGACATTGGTACTCATTACCCTCCATTTTTTGATGGCCTTACCCCTTTTTGCCCCATCCCTTTCCTTACTGCCTTTGTCTTTTTCTCCATTTACTCCACCCTTCTCCCTATTGACTTCTGTATCTTGGTGTTTACCTCACTAACTACCCTGATTTTTTGGGGGGGCAAGGATTTCCCCTTCACCTTTTCAGTGTCTTCCCCCTTGGCTAGTTTAAATGCTTGCCATTGAAGCATTTAAACCTATCACCTAGGATTCTGGTTCCCCTCCTGGACAGATGCAGACCATTGCACCAGTATAGGCCTGCATCCCTCCAGGTGGACCCACAGTCCTAAATGAAGCCAAAACCCTGTGCTCTGCACCAGTTTTTCAACCACTGATTGAATCCCATGGTGCAGAGCACCCTAGCCTCACCCATACCATAGACAGGCAGCACATCCGAGAAGGTTATCGTGTGTGCTACTTGTCTAAGTCCCCTCTCCAACTCCACAAACTCCTCCTGTACTGCTCTGATCCTTTTTCAAGCCAGGTCATTTGTCCCTAGGTGGACAATGACATCCAGCTCCCTCCCACGTGCAGCTGCTCCCATGATCCTGAGGATTTGGTCCCTGTCCCTCCAAGCCATGGTACCAGGCAGGCAAATGGCTGCCTTTCACTTTCATTCCCTGAAGTAGATAACGAGTCCCATGCTGCCCACTGATACTTTATCTTTAGGACCCCTTCACTCTAACTCTGCTGAAAATGTGCATTAATGCACTTTCACCTGATGCGACTCAACCAGTCAGCTAACTCCCTCTCCCAACCCCATGGTATAAAACCAATTATCTTAAATTTGTTTCATTGTTCAGCATTATCTCAAACTCAGTTTACTATAGCAGAAGACAGCTATTTCTTTAACCCCTTAGACAAGTAAAAGAATGGTATCTTTTGGTGCTACTTTTACTATGCTTTTTGAAAATAAATATTTATATTGAGCTACAGTACAGCCTGTAAACACATTGTGAAACTTTCAGCCCTGAAAACAACAACTTTCTGGTTTCAAATCTAAGTGTATAGTACAACCAATTATCATAAACTTTTTACAGTCTTCAGCACTATCTCAAGCATGGTTTACTATAGAAGACAGCTGAGGGCCAGATTAAGGCAACCTGGGGCCCGAGGCCCAAGAGAAATCTGCCCCCCCACCACAACCATGCCCCTTCACCATGACTGTGCCCATTCGCTGTGACCAAATGCCTTGGGTATTATGTATCGGTTACTGAAACTTGAAAAAAAATGTTTTACTGTCCCTAAAAAGTGTTATAAAACATAAATAACCTAACTAAAATGTTTCAGAATTAATGAAACTAATACTGTCAGTATGGGAAAATAACAATAGTCTGAGTTTTAATCATTTAGAGAAAATAATTACTAATTGGCCTGTTAAAAATAATTGTTTGGGTGCAAAATATCATGATTTGCACTTCTCCATAGCCCCCCACCCCTCAAACACACACATGTGTGTGCTCGAAGTCTGAGTGTTATCATTTTGCCCTGTCAGGTAGTATGAACCAGGATGTGGGAGTTTTGTTGGATAGGATAAGGACCCATCTCTAAAAGAGACTAGGTCCTGGGTGGTGTAGGAGTTAAGCTGATGGTTCACTAGAGGAGTTATGAACTTTAGAGATTATATTGCAAAGCGAGTGATTGTTAGAAGACATAATTCCCAGGATCAAATATTTCTATTATTGATAAGTAAGCCAGGATCAATAAATAGCAAGATTTGCTGATGAAAATCTGGAAATACATTCATTGGTTTACCCTGAAAATGGAGCTATATCAAGGTCAGAACTTCAATATGAGTGTGATGAGGGAATTACAAAGAGAGGACGATTTTTAATTGTACCATTGAAATGCATTGTAGATTTCTTAATTTTAGGAGTGATATTAAACATAAAGCATACACACTGAATTACAATGTTAATCTTTCATATTTAAGAGTAAGATTTGATTCTAAGTGGCGATTCTAAGTGGGGGTGGGAGACAAAAAACAAAGGAAATGGGCCTGTTCACACCTTAAAGATCAGCATGGGGGGAGATGGGCACCTGAAACTATTAGCTGCACTTAACACCTCATCAGGGAGGTGGAGTCATGTCACAGTTCAGCCCTGGCTTTGTTCAGATTACTCAGTGGCTGAGTCCTTTACATACAAAAAAATGCAGCTCTGGCAGAAGGAAAAGGATACGTAGTAAATATATGTTTGGGATTGCTGGAGGGCCCCTGACAGGCAGGAGCCCTAGGCATGTACCTATGTTGCCTATGCCCTTATCTGGCCCTGAAACAACTGTATCTTTACCTCCTAAGATAAGTAAAAAATGGCATCTGCTGTTACTACTTTTACTGTGCTTTTGGGGGCATTTTTTTCCATTCTCCATTGCCCATGTTTTGATAATTTGATCTCGGTGTTACTGCTAGTGCCTTGGACAGTAGTGTGTATCTGTGTGTGTGTGGGGGGGGGTGCAGGGTGACTAATTGAATTCTATGTTACAAATCACATTTCAAGAACCAGACACATTAATGGAAAATTAGTTCACTTACATTTGAGTGTACCCTGAAATATATAAAGTTTATTGTTGAGTATGTCTGTTCATGTTGGGGGCATGAGGATACACACTGTATATCAGATATAGTTGTTATAAAACATTAGTTTTAAATCCTTACAAACACTAGTTTTTTGTATTTTATAATCTGATAAAAAGAAACCTGATTGCATCCTTAAAATAGATTTAATATTGCTAAATAGAAATGAGCACCACAATATTACATGGGCAATTTGGGCATATGACTGCATTAGTTTCTGTGAATAACTAAAAAGCAAACAAATGAACATGCTTGTGCTCTACAAATGTAATGGAGTAGAGTAAGAACAGTGCAAAAAATACATATCTACCATTGTTGGTAGTCCAGTTGCAATCTGATAAAACAACACCCAAATAGTTAGAGCTGAATCTGAAAAAAAATGTTTCATAGATTCATAGGTGCCAACTCCATGAGTGCTGCAATACATGGCAACTAAACTGACTGCAGGAATGAATATATAGAATAAACAGTAAAATACATATATTAATTGAAATAAAATGTGCATTACTTATGATTTAATTAAATTCAAACACATATAAGAATCTGTAAAACCACATTGTACAACTAGTGCATGGGTGAGTGCTTGGGAAGTGTGGGGCGGGGGGCTAGTCAGTTCTAAGCAGCAGTCCTTACAGATTTTCAAACATACATCAAAATGGTACACTGAATTACTATTCTAGCATTAGGTATCTACTGTATTTGTATATAAATGCAATACAGAAACAAAACACTTGATTTAAAATTAAGACAAACTTACATTAAAACATATAGTATATATATATATACAGTATATATATGTATATATATATATATATATATATATATATATATACACAACATGGCTTTAATTGTTATCCAATTACAGATCGCAAACTCAGATAAAAAATAAATGTGTGACACCTACAGATCTCCAGCAACAAACATAAAATGTAGAAGGACGTAGATAGGCAGGCAAAAGTTTATTGTTCATCATTGATCAAATTACAAACATGAAAAAAGAATATCTTACAGCATTCATTTACAGCAACTCAGACTACTCATTGTTACATAAATATTTAGATAGCTTTTTTCCTTTTCTTACATCTACGTATGTTCATTAAGCAATGTCCCAACCTTAGAAGCACATCCACATTTTCAGTAGTAAAAAGGGACATCACCATAGAATACCTGTCTGTGCTTTGATTTTTCAATAGATTCCCCTAGCTTTTGTGTAGTAAGGACAGATCATACTGTAAGTACATGAACCAGATCCTCCTGCTGACTATATCCAAAAGAACACATATCTGTAAGATTTTTGTCAGAGGACTAATTATATCTTTTAATCAGAACTGCACTGGAGGAGGGACCAAAACAAAATGTTGTAATAACCTTCCTTGTCTGATAAATTGTAACCACTATACGTTTCTATGAAAGGATAAGTTATTAAATTGGCTAAGATAAGACAAAAACAATTTTGCTTAAGTCTAGAGAGAGCAACCTATCTGTCAATGTCAATTAATGTAGTTTTTAGTAGAGGACTATATGCAGTGGCTACAGTAATCTTATCAACTGCCCAATTCCATAAATAACTGCTACCCATAGAGCTTTTTTTTTAACAAAGGCTATCCATGGACTGAGGCAGTCCTTCTATATAAGGAGATCCATCTTCTCCAGCAGACAGGCCTGAGCCAATCCTGATAAGTTTTGGAGCATAAGCCAGTAATTCAAAGTTCTCCAAGTAGCCATGGTTTGAACGGATGACTGCCCCAGTGCTAACCTAACACTGTATCTCAGAATTATTAAAGGAAAATGCAATATTTTTGATAACAGAAATCCAGTGATTTTTTCAAAAGCATTTTAACTTCATGCCCCCTTATTTCTGTACCATATAGCACTTTAGCTATTGACTTAGCATTAATAATTTTAATAGTTGGGAGTGTGATGTTTCCACCATATTTAAAATTAAATCTCAGGATACCACGATATGTTTAATTTTTTGTTCCTTTGGACAATCTGCTGATACCAAATTATGCTAGTACTAAATGTAAGCCCTAAATATGTATACTCTGTAATAATTTCCCGCTTATCACCATCAACCCAAAACTTTGGGTTGTGTAACTTAAGTTTGGGTCTCTGCTTGCTTACTATCATCACTTTACTTTCAGTGATAATTATATTGAGATCTACATTTTTGACATTAGTTTCTAAAATCTTCAGCTAAGATTGAAGACCATGTGCAGTTAGGGAAATTAAAAGTACATCATCAACATATGCCAAAACAGGGCAACTACAGTTACCTATTTTATGGTGAAAATATTGTCGGTTATCTACTGAGAGTAGCAAATCATGATTAAGCAATAAGGCACGACAGGGTGTGTGTTATCATGTAATAACATCACTCCTGGGGTGGGTTGAAGCGCGAGACAAAGCCGAGTGCTTCCACCACCCCAGGAGTGATGTTATTACACGATAACACACATCCATGGAGTGCCTTATTGCTATTATACAATGGCTCGTTGTTATACAAAATAAAAAAAAATAAAAATAAAAAATGATTTTAAGGAATCCAAATGGTCATGATCCATAGCAAGATGGTCATGATCCATAGGATCCAAAAGCAATACAGTGATGTTATTGTGTAATACATTAGTTCTCACACTTTGTGATAATGAGCCTCCCCCAAGCCATGGAAAAGATTTCAAGCCTCCCTCAAATTTGGAAAAAATCTTGGGCCTCCCTACAGAAAAAAAAAATATCCTGCTTTGCACAGTACTTCGGGAATAAAATGAAACAGATAAAGTTGACAGAGTATATTCTGTTTTTATTCAACGTATTGCTCTCCACCCCCAATCCTGCACCTCATGTTATCCTTGTCACTCCACTTTTCTGACTCTTGGACCCTCGTTACTCTGTTTCCTCTCTAGCTGGAACAATTAACCTAGCCACTTCATCTCTCCCCCTCTTACCCTGCTGTTATGCAACTTCCTGTACCCTTACCTCAGGTCACACCTGCCAACATGCATTGGCTCATTGTGCCTTACCAGTCACCAACTTACATATAAAACACCTAATATAGAAAACAAGTCTTGACTCAGTGTGCCCTTCCCAGTCACTAATTTACATATAAATATATACCTACAAATAAGCTCTGACTCAATGGGCTTTTCCTGGTCACAAATCTGTGCATAAGTAAAGAAGTTCACCTATGGCTATCCATATTTATTTGCTTCATCCTTTCACACAAAACAGCCAAAGCTTAACATTTAAATACTATACATTCTCAGACTTGACTGGGCCTCCCCTGGAACAGTTTGGGGCCTCCCTTGGGAGGCTGGCCTCACCATTTGAGAACCACTGGTGTAATAACATCACTGTCTCAGGTACACATTGACCAATCAGAGTCCAGGAAATTTACTTGCCATTGTATAATATTAAATAATATAGGGGCAAGGACACAACCTTGCTTGATATCAGTGATAATATCAGCCTTTTCTGTAAGATCCTCATGCACATTATTTATTTATTTTTTATTTAGGTTTTGTTTACTGGGTAGGTGCACTAGCTATAACAATGACTATTTTCTGGCATGACACAGGATGGTACAAAAAACAAACATGAGAAACAGTAACATTACAGTTTAGAATTAGTTAAAGAAATTGGAACATACAAGCAGGCAATAACACAAGCAAAAATATAGTACAGTATCAAAGATATGCAGAAAGAATAACAAATACATTGCAAAAATTAGGGCACATATTGATATGAGGAGGATAATACAATGATGATAGTGACACTATAACAATCAAAAACAGGATATATATGGAAAATTAAAGGAAGGAATAGGAGTAAGGAAGCTAGAAATAGGACAGTGTAAATTGAGAAGGGATGGGATAAAGGTAAGAAATGTGAGACAGCAAGGTGTGGAGGTAAGACAGCCAGCTGTGAGAAAGTGCTGAAGCATTGAAAAGGACAAAATTGAGAAGTGGCAAGGGGGAGAAGGATTTAAGGCGAGGGGCAAGGGCAGTTTGAAACAGGAGCAAGTACAGGATAAGACGAGATGATATTGTAGTTCTTTTTTAAAAGAGGTGTGGGAAGAGGCCTGGCGAATAGTTAATGGGAGGGAATTCCAGTATTGGGAGGCATGACAGGCACAAGCACTAGCGCCTTTGGAGGTAGTAAGTCTAGGGATGCAGACAGGGACATTGTCAGCAGAGCATTGGTCATAGCAGCATGCCTGATTTTGAAAGAGACCCACTAGGGGCTTGGGTATTTGAGACCTAATAATTTTGTCAATAATGGAGCCGAGAGTATAAGACCTTGATGCATGAGAAGGAAGCCAACCAAGGTCAGAGTAAAGGAGACAATGGTGTTTCAGTTGATGAGAGGAGGATCCATAGCGACAGATATTGTTGTAGGTGACATCCCACTTTCGAAGACTTGATTTACATGCAGAGGTATAAGTAGCAACCCCATAGGTAAGCTAGGGTAGGAGTATCTCATGGGCTATGGCAAGCCTAGCAGAGGGGGAGAGGGCATAGCTAGTTCAATAGGCAATACCAAGTTTTGTGTTGACTGACTTACGGGTCCACTGAATATGGAGATCAAAATTTAGTAATGGTCCAGTTTGACACCCAAGTATTTAAAAGTGTTTACCACTCCAATGGATATACTACTTAATGTGGAGGCTTTATACTTGTGTTGGGAGTGTTTGAGTTTAAAGTTGGAGCCAAATAGCATAGCCTGGGTCTTTGAATCATTTAAAACTAGTCTGTGACTAGCCAGCCACAGCTGGATTAAATTGAACTGATAAGGAGTTTAGTGCATGATTAAGGGACTAGTGTCAAACAGAGGGGTTTGTATGTCTGGGGGATGGAGAAACCAGTAGCTGGTCAATGGACTCTATTTTAAGGATAGATGTCACCTGAATGAGGAGAGTTCCAAGGTCCTTAGAGAGAAGATAAGGGGGTACAAGGAAGAGGCCCTGCAGTTAAACCTCTAAGGGAGGAGTATGTAGCTAGGACAAATGGAGGGGATGATGGAAAGAAGTCCTGGCTGGCAATCCCCTACAGGAAAGAGTAAGGAATAATGCTGGGGGTATTTTAGAGGGAGGGTCTCATCAGTGGCGGGCCATGTGTGCGAATGTTTGCAGTTTGGGGTGGAAAAATCCCCAACTTGGAGGCAGCCATAATGAAATAGAGGCTAGACTGGGTAGCCATTACAGAAACCTGGTGCAGGGAATACCAGGACTGGGATTTGGTCATCCTGGGGTTTATCATGTGCAGGAGGGACAGTGTTGGGAAAAGAAGGGGTGGGATGGCTCTTTATGTGAGGGACTCCATAAAGGCTACTGAGGTGCTGGTGGAAGAGGGGGAAATGAAATACTGTGGATTCATTTAGAGAAGGGGAAGGTGAAGGGGATAGTACTGAGGTTGACGGTAATTTTCAGGTCCCTATGCAAAGTGAGGAGATGGACAAGGACTTGCTAAAAGACATACATAGGATTGCAAGCAAGGGTGAGTTGCTGCTGGTGGGAGACTTCAATCTACTGGACATGGACTAGAGTTTCACAGTAGCAGCAACTCCTAGGAGCAGGGACTCACTGGACTTACTTTAGGGAGCAGGTTTTAGCCAACTCATGGGGGAGCCAACTAGGGGAGGAGCTATACTAGATTATAGATTGGGAGGCAGTGTAGTGCAGTGGTTTAAGGCTCTGAGCTATAACTCTAGTGACATCCAGCAGACCAGACCTGGGTTTGAATCCCACAGCTTCCACTTGCATACTGTGTGACCTTGAGCAAGTCACTTAATTTCCCTGTGCTCCCAGGTCGCTCCTGTAAAAGAGCTTTCAGCTTAGTGTGCTACTCCTGGTTAAACAACTAAATAATAATAATAATAATAAATGGGGACAATATTGATAGGGTAGAGGTGTCAGAACCCCTGGGAACTAATGATCATAGTGCGGTGTTTTTTTAAATAATAACCACATTGGAGTAGTGCCATACAAGAACAAGAGTCCTGGATTTCCATGGAACTGATTTTGGGAGAATGAGGCTGAGCCTGAGGGATTAGAAATGCAGCAAATTTAAATTCCACCGGCAAAGCGAACGCGGAGTGGGCATTGCAAAGTGCTCACTCTGCCTTGTCATTACCACTTCACTTTAAGGTGCAATGGCAATGCGAAGTAAGGCGAAGTAATTGTTTTTAATGGACTTTGCGTTCCTCATTATGATCCTAAGTGATCCACTTGGTGTTTCAGATTTGGCAGCCCCCCCTACACATCACATGCCTTACAGTACTGTAAGTCACATGCTGTTTAGCTAGGCGGGAAGAAAGTGAGTCATACAAGCAGACACTTTTACTTTCTCCTGTGCAGATGGAGAGAGAGAGAGAGTAGTGTGTTTTGTGACTGCTGATACTCTGAGATCAGAGCTAGGAGGAGAGTTAAACTTTGATTTAGACCCAACAGCTTTTTTAAAGGCTACATTTTTTGGTCTTTACTGTACTCTTTTTTACTTAATTTGTTCTTTCTGTAAATTTTATTTTTCTTACCTTTATAAGTAGTTAGTTGTTTGTCTGTGACTGTGTGTGTGTGTGTGTTGCGACAGTGTGAGTAGTGATTGCTTAGACTGAGAGAACTCAGTAGGAGAGATGGACCAGGGTGAGGGAATGTTTGGGGTGGGGGCAGCTCTGGGAGAGCGTGGTAGTGGTAAGCATCATACAGTGTGCATGTGTGGAGGGCATGGGCGCCCATTCCTGTTCGACTGCTCAAAAATGTGTGAGTACCCCCCCCCAGAAGCAGGACCAGCACCACCTCTTGTCCTGACTCTGAGGCAGTTGAACCACCACCACCACCAAGTTCAGTACCAGGTCCTCTGGAGCAGGATGTGCCTGTTCGTCCTGGCCCAGGTGTGGATCCCACCCCTGTTCAGCACCGTGATCAGCC
The DNA here is from genome assembly GCA_016271365.2 of Neoceratodus forsteri. Lineage (NCBI taxonomy): Eukaryota > Metazoa > Chordata > Ceratodontiformes > Ceratodontidae > Neoceratodus > Neoceratodus forsteri. Next base: position 495,133,064 of record CM028135.1, on the reverse strand, counting down.
AGCTGCCAGTTCACTTGGCCATCCCCTGCCTGTGCCTGGTCCTCCCCGCACCTCCATTGTTTAGCAGTTTTTTGACTGTGTTGGGGGGACAGCAGTGTGGTCAACTGCTGTCTATGAGAGGTTGAGGTGTGCCGTGGCCCCCGGGGGACTCATCTGGTGACTGGGGGCCAGCACACCCATATGCTCAATCACCAGCAGTTGGAGTGGCAGGCTGCCACAGAACAGACCATGCCTGCACCTGCTGGCCATTATGTGGCAAAGGGTGCAGCTGTGCCTTACGGCATCCCTAAGAAGAGGAGGGCCACAGCAGCACCTGCTGCTCCACCAGCATCCAAACCCCCACCACCACATCCACTACCAATAGGTCAGCCTGTAGAATGTGTGGATCCCAGAGAACTGCATGTAACACAGGCTGACTTGGCAGTTCTCTGGAGTGCTGTTGAGGATAACAACGAAAGGGTGAATGCTGTGGAGCAGTGGCTGGTTCACATAGAGGAACATCAGCTGCAAATGATGTCTATGCTGGAACTGCTGCTGGATCACCATGGGATCCCACATTATTTTTTTTTCCTCACACCATGTGCCCCCCACACCTTCCTTGCTGTGTTATAAAATGTATTCCTCCACCATCCTTGACCCTTGTATGTAATTATGCCCTTTTTTTGTTGTCTTCCATATGCATGACACTTTGTATTCTGAGCAGTGCAAGTATACTGTACTAAACTGCATGTGTGTAGTCAGTCTTCTTTCCAGTCTGTGTATGTACTGCAGACACTGTCCAACTCCCTGACTTAAAAACAAACACTAATGAGTACAATGGTGGGGTGGTGAAGCATGGAGAGATACTACAAAACAGGGTTATAATACATCCAAGTAACTATTAAAAAAATTAATGTTGTGATTCATGACGTGATCGTGAATCATGATTTGTGACTGCATTAGTGACCATGATGATGATGAAAGCGTGAAATACTCGGCTGTACTTTGATGAGCTACTATAACAAATCCCAGACTTAAAAATACGTATCAATGAGTACAATAGTGGGGTGGCGAAGCCTGAAGAGATATTACAAAACAGGCTTACAATACATCCAAGTAACTAGAAAAAAAATTAATGTTGTGATTCGTAATGTGAATGATCGTGAATCATGATTTGTGACTGCATTTGTGACCGTGATGATGATGAACGTGATTTGTATCATGAGTGACTTGTGATGATGGTCCTGACTTAAAAATGCATATTAATGAGTACAATGTTCATATAGAATTAAGCACCACACCTGTCCAGTACTCTGAAGGGAAGTCAAAGAAACAACTGTGATGTAAGTTACAGATGGAGATTGGCCCTAAAGAGATGCAAATGCACAGCCAGATTAAGATTGTGCTGTGCACTGAAGAGATGCAGACACAAAGGCACAACACCTAACCAGTGCTCACCATCAGAAATTCAAATCTGGAAAAGAATACATTTGATGGTTGGGGCGGGCCACGGAGGAGGGGCAGTGTACTGCACCGCTGCAGTAACAGTCACTAGTACTAGTACCAGTACAAAGAAGTACAAAAATCACACAGCTGCAGTGGATAGCAGCTTCACATTGCTGGAATTATTATGTGGCACAATAAAAGGTGTCTGATTTGATGACACGTGTGATACACATACTTGCACACACACACTAAGTAATGCATAGCAAATTGAAAACTTCAGTAATATAACCACATATTTTAAACAAACTAAAATTATGCACTGCTGCAACACAACAATCAGCAAAAAAATGACAAGAAATATTGAAAATATTACTTAGTGTACATTAACACAGTTATACAAGAAAAATATAAACAAAACAGAAAGCACAGTCTTTTTCTCCAAGTTAATCTACCTACACCACAGATACGCCCCTCCCCCAAAGCACACTTCCACTGTCTCTCAGTACACAGACTGAATGCTGTACATTAACATTCAAAATCCTTACACAAACAATAAACGCTCGATGATATGAGCACAAGAGGGTTTATTATAATCGATGAACTAAAGTTTCAGCAAAAAAATGACTCAAAAAGGCTTTTTTAACAGCTTTTTGAAGGTTTGAATTGCAGAGAGCTCTCAGAACAGATTGTCTCCTACAGCTTCCTACACACACTACCCCAAACTGAAGCTGAGCAGAACAATCTAGAGCCCATGTGACTGGAAATCCCATGAATCAATGCAAAATTTGCCTTTGGAGCTTAAAAACAAGGCGAAGTGAGGCGAAGTACATTGTTTTCAATGTACTTCGCCTTAAAAATTAGTGGAGTAGTGGTTTGTGAAGGCGGAGTAACGCAAAGTCATTATTTTCAATGGACTTCGCACTACCAATTAATAATGCAAAGTACTCTGCTTTGCGTTGCGGAGCGCTCTGCAAATTCGCCTTCACTCCATGAATCACTTTGCGGAGCAAATTGGGGCCACTTCGCCCATCACTATCAGGGATTCCCTAGCAAGGATTGGTGAATGCAAGGGGGTAGAAGAGGAATGGAGATGGATAACTGTGGCTACTGAAATGGCAACTAAGATGGGAGATAGGCAAGTCAGTAAGAGTAGGAGATGGAGAAAGCCTATGTGGTTTACAAGGGAAATGATGGAAAAGGTGAGGGCCAAGAAAAGGACTTTCTTGAAAAAAGAAAACTCAGATGGAGGAGGACAGAGAACATTATCAGCCATTATGGAGGGAATTGGGGAAAACAGAAAGTCAAAGGCACTGACATAATTAAAAATCACAAGTACTATCAAGGAGGAGGAGTACAAGGCATTCTAGCAATACATAGGAGAGTGAAGGAAAACTAAGACTGGCATAATAAGACTGAGAGGGGAAGAGGAGCATGTGTAGAGGAGATCAATCATAAGGCTAATACACTAAATAAATATTTCTGCTCAGTTTTTGCCAGGGAGGAGGAGGATATGGGGCCAGAACTGGAAAGCAGGGGGGTTGGGGGTGAGGGGATAGACACCACTAGCTTCATGGAGGATTGGGTTATGAAGGAACTAATGAGGCTTAAGGTGGACAAAACAATGGGACCAGATGCAATACACTCTAGGGTACTGAAGAAGATCAGGAAAGAGTTGGCGGAGTCTCTGGAAGAAATTTTTACCCTATCGCTGGAAAAAGGAGATGCCCCTGAGGAAGGACAAATGTGGTTCTGCTACATAAGGGAGGGGACATGGAAGTGGCAGGTAACTACAGGCCTGTCAGCCTGACATTGGTGGTTGTTAAGATAATGGAGTCACTCTTAAAACAGAGTATCCTAAACTACCTGGAGGAGAGAGGGCAGGTTGAGGCAGCATGGGTTTACCAGAGGGAGGTACAGTCTAACAAACTTAATATACTTTTTTGACTGGGTGACAAGGGTGGTGGACAAGGGAGTGGCAGTGGAAGTGGCCAATCTGGACTTCCAGAATGCTTTGGACACTCTTGCTTACAAGAGGCTACTGAGCAAACTAGGCAGTCTTGGGGTGGGGCTGTCCATAGTAAACTGGCTCTCCAGCAGGTCCCAAAGGGTGATAGTAAACTGGGTACTCTGGTGAGGAGAGGGTGATGAGTGGGGTACTGCAGGGTGGGGCTTGGGCCCAGTTCTATTTAACGTCTTCATTGGAGACATTGGAGTAGGGCTGGAGGGGAAGGTGTGCTTGTTAGCAGATGACTTGAAGATAAGTAACAGGGTAGGCGCACCGGAGGGGGTTAGTAGGATGAGGGAGGATCTAAAAAAACTGGAACAGTGATCAAAGGTGTGGAGACTGGGATTCAATGTGGGGAAGTGTAAAATTATGCACTTGGGGCATAGGAACCCTGGGGCAAAATATATGCTTTGAGGACAAGAAATAGATGACACGGAGCATTAGATGCACCTGGGTGTCATCATTATGGCTGATCTAAAGGTGGCAAGTCAGTGCCAAAAGGTAGTAGGAAAGATAAACAGAATGCTGGGGTGCATAGGGTGGGGTATTGTGAGAAGGAGGAGTGAGGTCATTGCTCCCTTGTACAAAACGTTGTTCAGGCTGCACCTTGAGTACTGTGTCCAGTTCTGGAGGCCACACCTGAGAAAGAACATTCTAATGTTGGAGGTTGTACAAAGAAGGGCTACCAGAATGATTTAATCCCCTTTGTTTCTTTCAGGCAGTTCAGTCATCAGAACTTCTCAAAGTGCTGCCAACCACAATTGGAGCTTGGTTCTCCCCCCCAAGCGTCTGAGGATGCCTGCAGTTCTTTATCAGGCAGTTCAGTCACCAGAACTCCTCAAAGTGCCACTGACCATAAACAAAGCTTAGTGCTTTGCTCCCCTTCCAGTTTCTGAGGACACCTGCAGCTCTCTAGCAGGTAGTGAAGAACAGGGACTGTATAAAATGCATTTAGTTCATTTGTTCTGTTGCAGTGTGCTTTCCATGTCTGAGGGAGCATACTGATTGAATAGTACAGCCTAGATGTAGAGTTAGCCAGTTGTTGTTTTGTTAGCTATTGCAGCTGTTGCATTAAGAACCACAGTATTGTACCTGATCTATTAGCAATACCATAGGGAGCATTAAGAGTGCATGTAACTGTTGTCTGGTAGGTTCATCTGGGAGGCTTAGGCTTTGTGCTGATCTTAGGGAACACCTTTACCTGAGGTAGATTCCATTGCTGCATGAGGCCCCCCTCCCCCCTTTTGCCCATTTCCCGTCCTGCCCCTCCTTTGTGTCCCAGCTAACCTCCTTTATCCCCTTTGTTTCTTTCAGGCAGAGCAGTCACCAGAACTCCTCAACATGCAGCCGACTGCAAATGGAGTTCAGTACTCCCCTCTCCAGTTTGTGAGGATGCCTGCAGCTCTCTAGCAGTTAATGAAGAACAAGGACTGTTTTGTCCCACCGCTGCTTCCGCAGCAGCTGCCCCACCCACTCCTCTCCTTCCCTCCCTCCCTCTCACTCAGTGCGGCCCTGACTTTATTGGTCATCCTTATCCGTGACTGTATCACATGATTACACTAAAACCCTGAGCTGTCACCTCCAGGTTCTCAGGTTGGGCCACTAAGAGTTGCTATTGCACTGCCCCACATGTGGAAACATTAAACGTTTAATTCCCTGCAAATTGTCACCAAAGCCAGTCCCCCATTTCCTCAACTCTCCAATCTCCTTACCCCCATCCAGTTTGTACTCCTCCATTCCCAGTGCAGGATTCAAATCTACATCTCTTGGTTCTATTCCAGCTAAAGACATCTACTCTACTCACTAGGCTATTCAACCTGACAGAAAGCACTTCTGCAGTGCATGTGTTATATCAAACAACCTAGTGGTCCCTAGTAGTACTGCATAGTGCTGTTTACCAACTGTGGACAATTGAATTCCATCTCTGCACTTGGCTATTGGTTTATTATTTGGAACAACCACTAGGAGCACTGTCTCCGTCTACTCCCAATATTTTCTCTTATCCTCCTCTCTCCTCATTTTTGCCAGCCTCTTCCCACCTTTCTTAAGTGCTCATCACCATGTATCTCCCTAACCTCCTTCTGTTTGTCCTTCTATACTCTTTCTACCTACTTCCTACTACAGCCCCCCAAACCCTCCATTGCTCTGAAAGCACCACGGAGGAGCGACAGCAACCACACTGACTTCCTCCTCAGTGATACAGCCAAACCAAATTGGAGAACCTTGACGTGTGCCAGCCCAATGGTTAGAACAGTGACGAACAGCATCACACACCCCACACACCTGAACAGACACTGCCACAACCAGCCACACAGTGATGCACTGAGCACATACACCCCCTGAGAGCAAACCACCAATAGCACCCCCCCACAGCCCGACAGCTCATTGATGGCAATGGGCAGTTCCAGTGTGGCCCGACTGGGCGCAGCATGCAAACAATGTGAGACGCACTGCAGCAACCCCAGTACAGATGGGCAGCTTTTCCACCACCATCGTACCTGGTGTAGGGTGCTGTCATACTGCTCCCATTTTTGTAGTGCACCATCGACACACATGTTGTCACTTGGGGAGGGGGTTGCTGCATTCTGCTGGGTGCTGTGGGTGCAGCTGACTTGGGGAGTGTCGCTGTAGGGGGGCCAATGCGGGGGATTCGTGCTTCTGTGGTGTTTCCCATTGCTCTCACCTCCCCACTGTCTCCCACCTTACACTATCTCCTTCATCTACCCTCCCTACCTCATGTATTCTACATCCTTCCCACTCTCCTTGGTGGCCTAGAGCCTCTTTTCTTCCATCTGTCTACTCCTGGCTTCATCTTATGCACTTCAGACTCTCCCTTCACCCTTATCCTCCTTCCCCTCCCTCTCGGCCCCCACACCACATTAGGAGACCCATCTTTCCATTAAGCACCTGCTTCCCCTATTTCTCCTTATGGCTGTTGATGTTGAATCCACCCTGGCCCAGTCCTTGCCCTTCCCTCCATTCTTCCCAAAGGGCTCCTGGTGGCCCATATTAACATCCGTAGTCTGCTTCCCAAAATTGACTTACTTCTACCTCTTACCATCTCTCTCTGACCAGATGTCCTCATTGTACTGTATCTGAATCCTGGCTCTGTCTCAAAATTCCCAACTCAGCAATCTCAATCCCTGATTTCACTCTATCCAGACAAGACTGCTCTAAAAAAAGGTGGTGGCATTGCTATCTACCTTAGCTCCTCTATTCAGTCTTCCATGGTGCTTTCAGTGTCCTCTCCTGCTGCCTATGAACTCATTGTACTCAAACTCTCCCTTCCCTACTCTCTCATAATCTATGTGGCTGGTATCAACTGCTGCCCTGGCTTATCTTCTTCTCTTATCACTGAACTCCTGACTACAATAACTGCACTTGCAACTTCTTGGGACCTCTTCATCTTGGGCAATTTCAGTATTAACTGGCTCTTCCCACCCAACTCAAAATTCTGTCAATACATAAAGTATATGCATCTTACCCAACTTATCTCCACCCTGCCCCAACTTAACCTGAAATTCCACAACCACTCCCTCATGGACTGGGTCCTTACCAACTATCCTCTCCGAATCATTGATATTGCACTCTTCCCAATGTGCTCAGTGACCACCATATGGTATACTGTGTGCCAAATTCACTGCCCCAAACTTCTCCCTAAAGCTATCCAAATCCATTCCCTCAGGTCTTTAGACCTATCCTCACTCCTTGCTGACCAACAGTCCATTGGCTGGTCCCCAATCTCCAATGCCATTGACATAAACACAGCCCTTGATTGCTCCCATACCAAATTTATTCAGATATGGGATCAGCATGCCCCCCTACAAGAAAAACAGGGACAGAGGCTCCCACCTCCCCTGGGTCTCAGCTGAACTCCTGGCCTGCCAGCATGCTCATGACCTGGCTTGGAAATCCTCTAAGGTCTCTGGTTCCCCTGCAGACTTGCAGAGGTATCGCTTATTGAGAAGGTCTTCACCAGAGTCACTAGATTAGCCAAAGCTGATTTTTTCTCTTCATTCCAAAGAAATTTAAGTCACCCCTCAAAATTCTGGAAAGCCATCCAAGCCCTATTCTGCCCCCCCCCACACCTGTCCCTCCCACTCTAAATTTAGGGGCCTCTCAGCCTCTGCCTTGCCTTCTGTGGCGACTGCCTTCAACTAATTTCACCACCTGTGGAGGAGTCATATGATGCAAGCGATCTGTTAGCAGCAGAGGCGCTGAGCTCCTGCCTTCTGCTCGATTTTATCAAGTTAATCTTAGCCTTTTTTAGTGATTGTAAGTACAATTAGGCTAGAATATCACCTGCTGTGCTGCTAAATTACTCGAGTGGGTCTGCTGAAGGTTCCACGAAGCTGAGATGGAGACTGAAATGTGCTCAGCCTCCATACGCCACACTCTACCGGCAACACCAGAGAAAAATCCCAAGAAGTCAAAGGCTCAAGGAGCTAACCCAGAAAGAAAACCCTCACAAACAACAGCCTCGATTCCTCTAACAGATGATCACTTTCTACAAGAGCTACAGTCATTTAAGGAAATGCTGGGTGAGATTGTGAATGAGTTGAAATCCCTGTGTGGAGAGCTTTCAGATCTGTCGCAGAGAATGGTGGACTCTGAGGCCCGCACTACTTCTATCAAGAAATGGAAAGAGAAGATGGAACCAGAGATGGTGTTGCTAAGGCAGCAAGTGCAGAAGTTGCAATTAAAAACAGAGAATCTCGAGGGGAGAAGTCACAGGAATAACATCCTAATAATGGGGTTGCCGGAGGCTGAAGAAGGGCAGAATGTTCAGGCCTTCCTACAAAAATTCCTGAGTAAAGTCGCTGGGCCATCCCCGATGGGAGTCCTGTACCAAATTGAGTGTGCACATCGTACCCTGCGGCCCCGACCTCAATCAGGAGATCCTCCCAGACCTCTGATAATAAAATTTTTAAGCTTTGTGCAGAAACAACATGTCTTAAATAAAGTGAGAGAATCTCAAGCCATATTATGGAAGGGACCAAGATTCGGCTGACGCAAGATCTGCCATACGAGATTAGGCAGAAACGTGCTGCCTTTCACCCTATAGTTAACAAACTGATTGCAGCAGGAATCCGTTTTAAGATGCTTTATCCCTCTCACTTACAAGTGCAGATAGCGGACAACTGGATCACCTATGACACCCCAGCGAAGGCATTAGAAGATCTGTCCACTAAGCTCCCGGACTTATTCCACAAAGGCTAAAGTTACAGAGAGACCTGACAGTTTTACAATGACTTAACTAGTACAGAGCTGTTTGCTTAATTTCAAAGAGTTTTTCCTGTTTTCTAAAGTTTTCTTGTAGCACTAACCTGTCAGTATGCAGTCGGCTGGAGAGAGACTGCGAGCTGGCTGGTTGTGGGGGCCTGAAGAGTGGTTGGTTCCTGGGGTTGGCGGTGGGAGGCAGTGGAGGCCTGCGCCCGGACTGTGGTTGGGCCTGGTGGTTGACGCACTCGGTCATGGCGTGCCCTCTTGCTTGAGTGGGACCACATGTGAAGGGAATGGTTTTCGGGGAGACAATCTGGGGGAACACTGTGCGCCTGGCTAGGCTCCCCAGGGAAACAAATGGGATGTGTCAAGTATCGGATTACAGCCACAGGTTTTCGGCGATACAGGCATCCTTTCCCTTCCCCATTAGAATAGTGATGTAGTTTTCAAGCATAATCTAGGGTAATGGGGGATAAGGTTGCAAATTTTATCTTGCTGGGCATGCTGATGCTTAGTTAAGGAGGGGAATTGTCACATATAAGCAGCCGACTAGGCTTAATATTATGTCTGGACTTATCCTTTACTTTTCTTAGGCTCTCTGGTTTTGACAGAGGCAGGGAGGGGTGGCCTCAAAGTGCTGATAGCAGGCTGCATCACCACTCAGCGAGTAGGGGGGGTAGACCTCCTTGGAATTAGAAGGTTACAATCAGCTGGGTTAGACAGAATTGCAGCTAATACAAATAATATTTATTTCTGCTTGTTATTCGAAGGTGTACATTCCAAGGGGGTCAAATGGGGGTTGGTTGTCCAATACCTTATTATCTTTAAACCTGTAGGTCTCACTCTAATTTGGAGAGCCTTTGTAAATAGTTTTGTGGATTTAGGGAGGGAGGAGATTTGGTTGTTTCTGGTTCATATATCTCAGGAGTTGTGTACTGTGGGGGGTGGGGGATTGGAGCGATCATTAACATAAAGTACAATGTCTGGTACATTATGTGTATTATAAAACATGGTTGACGCTACTGTTAAGATTGTTTCTTGGAACGTTAGGGGGGCTCGAGAGCAGGTTAAACAGATGGCAATTCTTAAACATATATCTTTATTGCAAGCCAATATAATCTTCCTACAGGAGACACACCTTCTTACACACGAAGCGGTTGGATTTAAAAGACATGGGGTGCGACAAGTTTTTGCTGCAGGGAACTCTACTAATAGAGATGGGGTAGGAATTCTCATTAAGAGGAATATCCCATTCCATTCCGAAACCACAGTTTCGGACCCACAGGGCAGATTCATCCTGGTTAAAGGCCAACTGGATAGAAAACCACTAGTCCTTGGATGTCTATATGGGTCAATAGGTGGGGATCCAGACTTTTTTATGAGTCTGGCAGACAAACTGGCTCCTTTTATTTCAGTCCCTGTAATACTGGGAGGAGATTGGAATCTTACCCAATCCCAATTATTGGATAAATCTAACCCGACCCCTAGAGCTCTGTCCTCATCACACAGGGCTCTCGCTGAAATGATGGACCTCCTTGGTTACATGACCCTTGGAAGATATTAAACCCGACTACAAGGGCTTTCACATTCTATTCACAGGTGCACCAGACTGCATCTAGGTTGGATTATTTTCTTATAAGCTCTACCCTTCTATCAGGGACTCTGGGAGGGGGGATAGAGCCAATCATGATATCCGATCATGCGGTGGTATGGCTCGATATTACTCCAGATACTGAGCCACAGAAGGACATCGAATGGAAATTAAATACGCAGTTACTCAAAGATAAATTTGTAGTTTCCAGGATTTGCAATCTCATTAGACAGTTCTTGGAAGATAATTTAGATTCCATTCCGAGGGTGGATCAAGTTTGGTGTGCACTAAAATGTTACTTAAGAGGGGAATTTATTAGATTAGCATCAAAACAGAAAAAGGTTAGGGAGGCTCAGGCCAAACAATTGCTGGAGCGAATCAGAGCTCTGGAACAAAATTCATCACCTAGTTCCCTTCAGAATTCACTTACAGAACTTTTGTCCCTTAGGAATGCATACTCAGATCTCCTGAAGGAGAAGGCTGAGTTTACAATCCTGAGAACAAAGGCAACTTACATTGGCCAGGGGGAGAAGGCCAGCCGCTTTTTGGCTCTTCATATGAGACAGCTGGAAAGCACGAGAACCATTCAGGCAATCCAGGATGCTGATGGGACCCGTAAAACTTCCTCCAGGGATATAGTCTCAGTGTTTGAAAGATTTTATGCAAATCTTTATGGTCGGCAGCCTGACCCCCCCATCAAAAGCTGATACAGAGGCATACTTGGCTAACATCCTGCTTTCTAAAATGTTGGAGGCTGACTGGCCAATATTGACAGCCCCCATCACATTAATGGAAATTTCTCAGGCCATTAAAGCTCTGGCCCCAGACAAAGCCCCAGGGCCTGATGGATTCCCCTCAAACTTTTTCAAAGTTTTTGTTGAGGAATTATCCCCAATGTTGTTAAAGTTTTTTCATTATATGTTGCACAATGATATTATGGACTCTTCTATTCTGGAAGCAACTATTATTTTGCTGCTAAAACCTGATAAGCCACCAGAATTACCCTCCAGCTACCGTCCGATATCATTGTTGAATAGCGATCTTAAAATTCTTACAAAAATTTTGGCGAACTGAATTCAAAAGATATGGCTCCCCTTACTTAGCCCCGAACAGGTGGGATTTGTCCCAGGCAGATCAGCATCGGATCATTTCCATAAACTGGAGCATGTATTCCAGGTGGCTCAATCCACCCTCCATCCCATGGCCTTAATATCATTAGATGCTGAAAAAGCATTTGATAGGGTGGATGGGAACTTCTTATGGCTTACCCTTGGGTAAATGAATATACCCCCTGAATTTATTCAGTGGATCCAAAAAGTTTACTCAGCCCCTATTGCTAGGATATTTTGTAATAAAGTGCTCTCCCCAGTTTTTTCCTTATATTCAGGTACCCAGCAAGGTTGTCCACTTTCCCCTTTACTTTTTAATCTGTATCTAGAACCTTTGATAAGACAGATCAACTTCTCATGTAAAGTACAGGGGGTTTCAATTGGCACACATAATTTAAAATTCTCTGTTTATGCAGATGATATTCTACTTCATCTTGCAGAACCCACAACCTCACTGGATGAAGTCATAACTATAATAAGTGACTTCAGTAGGTTTTCAAACTAATAAATTGAATTGTGGAAAGACTGAAATTTTTCCCCTTAACCACCATATTTTTCGTCAAGATTTCAGCAAATTTGGAATGAAATGGTCTTCCCGATCAATGAAATATCTGGGTTTACACCTAACCATAGATTTCCAACAATATAAGAAGCTCAATTTGGAAGACCTGATTCAGACAGTACAACAAGACCTTTCCAGATGGAAAGCACTACGTATCTCTCTTTGGGGAAGGATTAATCTTATAAAGATGAATGTGCTCCCTAGATCATTTTTTCCCTTAAGTATGAGCAACATTTGGTTGCCTCTCTCCTTTTTCCGTAGAATACACACCAGCATTTCAGAATTTTTATGGCTAAACAAGATCCCCAGAAGAGCATATAATAAGCTTACTCTAACTAAAAACAGAGGTGGGCTCAAATTGCCAAATGTATTGTATTATTATTGGGCTAGCCAGTTAAACAAAATAGGAATGTGGCTGTCTACTTCCACTAATGGTATGGAGAATACCTACACTTCCATATGGCTTCAAATTGAATTGGACATTTTCAGTACAATGAAGATATCCCCAGTTACAGTACTGTGCACACCTTACAGGATACTGCCAGAGACAATTCAACAGTCAGTAGTGGGTACTTCCATTAAAGTCTTTTTGCAGATTTGTGCCGCCCTTGGTATATGTCCGAGTACAGACACAATGCAATATATAGTAGGGAATCCTAATTTGAGAATTGGAGACTCCCCCATCACCAAAGACTGGATCCCGCAGTTGCATGGTATGCGGGTGTATGATTTTTATCAATCAAATGGTCTCCTTTCATCCAGTGAAATGCTGATTAAACTCCAGTCCACTATCAGATTTATTTTCAAGATACATCAACTGTGGCATCTCTCCTACATAAGTTTGGAGGAGTCAATGTGCCATCAAGGTTATACAACCTGGTGGAACAAATCAAAATGTTAGGGGCACAACCACATAGTATCTCTTTAATTTACAATAAGCTTCTTTCTACCTTTTTCCCCTCCACATTATCAGGCTCCAAAATATGGGACTCGCTAATTCCTAACCACGGGGTTATCTGGTCCGATATCTGGTGGGATCTGCATACATACACATATAACACAGGACAGGTTAAGAATTACACAATAATAAATGCTGAATAATATGTATTATACCCCAAGTAAGCTAGCAAGAATGGGACGAGTGCAATCGCCCAATTGTGCTAGATGTTGTAAAGGGGATGGTACAGTATTACATGTCTTCTGGTCCTGTGAAAAGGTTTCCCCACTGTGGACTAATATTAAATTAAGAATGGACCCTTTACTGGGTCTGGCTGCGTTCTTTACTCCGAATATTTGCATACTGGGTGATTTGTCTTTAATTAAAGTCAAGGAAAGGAAATTCTGTATCTCTCTTATCTCCATGTCGGTGAAAAAATTAGTTCTCAAGCACTGGTTGGACCAGACTATCATATCGTATACAGAATGGCTTCATGATATGTCCTTTTACCTTAGGATTGAAAAAATGATAGCGAGCTTGCGAAACAAACCAGCTGCCTTTGACAATAAATGGGGCAAAGTATATGCTTTGTACTAGAATTAGAATATTCATACTCTCGAGCCCTCTATTTATTTATTTATTTATTTATGATATTTATGTGATTGGATTTCAAAATATAAAGAATGGCTATAAAGGATATATTGCATTCCAATGTAACAATACCCTAATATGTGTAGTGTGCAGGAGGTAATTAGATCACTCCAATGGGGAGGGGGAGGGAGTTTGGGAGGAGGATATAGTAACCCTGGTGATAGCCCTGTCTCTTTGTATTATGTGCTGTTGTTTAAAACTGTGCAAAATTTTCTAAATAAAAAAAAAATAATTTCACCACCTGTGCATCTGCCCTCCTATCCTCCCTCCCTCATCTTCCCTTCCCATCCCCCTCTTCATCTCCTTTCTTCTTTTCACCCATGTCGCCATCCTCCACTCTGAAAGTCCTCCTAGCCCTTACCCCTTGCCAGTCTAGTAGCCCTGACGGGCTTGATCCCACGCTTCTGTACCTCTCTGCCCTGCTATTGCTGCTCCTCTTGCCTCCCTACTAAACCCCTCCTTCTCTCTAGCCTCTATTCCTTCTTCCTGGAATCATGCTACCATCATCCCCCTTCACAAAAGTGGTGTCTCCTCCTCTCCTGGAAACTTATACCCTATCTCCATCTTTTTTACCCTCTCCAAACTCCAAAAACACATAGTTCTATTCCAACTCTCTTCCTATCTTTATTCCTCTTCCTTGGTTACCCCTTTCCAGTCTGGCTTTCATAAACTCCACTCTACCACCTCATCCCTCCTCCAGCTTACACAGTCTATGCACTCAGCTGTGCACAAGGGCCTTCTCATTGCCTTCATTTTTGTTGATCTTGTTGAAGCATTCAACACTGTTTCCCATTCTCTCCTCATTCACAAACTTGGTTCAGCCAGGTTTTCTGTCCCCACCACTCAGCTCCTACCTCACAGGTACAACTTAATCCATGAGGCTTGGAAATGCCTTATTCCCCTCCCTACCAGTTACCACTGATGTCCCCCAAGGCTCCATACTTGGACCACTCCTATTTTTTATTTTTCATAATGACCTCCTTTTTGCCTGCCTATCTGCATCCATACACATGTAAGCAAATGACACTGCCCTTTTTGTCTCTAGCTCTTTGCCAGCTGAGCTTATGTCCAAACTCCAACCCGATTTTCACTGTGTCCAACAATGGTTCCAGTCAAATCAACAATTACTTATTGCCAAAAAGATGGTTTCTATGTGCCATCCTCCCACCCATCCTAATGCCTGCCTTCCCTTGTGGCTTGGTGCTGCCACCTAGCCTCCTCCTGGTGACAGCCAAGAGCTGGGGAATCCTGCTGCCTTGCGCAGCTCAATCCAGCTCCTTGCCCTCCACCCCCCACTGACCCCTGATGACTCAGGCTTGTTCCCGAACCCAGGTCACCAGCGTGAGAGGAGGTAAGGCGTTCAGTGCCTCAGCCCTCCATGCAACTGGGCTGGCTGCTAGGATTTATTTTTGAAGTCTGCAAAATATCCCATTCACCACCCCCCTTATAAAATAGTTTGATGGTTCCCTCTGCATGCTTGAAGAAAGTAAAATGCTTAGTAAAGTCTGAGAGAACTGCAGTGCCAAATAAAATTTAATGTGAGAATAGAAGAGAAGGGAAGAGAGGAGAGGAGAGGAGAGGGAAGAGCAGGAATAGGAAGAGAAGAGAAGAGAAGAGAAGAGAAGAGAAGAGAAGAGAAGAGAAGAGAAGAGAAGAGAAGAGAAAAAGCCTGCTGACATGTAGCTGAGTGTCATATCTGGAGGGATGGACTAGACAGTCTAAAACAGCCTGCAATGAACTATTTCTGAGCTGGAGTAGATCCAGTAATTCTTTTTAATCTGCTGCACTGCCTATTTTCTAACTTTCAACTAAATTAAACTTTGCTTTTTGTGTTTTTGTTTTTATTTTCACTAGAGAAAGGATTGGCTGGTGTGATGGTACAAGGCACAAGGACTGGGCTGAATAAGTCATATTAAATTGTTCCTCCTACTCAGTGGTTTGGCATTTCTCAATGGGTTGCTTAATGTGTGCACTGCTCATTGCACTGAATTGGTAAAGGATTCTTAATGATGTATCTCTAGCTGCTGTTCAGTTTCAGCTTACTTTGCAGCTCTTTGGAAACGTTTATCAAATGAGTGCAATGAGCAGTGCACATATTAAGCAACCCATTGAAAAATGCTAAACCACTAAGTTGGAGCCTGATTTCACTACTTTACAATGTAGTACTTGATAGGGACACATGTCATGGATTTGTAAGACTTATTGGTCCTGTGTGGACCTGTGTGCCATTCACAATGTGCTGGCATTCACAGTTCATTAATGGCTCTCAATCTGCCTAATATAATTTTTTATATGGCAATGCTTTTGAAGAATATAATGCCAGATGGCTCAACCTCATTAAAGTACCTGTGAACTTGAACACTGATCATCATCGTCCTGATGCTGTACTCATGTATGCACAAGTTGTGAAACTTTTATGCCCCTTGATATTTTTATAAATTCTGAAACTAGGCATAATTCTGAGTTGACATATGTTCTTTGCATCTGACAATAAACATTGTAATGCTTAGAAAGAAAGATTAGAAATGCTGAACTGTTGGCTCTGGGTATGCACAACAGCTTTTGTATTTTAAGCAGCTGGAATTGCCGCTGCATTGTCAGCACACAACACAAATTCAGATCAGAGCCAACATGGCTGCTAAAGCATTAACCAGACAAGAGAAATAGAATTAAAGTGTGGGCTGGTTTTAATTTATTTCTTATACTATTATAAAATGAAAATTTCAGATTTGCATCACAATAATAGAAAAAAATCCTTAAAGGTCAAGATAAAGTAGAAGCAGGTACTGTTGGCTCTGGGCATAGATTACATACCACCACCCCCCAAATAGAGCCAGATGGGTGCACACACACTTAGCTGTTACAGCAGTTGTGCACACAGAAAGGGCATTAGTTGATTTAGAGTTCTAGCAGTCACTGTATTATTGTAGTTGCACTTATAGCAGTACAGGACTTCCATGTAGCAGACGGCACCAGGCTGTAGAAGTCAATTTAAAATATATGCTAGTGGTATTCTGAGGTTGGGGTGGGTAGGATGCAGTGAGTGTTGAGGATAAAATGACAGATAGTAGGGATATTGGCAGTAGAACAGATAGGGGGTAGTATGCCAGTAGATTCTAGGGATAAATGTTATTGGAGCATCAGAGAAGGTGGGGGTAATACTAGAAGCAAAGAAATCACTGAGAGCTTAATCAGGATAAAGCAGCCAAGGACAGCTGACAGGCAACATCTCATTTTCAGTGGGGTCTGGCTTTTACATATTTTTACACTGTTGTCATCCAGGATAGCACAGAAGAGATGCTACATGTCATTTTCAGTGGGGTCCTGCTAAACACATTTACACTGTATTTATCCAGGATAGCACAGTGGACATGCTATATTTTCGTGGGGTCCTGTTCTTACCCATTTTTACAATATATTAACCCAGGATAACCCAGCTGAGTTGCAATATCTAATTTTCAGTGGGATCTTTCTTTTATCTATTTTTATAATGTATGTTCCCAGGGGGAGGAAGCGGAAAGGGAGGTAAGGTGCCTGCCTGGCACCAAGGCTTGGAGGGACAGGAAACGAATCCTCAGGATCTGGGGAGCAGCGGCAAGGGGGAGGAAGCTGGATGTCATTATTCACCTAGGGATGAATGACTTGGGTGAGAAAGGGATCAGAGCAGTGCAACAGGAGTTTGTGGAATTGGGGAGGGGCCTTAGACAAGTAGCACACATGGTAACTTTCTCGGAAGTGCTACTTGTCTATGGCATGGATGAGGCTAGGGCACTCTGCACCATGGGATTCAATGACTGGTTGAAAAGCTGGTGCAGAGCTCAGAGATTTGGCTTCATTGGGAGCTAGGGCTACACTTGGAGGGATGCAGGCCTATACAGGTGTCATGGTGTGCATCTATCCTGGAGGGGAACAAGGATCCTGGGTGATAGGTTTAAATGCTTCAGTGTGCAAGCATTTAAACTAGCCAAAGGGGGAGGCACTGAAGAGGAAAAGAGAAATACTAGCCCCCTCCCCCAAAATCAGGGTAATTAGTGAGGTAAACACCAAAATAGAGCAGTTGATAGGGAGAAGGCCAGGGGTAAATGGAGAAAAAGACAAAGGCAGTAGGGACAGGGATGGGGCAAAAAGAAATAAAGCCATAAAAAAATGGAGGGTAATGAGTACTAATGCCCATAGTCTAGGTAAAAAGCTCCCTGAAATGGTGGCCTTGAGGGAAGAGGGATGCCTGGATATTGTGGCAGTCACAGAAACATGGTACACAGAGAACCATGACTGGAATGTCAACATACCAGGGTACACAATCTATAGGAGGGCAGGAAGGGAAGAAGAGGAGGAAGAGGAGTAGCTCTCTATGTAAGGGAAGGGATAACAGCAACAGAACTAAAGGGTAAACAGGGAGGAGAGGAGGCACTGTGGGTCACCCTGGAGACAGGTAATGGCTCCACAATCTGCACAGGGATTGTATACATACCCCCATCTCAGGGAGAGGAAATGGACAAGGAAATGATAGAAGGCATCCTTGGGATGGCAGAGAAAGTGGAGATATTGCTGATGGGGGACTTGAATATGCCAGATGTTGACTGGAGCACCTTTGCTGCAGCCACATCCAAGAACAGGGCCATTCTCGATGCCCTACAGGGGGCATGCCTCAGACAGCTAGTTTTGGAACCCACTCGGGAGAGAGCAATCTTAGACCTGGTACTCTCAAATGGGGATGGAGAGAGGATCTCTGATCTTGAATTGGGTAGCCATCTGGGAACAAGCGACCACCAAACAGTGTGGTTCATGATAAACTTAGCTGTAGGGTCAAGCAACACAAAAGTGAAGGTATTGGACTTCAGGAAGGCTGATTTTGACAAAATGGGAGAATGCCTCAGAAAAGCACTAGCAAACAGGCAAGAAGGTGGGGTGGAGCAACAATGGGGAAACATCAAAACCGCCATCACAGAGGCAACAAGTCTTTGTATGAAACAAATAAACAAATCAAAACAAAAGAAAAAAACACTATGGTTCTCAAAATAAGTGGTGGGGAAGGTAAGGGAAAAAAAGATAGCATTCAAGAAGTATAAGGAAACACAGAAGGAGCAGGACAGAGAACAGTTAAAGCAGAAGGAAGCAGGTAAGGCAGTCAGAATAGCAAAGGCCCAAACCAAGGAAAAGATAGCCAACTCGGTTAAAAGAGGGATAAAACCTTCTATATGTACATTAGGGAGCAAAGAAAGACTAAGGCAGGTATACTGAAACTGAACAAAGAGGAAGGTGGTTGGGCAGAGAGCGACAGTGAAAAAGCAGGGATACTGAATGAATACTTCTGCTCAGTATTCACAATGGAAAAGTAGGGAGAAATACCTAATTCAGTCAATAGAAGCACTCTGGATAGGGGGGTTGATATTAGTCCTTTCATAGAAGAAAGGGTTCTGAAAGAACTCTTAAAACTTAAGGTGGATAAAGCAATAGGGCCTGATGGGATTCACCCCAGAATTTTAAAAGAACTAAGGGAAGAACTAGTAACACCACTGACTACCCTTTTTAATAAATCATGGGAGGATGGGGTGGTACCTGAGGACTGGAGGAGGGTGGATGTGATTCCCTATCACAAAAGTGGGAGCAAGACAGAGGCAGGAAACTACAGACCTGTCAGTTTGACCTCAGTGGTAGGGAGAATGATGGAATCACTTCTGAAGGAAAGAATTGTTGAGTACCTAGAGGTCAGTGGGGCACAGGACCCAAGGCAGCATGGATTCTCAGCGGGAAGGTCATGTCAGACAAATCTAATTGATTTATTTGACTGGGTGACCAAAGCAGTAGACCAGGTAGGGGCTGTGAACATGGCCTACCTAGACTTTAGCAAGGCATTTGACACAGTCCCACACAAAAGATTAATAAACAAATTAGCCAGCCTGGGAGTGGGTCCTAGGGTAGTAGTCTGGGTAAAACACTAGTTGGACAACAGGACACAGCGGGTAATAGTAAATGGAGTCCACAGTGAAGAAATGAGGGTTACTAGTGGGGTACCACAGGGTTCAATACTGGGGCCGGTACTTTTAAATGTCTTTATAAGTGACATTGCAGAGGGACTGGAAGGGAAAGTATGTCTCTTTGCAGATGACACAAAGATCTACACAGGGTTGATACACAAGGTGGGGTGGAAAGGATGAAAAGGGACTTGGCAAGGTTGGAGGAATGGTCAAATGTATGGCAGCTTAGATTCAATGCAAATAAGTGCAAAATAATGCACCTGGGAAACAAAAACCCGTGGGAAGAGTACACAATGGGGGGTGAGATACTGACAATAGTAAAAATGGAAAGGGACCTGGGGTAGTCATATCAGATGACCTAAAGGTGGGCTAGCAATATAAGAAGACAGTAAGGAGGGCTGGGGGGATACTGGGTTGCATAGGGAGAGGCATCACCAGTAGAAAACAGGAAGTTGTTGGCCCTCTTTACAGACAGTTGGTAAGACCACATCTGGAGTACTGTGTACAGTTCTGAAGACCCCATCTCCACAAATACATAGACAGGGTGGAGGCTGTCCAGAGGAGGGCAACCAAAATGATGCAGGGTCTGCATCAGAAGACATATGAAGAAAGACTAAAGGAACTAAAGATGTATAGCCTCGAGGAAAGGAGGGAGAGGGGGGATGTGATCGAAACTTTCAAATACCTCAAGGGAATCAACAAAGTCCAAGAGGGCAGCATCTTTCAGAAAAAGAGATGTGCAAAAACAAGGGGCACAATTTGAAGATGGGGGGGAACATCTCAGAGGTAATGTGAGGAAATATTTCTTCACAGAGAGGGTTATGGATACATGGAACAGCCTTCCTGAGGAGGTCGTAGAGTCAAAAACAGTGGGGGAATTCAAGAATGCATGGGACAGATATAAGGCAATTCTAGTGGGGGGTAGGAGGAAGTAGGCGGTTGGTTAACTAGGATCTGCAGCTTATCTGTTAGGTAGGGAAATGAGCATACTAGGTGGGCCAAGTGGTCCTTATCTGCTGTCAGATTCTATGTTTCTATGTTTCTATAACTCAGCGGAGATGAAATTACTCTTTTTCAGTTGTTGTCCTACTTTTACTCATTTTTCCAATGTATTTATACAAGATAGCCCACCTGAGATGCAAAATTTTATTTCAGTGGTGTCTTGCTTATACACATTTTACTCTTTATTTACCCATAAAAGTACAGTAGAGAAACAGGCCCAGATATTCAAACTACACCCAAAAAGTGTGCAACAGCAGGAGCAAGTGCAAGTCCATTGCACCCATGTGCAAGAGGCGCGATATTCAAAAACTGCACTGGCCAAGATGCATCTACATCCAATGACTGAATATCGCACCACCTGCACCATAGCGCAACTAGGGAGGGGAAGCTGAGCATATCTAATGCACCATAGTGCAACAAGGGATGTTCAGCTGAGCAGTCCAGATGCACCATAGCGCAACCAGGGATGCCCCCCAGCAGCAGGGCAGCAATGCAACAGCACAACCAGGGATACAGGGGCCCACCACCCATGCCACAGATGGACAGAGGAACACACAGCAGAACAGACATCATCCCCCCACACCCCATGCACTGCACAACTGGGGGAGGGCTGGAATAACCACTGGCCCATGGCGACAAGCAAACAACCCACAGCTGGGCCATGGTGCCCCATCACACTCCCTGGCAAGCTGTGACCAGCACACAAGAAAGGCTGACCACCCCGTGACACACCATCCCACCAATGCAGAGCACACCCTGCACCGTGACCCCCAGACACCCTGCCCAGGAGCAGCGTTCACCAGTGCAGGATACCCCATGCATGCCACCACCCCCACTGTGACAATGCAACCTTGTGCATCACAGAACCATGCAAGGCAGCCCCACCATGAGCACCCATCAGTGAGTGGTAGCACACAGTGATGCAACAACGGCATACACAGTGCCACCATGCACAGCCCCCCCGAGGTACAGCTGAGAGACCGACCATGTGTCGGCACATGAGGTACCCCACACATGACAGGTCATGCCCTGGACCCCACCACCAGTGGTACAGCACCCTGCACACCCTCCCAAGGACACACCCCGGCCCAGCACTGGCCACAACAGCCAGCGCAGACACCCACAGTGGTGCATGGAAGCATACTGGATGCAACACAGTGCATAGATAAACACCCACCCACCTATACCCAAGGGCACACCAACACAGGGACACAGTAGCGGCGGGGCAACCAAGCCCCCAGCGTGGGGCCATGGAAACTGTGTACACACAGCCAGCAGTCCTTCATGGCACAGGAGTG
This sequence comes from Neoceratodus forsteri, assembly GCA_016271365.2. Lineage (NCBI taxonomy): Eukaryota > Metazoa > Chordata > Ceratodontiformes > Ceratodontidae > Neoceratodus > Neoceratodus forsteri. Next base: position 495,111,283 of record CM028135.1, on the reverse strand, counting down.
CCAGCCACCCTGAGCAGGCACTGTGGAGCTGTACACCACCAGCATTTGCCCAGAGCACAAGTGACAGACAGTGGTGCACATCCCCTGCAACACACACAAGCCACAGCATGGAGGTGGGACAACAACAGCGGAGGCCAAAGTGTCACCCAAGGGAGACATGCACCACACCAGTGACAGGAGGCAACCCAGCATTGTGACGGGTGCAGTGGCTGTCCTGCATGGACAGCCACCACTGACATGCCAGCAAACCGTGCAGGTCACAGACATGCAAGGGGTGTCAGCTGCACAGGCTATGGATGGGCTGACAGGTGCACCATGGACACAGAGCATGCACAATGGACAACTGCACACAGTCATCCAGTACACAGGGAACAACACACACACCACAGACAGTGACTGATAGCTACTCCCACACCATAGTCACTTCCCCACGGCCACACACACACGCACATAACTCACCACCCCTGACGCCATGCACACCACTGCAGCTGAGCCCGCTGCCCTATAGCCCGCTGCAAAACAGAGACCACCACATTAGGTATATCAAAGTAAATGTATTGTAAAAAAACACACAAAGCTATTTACATATATTTACAAAAGGTTGGGGAGGGCCACAAACAAGGTGGGGGTGGGTAGAGAGGAGGTGAACAAATGGTAGAGGAGGGGAGGGGTGTGAGGTGGGTCCAGAGAGTGGAAAATCAGGGCTTAGTATGCCCAGTGGGAGCCCTGCCACCCACTCTGGCTGCTTCTGTTGCCCATGCCTCCGTCAGACTCCCACATGGTCAATCCTTTCTAGGATCTGCAGGGAGGCCCTGGCAACTTGTAGGATCTCCTGCAGTGTTGCTCATATTTCCTGCAGCTGCTGTCCACCTAGGACAAGGGATCAGAGTCAATAGTTGTGAATGCACAGCCCCATACAGCCCACCCACTGTGCATGGAATACGGCCATGGGACATGCCTCTGTGATGGTGTGTGACCATTCACAGTGATCGTGTCCACAAGACCTGCCACCCAGGTGCACACAGACATGCGGACTACTGCACACACCCACCAGCCAAGTCCTGCACAGCACCACCATGGCTGTTTAGTGACATGGCTATATGGTGCGAAGGCAGTGGCACAGCCATGTACCTGGTGCATGCATGGACCACCATTGATGCACTCCCAGACATGCAGTGCCACTGGACAGTGCTGACTGTAACAAGTTGTGTGCATGGCAGTGGTGTCAATGGATGGTGGCCATGCCCCACTGCCCGCCCTGTTACACAGCATGCAATAGTAATCATGGATGTAAGGCACTCACCATCATCAGGCTGGTCCCTCTGCCTCTGTGGACCGTCGCCCCTCCTGGTGTGCCGGTCTTCTAGCTGGTGCCTCCTCTCCCTCGCCAGCCATCTCTCTTCTGGGCCTAAGGTACAAACATGGAGAGAGGAACATCAGTACAATCCTATAGCAAAGTTCCCCTGCCCCCATATGTGTGCAATCCCACACAGCCAGACCCACTCACCCCACACCCTGATACCACCACAGCCAACACCGGATGGTCCCCCCCATGTTCCAGACACATGCAACCATGATACCCATATGGAAGATAAAAGTGTATGGACATTACACCTACCTGGCTGTGGCACTGTGCCCCTCCTGGCATGTGCCTGAAGGCAGGTAAGCAGGACCGAGTCCCTCTGCCTCAGGTCCCGATATCTATGGCGGCACTGCTCCACTGTCCGCCCCATTCCTGCGGCCTCCTCCATGGCATCATCCACCTCCTGCCGCACCTGACTCCTGGACCAAACAGTGGCTCCACAATGGCAACCAGGTTTGCCATTTCTATCTGGCTCCACTGGGCAGCTCTCCTCTGCGCCATCTCTCTTGCTCGGTATGGTCAAAATGGCGCTCTGCAGCGCGGTTCCACCACATGCAGATGCTGCACGGTACAGCGCTGCCATTCCCTATCATGCTGTCACCGAACAGTGTGATAGTGGTGTACCCATGCCTGATGCATGGCACCTAGGGGGCAAAGGTCGGGCACAGGGTCAAGGGCCTCTGGCACACAGACAGCTGCAGCGCGATTAGAACCCAATGCATGTAGCGCCTTTGGGTGCCTGTGTGCCACCTCCAGTAGCAGCCTACCATGCTGTTGCCCCAGTGCACCAACGATGCCCCAGTGCCACAGCGCCATATAGGTGAACATCGCTGTAGCACCACTGGCACAATGGTGGCCATGCCCTGCATTGCCTCCTGCGCACAGCACGTCAGCAGCACTGTAGGTGCCTGCGTCATCAACCCGGGCATGCGCAGTTAGGTGTGTACTGTGCATGTCACAGAACTGTGCCCTTGGCTCAGCACGTTCAACACAATTGTGCAAAGTGCAAAAAGCGCGATATTCAGCTGTCATATGCAAATCAGCTAATCAGCCATTCAATGGCGCAGCACTGCAATTTGCATCCACTTAAAGTTGTGCTTCGTCTCATTTGCATGGGTTGTGCTATAAAAAGTGTGACATTGGGATGCACTGGCCATAGACTGCAGTCTATTGGTGAGTTGCATGCTGTTTGGGAGTGTGGACTGTGGATTTTGGGACATGCATGGGACTGCACAGTCACAGGTAACAACTGTCATTCTCACAGGCTGAATCATGATCAAGTGAGTTGTGGGAGAAGAGGAACAGAGATGTGGGAGGAGAAGGAGGCCAAATTTCACAAAGGCCAAGACGGATGCTCTGTTTGAGGCATACCTGGACCAGGAGCCGCTTCTCAGCGGATGCCAGGGAACACCACAGGCCCATGCTGCTGCATGGGAGGAAGTGGCACGTACTGTGAACCTGCATGGCAGCCACCAGCGCTCTGTGTAGGAGTGCAAGAAGAAGATGGGCACAGACAGGAGGAGGATTAAGGAGAAGGTGGCTGCCATCAGGGCAGCACAATCTGCGACAGGTGGGGGACAGCCATAGGTGCTACACCAGACCCCACAGGAGGAGAGGGTTGCTGGCAGCATGCAGCGTTGTGCCATTGAGGGTGTTCTGGGTGGTGGATTCCAGATGGGTGGTAGCCCATCACTGCATGGTAGGTCATGGTCTGTCTACTGTGGGGGGACAGGGTAAGTCACATGCAGTAATGCAACTTTGTTTTCCCTTACAGCTCCTGAGCATCTACATGGGTCAGCGGTGGTGGGTCTCCCCACTGAGGCCAGTCAGATGGAGATGGAGGAGGGCCCATCAACCTCCACAGGAATACGTGGCTCAGTGCGACAGTGGGCCCGCCTGGATGTCCAGACTGATGTTGTTGGAACAGGTGTGGAGGAGGCCCTGCCCATGTCCCAGCGTGCCAGCATCCATGGATGCCAGCATGCTGTGACTCAGGCTGGTGCTGGGTTCATCACCGATGACGATGTCACGAACGTCATGGGCAGTGACACGTGTGTGCCACAGGATGGCCACACAGCAGGTAACATCGCGGCCATGGCTATGGGTGGTGCCACCATGGAGGCCTGGCTGTCATCACAGTCCCAGCCTGTACCTGTCAGCACCGGTGGAGCAGCACTGGTGAGCGTGCAGGACAGTGAGACTGTTGCAGCCACTGCAGCAGCACCAGTAAGCCCTGGGGAGCAGCAGCCGGAGGAGCAGCATCAGCAGTCAGCCAATGGGCTTGGGGGCACTGTCAGGGGGCAGCGTCAGTGCACTGCCTGTGGATGTGCCCAGGCCTGGTCCTGGTGTGCAGCACCCACCCTCAAGGAGTGCTGAGCATCAGGGCCACGCACACCCTGAGGGACAGAATGCCAGTCAGGCAGATGACCTCTTGGATGAGCACACCCGCATACTGCAAGCATCAGTCAATCAGCAGATGTGACTTGCGATGGCGGTGAATGCACTGAGTGCGGCTCTGAAGTGGGCAGAGGAGCATTGCAGCAGAGACACTGCTCTGATCCTGGCAGGGATAGACCGGTTGCGGGAGGATGTGACTGCTGCCATTGACAGGCAGGCACAGGCATTCACTGCTGTCGTGGCCACAATGGGAAAACAGTTTTTTGCCCATGCGTTCCCAGATATGACTCAGTGCACTGTCCACCCCCCATTCCCGGTGTCATGCGACACCATCTTTGTCGACACCGGGTTCAGCTGTGGGCATCCCGAGCACACCTGGCGCAGGCATGTTTGGTGTGCTGCAGACCCTTGCGCGAGCACAGTCACGTTCACGCAGTGGAACCCTTGGGGGACCATCGGTGCCACCCCATGAGGCCAGTGGTCAGCCTGTCAGTGCTGGCGGGTCTCGGTTGGGCTGTTCATGCATCCATGGCAACAGGGGCACTGTGGCGCGTGACTGACCTGTCTCCCAATGTAGCTACTGTCTGATGCTGCCCTGTGTGCATTGTGTCATTCAGCAGCAATGCACGGGTGGGTATCCGGCCCTGCACGCAGACACACAGTCCATCTGCACACCCTCCCGGCTGCTGTCTGCAGTTGCGTGTGCATGATGATGCCTGCATTGCACCGTACACCAATGTGCAATGGTGCCCTTCATCTGACACACGCACAATGACAGGTAGTGGGTGTGGTGATCTGTGGACATGTGTGTGGCTAGGGATGGCGTTCTGGGTCGGTGTGCCTCCTACCCCTTGTGCATGTCTGGTGCATGTGTGTGTGTGTGTGTGTGTGTGTGTGTGTGTGTGTGTCTGTCCACATGCCATGTTAGACCTCACCCATCCCTGGTGGTGTGTGTGGTTCCATGCCTGGCCAGTTCCTTTGACGGCATGCACCCCTAGTATGTGTCCATGCATGTTTGTGGGTTGTGCCTTAGCCACTGGTGGTTGCACATGGCCCCATGACTTACCTGGGCTGGCTGAAGTGCTCCTCTGTGATGGTGTCCCGGTGCAGCTGTGCCAGCCGGAGCAGTCGGGGGTCCCGTCGCCCAAGGGGGGGCTGCCCATCACCATTGTCACCGGCGTCCTTATCGTCTCCATCGCTGTCCCCCTCTTCACCCTGTATGGCTATCCCACATTCATTGGCCATGTTGTGCAGGATGAAACAGGCCAGGAATAGCCCGCAGGCCTTTGAGGTGCTGTACTGTAGGGCACCGCTGGAGGTGTCCAGGCAACGGAAATGTGCCTTCAGCATCCTGACACCAGCTCGATGACATTACATGTGGTGGCGTGTGCCTCAATGTAACGTTGCTGCGATGGGCTCACGGGCCACCGGTATGGTGTGAGCAGCCAGGGACGGAGTGGGTATCCACTGTCACCTGTGTGTACAGGGTGGAGATTAGTTTGGTGATCAGCATCGCCCTGCCCTGGGCCATGTAGGCCACTACCCATATCACCTCTGACCATGCCCCCCCAGGCCCTATCATTGTCTGTGTGATTTGCATACTCACCCACTAGGTGGCCAGTGGGGATATCCCCACTCTTGAATCTGTGGCACAGTGCCATCTGGTACCAGATGAAGGCATCATGAGCTCCCCCATGGTGCATGGCACAGACTTTGATTATGCGCCCCCTGGCATCGCACACCACCTGGCAGTTGATGCTTGCATAACCTTTCTGATTAATATATGCAGCCCCCTCAGGGCCAGGTGGTGTGGGGATGGCCACATGGTTGCAGTCTATTGCCCCTAGCATGCCAGGCATACGTGCTACCCTGTGGAACTCCTGTACATTTGCTGTGCACTCCGCCGGTGTGCTGAGGAAATGGATGTACTCCACAGCATGTGGCAGCAGTGCACTGAGGAATTGGGTGAGGTGGCATGACGCAGCCAACTGGGTTATGCCTGTGGTGTCCCCAGTTGGTCTCTGGAAGGTACCCATGGTGAGCAAGCACATGCAAGCTGTCACTTTAGTCTCCACTGACAGAGCATGGCTCCATTGTGTGGGTGCCAGAATCACATCACTGCACAGCACACAGAGCCGCCTCAGAATTGCCCTATTCAGGTGGTACTGGCCCACGATCTCCGTATCACTATACAGTTCGAAGCTGGTGCGGGCTCGGTACTGCCTGTTGGGGACATACTGCCGACGGGCCCTTCCACAGCCATGCCCCCCCTGCTGCCCGTCTTCTCACCCCCCTCATTACTGCCTCCATCTGGATGGTGGCACTGGCTATGTCCCTGACTTGTGTTCACCCCCCGGCAGCTGTTTCTGTGTTCCCCCACTGTCCTGGCTGCTACTTCCCCTGCACTGGGAACACCTGACTGTGCTGGCCTCACTGCTGTGTGGCAACTACTTCCCCCTTCTGCACTGTGGCTCCCCACACCTTCCCCTGAGCCTGTGGGTTCCAGGTTCCCTTTCACTGTCCTGCCCTGTGTGTATGTGTGTTGCCTGTGTGGCTGGCTATAGTTCCACAACTTGAGGCTTCTCTGTAGCGTTCTTGTGCCTCTCCCTTGCTCGTTTTTATTTTGGTTCATTTCCGCTATGGCACAACTTCCGCTGGCTCCCCTATTGGGCATGGCGTGTGTTGTTGAATATCGCACTGCGCCATTTATGCATGGTTCCTCCCCCTTCAGTTGTGCATACATTCATTATCATTGCGCTGTTGCTCAGCGTGATTTGGGGGGTGTAACTGCCTTCCACTGAATATCGCAGAATGGCACATTTTCGGACTTGCACTGGTGCAACCCTATTGCATATGGCGCAACTCTTTTGAATATCTGGGCCACAATATCTAATTTTCAGTAGGAGTCCTGCTTTTACACTTTCTTATAAAGTAGTTACCCGGGATAGTGCTCCATAGATGCTATATCCCATTTTCAGTGGGGTCCTGATTTTACCCATTTTTACAGTGCATTTACCCAGGATAGCCCAGTTGAGATGTAATATCTCATTTTCAGTGGGGTCCTCTTATTGCCCAGTTTTACAGTATATTTTGCCCAGGATAGACCAGCCGACATGTAAGATCTCATTGGGGTTCTCGCTTTTACATATTTTTACAGTGTATTTACAGTATCTATGATAGCACAGCAGAGATGATACATCTCATTTTCAGTGGGGTACTACTTTGACACAGTTTTACACTGTGTTTACCCAGGATAGGTCAGATGAGATGCAATATTTAATTTCCATTGGAGTCCTGCTTTTATTCATTTTTAGTGTATTTATGCAAGAAATCCCAGCTCAGATGCAATATCTTTGTTTTCAGTAAGGGTCTGCCTTTACACATTTTTGCTATATATTTACCAAGGACAGCCCAGCTGAGATGCACTATCTCATTCCAATGGGCACCTATGTGTAAACATGCTTATACTTTATTAATCCAGTACAGCACAGTGGTGCTGCTACATCTCTTTTTCAGTGGATTCTGTTTTTCTATGTTTTTACATTGTTTTTTATCCAATGGTAGCATAGCATAGATGCTACATTTCATTTTAAATGGCATCCAGCTTTTACAATAGAGCATTTATGCAAGATAGACCAGCTGAGATGCAATATCTCATTCTCTTTCTTGCCATCAACCATTTATACAGTGTATTTCCCTACAATAGCCCAGGTCAGATGCAATATCTTGTTTTCAGTAGGGTACTGCTTTTAGCCAATTTAAAACCTATTTACCTAGGATAGACCAGATGGATGAAATACCTTGTTTTCTGTAGGGTGCAGTGGAGATACTGTATTTCATTTTTACAGCTGCATGGTGATGTCACCATGCTGACATACCCCTATGAGTAGGAGAGAGAGAAGAGACTGTGACAGGATACCTAGACTGTTTTCTTCTCCTGAGTGCTTCATTGGACATGACTCACAACTCTCTGCGTTGTCTCCATTTATGATGGTGGTGGTACTGTATGTTTGTGTATAGCCCCTCCTCCACCCCTGCCTGCACTAGATGGCACTATTTCATTGCTGGACAGGAATTTTCTGTTAGCTACTTGACTATCACTTCCTTTTAAGCCATTTTTACAGCCTCTTTAATAATTGTGCCTTAAGAGAGAGTTAGGATGCAATTGCTCTGATTCCTTTTGAAACACATATTTATAATTTTGAGGGCATGCAAGATAAATAGCTTTGTGGATAGTTCTGACTGCACTGATTTTCACAATATAAGCATTTAAAAAAAAAAAAAACTAGGGCTCTTTCATATAGTAATTTGCTCTTGAAAAAGTGAAGCCATGAAACAGAGCATGCACATTACAGAACACTGAGGAAGACATGGCTCTGGGATAGGAAAGCCCCATGAACCTTTGCAGCAGAAAGAGTCTGCCATCAGAGAACAGAGAGGGTCTAGCCTGCCAGAATGTGAACATTAACAACATTTAAAACACTCTGAGTTAGTTTAAACTAATGCATTTGCTTAGCTGTGCTAGTCTCTCTCTCTCTCTCTCTCTCACACACACACACACACACACACACACACACACACCTCTTCTGTTCCCCTGCAGCCTGCCACATCTAGAGTGCCAGAGTGTGACTGTGAGCTGAATCAAATTACAGAGCAAGGGAGCTTCCATTCCTACACAGAGCTGAGTTTTTTACAGCAAGCTGCTACAGTATTGATTTCTTTAAAAAATTTGTGTTTTAAAAAAGACATTTATGTTTTAGTGGGCCTACACATTCAGAGACGTGTTATGCTTGTGCAATTGTAATAACTGTTTAGTTGTTCGCATTCTCTATTCCATGGGGAATTACAGCCCTGTAGGGTTACTGAAGGCAAGGAACACTCGAAGGGGGTTCCGCCCCTAGAGGTGCCACAGTAAGCATCCCCTGGATAAAGGTACCTTAGGAAGGAGCTCCAAAAAGCAGCATTGAGCAGTTATACATTGACTATGAAGTTGATAAACATATTGTCAGCAACCAGGCAGTTTGAGAATATAAATGAGATGCATATGTTTTCAGGATTGCACTGATGACATAAGGGCTTCCTAAGAAGAGAGGGAACTGTGAGTAGGATCACCATCCACCTCCATCCAACAGCAGAACCTATCTAAGTGAACTAAGCAATGCCACTGAAAACTAAGTTTATAACCTTTGGCTCAGAGGAGAGAAAAAAACCCTATGAGGAGGAAATCTCTGGTGATCCAAGGCCTAGGATGCCTTTCCTCCAGGCTTGAGGTATTTTATTTAGTGATGGCTCAGCTGCTGTAATTTAGAGATCAGATTGGTAGGGAAGCAGAAAATATTCCAATTTAAAGGAAGCTCTCACTCATTCCCTGTAATGGGAATGCCTTTAAAGGTTGTGAGGCAAGTCTCTTCAACAAGTTCAGCAAAGGTGTGAGGAGGAGAGAATGACTGCTGAGGCATTGCTTGACCTACCGACTATCCCAAATCAAACAAACCAAAAGCAGGCATACCAAGAATGCATTGAAGGTGCTGATGGTAGTTAATTAATACTTCAGCCAAAGGAGATCATGTTTAACAACCCTTCACAACAAGTCATAAATACTACATCAGGAGTCTGTCAGAATGGCTAAGGCTGTGCCCAGAGCAAGAACATTCCCACTATAGGCCAGATGCAGGGGGCCTGAGTCAGAGAAGGTAGTGGTCATGGTTGGCAAGCCTCTGATTTATAAAGGAGAGAATAGGGATAACTATGAAATACTAATATGAGGGGCCAGCGATGCCAGAGACCATCTGGTAGGTATTGGTATATGGTATAACTGGCTGAGATGATATGATATGATTAATACAGTGAACTGATATGATTGGCTGATAAAATTGATGAATAGGAAGGCTCATTGATGGAAGAAAGCTTGAAAATGATTGAGCAACATAATCAAAGTCAACAAAAGCAAGCCAACAAACTCCACTATGGAAGCCAAATTAGGGGTGTAATGGAAGGTAGGTGATTGAGTAATGGGAGGCTGAGAAGCCATTAAATGGTGAGAGGTAGGAAGCCAGAAATTGAATCAATGAGGCTTAGTAAATTGAATCCAAGCGGTTTAACAGTGATTGCTATGATTGCAGCATAAGAAGAGAATTGAAATGGATGGTTAAACAGAATTGATACAGATGGGCTAGGGTTGCAGCATGAATAATGAATGACGTGATTTGTATGATCACCTCAAATGCCATGAAAGTAGGGTTTGACTATCATCAGAAACAAAGTGCTGTGAGTTTGATAAAAGTAAGGTTTGGTAAAAGTGGGAATAGCAATGAATGAGCCTAAATAACACAAACATAGAAGTAAAGAGTCATGCAGTAGGGCAGGACACTGCTGGAGCAGGCAGGGGAATGAGACAGAGAGACAGCTGCTAAAGGCAGCCAGTACTAAAGGCAGGTGCAAACATTTAAGGTGATGAGCACAATGACTACAGCATGGATACAGCAATTGGAACTGAGAGCACACAGGCAACTAGTACGTAAAAAGAGATATTGCTGAAATCAGATAAATGAATTGAGAGCGTTTTTAACAATGTAGCTAAATATAACAAAGAAAACAGAGGGGCACTAGAAAACTAGAAAAGCCCTCAAAAAAGCAAACAAAGTAAAGAGGACCACAAGAGCAGGAGGGAGAACAAACAATTGAGACAGAAGCACAGACCAAAACCAGAGGCAATCACTGACCTAGAAGCAGAAGGCAAAGGCAAAAATTACTGACCCAGAGGCAGGAAAAGTACAAACCAGGTAGAGTGTCCAGGACAGCCAGCAGATTCCAACATAAAGGAAGGAGGAGTCAAACATAACAGAAAGGGGTGGGGTGGGGCAGGGCTCAGGAAAGGTTGGCCCAGAGAGAGAGAGAGAGGACTGAGAGCCCCCAGCTACAAAGAAAAAGTGCTTCAGAGAGAGGCTTGGAGTAACTGTTTATATAGCTCAGGAAGGGGGTGAGGCTGGTTTATTGCTCTATTGAACTACAGGCATAGCCTTCCAATTATTATTTGAGTCAATGAAGCTGTGTGCCTCATGTTTTTTTTTTTTACTGTTGAAATTGCTACTGTGAGCTGTATCTGCTGTTCAGTACCTTTCTCAGTGTCTGTCTCTGTGCATGAATGCTTTCATCATCCACACCCCTTTCTCACTTAGGGATAGAACTGAGTTTTAACCCTTGATTATCCTGATAGTTTATCTTCAGCCTTCTTGCAAGTTGTAATGGTATGCTTTTATTTGCATTTCCCTGTTCAGGTCATACCTATATTAAAGGCATTCTGTTTTTATTGAGTATTCCTCACCTCTCTTATTTTATTATACTGTTCAGTGTGCACTTCCACAATGACTTTTTTATTTCTATTTGATTAAGCTTCATAGCCAGTAGGCCAAGGTAGGAGGAAGCTTCATAGCTGTATCTTTATAGTGCAATCTACAGTATTTATCTTATTTCATTACCATGTTATGTGTATCTGAAGCAGCCTGTATATTCAGGGCCCAATCCTCAAATGGTTTGCTGCCCCTCCATGCATGCAGATGTCCTGGAAAAGACATGGAGCATTTCCTATGCACCACATGTGCACCATCCAGGTACTACACTGGATCCACAGTATTGGTGTGTGCTCCCTATGTACCCTATGCCTGACCAGTGCACCTCTCTATGTGGTTGGGTGGGGTGGTGGCTTACCAGGCAGCATAGGCCAGTATCTGCATGATCCTGGACACAAACTCCTCAAGGCATAGGGCCAGTGGAGGGGGCTATTAACTATGCCTGCCTAAGAGCAGCAGTAGAAGATATGCAGCCCCCTCTACCCATCCACAAACCACATATCCTACCCTTTTTGTCCCTATCTTCTCCAACCCCCAGTCCTCGGATCTTCTGCTGTGTACTGGGGGTCCTCAATGGTACCATGCAGTGTTCAATGAAATTCTGCTTAATTGTTTGTGGAGTCATGGCAGTCCAGGAGGACTGCAACCTCCTCACCCACCCCACACCAATAAAATGTTATTTAAACTCTGTGGAAATGATAAGCACCCCATTGCTTGTTTAACTTACTATTTATGCTCCTTCCAATCTCAGGTGCAGCTCCTCTTTGGGCTACCCTAAATACCAGACCTCTATCACCTCTGAATGCAATATACCACTTCCATCAATCCATGGCTCTGCACCACAGACAGGCACAGGAGTGGGCAGCAACCTCCCTGAATCTCTACTGTTGCATCAAGCAGCATGGTGGGAGTGGTGCAAAACCCTTCAGATATAATGAGGGATCATCTCTGACTGCTGCTGCGGCTATTTTTTGTTGTTTTCTCCATATCCCTGGGCCATCCTCACACAGGACTCAGAGCAACAGTATGTGCATCTGCATGCCTGTTTGGGAGTCTAGCAGATGCCCCCCACAATGTCTCTGCTCTGCTCTGCTTCCATCTATGTTCACCCAGGTAACAGCATTGTGGTTGAGACAGAGACCCTCCCACTGTGGAGAAAAGGAACATTCTGTGAGACACTCAGTCCTTCACCCTCTGGCCAGCTTTAAATGACCCTTGATCATTTCAGAACTCAAGTTGCTGGACCTATGAATTGTAGTTCTATTACTGTGCCAATGCCAGCCTTTGGCAATTTTCTACCACCAAAAGAAAGAAGACAATAGGAACTTCATTTGCTATGTACTGTATTATGTGGAAAAAGAGATCAGTTGTATAAATGGAATGGGATCAAAAATGTAAAGAGCAAGGCCATCAGTAAGTTTTGGTGGCTGCACTGTGTGGCCCTCCAGATATGTGGATTGAAAATCACCAGTTTATTGAAGTATGCCTGTGTGTATCATATGAGTGTTCTCAGTAGCCTCGGCCACACCTTGGACTTCGTATTCTCATTGGAGCTTGATGTCACAGATCTCAGGATTGATCTGGTCATTTGGTCCAATCGTTGGAATCTGGAGTTCTTGTTTGTGTGCCCTCCTGATAGTCCCTCCCCTATTGAGATGGTCCACCATTGCACTTAAAGGCGATTGTCCCCAGAGGGACTTTTGGTGGTGGTAGACTTTGCTGGTGTGAGTATTCCATGTGCAGTTGACATGAGCAAGGTGGTGACAGTCTATAATAGGGCTGTCACCAAGGCACTGGATGCCATTGCACCGATCTGTATATGACCAAGATCTTCTCTCTTGAGTCCCCCATGGTTTGATGGGGCTCTCAAGGAGATGAAGACCAAGGGTCACAAGTTCTAGCATTGCTGTTGGAGGACCCGGTCCGATGAGGACATACTGGCTTTGAAAGTTCACTACGGTGACTATCAAAGCGCAATCAACCATAAGAAGGCAGAGTTCCTGTCCAGGGAGATTGCTGCAGGGAAGAACAGACCAGCTCAGCTCTTTTGGACTGTGGACAGGCTACTTCATTCAGCCCATGATGCGAAGAATTTGTTCAGTTCTTCTCAGACAGTGTCCACTGTTCGGTCCGGGCTGTCCCCAGTGGGACAAGATCAGTCCTACAGCAGTAGGCCTTGCATAAACAGAGGCACTCCTATTGTCTGGGGGGAGTTTTGGCTAGTGGGGGTGGCTGAGGTCACTGAGGTAATATCGAAGCCTTAGCCCACCTTCTGTGAAGTGGACCCAGGCCCAACTCATCTTCTTTGGGATGGCCTCCACTGAAGCTGTTGGTCCAGTATTTTCCCAGATAGTGCAGTGTTCACTGTCAGTGGGATTCTTTCCCAATGCTTTGAAGGAGGTGCTGAAGAAGCCCCTTCTGAAGAAACCATCACTTGACCCTGATGTCTGGGTAAATTATTGACCCACTGTATCTGCAACCTCCCATTTTTGGGGAAGGTATTTGAGAAAGCTGTGCCTGTGCAGCTTGACACACAACTCACAACATTTGACACCTATGAGCCATTCCAGTCTGGATTTAGGACTAGGCATAACACTGAGTCAGTGATGGTTAGGGTGCAAAATTACCTCCTCATGGTGAGAGACTGGGAAGACCAGTCAATTCTCATTCTTCTGGATGTCTCCTCAGCATTTGAAACTGTGGGCCACATTGCACTTCTAGATCACCTTAGAGAGTATTGTGGACTTGCCGGTACTGTCATCAATTGTTTTGAGTCCTATCTCTGAGGCAGGATGAATGGGTAGTGTTGGGAAATTTCTCCTCCTCCCTGAAGCTTCTGCCATGTGGAGTCCTTCAAGGCTCAGTCATTTCACTGATGTTTTTTGCAGTGTACATGCTTTCCCTATGACAGCCCATTAGATGTTATTGTCTGGGTTTTCACTGTTATCAAGATCATACCCAGCTATATATGTAATTTTGCCCCCGGGTCAAATAACCCCATGGAAGTGCTAAACAACTGTCTGGCTGCAATCCAAGACTGGATGTCCTCTAACTGGCTGAGATTGAACCCCAACAAGGCAGAGGTACTGGTTCTTGAGCCTGGTTGCAGGCATGACGTGGATGCCACCAGGGTTTTTCTTTGGGTCTATTCTGTTGATGGCATCCACTAAGGTGAGAAATCTGGGTTTCATCCTTGACGATGGCCTGACACTTGAGCAGGTATCATTTGTTGTCCAAGGTGGTTTCTACCACTTAAGGAATGTTGCACTGGTGCATACATTATTCACATCAAGACTGAATTACTGCAACACTCTATACTTTGGGTCAGTGGAGGGAACCTTCATCGGCTGAAGCTGGTTCAGAATGCAGTGGCTCAGTTGTTGACAGGCCAATCCAAGTCCTGTCATGTTACCCCAGTCCTGAGAAATCTACACTGGCTGCCTGTCAGATGGATGATCATCTTCAAGGTGGACTTGCTCACTTATAAGGCTCTGTAAGCCTTGGGCCCAGGCTACCTGAGTGACTTCCTGACCCCTGTCCTTCTGGTGTGCTCTCTTCACTTTGTCCTCCAAGGGCCTCCTAGTGGTTCCAAGGGCCAGGCTGAAAACCTCTGGGGACAGTACATTGGAGGTGGCTTCCCCAGTCCTATGGAACTCACTTCCCAGACTTCTGAAGGAAGTCCCATCAGTGGAGGCTTTCAAGAGGGGTCTAAAAGCCCATCTTTTTAGAAAAGTCTTGTTGATTAACTGCAGCTGATTTTAATGGTATTTACTATTATTATTATTTATTTATTATGGATTTTATTGTTATTTAGTTGTTACTTGTTTCATGGTTTGTATATATTCCTGCCTTGCCTTATTCCTTTTTTTGAGGTGCCTAGAGCCCCTGGGATTGGGTGCCATAGAAATTAAAAAGTTACTTACTTACTGTATGTGTGCTGCACATAACCCCTCTCTACCTCGATGCAACTAAATGCTTTGTAAAGCATATTGGGTTACATTGTGTATGAAAGGCACTATTTTATACAGTATAGTTAGGGTCTGTTCTGCATGGCTTTCCATCCAAACTGAGAAGCTTTGGTACCACAGGTCAAAGGTCATAAAATGATGTTGCACATGTCTGTTGTGTAATAACTTTTTTAATAAGAATAGCATTTCAGTGCCACCTGTGCTCTGTTCATCTCACAGTTGTTGTCTTCCATCACCACACATGCGCACATAGACCCACACACAGAAATGTTCAATTTTTTTAACTAATTTTAACTAATAAATCCACACTGCACCCAGCCTCTAATGCCCAACCCAGTGCAACTGATACTGTCTTTTGGTTTCAAAATCATTTAAAAAGAATCTTACTTACAAAAATGAAAGGAACAGAAGCATGAACAAGCATGAATGAAGCATGAACACGATCTGCACTATAATGTATTTGTGTGACTCTGTGTTGATTTACTGGAAGTACACAAGTGCAGATCTTGCTGTCACTCATCACCTGGGTCTTCCTCTTTTTATGAAGTAAGCTTTTTTTTAAATGATTTTAAAAGCAAATAAACTGTCAGCAGCATGGCAAGGAGTATCAGCAGTTGGTTTAGGGTGGGTTTATTAGTTTTAACATTTCCCAAATTTATGTGCATTTTGTGTGTCAGGTGGGGTGGTAACAATGTATTTTTTAAGATAAAAAAAATATACTGTATAAAACAGTGGTTGCCTAGTCATATGCACAACAAGCCTGTATTGTCAGCAGGGTGCTAACTACTGTCGAAGTCGGTGACAACACAGGCTTGGCTTACATGTCAGGCCATCCACTATCCTCTGTACACAAAATTATAAATTATGACATCATTCTTGGATAATCAGTATTGTTTATTTCTAAACAGTTCAAGTACTGTTTTTCCAACAAAACATCCCATGCAAACAGTTTAATTGCTACAGTTCTAAGTTCAGATAGCATAGTCCATTTCATCACACAGGGGTTTCTCCAATTTTCCACAAAATCTAAGAGCTGTATTTTAGTTGCATTTCTTAACATAAATCTTCAACATGATTTATAATACATTTAGTTTATGTCTGACGTGCTAGGTAAATATAGCACTCTCTTTGTGGCTATAACTTAATAAAATGTTCCTGCAGTTGGAGGCACTGATCCAGTCTGGGTGTTTTTTACCTCTACAAATTGGTGTTCCTCATGGACTACAGTCTCATGCCTGTTGTTCCTCTTGATTTGTTGAATCGGCTCAAGTACGCCATCAGCCGTGGCAAGAGCTTTAAGTAGTTTCCATTCAGACTCGTCGCTCTGACCAGAACTTGTTTGAGTAGGATCAGCTTTTACCCATTTTTACAATGTATTTACTGAGGATAGCCTGGCTGAGCTACAGTATCTCATTTTCAGTAAGATCTTGCTTTTACATATTTTTACACTGTCTTTCGCCAGAATAGCACAGCACAGTTACTAAATCTAATTTTTAGTGAGGTCCAGATTTTACTGATTTTTACAGTATATTTATATTTTTTGTAATATATTTACCCAGCATAGCCCAGCTGAGATGTAATATATTGATTTCACTGGGGTCCTACCTTTACACATTTTTTCTAATATATTTACCCAGGAAAGGCCATTTGAGATGCAGTATCTCATTTTCAGTTGGATTCTGCTTTCACCCACTTTTTACAGTGTATTTATCAAAGATAGCCCAGCTGAGATGCAATCTTTTGTTTTCAGTAGGGTACTGTATTTATTCAGGATAGGTCAGGTGAGATTAATTACCTCATTTTCATCAAGATAGAGTGGTATATTCCATGTTTTGAATAAGGTCTGCTTTTATTCATTTTTACAGTGTATTTTCCCTGGATAGCCCAGGTGAGATGCAATATCTTGTTTTCAGTGGGATCCTGCTTTTACCCATATTTGCAATGCATTCACCCAGTATAGCCCAGTGGAGATGCATTATCTCTTCTTCAGCGGGGTCCCGTTTTTATCTATTTTTGTAATGTGTACAGTATCCAGGATAGTCCAGCTGAAATGCAGTATCTTATTTTCATTTGTAATCTTGCTTTTACACATTTTTATATTCTATTTGACCAGGACAGCACAGCGGAGATGCTACATCTCATTTTCTGTGGGGTCCTGATTTTATATAGTTTTATACTGTATTTAAGCAGAATAGCTCAGCTAAGATGTAATAAATTGTTTTCAGTTTGGTCCTGCAATTGCAAATGTTTACAGAGTATTTACCCAGGATAGGTCAGCTGAAATGAAATACTTCATTTTCCATGGGGTCTTGCTGTTTTCTATTTTTACAAAGAGAATAATAGATAGGTCACTGGGCATTACCAATGAGTAATATCATTGAGAGGTTCTGGATACATGGGAACCTCAAGAGTGAAGCTCAATAGGTTCTTGTGTCTAGAACCTCGAGATGGTAGGTCACTGGTAATGCCCAGTGACCTATCCATTATTTTTTTAGTATACGGATGAGATTTTTTATTATTTTTTAGCTGCTTAAGGACTGTCTTAGTCCTGGCCATGCACCGCACTGCATCATGCTCTCATTCATTCTCTCCGGGCTGCTCGGCCACCAGCTCGCTCACTCAGTCAATTTACTTGCAGCACAGACAGTCCTACCTCTTTTTGTTTTTGGGGAACGAGGAATACAGGATCAACCAGATATCTCCATTTAAAAAAAAACACGGGGAACATTTCTCGAGGATAACTACTATCGCAAAGCGACAGACTGGCTACCATGTTTTTGAAACTGCTCTGCCTGCCGCACAGGAATAGTGACCAATGAGGAGGCATGCTTAGGACGTGGGGGGCAGAAGGTATATTTTTGTGCACTTGCAATGATACTATTATCACTATAAAACTATGCTATTAAAAGTGATTGACTGTACTATTATAAGTGATTGACAGTATATTTTCAGTGAACCTTTGAGGGTATTACTGGATTTTTTTTGTATGCTTTACAGACCGATTAAATTGAAGATCCATATATTAAGATGTATTTACCCATGATAGACCAGCTGAGATGTAATATCTTGTTTTCAGAGGGATCCTTCTTTTACCTATTTTTACAATGTAGGTACCCAGAATAGCCCAGCAGAAATGTCATATCTCTTTTTATGTATGCCATGCACACTTGTGAGCAGCAAGCAAACATTTTACTTTCTGTTTTTACATGCCACCGTAACATCAATGCAATATTTCTATATTTGAAACAGCATTTATGCAACAGCACAACAAATATGCAGAATGTCAGTGTTAAAATGCTCTCCATTTATAGCTCTCACTGTATTGCTCAGGCTCCCCTGAGTCCATTGGCAGTGCACAGTCCACAAGTTAGTGTTTTTATATAGGAGGTTTGAAGTACACTGTTCATATGCACTTTTTCATCTTAAAACATATCATGCTGTCAGATTTTCTTTGGGGACAGTCAAAAACCTTTTTAAGTAGCCATGAGGGCTTGTACTTAAAAGGTAATATTTCAGTAAGTACATCAACTGGGCCAGCAGAAATGTCTGTGGGGCTAGTGGATTTTCCAAGTCACTAACCTTGCTGGCTAGTGGCCGCAAAACCTAAAGAGCTAGTGGAACCAAAACAGAGAGACAGGAAAATAATGCACATTTTAAGAAGTAATCAGTTGTAAGTTTTTATTTCTGGTGCATTTTTCTTTTGCTCATTAGAAAGTCTTCAATGTGATAATACTGTGCTGGATGTGTGGAACAGCTCTTAGCCTGTCAGCTGACTTATATATGCAATAAGGTACAAAGGGGTGTGTGTATAACATATTTTACAACATGGCCAGGAGTGTAGTAAGGCATGAGGCTGAAGGTCAAGTGACTTTAGCCACTGGATGTGCTGTAAAATACATTTTACACATATCCCTGAGTACCTTATTGCACTTATAAAATTGGCTGCTTTTTTTTTTTACTTTTTACTATTGGGAAAGCATGTTTTTTTTTTGCAGTTAAATTATTTATTGAGTGTTTATCCATATTACTTAGTACAGTACATGGTACATAAAACAAGTTGAAATGCACATTATATAGTATGTAATGCAAGTAATAGTATGTTTGACATATTATTGTGACAATTAACATTATGGTAATTGTATAGCTTACATTCAGAAAGAGAGGATCTTGTATGCATAATTAAATCAATGTACAATTAGCGACCTGTACTGTAATGAAAGAATAATAAAAAAAATCAGATTAAAGTAGTTGTCAATTTTATAATCAACAAAAGGAGCTGCGTAAGAAGATTGTTGTACAGAAGTATCAATATTTGAAATGATAACTGATTTTAAATAAAAAATCTGATGATGTGTATCACTTATGGGTTTGGAGAAAGTTTAAATAGTCCTGCCAACAGAGATGAAATTCATTAAGTCGGTCCAATGCCAAGTGTGAAATTCATTCTAAAGATGCAGTATAGGTTAAATTACTCAGAATATCAGTCAGAGTAGGTGCAAATTGAGACTTCCAATGCATTAGAGTCAGTCTCTTAACTTGCATAAATAGAATCTGTAGCCATTTATGCTGATATTTTGTTAGATTTGTATTATTATTTGTAACTCCTAATAAGCAAAATTTAGGTTCAAATAGGATATGACGACTGATAATTTTAGAAACTAAATTATGAATAGATTGCCATAAATTAAATATAGGTTTACATGACCATAATATATGTAAAAGATCACCATTTGGTGAAATACAATGCCAACAATTGTTGTTAGGTAGTAAACCTATATTGTGTAGATGAAATGGGGTTCTGTACCATAAATGTAAGATTTTATATTGAATAAGCCTACTACACATATACTACTACACATATATTAAAAAGAGTCATGACAAAGTTTCCAACATTCATCCCAGTGGGAGTCAGATATATTATCCTTTAATACCCGGTTCCATCTATTTCTGGCAAGGAGAGGTTGGTTTGGTAGTACATCTCTGATCTGTTTATAAATTTTACTGATTAAATCACAGGGGGTATTAATCCACATGTTAATATATAAGGAAGTTGGTGGCGGATTGTTAATTTGTTGAATAGTAGGGAATATAGCAGATTGAATCTGTAAATATTTCCAAAATTCCTTTTGGGAATATTCCATTTTGTTTGTAGATTACTGAAAGAGTTTAGTGTATTACCATTATCAGTCAAAATATCATTCAAGAATAGAATGTTTTTATGCTTTCAAGAGTAACAATACATTGGTTTGTTCTCCAAAGTGAATTTCAAGTTTCCCCAAATAGGTGTATAAGATAGAGGAGAAGGATCAGTTTTAAGCCATTTATGCATTCTAAACCAATAATGACTAGACACATTAATTGTGGGTTGTTTTCTTAATTTAGAGGTTAAAGTAAAGTAAATGAAGCTATTAGGGACCTGTCCTGGAGATAAGGAAGCTTCCATGTCATACCATAATGGTACATTATGATTAGGTTTAAAAAGCCATTTGATAGCTTGTGAGGCTTTAAATTCCCAAAGGTAGGCCTTAAACCAAGGTAGTCCAAAGCCACCATGAGACCAATGAGAGCGTAATTTATTACGGTTAAACCTTGGTATGTGACCTTCCCATAAAAAATCTCCTACAATTTTGTCAATATTGTGAAGAAGATGAGGGGAGATTTTTAAGTGGGGTGCAAGCGAACAAATAAAGAATTTTAGGTGTGATATTCATTTTTATTGCGGCTATTTTACCAGGAAGGGACAAGTTCAGATTTTCTATTTAGTTAAATTTGCTTTAATATCTGCAAGTAAAGGATGAAGATTAGTTTCCCATATCTTATCTAGATTGGGTAAACTTGTTATCCCTAGGTAGGTAATACCTTGTGGAGCCCAGCGAAATCCAAAGCAATTATTCATGAGAGGATTACAATATTTATTTATTGGTAATACCTCAGCTTTTTGGTAATTAACTGTTAGTCCAAAAAGCTTGGAGAATAAATTAAGTGTATTATTAAATGGTTGCCCATATAATTTTAAATTTTCTAATAGGATGAGCATATCATCAGCATATGACAATGATGTGTATTGCGTATGCCCAGTAGATATAGCCATAGATATAGCCTTAATATCATTATTCTGCCTTAGAAAGGTAGCTAGAGTTTCAAGAGCTAAAATACAAAGGTATGGGGAAAGAGGGAATCCTTGCCTAGTACCCCTTGCTAATTTAAAAGGTTGTGATAATGTGAAATTGGTAAGTACCCTCGCATGAGGATTTGTATAAAGAAGCTTGATCCAGGAGCAAAAAAGGTTACTAAAGCCAAACCGTGATAATACGAGATAAAGAAAGTTCCAGTCTAAAGAATCGAAAACTTTTTCAAAATCTATAGCAATAGCTACTGCCAGAGAATTAAGAAATTTAGCCTATATATTGGGTTAATTAAAGAACGAAAATGGTTGGAGCCCATCCTGCCCTTGACAAAACCCACTTGAGATCTATGAATTAGTTTGGGAATGTGTGGTTCTATACGGTTTGCCAGGACCTTGGCAAAAATGTTGCCATCTGTGTTAAGTAGAGATATAGGGTGATAATTCGCCAGAAGGGTAACATCCTTGTCTTTTTTTGGAAGGATTATAATACTTGCATCTGTCATAGTATGAGGTAAATAACCTATCTTAGAAGAGTCATGAAATACGTTACATAATAAAGGGCATAGCTGTTCAGCAAGGGGCTTATAAAACTTGACTGGAAAACCATCTCCTCCAGGAGATAGTCCAGACTTAAGAGAAAGAATTGCCTTTTTTACTTCTTCTATAGTAAAAGGTGTATCTTAAGGAGCATATTGCATCATGTGAAAGGCAGGGAAGTGCTAGTTTATCAAGAAAAGAAGTGATGTCTAAAGGTGATGTTGGAGAGGAAGAGGAGTAAAGTTTTTTCGTAAAAGGATGTCATAATCTCATTGATAGAAGATTCATTTGTTCGAATTTCTCCTGCCTGATCTTTTAAGGCAGCAATATGATGCTCCATTTGTTGCATTCTAAGCCTATGAGCGAGTATTTTATGCCCCTTTTCCCCTCCTTCCCAATATTTTTGTTTTATTCTTAATAATGATATCTCTGTTTTTCTAGAAATTAACTTGTTGATTTGCATACATAGTTGTAAGATTTCGTAATGCAAAGGAGAGGAGGGATCGGCATGGGGATTATTCGAGTATAATGTTTGTTTTGCTTTAAGTAGATTTTTGAGATTATTGATCTCTTGTTCCCTAAGTTTCCTCCTGTATGCTGCAAAAACTAATTATTTTACCATGTAATGTAGCTTTAAGTGCTTCCCATGTAGTACCCATAGAAGTATCTTTTGGGTCATTAAAAGCTATGAATTCTTCTACTTGTGTTTTAATCCAAGGTAAAAATTCTGGATCTTTTAACAATAGGGGATCTAATCAACATGAGGGGGATTTTACAGGGGGGAACTCCAAGTAAATAAAAGTTTAACCGGAGAATGATCAGATATAATTAATGGAAGAATATTAACTTCTATTATGTTAGCCGTAACTGTGGGGGAAGTTAGCCAGTAATCTATTCTACTGTAAGTCTGGTGGCAGGAAGAGTAAAAAGTATAATCCCTATCTCCGGGATAAAGGGTCCTCCAGATATCTGATAAGCCCAGGTCCTGCATTAACTGGGATATTATAATTGAACTTTTAGGATGACTTTCCAGTGAACCATTACTCTTATCCATATATGCATCCAGAGTAAAGTTAAAATCCCCCCCAATCAATAAGGGGGAATTAACTAAATTTGATGAGACTAAGATTTAAATCAGCTTTTTAAAAAATTGAGGATCATCTGTATTTGTGGCATAAATGTTGACTATAGATAATGGCCCTGAGGGAGTGTCAAAGGTTATAATAAGCCACCTACCATCCGGACCATTCAAAATATTAGAAGGCTTCCATTTCAGATTTTTATGAATTAATATAGCCACACCTCTTTTTTTGGAGGAGGCAGAGGCTGCAAACACCTGACTGACCCAGTCACATTTTAGTCTAAAGTTGACTGCATCCAACAGTTTAGTTTCTTGCAGTAGTGCAATCTGTGCTTTATGTTTCTTAAGATGATTAAGAACTTGTTTACGTTTATTTGGTGCATTGAGTCCCTTGACATTCCATGTACATAGTGATAAATTAGCCATCATACATTAGATTGTTTGATCTACAATAGAGTAGATATGATGTCAAGGGACTCCAATGTCCAGTTATATTCGACAATGGTATGCAGATCAACTTATTATATATATTACTTATGAAGAGACTATTGGCAGAACTTTTTAAAATCATCAGAACAGAGAGATAAATACAGTCTTTCTGTTTTCCTTCTCTGCAGCTCTCTATTAACATTATAACCTTAACACTATTAAACATCTGAATTGTATAACAATAAAACAATACAGTCATCTAAGATGAACAGAGAAGAAGAGGTCGGTATGAAAAAAGGAAAGAAAATAGGGACCAAGACCACCTCTCTGTTCTCTAGGACATAGCTTAACAATCAGGAGATAGGAGAGTACCAAAAAAAAAAAAAAACGAAAGTGAAGTACAATCTGATCTTTCTTAAAACAGTAAATCTAGCAAAAGTTTATATAACAATGCCAAAGTATTGTAATTTAAACAGAACACCAAAACAGAGTAGTAAATATTGTATTTATCTTACTCTTATAGATTTAGAGGTAATAGCGTTGCAATAACATTAACAAATCTAGCATCACCTCTAATAGAAAGAGAACTAGTGATATGTAAAAAATATGTTACTACAGTAGAAAAAAAAGAGAAAAAATGATATAGCCAGAATATAAAATATAATATCTGCACTAATCTAGTTATAGAAATTATGACATGTTGGGAAATTCCAGATGTCAAGTAGTATATGCATGTAATGCATAATGTACTATATTTGATCGGTGGTTAGGTCATATATTGAAATTAGCACAATCAAAAGTGTGCAGCTATTAAAATATCATTAGCCTGATGAATACTAAAGAAAAATAAATGCTTTGTTATATTAGGTTAGATGTTATCTTTATCTGCCGAGGGAATTATCTCCATTCATTAGACAGTACAAAAAAAAGTCTGTTTGCAGTTGCAAAGACTCAGAAATCATGCAATAACAACATTTCAGAAAACTTCAGCCTACTAATCGACTAGATGTCTCAAAGAAAAATATTCTCTATATCTATGTAGCCATTCCATCGCATTAACTGACACCAGGTATAGCGATCCTTCCAAAGTCCTTCTCGGGATTTTTGCAGGTTCTAACATTTTAAACACACTTGCATGATAAGTTCCTAGTATAAATCAAATCATCACATCAAATCTTTATTTATTCAGGTGATCTTCATTGAGCAAGGCTCATTTACAAGATGGACCTGATAAGGTCAAGGTTCGAGTTGGTGCACAGCAATTACATCACATACTTATGAGACAGTTATACATACAGAAACAAGAAAATGTTATTTATAACACAATAATATACAGAGAATTCACATGTTAAAGCTTGGCAAGAGAAAGTTAAACTAACATCTACAATATGTACAATACATATATATCACAATGAGGGCCATGACAGTCACTCACATAATGAGTACAAGGATGGTGAAGGGAATATTGGGTGCCATATACTGGCGGTGTCTGGCTGGAAGGAATATGCCATATGTGATTGGAATAAGGTTTTGTGGGATGACTATTCTATCTCTAGCGGTAGCAACTGCATTTCTCTGTGAAGAAGGCTGTACAGTGCTGCTTGAAGGATGTAAATGGAATGATAATGGACAGTTTTAGGGATTTTTGTAGGGTGTTCCATGCTATGGCTAGAGAGTAGCTGGTTGCTGCCCTCCCTATTTTGGTGTTGACTTTGGGCAATTTGAGCAGGATGATATTGTTGCTTCTTAGGGCATAGGAGCTGGGAGTGGTCAGGTTGAAGCAGTTCAGGAGATAGCTTGGGAGTTTTTTTGATAAAGCTCTGTAGATCCATAGAGCTGCATTTCTGCTCCTCCTGACATGAAGGGAAACCCAACCAACTGAATCATAGCGAGAACAATGGTGAGTATTATATGGCAGGTCTGTAATGAACCTTATTGCTCTATGGTATAAGGTATCCAACTTTTGAAGGTAGGGAGTGGAGCAGTGACTATAGAGGAAGTCTGCGTAGTCAATGACTGATAGAAAGATGGCCTGGACTAATCTCATCTTTGAATCTCTATTAAGGAAGGGTTTTAATCTGTAGAGGAGGCCAAGCCTTAGGCAAAGCTTTTTCAGCAGTTGTTCTAGATGCTGAGTAAAGTCAAGTCTGTTGTCAATCCACACACCTAGGTATTTGAAATTTTCAACATACTCCAGATTTTCTCCAAGTATAGTGCATATCTGGGGGAGACTGATTGAAGAGGATGTGTTGGTGGAGTTTTGGGTTGTGAACATCATTGCTTTGGTTTTCTTTGCATTTAGCAGAAGCTTTTTCTTGAGAAGCTGATGTTGTAACAGGGAGAATTCTGCTTGTAGAATTTCATGAGCAACTTTAGGTGAAGGGTTGCTGACATACAGTACAGTGTCATCAGCAAAGAGATGTGCTGAGGACTTGGTAAGGGTTGAATCAATTTTATTTATATAAATGGCAAAAAGGATAGGACCCAGAAAAGAGCCTTGGGGGACTCCTCTTGACAGTGGTCTTAATGGGGAGAGGTCACCTTCAGCTTTTACCTGCTGTGATCTACCAGAGGTAGCATCTGAACCACTTAAGGGAGGATGGATCTAGGCCAATGGAGTGTAGGGATGAGTAGCAGTTCATGGTCCACAGTGTCGAATGCTTTGCTCAGGTCCAGGAATACTGCACAGACATTGTTCTTTTATCCAGTTCGGTTTGCCAATCATTGGTGACCTTGGCTAATGCAGTGATAGTGCTATGTTTGGCCCTGAATCCAGATTGAGCTGGATTTAATAGATTAGCATTGTCCAGATATTCTCTTAACTGAATACTCACTCATTTCTCCAGCATCTTGGATAACACAGGTAGGATGGAAATGGGCCTGCAGTTATTAAGATCCATAGGGTCCCCTGATTTTAGAAGGGGACCACTTGGGCTGTCTTCCACAGCATGGGAAAAGAGCCAGAGTTTAGGGAAAGGTTAAAGAGGTGAGTTAGGGGGACTGCAAGCACATGACACGCAATCTTTAGCAAGAATGGGTCCAGAAGATCTGCTCCTGCACTATTTTTGGTATCTAGATGCCATAATAGATCCTCAACTTGTTTCAACAGTATAGGTTTGAAGCTAAAGGAGGAGTCAACTCTTTGTTCACCAGTATAGTGGGAGCTTAATTGATCCCTTAATAGGTTAGCTGGGGAGGAGTCAAAGGCAAGGCCAGCTGTTGTGAAGTGGTTGTTGAATGCATCCAGGATTTCCAATGTGCCAGTAATGGGGCCATAGTTACTGTGTAAATGGGTTGGAAGGGGGTTGTTAACATCCTGGCCCATCATCCTCTTGATGGTGCCCCAAAATCTAGCAGTATTATGGTAGGAGAGTCGAGCTGGGCCAGGTAGTAGGCAGCCTTTGCATCCCTAACTTTCCTAGTGCATTTATTCCTGGCTTTCCTAAAGATCATCCAGTCCATGATATTATTAGTTTTTCTTGCTACTTTCCAAAGTTTATCTCTCTCCAGCAGTGCAGCTTTGAGGTCAGCTGAAAACCAGCGACAGGATTTGTTTTTTATTCGGATACTAGAGATTGGGGCATGGGTGTTAAGGGCATTTAATATAATGCTATTTAGCACCTGCTGAGCTTTTTCTACAGAATGTGCAAGATAGAACTTTTGCCAGTGTGGAGAGTAGGCTAGATCATGCAGATATCCTTCAATATTGATGTTTTTCTTGGATCTCCTCATGAGGAATTTTGCAGGATCTGTTTTAATGCTGTTGGATCTTACCCTGCGATGGGGCAGTGGTCACTTATGTCGCATAGGAGCACTCCAGCATGTGTGAATAGATGTGGTTTACTCACTAGTATGATGTCAAGTAGAGTACTGTTACTACTATTCCTTGCATTTAGTCTTGTTGGTTCATTAATTAACTGTGTGAGCCCATAGGTGTCACAGAATGATACCAGAGGTGTAGCTGCCTGGGTGAGCCAGTTGAAATTCAGGTCCCCTATGATAATGACTTCTTCAGTGCAGGACTTGACCAGGTTTCCCAGGTGGGATAATAGCTTGTGTTCAGCAGAGGGGTCTGTAGCATCCAATTAAATGGAAAGCTGCTGTATTGGGAGAGAGACTTTAGAGATAGACACTCAAATTCCTTGGGCATAGATGTTGCAGCAGTACAGGATACAACTAAACCAGCTTTTACATATATGGCTACTCCGCCTCCCTTGTTTGGTGATCAGCTCTGAATAGCTGATAGTTAGGTAGAGTTAACTTCCTGTCCATTGTGTGGTCTTGAGCCATGTCTCAGTTATCACAAGAAAGTCTGGCAAGGTATGGGCAACCCAGGATTGTAGCAATGTACATTTTTTCAACAGACTGCATACATTAATATGCAGGAAACTGAGGCCTTTAATTGAGGATAGGTCTGAGGGAGAGGTGATCCTTTCAAGAGGTCCAGGGTTGATTTCTACATTACCAATACAGAGCAATAGGAAGATCAGTAATTTCATAGGGGCTGCCAGTGATAGGGAGAGGGGGCTGTCTTTGGTCCTCCTTTTTTTATTCCGTTGCCACTCTTTGTTTTGGGTGCTCCCTGTGGATTTAAGGTAGTGTGTTGGGATACCAATTAGCAGTTTGATGACTAGGCTTAGTGGGGATCTATATACCCAGTAGTGGGGCCTTGTCTGAGACATATATGTGGTGATGTGTGTAACTTTATGATGATTGTACCACTGTAGTCAATGCAGCAATGGCAAGACATATATGAGGGTATGGGTGTCAGCCACGGGGGATGTTCCAGAGAAACTAGGCAGGTTGACCACTTTAGATTGTATAATAGGGTCATCTTCATTGTGGAACCCTATGACTATTAGTGACAGGAGTATCAGTAGCAAGCTCCCCATTCTGAGGGGGATATTGATAGTTGGCAATAGGGAGTAGTGAAGTTGCTGATTGGTTGGGTCAGCAAGCTGGTGTGACTGTCTATTGGTTTAGAGAAAAGTGCTGTGGGCGGGGAAGAGATTTTGGTGGGAAGATGCCTATAAATTAACACACAGGAAGGGGGAAGGGCGGGTGGGCAAAAATTTTGCTCCTTTCCCGACTGCTCCCTCACTGTTCCTCCTGACCTTGTGGTTCCCAAGTTCGGCTAGGTGCCGCCGACCGCCCGCTGGCGGAGCGAAGCCCCAGCGCTCAGCTGGTTGCTGTGGGCTGAAGGAAGCAGGCTGGAGAGAGACAGAGGAGGGTGCAGCAATTAATAAAGGCAGTAGCAAGCCTTTTTCTGAGCGTCACTGACCAAATCTGCACTACAAAGGACTGTGGGGGGTCCTGTGGCGCCTCAGTGTCTGGCCCACCTTACATATTCAGACAAGGAGCTGTAATTACTTTAAAGAGCAGTAAAACAGTAGTTTCCCCTTACAATACAATAGTGGATAACAGCACTTTTTTTGATGATTTACACATATAAAACTAGAAGGAGAGTGGCGCCTCAGCATCTGGCCCACTGCTGCTAACAGAGTCCAGCAGAATTCAACAGAATCAACAGCAGTTGCCTTCTATAGATGTCTCACCAGACTGGAAGCAGCTCTTCTGGGAAACTTGCAGTAGAACACCAGGGGAAGAGTAAAAGACAAAAAGAAAAACAAATTTTCAAGTCCCACACAGATTTCAGCAATGCAAACTGAGCCAGTGTAAGTCAATGGGGCAGGAGAGCCAATCGGCTGCTGTGCCTGGTGGAGCGCTCGCTTACCGATTGGCTGCACCTTTCCCGACTGCTCCCTCGCTGTTCCTCCCGGCCTTGTGGTTCCCAAGTTTGGCTAGGTGCTGCCGACCGCCCACTGGTGGAGCGAAGCCCCGGCGCTCAGCTGGTTGCTGTGGGCTGAAGGAAGCAGATGATTGGCTGCGCCTTTCCCGACTGCTCCCTCGTTGTTCCTCCTGGCCTTGTGGTTCCCAAGTTCGGCTAGGTGCCGCCAACCGCCCGCTGGTGGAGCGAAGCCCCGGCTCTCAGCTGGTTGCTGTGGGCTGAAGGAAGCAGATGATTGGCTGCGCCTTTCCTGACTGCTCCCTCGCTGTTCCTCCCGGCCTCGTGGTTCCCAAGTTCGGCTAGGTGCTGCCGACGGCCCGCTGGTGGAGTGAAGCCCCGGCACTCAGCTGGTTGCTGTGGGCTGAAGGAAGCAGGCAGAGTGGAGGCAGCTCTTCTGGGAA
Organism: Neoceratodus forsteri; assembly: GCA_016271365.2. Classification (NCBI taxonomy): domain Eukaryota; kingdom Metazoa; phylum Chordata; order Ceratodontiformes; family Ceratodontidae; genus Neoceratodus; species Neoceratodus forsteri. Next base: position 495,081,843 of record CM028135.1, on the reverse strand, counting down.
ATGATTGGCTGCGCCTTTCCTGACTGCTACCTCGCTGTTCCTCCCAGCCTTGTGGTTCCCAAGTTCGGCTAGGTGCCACCGACCGCCCGCTGGTGGAGCGAAGCCCCGGCACTTAGCTGGTTGCTGTGGGCTGAAGGAAGCAGGTGATTGGCTGCGCCTTTCCTGACTGCTCCCTCGCTGTTCATCCCTGCCTTGTGGTTCCCAAGTTCGGCTAGGTGCCGCCGACCACCCGCTGGTGGAGCGAGGCCCCGGTGCTCAGCTGGTTGCTGTGGGCTGAAGGAAGCAGGCAGAGTGGAAGCAGCTCTTCTGGGAAACTTGCAGTAGAACACCAGGGGAAGAGTAAAAGACAAAAAGAAAAACACATTTTCAAGTCCCACACAGATTTCAGCAATGCAAACTGAGCCAGTGTAAGTCAATGGGGCAGGAGAGCCAATCGGCTGCTGTGCCTGGTGGAGCGCTCGCTTACCGATTGGCTGCGCCTTTCCCGACTGCTCCCTCGCTGTTTCTCCTGGACTTGTGGTTCCCAAGTTCGGCTAGGTGCCGCCGACCACCCGCTGGTGGAGCGAAGCCCCGGCGCTCAGCTGGTTGCTGTGGGCTGAAGGAAGCAGGTGATTGGCTGCGCCTTTCCCGACTGCTCCCTCGCTGTTCCTCCCGGCCTTGTGGTTCCAAAGTTCGGCTAGGTATAGAATATAATGAAGTTTTCAGGTGTATCTTGGTGCCATTTCCAGAAAGTCAGACATATAGTGCAATAATGCCACAAGTACACCCATCCATGCACAAACAGACCCGATACCCAAATCTCGAGTGACACCAAACCAGCTATGGTGACCCACCTATGTACTTGTTTACAAGAACATATGTTTTATACCAAAACATGAGGAGAAAATAGTACTAAGGGTAGATTAAATTGTCAATTAAAGTACAGTAATTAGCAAGTAGTCATCATCCATCGCCCATAGACACTGTGGGTACACCTTTCCGATTAGTGTTGAACAGTAACTACTACATCGATTGAAATTATAGGCATTTACTTCAAATGTTTCAAATGTGTAGTGTCCCCTTTGTTTTAACCCTTTCCGTGACATTTCTTTTTTGGGGGTTCATTCACTTTAAAAGGTGAACTGTCTCCATTGCTGGTCCATGAAACATCCATCGGATTACAGTCCATAACAGTTCCCACCGCGATGCCCGAATCTACAGCAGGATTATCATTAGGAGAAGGTAAATCTTGCAGCAAAGCATATTTATTTTGCACAGAGACATTTGGAATGATTAGGTCAGAGTCGATGGATTTAGGCACATTATGGTTTGTTATTTCAGGGCTGCAACTTCGTGTTTCTGAATGATCTGTGCCAAATGTTAACTTTTCTTGCACACGGCTAGACTGCCTTCTTGATGGCTTATCGGGGGAATCAGAAATAATAACTGCTTTCTCTGAGGACTTTGTTGCAGATATCTTGTCAGTGCTAGTAGCAATCAGAGAATCGGCTATAGACTGAGCCTGTCAGGCCATGGAATCTTTATGATGAGTTGCAGTATAGTTATTCAAAAAGGACATTAATGATTCCGGAGTGTAAAAATCCTTATATGAGTTTCCCATAAAGATCCTCATAGTTGCAGGATATCTGAGTGAAAAATGAAGCCCCATCTGATGCATGATCCATCTACCTGATGTATAGGCTTTCCGTTTTGTAGATAATTCTTTTGAGAAGTCGCGGTATATGTAAATATTATGTGCCTGCCAAGTGAGTTGTCCAATTTCCCTTGATTTCTGCATAATAACCTCTATATTAGTGTAGTTGTAGAACTTAGCAATTATTGGCCTAGGTCTTTGTTCTGCAGAAGGTTTGGAGCCTATTGATTGGTGAGAGCATTCTATTATTGGATCATTACCAGTTTGGAGCCTCAGTATTTGTGGTAGCTCGTGTAATAGAAATGCCGTAGTATTTTTGGGCTCCACATCTTCAAAGGAATCCAAATATCCAGAGATTATTTCTTCGGTTTCTGTTTTCCATATCCTCAACCTTTAATTGTAATTCTTTAATTGTTCATTCTTGAAGTCTAATAGTAGTTTTTAGCTCCTGTATAGATTCTTCATTAAGACAAACTATTTTCTGTAAAAGCAAGCCGAGAATCAATGGTTTTCATCGTCTGAGTATTTTGCTGGGTAGCAATTTTTAGATCATTTATGTCTGTAGATAACTTGTTGAACATTTCTTTGATTTTCCCAAGAGGGTTCAATTGTTTGTCGGAGTAGGCCATTATGAAGTCTTACAGTCTTCTCTTCAAACTCTGTAGGTGTACTAAAGATGGTAAAACAGATCTTATGCTAAAATAATTTAACAAATCGGCTGTAGTATTTTTTTCTGCTTGTTCTCATAAATAAAATGTTACATCTGACTTAGATGGCAAAAGATGATGTTAGATACTTTGTTGTTAATGAGGAGCTCAGAAGTCAAACATCCATCTTGCTCGGTGCCAGGCCATCCCCTCCCCAGAGAAAGCATGTTTATATGTAGAAACAATAGATTTACTTGTGGACATTTGTGATAAAATAGTCCTTTCACCCACTGCAAGTCATGTCATTGATGATGTCATTGTATTACTGCCTACTTTCTTCTTCCTGTTTTTTTTCCTCTGTTTTTCTCCACATTCAAGACATGGAGGCCCAGATATTCAAACTGCACCCAAAAAGTGCGCAATAGCAGGAGCAAGCACAAGTCCATTGCGCCCATGTGCAAGAGATGCGATATTCAAAAACTGAGCCAGCCAAACTGCGCCTACAGCCAATGACTGAATATCGCATCACCTGTGCCATATTGCAACTAGTGAGGGGAAGCTGAGCAAATCAGATGGGCCATAGTGCAACAAGGGATGTTCAGCTGAGCAGTCCAGAGGTGCCGTAGTGACACCAGGGACGTCCACCAGCAGCAAGGTGGAAATGCAGCTGCACAACCATGGAGGTAGGGGCCCACCACCCATGTCACAGATGGGCAGAGGAACACACAGCAGAACAGACATCATCCCCCCACACCCCATGCACTGCACAACTGGGGGAGGGCTGGAATAACCACTGGCCCATGGAGACAAGCAACCAACCCACAGCTGGGCCATAGTGCCCCATCACACCCCCCCGGGCAAGCTGTGACTGGCACACAAGGAGGGCTGACCACCCCATGCCACACCATCCCGCCAATGCAGGGCACACCCTGCACCATGACCCCCAGACACGCTGCCCAGGAGCAGCGTCCACCACTGCAGGAAACCCCATGCATGTCACCACCCCCACTGTGACAATGCAACCCTGTGTACCACAGAACCATGCAAGGCAGCCCCACCATGAGCACCCATTAGCGGGTGGCAGCACACAGTGATGCAACGACGGCATACACAGTGCCACCATGCACAGCCCCTCTGAGGTACTGCTGAGAGACCAACCATGCTTCAGCACATGAGGTACCACACAAGGGACAGGGCATGCCCCGGACACCACCACCAGTGGTACAGCACCCTGCACACTCTCTCAATGACACACTCTGACCCAGCACTGGCCACAACAGCCAGCGCAGACACCCACAGTGGTGCGTGGAAGCATGCACCACACTGGATGCCACACAGTGCATGGACAGACACCCACCCATTTCTGGGCACATCAACGGGACACAGTATGGGCAACCAAGCTCCCAGCGTGGGCCCATGTAAACTGCATACACACAACCTGCAGTCCTCCATGGCACAGGAGTGCCAGCCACCCTGCGCAGGCACTGTGGACCTGTATGCCACCAGCATTTGCCCAGAGCACAAGTCACAGATAGTGGTGCACATCCCCTGCAACACATACAAGCCACAGCATGGAGGTGGGTAAACTTCTGAGGAGGCCACAGTGTCACCCAAGGCAGACAAGCACCACACCAGTGACAGGGGGCAATCCAGCATTGTGATGGGTACAGTGGCTGCCCTGCATGGACAGTCACCACTGACATGCCAGCAGACCATGCAGGTCACAGACATGCATGGGTGTCAGCTGCACAGGCCATGGATGGGCTGACAGAGGCACCATGGACACAGAGCATGCACCATGGACCACTGTACACAGTCATCCAGTGCAAAGGGCACAACACACACACCACAGACACTGACTGATAGCTATCCCCACACCACAGTCACCTCCCCACAGACACACACACATGCCCATGACTGCACCACCCCTGATGCCATGCACACCACTGCAGCTGAGCACCTATAACCAGCTGCAAATCAGAGACCACCACAGTTTTCATATCAAAAGATCTGTATTAAAATAAAATATGGATGTTAACTATATACAATAATATATACAAGGTGGGGGGCCACAAACAAGGTGGGGTGGGTAAGGGGAAGGGGTGGACAAATGGGATAGGAAAGGAGGGGTGTGAGGGTGGGTCCAGGGGGTAGGAGATATCAGGGGCAGAGGGACTTTCAACGGGAGCACCGCTCCCCGCTCTGGCTTCTCTTCTACTGGTGCCTCCTGTGGACACCCTCACCACATGCAGGATCACCCGCAATGCCTCCCTGATGTTGTTCAGCTGGTGGACACCTAGGACAAGGGAGCACAGTCAATAGGTGTGAATGCACAGCCCCATACAGCCCACCCATTGTGCATGGCATATGGCCATGGGACACAACTCTGTGATGGTGTGTGACTACCCATATTGATCACGTCCACATGACCTGCCCACCCAGGCACATACAGCCATGCGGAATGCTGCACACATCCACCAGCCAAGTCACGCACAGGACCACTATGGCAATTTAGTGACATGGCTATGTCGTGCAAAGGCAGTGGCACAGCCATGTACCTGATGCACGCATGGACCACCATCGATGTACTCCCAGACATGCATTGCCACTGGACAGTGCTGACTGTAACAAGTTGCGTGCATGGCAGTGGTGTCAATGGATGGCGTCCATGCCCCGCTGCCCTCCCTGTTATACAGCATGCAATAGTAATCATGGAGGTGCTGGCAAATGGGGACTTTATGAGAGAACTTACAGTGGAGGAACCGCTGTCAGGGAGTGACCACCACTCAGTATGGCTCACATTGGATATGGGCAAGGAAGGAGTGGAATCTGGCACAAGAGTGCTGTACTTCAGGAGGGCTGACTTTGGGAGGATGGGGGAAGTGGTAAAAGAGTACCTGGCCAGAATTCAATCTAGTATGGATACTAACCAGAGATGGGAGCTCATAAAGTTGGGGATAGTGGAGGCAACCAAACCTGCTGCAAAGCCCAGAGCAAGAAGGCTAGGGCTAAGAAACCAAGCTGGTTGAGCAAGGAGGTCATGGAAAGGTAAGGAGGAAAAGAGCTGCCTTTAGGAAGTACAAGAAAACAGGGAGGGGGGAGGACAGAGAGGAGTACTTGACAGAATCGAAGGAGGTGACAAGGGCAGTAGAGGGCCAAAGCATCTACGTAACTCAGGCTGGCTAAGGCATTAAGAAGGGGAGAAGGACTTCTTTAAGTACATCAGGAGAAAAGGAGCTGTAAGGACCACATAGTAAGGATTAGGAAGGAGGGTTGGGTGGAAGCAGGGGACTATATGGCGGAAGCACTAAATGAGTACTCTGCTCAGTATTTACTAAAGAGAAGAGGGGGTGACACCCAAGATGGGAGAAATGGCAGATGCAGAGGGGGAAGTGGTGACAGATGGGGAAACTGGGAGGGCAGAGTTCGGAGAGGTTTGAAGGCACTGAGGGTGGACAAGGCACCAGGCCCAGATGGCATCCACCCCAGGGTACTGAAGGAGTTGGCAGAGGTCCTTGCGAGACCTTGGCAGACCTATTTAATGCCTTACTACATCCGGGGTGTGTACCTCAGGACTGAGGATGGCTCATGTGGTGCCCCACCACAAGAGTGGCCCCAAGGATGAACCGGGAAACTACAGACCAGTGAGCCTCCCATCCATGTGGGTAAGCTAATGGAGACTATCCGAAGGAGAGGCTGGTGGCCCTCTAGAGGCCAAAGGACTACAGGACAGCAGACAGCATGGCTTACATGTGGCCGATCCTGCCAAACCAACCTGGTCGAGTTCTATGACTGGGTAACTAGGGCAACTGGACAGGGGACATGCAGTGATGTCCTGTATCTGACTTCAGTAAGGCATCTGACCTCAGTGCCACATGGAAGGCTGGGAAGGAAGTTAGTAGGCACAGGGCAAGTGCAATGCTGGTGAGATGGGTAGGAAACTGGCTGCAGGAAGGCAACAGAGGGTGGTGGGTGGGGAGCTCTCACACCCAAGGGCAGTGACGAGCGGTGTCCCACAGGGCTCGTGTTGGGACCAGTGTTGTTTGGGATATTCATTGCAGACATATCATGGGACATCAAGAGCAAGATCAGTCTGTTTGCTGATGATACCAAGGTTGGCGTGTGGTGATGACCTAGGGGATGGCGGGGTTGCAGGATGATCTGGCAAAGCTTGAAACCTGGTCAGACACCTGGCAACTGGGCTTTAATGCCAAAAGTGCAGGTGATGCATTTTGGGATGAAGAACCCAAGGAGGACTTGCCAGCTAGGGGAGTGCAGCTAACCCAGACAGAGGAGGAGAAGGATCTGTGCTCATCACAGGTCAATGAACAACTCGGCACAGTGTAGGAAGGCAGCTGCAAAGGCCAACAAAATGCTGGGTTGTATTGTAAGGTATATCCTCAAGGGGAGGAGGTGATTCTGCCACTGTATAGGCATTAGTTAGACCACACCTGGAGTACTGAGGCAGTTCTGGCATCCGTATCTGAAGAGGGACATTAGTTACTGGAGGGAGTGCAGTGAGGCGACAAAGATGATCAAGGGTCTGGGGGACTTATCATGAGAGGAGGTTGAAGGAGTTGAACATGTACTCACTGGAGAGGAGAGAGGGGGACATGATTGAAACCTTAAATACATGAAAGGAATAAACAAGACAGGTACAGAGGGCTGTTCAAAGTAAGGAGGGAGGGCCAACCAGGGCCATGATATGAGACTGGAGCGAGGGAAGGTTCAGGAGGGAGATGAGGAGACACTTTTTACAGAGAGGGTGGTGGCTGGGTGAAGCGTTACCTGCAGAAGTGGTATGCAGTGGAACAGTGGACTGCTTCAAATGAGGATGGGACAGGACAAGGGGGAGGGTTAATGAAGGGGAAGGGTGGAAGGAAGGGGCAGCTGCAGAATAAGGGGTGCTAGCTGCACATTCGAGCAGACTTGATAGACCTCTAGGCCTTTATCTGCTGGCAAATTTCGTATGTTCGTAGGTATGGCACTCACCATCATTGGGCCGGTCCGTCGGGTGCTGTGGACCCTCACCCCGCCTTGCCTCCCTGTCCTCTTCATAGCACTGCAACTCACATACCTCAGGCCCTGTGGTGCAAACATAGAGAGAGGAAAATCAGTACAATCCCATAGCAAGTCCCCCCTGCACCCAGGTGTGTACCTTCCCACCCAGCCAGACCCACCCACCCCACACCCTGATAACACCACCACAGCCAACACTGGACGGTCCCTCCCCTATGTGCTGGACACATACAACCGTGATATCCATATGGAAGATAAAAGTGTGTTGACATAACACCTACCTGGCCGTGGCACTGTGCCCCTCCTTGCATGTGCCCGCAGGTGGGCTAGCAGGTCTGGCTCCTTCCACCACAGGTCCCCATACCTGTGGTGGCACTGGTCTGCTGTCCACCCCTTCCAGTGGCCTCCTCAAGTGCAGTGGCCACCTCCTCCCACACCTGGCTCCTGGACCTGTCCAGGGGCACCTCCCCAAACAGTGGTCCATGGTGTGGCTCCACTATGGCCACTAAGTTGGTCAGTTCAACCTGGCTCCATTGAGCAGCTCTCCTGCGTGCCATTCTCACAGCTTGGTCTGCAAAAATGGTGCTCTGCAGCACAGCTCCCCACATGCAGATGCTGCACTACATGGTACAGCGCTGCCATTCCCTATCACGCTGTCACTGAACAGTGCAATAGTGGTGCACCCATGCCTGACGCATGGTGCCTAGGGGGCAAAGGTCAGGCACAGGGTCAAGGGGCTCTGGCACATGGACACACACAGTGCCATTGGAACCCAATGCGTGTAGTGCAATTGGCTGCCTGTGTGCTACCTCCAGTAGCGGCCTACCGCGCTGTTGCCCCAGTGTGCCTAAGATGGCCCAGTGCCACAGCACCATGTAGGTGAACATCGCTGTAGTGCCACTGGCACAATGGTGGCCATGCCCTGCATTGCTTCCCATGCACAGGACATCAGCAGCGTGGCAGATGCCTGCATCAGCAACCCAGGCATGCGCAGTGAGGTGTGTGCTATGCATGTCACAGAACTGTGCCCTTGGCTCAGTAAGTTCAACACAATTGCACAAAGTGCAACAGCGCGATATTCAGTCGTCATATGCAAAACAGCTAATCAGCCATGCAATGGCGCAGCACTGCAATTTGCATCCACTTAAAGTTGTGCCTCGCCTCATTTGCATGGGTTGCGCTATAAAAGTGTGACATTGGGCTGCAGTGGCCATAGTTGGTTACTGCAGTCTACTGGTGAGTTGCATGCTGTTTGGGAGTGTGGACTGTGGATTTAGGGACATGCATGGGACTGCACAGTCACAGGTAACAACTGTCATTCCTACAGGCTAAAAAATGACTGAGCAAGTTGTGGGAGAGGAGGAACACAATGGTGGGAGGAGGAGGAGGAGGAGGCCTAATTTTACCAAGGCCAAGGCCGATGCCCTGTTTGAGGCCTACCTGAATCAGGAGCCGCTTCTCAGCGGATGGCAGGGAACACCTCAAGCCCGTGCTGCTGCATGGGAGGAGGTTTCAAGTGCTGTGAACCTACATGGCTGCCACCAGTGCTCCATGCAGGAGTGCAAGAAGAAGATGGGCACAGACAGGAGGAGGATAAAGGAGAAGGTGGCTGCCATCAGGGCAGCATGAGCTGTGACAGGCGGGGAAAGCCGGAGGTGGTACACCTGACCCCACAGGAGGAGAGGATTGCTGGAAGCATGCAGCGTTGTGTCATTGAGGGTGTTCCAGGTGGTGGCTTCCTGACGGGTGATAGCTCATCACTGCATGGTAAGTCATGGTCTGTCTACGGGGGAGCAGGGTAGGTCACATGCAGTAACGCGACTTTGTTTTCCCTTACAGATCCTGAACGTCTGCATGGGTCAGCAGTGGTGGGCCTGTCCACTGAGGACAGTCAGCTGGAGATGGAGGAGGGCCCATCCACCTCCACAGATATACATGGCTCAGTGCGACAGTGGGCCCACCTGGCTGGCAACGCTGATGTTGTTGTAACAGGTGCAAAGGAAGCCCTGCCCATGCCCCAGCATGCCAGCGTCCATGGATGCCGGCATGCTGTGACTCGGGCTGGTGCCGAGTCCATCACTGATGATGGTGTCGCTAACGACATGGGCAGTGACACGTGTGTGCCACGGGATGGCCACACAGTAGGTAACATCGCGGCCATGGCTGTGGGTGGTGCTGTTGTGGAGGCCTGCATGTCAGCACAGTCCCAGCCTGTGCCTGTCAGCACCAGTGGGGCAGCATGGGGGTGTATTCAGGACAGTAGGACTGTTGCAGCCACTGCAGCAGCACCACTGAGCCCTGGGGAGTGGCATCTGGAGGGGCAGCATCAGCAGTCGGCCAATGGGCTTGGGGGTACAGGGTCAAGCGGTGGTGTCTGTGCACTGCCTGTGGACATGCCCAGACCTGGTCCTGGTGTGCAGCTCCCACTCTCAAGGGGTGCTGAGCATCAGGGCCATGCACACCCTGAGGGACAGGATGCTGAGGAGGCAGATGACCTCTTGGATGAGCACACCCACCTACTGCAAACATCAGTCCAGCAGCGGATGTGGTTTGTGACATCGGTGGATGCACTGCATGCGGCTCTGGAGTGTTCAGAGGAGTGTCGTAGCAGGGACACCGCTCTGATCCAGGCAGGGATGGACCAATTGCGGGAGGATGTGACCGCTGCCATTGACAGGCATGCACAGGCATTCACTGCTGTCATGGCCACAATGGGCACACAGTCATGTGCCATGCATCACAGACATCACGCAGTGCACTGTCCACCCCCATTTCCGGTGTCATGCGACACCCTCCCTGTCAACACCATGTTCAGCTATGGGCATCCCGAGCACGCCTGGTGCAGGCATGTTCAGTGTGCTGCAGACCCCTGAGCAAGCACGGTCATGTTCACACAGTGGAACCCCTGAGGGACCATCGGTGCCACCCCATGAGGCCAGTGGTCAGCCTGTCAGTGCTGGCGGGTCTTGGCGGGGCCGCCCATGCATCCGTGGTGGCTGGGGCACTGTGTCACATGACTGACCTGTCTCCCAACACAGCTACTGTCTGGTGCTGCCCTGTGTGCATTGTGTCTTTCAGTGGGCAGTGTGCAGGTGGGTACCCGGCCCTGCATGCGGACACACAGTCCATCTGCACACCCTCCTGGCTGCTGTTCACAGTTGCATGTGCATGATGGTGCCTGCATTGTTCTCTACACCATTGTGCAATGGTGCTCAGCATCTGACACATGCACATGGACAGGCAGTGGGCATGGTGGTCTGTGGACATGTGTGTGGTTAGGGGTGGTGTTCTGGCTCAAAGTGCCTCCTACCCTTTGTGCATGTTTGGTGCGTTGTGTGCATGTGTGTGTGTGTCCATCCATGTGGCATGTTAGACCTCACCCATCCCTGGTTGTGTGTGTGATTCCATGCCCTGCCACTTCCCTTGACAGAATGCACCCCTAGTGTGTGTCCATGCGTGTTTGAGGGTTGTGCCTTAGCCACTCTTGGCTGCACATGGCCCCATGACTTACCTGGGTTGGCTGAAGTGCTCCTTCATGATGGTGTCCCGGTGCAGCTGTGCCAGCCGGAGCAGTCAGGGGTCCTGTTGCCCAAAGCGGGGCTGCCCATCACCTTCGTCACTGGCATCCTCATCATCCCCATCACTGTCCCCCTCTTCGACCTGTACGGCTATCCCACATTCATTGGCCATGTTGTGCAGGATGCAACAGGCCAGGAATAGCCCACAGGCCTTTGAGGGGCTGTACTGTAGGGCACCACTGGAGGTGTCCAGGCAATGGAAATGTGCCTTCAGCATCCCAAACACCCGCTCAATGACATTACGTGTGGTGGCGTGTGCCTCATTGTAGCGTTGCTGCGATGGGATCGTGGGCCGCCCGTAGGGTGTGAGCAGCCAGGGACGGAGTGGGTATCTACTGTCACTTGTGTGTAGAGGGTGGAGGTTAGTTTAGTGATCAGCATCGCCCTGCCCCGGGCCATGTAGGCCACTACCCATGTCACCTGTGACCATGCCCCCCCAGGCCCTATGATTGTCCATGTGGTTTGAATACTCACCCACTAGGTGTCCAGTGGGGATATCCCCACTCTCGAATCTGTGGCACAGTGCCGACTGGTGCCAGAGGAAGGCATCATGTTCTCCCCCAGGGTGCATGGCACAGACATTGATTATGTGCCCCCTGGCATCGCACACCACCTGGCAGTTGATGCTGGCATAGCCCTTGCGATTGATGTATGCAGCCCCCTCAGGGCCAGGTGGTGTGCGGATGGCCACATGGGTGCAGTCTATTGCCCCTATCACGTCAGGCATACATGCTACCCTGTGGAACTCCTGTATGTTTGCTGTGCACTCTGCCGGTGTGTTGGGGAAATGGATGTACTCCACAGCATGTGGCAGCAGTATACTGAGGAACTGGGTAAGGTGGCGTGATGTGGCTGACTGAGTTATGCCTGTGGTGTCCCCAGTTGGTCTCTGCAAGGTACCTGTGGCAAGCAAGCACATGCAAGCTGTCACTTTGGTCCCCACTGACAGGGCATGGCTCCGTCATGTGGGTGCCTGCATCACATCACTGCACAGCTCACAGAGCCACCTCAGAATTGCCCAATTCAGGTGGTACTGGCCCACAATCTCGGTATCACTGTACAGCTCGAAGCTGGTGCGGGCTCGGTACTCCCTGTTGGGGGCATACCGCTGATGGGCCCTTCCACGGCCACGCCCCCCTGCTACCCACCTTCTCACCCCTCTCATAATGGCCCTTATCTGGAAGGTGGCACTGGCCATGTCCCTGGCTTTTGTTCACCCTCCCAGCAGCTGTTACTGTATTCATCCCTGCTGTCCTCACTGCTACCTCCCCAGCACCGGGAACACCTGCCTGTGCTTGCCTCACTGCTGTGTAGTGTATCTCCCCCTTCTGCAATGTCTTCCCACACCTCCCCTGTGGCTATTGCTTCCAGGTGCCCTTTTCTGCCTGGCCCTGTGTGTCCCTGCTGCCCAGTGTGTCCTGCTGTATTTTGCTCTCATGTGGCTTCCCTGTAGCGTTCTTGTGCCTCTCCCTTGCTCCCTTTTATTTTGGCTCATTTCTGCTATGGTGCAACTTCCGCTGGCTCCCCTATTGCGCATGGCACAAGTTGTTGAACATCGCACTGTGCCATTTATGCATGGTTCCTCCCCCTTCAGTTGCACATGCCTTCATTATCATTGTGCTGTTGCTCAGCGTGATTTGCGGGGCACAACTTCCTCCTGCTGAATATCGCAGAATGATGTATTTCTGTACTTGCGCAGGCGCAACCCTATTGCGCATGGCTCAACTCTTTTGAATATCTGGGCCAGAACGTTTATCATGGAATATTTACCATGGAATACATGGATGCAAAATTCTGTTCAGTTCCACTGTCAGAATGTTTCTTTCCTAACACACTGTACACACAGATAACACTGTACACACAGATAACAGCCAGAGACTCAATTTATTTTATTTATTTATTTAGCTTTTATTAACCGGGTAACTGTAGTAGCCATAAAATGACTATTTTCAGGCACAACCCGGGAGAGTACAGACATGCAGAAACTTACCAGGTTAACAAATTAGAAGTTATCTCACTGTCAGGGCAAGAAGAAGATAGTTCCCTGATGAGCAGTTAAAGACAGAAGGGCGGTGTTTCACTGTTAGCAAACAGTTGTAGTGAAAACTATAAACAATACTTATTGTTTTTAATTTGTTTATGTACAGTACATAAGGAGAGTGATAATCAGGGAAACAACACTTAATTAATTTTTAATTTTTTTTATTTAAGGTAGTTTTATTTTCAGGGCCCAGCTGAAGTTTTTTTTTTTTTACAGTGTAAAGGTAGCAACGGCATGGATCAGCCCGAGATGGGATTTCTCTTTTTTTTTTTGTATTATATTTTATTCTCCCCTGGCCTGCAGGACTCTTCCCCCATGCCATTTGATGGGAGACAGCTGTAACTTGTACAGTGGGCCCACTTCTAGGGATTATGACTGGTAGTAGAGAGTTTATACATATGTATACAGAGAACAGTGTACTCCAAATCCCTGTCATGATGGTTGTGCTGTCCATTTCGCGCCATCATCTTGGTGACCACATGCCATGATGCAGGAATCAGTATGACAAGTTGATGCTTTATTATTATCTGTTGTCGACAGGGTGCATCAGGTATGCACAATGATGTTGTGTGTTTGTTGGTTTTTGTTCCTGTTAATTTTTTAATGATCCCTTACCAAACGGCCTTGACATACAATGGCATCTACCTGCTAGCCAGTGTTCACCAAGGTCCCCCACCTCAATCAGGGCAATCATGTTTCCCCAACTCCCATCTGGTATAACTAAACAGAAGCTTGTGGAATTAGGGTGAGACCATTATATAAGACCTTTGATGTATCTAAATGGATTTTGAAAGTTTTGTTTGTGGTACAGTCAATCAGCATTTGAGGTAGTTCATTCCAGATATCAAAGATTTCTTGTAAAGAAAAGTTATTTCTTTCATCTGTTTTGAACTTTAATCCTTTGAATTGCTTACTTTGACCCTGAGATTATGACTGATTTTGTTCATTGAAATAACCATGGTATTTAATAATGTATCATTTTTATTAAGCTGTACATCAGTAATATGTCCCGCTGTTTCTTCTATCTTCCAGAATTTGTAGCTTAAGATATTTTAATCTGTCTGTGCTCATCATGTTTTTAACCACAAAACAGTTTCACTGAACCTTATTTGATTTTTTTCTATTTTTAGTATGTCTCCTTTCTTATAAAGTAACCATAACTGACAGCCATAGTCTAAATGTGGATGCATATATGTCTGGTTAATCCTACCTCATACCCTATTGTTCCTGGTTTTAATTGATTGTTTGTATTTTGGATCATATAATTAGCCTTCCTGCCTGTGCTCATATTTATGTTCAGCTCTGTGTCTATTATAATGCCAAGATTTCTTTCACTATCTTTGCTCTCAATTTTCTTGGTTCCGAGGGAGTAATTGAACATACTGTACCGTTATTCTGCCCTATGTGTATGATTCAGCAATAAGGCATGACAGGGTGTGGGTTATTGGGTGATTTACCCACGCCTTGTGTAGTGTGTCACGAGATGGCAGCTGAGTGACTTAACCACACAAGAAGTGGGTAAATCCCTCAGTAACCCACACCGTGTAGTGCCTTGTTGTGATTATACAATGGACCCATGTGTATGTTTTTTATAAATGCCATTTCTCAGCTGTGGGTTATTACAGGATATACCGTGGTCATGTGATGTGTTTTGACCAATGAGATTACAGGATTTTCATACCCCATTGTATAATAGAACATTTATTGACGTTAAATTCCATTCCATATTTTTCTGCCCAGAGTTGTAGTCTGTCAAGGCAATTTTGCAGCAATTTGCTATTAGTTGCTGTTGAAATATTTCCTAGTTTTGTGTTATCTGTATACCAGACAAACCAGCTTTCTAAGCCATTTCAATGTCACTTTCATAAATCTGGAAGTGGAGGAGGAGTAGTAGTCTTTATTAGTTTCTGCACCCTTCCCCGGAGTCTCAGAAGCACCATTATAAAGAATAACATAAATACATAAATAATAGAAACTCTATGCAATAAAACAAAATAAATAAAATTGTTACAAAATAATAATATTTATGTCTGATCAAGCTCATTTAACCCCCAAATGGTTGCTTAAATGGAAACATTTTCAGACCCCATTTAAAGATCTCCACTGAGGGGCCCACCCTCAGAATCCTAAGCAAAGAATTTCAGAGGACAGAGGCTACCACCTCAAATGCCCAGTCCCCGGACTATTTTAGTCATGCCTTAGGGACTACCAGGAAGCCTTTCTTGGTAGACTGGAGATGACATCCAGGAATGCGAGGATGCAGGAGCTCTGACAGGTAGCCTGGACCCAGCCCATGCAGGGCCTTGTAGATAAGAAGACCCACTTTAAAAGAGATATGCCACCTTACTGGCAGCCTGTGCAGTTCATGCACACAGGCGACACATGACAGGATCTTGAAAGGCCCATCTGTAGCAGGGCTACAGCATTCTTCAGCAGTTGCAGGCATCACAGTGCACCTCTTTTGACCCCAAGTTATACAGCATAGCAGTAGTCAAGCCTTAAAGTCATGACCATGTGTACCAGCATGGCCAGGGCATCAGGCGGGACAAAGGACGTAATCCAGCTGATATTTCATAGATGGTTAAAGCCATTCTAGACCACCGCCATGACCTGAGCCTCCATTGTTAGCCCCTTATCCAGAATGACTCCCAGATTTTTCACCTTGGTGGAGGCTAACTAGAGGGGCCGAGTCAAAGCCCAGTCTCCCCCTCAGAAGCCTCCACTCACCTCCTTCGACAAAACCCCACCACTAGCACTTCAATTTTCTCAGGCTCAATCTGAACCAGCTCGATGACATCTAGGTCTGAATCGCAGACAAGTACTTATTAAGCACATCAACTGCAGCCATTATTCCAGGTGCAATGGACACACAGAGCTGAATATCAGTTCAGACTGCTGTGGTACCCGGCTTGCTACTCTAAATTCTTTTGAGAAAAGAAAAACATAAATGCATACAGTTTGAGTTTTATCTGTTACCCTTTGGCCTTATCCAGTTACGATGTCTATGGTCAAGCCCCAGGGAAAGTAATTTACTGATGATACCATGATGTGATGCTATGTCACATGCTTTACTAAAGTCTACCAGAATGACATCTGTTGGTGTTCAACTGTCTAATGAACTGCTGAAATTTTCATAGAATATTAATAAGTTAGTAATGCAGGATCTCCCTTTTCTGAAAACTTGTTGGGTTATGCCTTTTACACCATGCTTTATTATGTGCTGCTCCAAACTTTCTTTCACCAGAGATTCTATGATTTTACTGCAATTTGACCATATGTTGATCAGATGGTAGTTTGCCACATTGGAGTTACAACCCTTTTTATGAATAGGAGTTAAGCTGGCATGTCTCCAGTCCATGGATACTACCCCTGATGAGTGACTTACTTATTATCATAAGAGGTGGATGTACTGGAGTATTTCATAAATAATCATTCTAAGCATATTTGTAGGTAGTCAGTCCCCATTGCTCTGTTTGTATTCAGATTTTTGAATATGTCCAATAATTATTTTTTCTGTTATTAAGTTGTCCAATATATTGTTGCTATGATTTTGTATTAATGAGGGAGCAGATAATTTACTTGTATCCTTACATGCTGGTGCAAAATAGGTGTACAGCCCTGCCAATTGTTTTTCATCTGTTATGACTTTATTACCTGCTTTTAAAGGATGAGTTTATTGTTCAGCACCCTTTTGCGAGTTAATGTACCTGAAAATTATTTTTTGTTACCCCTGTTTTCCAGCTTATTTCTTATTTTCCTTTTCTCTTTCTTATTTTCTTTTTTCAATCTTTTGCTGCATATTTACATCTAATCTGGTCCACAGGATTCTGGCTGTGTTGATATTTTCTATATAATTTTAGCCTTTCATTTTATTGCTCATGTAACCTTTTGGTTTAACCATACAGGTATTTTTTTCTTACTGTTGTATTTGTGTCTGTGTGATACATCCATATCTCTGAGATACAATAGTTCCTTTTTGAAAATATCCCATGATAAATTACTGTAGTGTCCACCTGGTGCATTATTTCATGATGATGCCACAACTTTAGTTCCTTTTCATGTCATCTCAGTTTGCCTTATTATAAATGTAAAAGATTATTGCGCCTTTGGTTATTTTCTTGAGTTTGTAATCAATCTTGAAATAAACAGTATGATGGTACTTACCCCTTGGGGTGCGAGACTGTAACAAGTAACAGTTTTAACCCCCTGTGATGAATTACTAAATCAAGTACAGTGTATTGGTGCTCCATGTTGCTTTGTTGGTATTCTTTGTAAGACTGAGATCTGCAAGTAACTCACAGAATTCTTTTTCAATTGTCCCTTTGGTGTTTTCAACTCAATTCCAGTTTCTGGAACGTTAAAATCTCCAAGGATCTGTATTTCTCCTAACTCAGAGGTTGCTGGAATTTCTTGAATGATACTATAGTTCAAGCTTTGGTTTGTGTCCAGTGGCCTATAGCTCACCCCAGTTACTACTGAACTTGTGTGTGCCATGGTCAGTTTAATCCAGACTGATGCCATCTCAGAATCACTTTTATATTTTGTCTGTAATATCATGTTTAGTAATATCATGAGTCATAGACAAAGCAACACCCACTCCATTCTTACGTGGCTATTATATCTGTCTAAGCAAGTGTTCCAGGAGTCATTGTCCTTCCACCAGGTTTCTTTTATGGCAATCACAGCAGTGCATCCTTTACTAGTTATTGTCTCTAGATCTTCCCACTTATTTCTTATGCTCCTTGCATTCATTACCACACACTGTAATCATGTTCATCTTTGTGGTGTAATGTACCCATGTTTAATTGATTTCCCTAGGGGATTATATGTTTATTGGTTTCAAATCCAACCCCCTCTTTTGCCCCTTACATTTTATTTTAAAGTCGTATCTATACTGTTGCAGATGCTCTTACAGTTTAGGTGTAATGTGTCTCTGGCAAATAATTCTCTCTTGCCCAGAAGTTATCCTATGTCCAAATAAAACCCATTTTTTTCTTTAGTGCAGGTAGACTGTAACCAGATATTTAATATCCTTATCGCTTGTTGATGAAACTCAGGAGTTCTCAGGACTGGGAGGATTTCAGAAATGCTTATTTTGAAGTTTTTTGTTTCAGTTGGTCAAATAGTTTGATAATGTTGGCCTTAATTTGGTTAACTGGCTCATGTTCTATATCATTAGTAACACGTTCCACAATCACATAAGGGTTACCAGAATACTTAGTGATGTGTGGGATACAGGGTATACTGTCAATCACTTTATCTACCCTGAAGCTAGAGATCATAAAGCATTCTTTGTTAGACTTGTATATTGTGGAATCACAGTACTTAATAATGGAATCTCCAATTACCATTACTTATCTGGTGTTAGACTCCCTTCCATCTTAATTATTTGTTTGTGTCTCATTTGTATCAACATGCCCCATATTATGAAGAGTGCTAAACCTGTTTTCATCTGGAATTATCATATTAGTGCTTGTTAATAAGAAAACCTTTGCTCTTCTTCCATTTTTGCTTGACCACGATGATAGTATGGTCATCCACTTTGTATCCCCACTATTGTTGTCCTGATCATTTTGTTCCCATCCCATTTTCCTCAAGTCTGTTGTGTTATTTTGATCAACTTCATTTGTTCTAAGCAATGTGTTGGTCTACGAAATTCTCTAATGATCCTTAATGTATTTCATTCTTATTGGGTATCTTTAAAAAGTACTTCTAGATCATGCCATTTCAAGCATTTGGGGCACATTTTTTAGCTGATAGGTAATGCCATTTTTTTGTTTTTTTCCACATCATGCAAGACTCACATTTATAGATAGCTCTCCCCCCAGCCATAATAATCTCATCTTAAATGCTAGTGTTAATAATGGAGATAGTCTGTGCTGTATTCATCCTGAACAATAATAGCACTGAAAGAACAAGTATGAACTGAGAATATTTGGACCCACCAGGACTTAGAGATATCCAGTAGTTTCATGGCTGATGATGCAGACTCACTTGCAAATGTGCTTTTCTTTGCCATGCAGCACCTCCATCTATGTGCACCAATGTCTGCTGGGCATCAGCTTTTGTGTACTGCTACTGGAAGTGTTATGGATTGGAACTTACCATTCTCATGCTTGAACAAAAATATTGTTTTTTGTTTTGTAGTGGCCTCAGATAGAATACTAACCTGCTGGTTAGAAACAGGCTTCTCACACACACACCAAAAGTAAAATTTGCAGGGAAATTGACACACTTCAAGCATCTAACAATTGACACTCACTGGGCATCAGCCTTTTGTGCAGCCAGACTAGAATGTGGACTAGAACGTCTGGTTTTGTGCCTTTATAAAAAAACTGTTTTGCAAAGTATTTTGATTTATGGTGGCCTCAGATAAAATACTGCCCAGCCAGTTAAAAACAAGCTTCTCACATCTGCAGATAGCTCAACATCTCTTTTTTAAAGAAGTCCTGCTGTCACCTTTTTTTACAGTGTATTTATCCTGAGTAGCCTAGATGACAGGCAATATCTCACTGAGATCCTACTTTTTAACATTTTTACACACACAGCACAGTGGAAATGTTACAGTTCATGTTCAGTAGGGCTCTGCTGTTATGCATTTTTACCGTGTATTTACCCAGGATAGGCCAGCTGAAATGTAATATCTCATTTTCAGTGTAGTACAGATTTTAGAAATTTTTACCATGTATTTTGCCAGGATAGTTCAGCTGAGATGTACAGTAATAGCATGTTATCAGTGAGCTCCTCTTTTTACACATTTTACACTGTATTTAGCCAGGATGGCATAGCAGAGATGCTACATCTTATTTGCAGTGGGGTCCTGCTTCTTCCCCCTTTATTTTTTTTACAATATATTTATCCAGGATAGCCCAGATGAGATGATTTTTTTCTAGTGGGGTCCTGCTTTTGCACATTTTTATGATGCATATACTGTACCCAGAAAAGGCTAACTAAGATGTTTTATCTCATTTTCTGGGGGGTTCTGCAGTTACCAGTGTTTACAATGTATTTACCCAGAACAGCCCCACTGAGAAGCAATATCTCATTTTCAGTGGGATACTGTTTTTATTGTTTTAACAAGATATGCACTCAAGATAGCCCAGCCAAGATGCAATACGTCTTTATCAGTGGGGTCCTGCTTTTATGCAATTACAGGGCTCAATTTTGTAAAGTGGTATGGTGCCACAGGGGATTTGAAGCAAGGTGTTTGATGCAAATGGTGAATTGCATTGCACACTGTGGCAAGCATGATTTTGAAAGCCACTTGCCACAAGTGCTCTGCTACAAGTTGAGAACATGGGACACAAGGAATTAGACCAGCTTCTTCCTGGGACCGGCACTGCCCTCCGCACACCACCATGGCCAGTCTGTGGTAGTTTGACCCCCCCCTTTCAAATGCAGGCTTTGGCATTTCTTTTACCCCTAAAGTCTACTGCAGTAGCACTTCTTTCTATTCTATTTTTCTGAACATATCTTTTCCTACTATTATGGGTAGGCCACCCATTATAGTATCTTAAACTCACTTGGCTGTTCCCTCTATATATTCTTGTTTATCCCTACCTTAGGCCTACAAATTTAAAAACTAAGGAACCAGTAAGAAAGAGCTGGTTATCAAATATACTCTGTGGAAAGCATGAATTCCAGTCAGGAAAACAGAGTACGGTATTTTTCTTTGTAAATTATGCTCCAATGCACGTTTGTGCTATAGTCCAGCCCCTGTGGAGACCTGGTAAAGACAGGGAAGTCTGGTCCTTGAAAGAAGCTGTGTTTTGCTTCACTGACAGTGGAAAACATCTGCCACTTGTTGCAGAGGTTAAATGAGCTGAATAAGATCTCATAGAAGTGAGATCTACCACAGGGTAGAAGTCTATAGCATAAGAATGCTTCCCCCATTGTAAAAAAGTGGGATACTGTTTTTAAACAGTCAGGGAGATTACTCAAAGTCAGTGCTTCAGATAAGTCATATCTGGACATATTTTATGTCCAAAAATCAGCTAAAAACATCCAAAAATGCACTATCTGGAGTCATTGATATCCAGTAATGTTCATGTGGTTTAATGCTGACACCTAGTTTTTATAGTGTGGACGTCATCATTTGTTTTACACTTGCCACCAAGCTTCAGAGTAGTCTAGCCTGTCCACAGTCAAGATGACAAGAACAGAGCAACAAATGTTTCTTTTTTTCAAGTGCTGTCCTGTCCATCTGCTGCACACCATCCAAAATGGGCCAATAATGCTCCTTCTGGCTCCTGCAATGGCATAGCACCAAGTATATGCACCAATGAATGATGAGTCAAGGAGGAGGAGTTGGGAAGCTGCTTTGCTGGTGCTAAGTTTAACTGTGATGCACCATGAGTTGGTGGGGAGAGTGTGCCAGCAGTCCATCACAGAGGAGGCAAGGAAGCTGTGGCTGTAGCACAGAGATTGACCATATTCATAGGTGTGCATGTGGGTGTCCCTTTAACTGGCGACATTCTAAAAAAAAAATTGTTTCATTATCAGACAGACATGATCTGTCTGTTTCATCCTAGTCCACTCCAGTGTAGACTAGAGGCCAAGAGCAGGACCCCATGGTGCCCATCGTCCCTGAATGGCCTCGGATCCTGGTCGGGTATTCTCTGAGGTCAGGTGAGACCATGAAAGGGTTCGCTTTCGGGTTGCACTGGGTCCAGTTTTATTTGGGCAGTGGTCAGTTTCCCAGATGAGTCCAATGAGTGCATTGCCTGCCTGCAGCCAGTTAAGAATTTATCATGGCAGAACCGATCCTGGCTGTGCATGATTCTTCTGGTGGTGCGGTGCCAGTGGGGGTGAGCGGCTGCTGCAGTGCATTGCGTGGTGGAAGGGGTACCACATGAAGCAACTCAAGCTGGACTGACCTACACAGTGTGGAGCCACTGGAGCTGAGGAGGAGAGGGCTCTGAGCCACCTGAGGGGACAGGAACAGCAGGAGTATCGAGTGGTGGATGAGACAAGTGTGCTCAAAGAAAACAGCCATAGCTGGGGGCAAGGTCTAGCTTGGAGCCATGAGTGCCAGTAGTGAGTGGAGGGAGAACAGGACTGACTGACCCGAGTCTGAACACCTGCCATCACAGCAGTCAATTCTCACTCAGATTGATTGAGAGGTGGGTGCCAATTCAAATTTAAAAGCTTTAAGTTAAGTTAAAGGACTGGGTGGGTGTATGACTGCCTGTAAGGGACAATAAGCTTTGGACTATTTGGTGCCAACCCTTTAGAATTTTCAGACTTGTTATACTTGATTATTTTTTTTGTAATTTATAAACTTATGAGTTGTGGACTGACTGGAAACCTAAACTACAAGTTGTAACAATAGCTAACCATGTTTCAAACTATGTCCCAAGGAAAGTTTATTCCTCACAAACAAGGATCTGTATTAAGGTCTCTTCTCTTTTTAGTGTTTATTAATGCCTTCCCCGATGAATGCAGAAGTGCCGCCAAGGAACCCATCAGTGCTTGGTGTGGGGCAAGGAGAAGGAGGGCTGAGGGTATCACTAGACACCAGAAAGTGCTTAGCACAGAACAGGGAGACATTGGGAAGGTACCACCAGACACTAGCCAGTATGAGGTAAGTGGGGGTGGGGGTACTGGACAGGACATCATTCAGTACTTGGTGCAAGATAGTTGTGTCATTATATACCAAAGAATGTTGTTATCTGATGGGAAGAAGGAGGACTACACTTCTAAACACCAGGAAGTACTTGATACAGAAGGGAAAACTGGACACTAGAAATTTCTTAAAATAGATCATGTGATGGAGTATGGTGCCAGTGGACATCAAAGTGTATTTAGGTTAGGATGAGGTCAGGGAGGTGGTATCACTGAACACCAGGGACTTCTGGAATGGGATGGATAAAGGGAGCGGTGCTCCTGGAAATCAGGGAGTGTTTGGTAGAGGATGGGTAGTCATTGGACACCAGGGAGTGCTTTTCACTGGACAGAGAGAGGATGGGGTGCCACTGGATGTCAGAAAGTGCTTTGTAAGGGGAAGGGAATGGGAGGTGGCCACTGTACACCAGACAGAGATTGGAATGGAATTGGGATGGAGCACTGGCTGGGATGGGCCACAGAGTGCTTGGTGTGGGACAGAAAGAGAGAGAAAAATGTCAGTGGACAACAGAATGGGCTAGGCACAGAACAGGGAAACATTGGGGGTGTGACTGGCCACCAGGGAGAGTTTGTAATGGGACAGATAGATGAAGTAGGGATGCTGAACACCAGAGAGTGTATGGTGCTGGAAGGGGATAGAGAGAGAGTGTGTGTGCCACTGGACACCAGAGTGTTCTTGAAATAGACCATGGAGAGACAGAGGTTTGGGCCAGTGAACATCAGAAAGTGTTGTAAATGTGGAAGGGAGCTGGTGTAACTGGGACTGCTTACAATGGTTTGGAAAGAGGAAGGAGGTAACACAATAAAATGAGGTTGATAAACTAGAATCTGCAGGCTAAGCTTATCAATCAGATAAGGAAATGGCCAGACTAGGTGGGCCAAGTGGTCCTTATCTGCCGTCAGATGTTTCTATGTTTTCCAGACTCAGTAAGTGCTGCACCTGTTCCTGGCCCTGTAATATGACTCTTCCATCCTCCCCACTGCTCACATTCCTAGGAACAAAGTAATGTCTGTGTGTGCCAGTCTGGGGAAGTGGGTGCTGTTGTATCACTCCACAGATTCTTGACATGAAAATCTCTGTGGAAACACAGATCACTGAAGGTACGACATGTAAGAATCTACTGCTGCATACAGCAAGGGCTGGTGCTACTGAATACATGTTTTCTTTACTACGTAAACAGCAGTGTTTGTGTCGTATATAAGGAGAGGAGGTGTGCACCTGATTTTTGCTATATGCACTTATTTCAAGTTGCACCTGAGCCGGTTCTTCATTGATTGCATGAAATACTTTGGTTTTGAATTGTGTGTGATTGTTAACCAAGGTTGAAAGCACATTTTGCATTTTTTGATTATCTGTGTGCGCCAGTTGCGGGGAGGGTGTATCACTCCAAGTCTTGAAATGAAAAAGTTTGGTTTTTATGCATACAATCACAATGTCAGTGCGAAGCATCTTGCATTGGTTGCAAATGTAATAGCCCATGAAGAGTAGCAGTAGTAGAGTGGTTTCATATAAGGTGGCACCCTCCACAACCATAGAAGCATAGCACAATCTATATAAAAACTTCAAATGTTTTGTTTCCTTTTTCCCTGATGCAGGCAGCATAGCATCTGACTAGCCGGTGGTGAGCTGATTGAAGGAGTCACACACCGGTAGAAGAAGTCAAGCAGGGTACCCTGGATAGCATGTGGTGATCATACATGTATATTATTCAGAGAGGATGCCATCATCAGTGACAGCATTTCATCACCTTTATTTGCAAGGTACTTACCGTTACCTGTGCTGTACCTCTTCTGTAGAGAAATGTTAAAATGCTTTTTATTTTGGTTGGGTTTGAGGCCAGGTTGCTGAGGTAGTGGGTGGGAGAAGAAGTACTACTGTGGATGTAGGGTAGCTACCATAGATATAGAGGATAATGCATGAGCATCAGTGGTTAATCATAATGTAATTACCTCAAGCAGATGCCAGGATGACCATGTAAACCTCTGCAGCTCGAAAGGTGTACACTTGTCATGTTAACCATGAGTGGTAATTATTACGTGTATGGTTGAGCACCGTAACTCAGGCATTGTATGTAGTGTATGGAAAAATAAGCACTGTGGTTCAAAAAAATCATTTTTTTAATGCGTGTTTAATTTCCTGCTCGGCTATGAATGCCTCCTGGTTTGAATGCTGAGCAACATAACTGCTGAACTTTGACATTAGTACTACTGTTGGTACGTAACTGTCAAAATGGAATGTATGTTTTAAAGTACTGTCTAAGCAGCAGATCACCTTTCCTTTCCAATAAATGTGACCTGTTGTGACAAGTATTGTCTCTGTGGCACAATGAGGTCGGGCATTAGGTCCTTGAATTAAACATTAGTGGTTCAACTCCACCTAGGGATATATTTTTAGGGGTGATGGAAAGGATGAAAAGGGACTTGGCAAGGTTGGAGGAATGGTCAGAAGTATGGCAGCTTTGATTCAATGCAAAGAAGTGCACAATAATGCACCGGGGAAACAAAACACAGGGGAAAGAGTACACAATTGGGGGGGTGGGAGGTAGTAACAACAACAGCTTTGGGCATGTGTACCAGGCTCAGTCTGTACAGTTGAAGGGGTTTAGAATAAGCTGTGTATATACCACCTGGTCCAGGGGATTGATGGGACCATGCTAGACCTATCTTCTGGAGGGGAACCCAGTAAGTCCCACACATGAAGCAATAATGTAATGTCCAGACCTGCAGATGGGATCCTACAGTGTGACTTTATTAAAACAAATTATCTTTAGAACAAGGGTGGTCTGGTCACCCAAAGATTTACAACATAACACTTGGCAAATGTATTAACTTCCATTAACCCCATACATTGGAATGAGGTTCCGTACTTGTTTTGTCACTATGTGATGATAGTCATGTGTGATTGCTGGTAAAGTAGTGTACACATGTTGAAACAACTTTTATAATTGCTTTAGATAACCTGCTGGCTGACAACAACCAACTGTGCATAAACAACACTTCACGACACGAATTTTGAGAAGGTGTCATGACACCGAATATGTCAAGCTCAGGTCAAGCCAGTGTGAAGACCCAAAAGAGAACCACCACCACCACTACCACAAAGTCTTTATTAGACTGCTGGTTAATAAAAAAATGTCCCGCAACTCAGTGCCTTGCGACTGACTCTGGAGGGAGATCATCATCTGTGAATGGACCGACTGCTGATTGTTCTTCCAATTCCAATACTGAAATGGAAAGTAACAGCTGCAACCTTGCTGTAACTTCAATTTGTTATTCTGATGACTTTCCTACATTTCAGTTATCAGATAGTGATGATTGTTCTTCTTCTTCTTATGAGTATATCCCACAACCTGCAGTTTCTCAGGGTCACACACAACAATCATCAGTTGTTCAGAAATCATGCGGTGGAGAAATTAGAAATAAGAACAGTCACTTATCAGATGCTATGAAATATGTTGTTATGTGTAATTACAGATATCAGTGGGAAACTGAATTTGATTGGCTGGAGGCAAGATATTGGAAAATGTTTTGCACTGTGTGCCATTCAGATTGCCGTCTCACAAACAAATTTGCTACTACAGGTGCAGGTGCATTAATGTGCATGCAGTATGTCTGACAGTAATGGTTCCGAGTAGCCTGATTGGCTGTCACAGAATGAGCTTTGGCTTCTCCAGTTCACAGTGGTGGTAGTTGTGAATTAAGTGGTAAGGCATGCCATGAGTGACATGATCATCATGACTGTCTAGGGAGAGTTATGGTGTGATAATGGCCCGCCCACCTCCAGATGGTTTGAAGCACAAGGTGTGTGTAGCCAAGTGCTTCCACCACCCGAGCAGGACCCCCCATTACCCCACCATAAAGCACCACATGAACTGCCATATTGTGCTAATGAAATGTGTCCTTTTTGGAAACCACATGAATTTTTAAACAGGTTATTTCAACTGGGCCACGTTGTGCTGTGATAACAGTCCATCAGGAAGCATCTGTCTGCCAATCAGAATTCAGCATTTTTCTACACATTTCATAATCTGATATTGAAATTGGTAGAAAGGATGCTGAATTCTGATTGGCAGACAGATGCTTTTTGTAAGACTGGCCCATAATCCCACCACAACAGCCCAGCCATAATAACCTCTTTAACAAATTAATAACATTTCAAAAAAATTACCAATTTTATTACCATAATACAGCACTTCAGGGGTGCTTTATGTAATCAATAAGACATGACAGGGTGTGCATTGAACAGATTTTACCGCACCCATGGCCAGAGGCATAATTAGGCACAAGGCCTTGGCTGAGTACCTTTAGCCCTTGATGTGCAGTAAAATCCTGTTCCATGCATACCCTACCATGTCTTATTGCTTACTTCATATTCATCATAGTTCATCTAGTAAAGGCTTGCTACTTTTATTAATAATTTGTAACAGAAATGACAATTTATGCCTCAAGTATGCTGACTTTGTCACCTGTGTTTTGGGACTGCTTTGTCCCTCCCCACCCAAATGCTAATAAGTTTGATAACTTGTAGCCAGACATAGCATGGTGGAGTGCAACCAATAGAATCCTGCAGTCTATCTGTACAGAAAGTGTAATACTGAGTCTCCACACCAGTATAGGAACATCACTGTCAGTGAATGGGAATCCACATGGAAGATTCTCCGCAGTACATTGCTCACTTCTTAGCTCTTTTCCACCATCGAGTTGCAAGCACATTCTCCACTGATGAGCAGCAGTGCAGTGTTGGTGGATTTAGCACCTTTTTCAAAGTAGGGCCTACTGCCACTTGGAGTAAAAAGTAGTATCACACAGTTGTTTCACTGAGTATTACTGTCTTGATATATTTAACAGCCCATGCATTTTTTGGAAATGATGTCCTGCAAGGACTCCTGTCTTAAGTTTATGGAGTCCCGGGCAGATTCAGTTGCCAAGGTCTTCCTCAGGGCTTGCAAGTTGTGAATTGATCCCTTCTTTACTAGAGTGATAGTGGGGAAGGACTGTGGATGGAGTATGTTCGAATGACCAGTGCCACAACTATATATTGGGCTGGCGGTGTCTTGCTGATGGTGTCACATGTGCGGCCAAAGTTGCAGACTTAATGAAAATCTGGTGTGTTTACTGTCATTCCATGATGGTGAAGAGTTCCTATGGTGCACTTGGAATCCACCTGGTGAGTGAGATCACCTCAAAGATCTACTCTTTACGGTATGTTCTACGTATCTGTTATTTCCTTGTGTCACTGATGTATGCCATTTCATTGTGTGCATAAAAGCAGACAGCAGCTTAGCCTTTACTGTTTTATTCTCCTCTTGTCCAATTCCATAGTATTTACAAGAAAATGTTCCTATTTTAGACAATTATCAGAAATCAACCCTCAGAAAGCACAGTCAGACAAAGGACCATCATACAGCACTGTAAGCAGACATTCTTAGAAGGAGACTGTATGCAGTTAGCGACAATAATGAGGCAGAAAGTTCAGAAGATAATGATTCAGCTATTAAATTTGTAAAAGACAGTGAACATAATCTATTTAAAGCAGTGTACTTTGTAGCAAAGACAGATATGGCAAATTGCTGTGTCGACCAGCTTTTAGATTTCATTCACTGGAGATGAGGTCAATGCTCAGTACATGATAGAAGTGATTACACTGTTCATGATGTTCAGAGAAGTATTATGAAAGTATTAGATAGCAAAGTCATAAAAAAAGCATTAAAAAGTCTTGTGTTTGGCTTGCTAGTTGATGAATCCACAGATCTTTCAGTCCACAAAACTGTAATAATGTATATTTGGTATGTCAGTGAAGGGGAGATGAAAACAAAACTAATTGACAACATCAGTGTAAAGGATGGTTCAGCATAACACTTAACTAAGGCTATTGTAAACAGATATCAGGCCCAGGGCTTCATCATGAGTAAACTTGTGGGGTTAGGTAGCGCTGGGACTAGTGTAATGATGGGCAAGTCCAATGGTGCTGGTGCACTTCTGACTTCACTGCATTCACCTTTTGTGGTTTATGTCCCCAGTTTGGCTCATAGATTGGCTTTGGCCTGTTCACAGTCTGCTACTCAATTTAGATACCTACAAGACTTTCAGAGTGACATTAATGGTACATATGCCTATTTCAGTACATCTGCTGTTAGGCAGGCAAAGCTAGAAAAAATGCAAAGGGTGATAGGTACAGTAAAAGGAAAGCTGAAAGAAGCAATTAACATAAGTTGGCTGTCAATGCAAAATGCTGTAAATGCAATAAATAAATGTTACCCTGCTATTCTCCCTATACTTAAAGAAGACAGAAATTATGCCAAAGCTCAGGGCCTTCACAAGTTTTTCACTACTTATATTTCTGCAGCTGCTCTATGTATGTTCTGTGATATCTTTAAAGTAATGTGAACTCCCTGTAAATTCTTTCAAAAGCAGTGTCTGCTGTATGTGGATGTGAAACCACAAGTGTTCTGTACAATTGGTGAGTTAGAAAACATGAAAAGTGAGCCAGGCCCAATCCTGACACCATTTCAAGAGGCATGTGAAATTGAGACTAGCGATAGTGGACAAATGACAGTATGTTGGAAAATACAGGAATCTCAGCAAGATGACATTCAGATTGAACTGAAGTGTTCACATAAAATGATAGCACAATTCTCAAAACTAAGGGGAGGAGTATCTCAATACTCTTATAAGCAACATGAAGTGTAGGTTGTGCCCAAATTCTAAAACAGAAGCACTTCTGGATGCCATTGCCAATCTAACTAACCCATAGTCTGTAGTAGACTGTAATACAGTCAGTGTTCAGAAAAGTTTAGAACTTGTTTGTGAAAAATTTGGTTCCAACACACAATATGACAGTGATCAAGATGATACTGAAACAAATATTCATAAATGCAAGCCTTTACTACATGAAAATGGTCTCCACTCAGACTGGGCAAAAGCAAAGGCAGTGATGCTGGGCTGCTATAGGAACCATAGTTCCCGAAAGCTTTATGAGAAGGGTAATTTCAAAGTACTCTGATACAATGCCAGTATATTCAACATTATGTAATATCACTTTATGCATTCCACTAACTTGTGTAGAATGTGAGCATGGTTTCAGTGTGCAGAATAGGATAAAGACAAAATGTCATTGTTCACTAACAGAAGAGAGCATAGAGTTACTAATGAAACTAAACATGGGGCCTGACTTCTCCAACTTTGAAGTCGATAAATCTGTGAAGTGTTGGACAAAAAGAGAAAAAAAGATGCGATATGTCTTTGTGGTAAAAATCAAAAAGGAGGAGACTGGAGAAGCCAAAGTCCCAGACAGAGACAGTCAGGTTTCATGTTTCTGGTAGCAGCAGCAGCAATACTGGTGATAGCTGTGCCATATCCAGAGGTAGCCACACATCAAACAATGATTATGTCAGTATGTCACCATGTATCAGCAGCAGTACCTGTTCTGACACTGCAGATGATGGCGGCATGGGTGCCAGTGCCACTGCAGTTTATCATAGTAGCAGTATTAACAGAAGTGCTCATGATGGGGGAGGGCTGAAGATAGTGAATTAGGCGATGAGGATTACCTGGAAATAATGGAGGGCATGGATGACAACAATAGCGAATAATTACTTAACTTTCAAATTGGACTCGTTTGATCCAGTTTCAGGTGCACATTTTGGGCCAACTACAACTTACTGTCAGACATACTGCTGCACATTGCATTGGCAGAAGCAATTATCTGAAAACCAGTATTTTAAATAGTAAATTCACTCGAAAGCTGTGTATCAAGCAAAATGTTTATTTTCATTTGTGTTGCATACTGCTGTGTACTGTACATGGAGTATGGACAAGGCAGCAGTAGCTGATGCAGGACGCATTGCAGCCTGGCTGCTGCAAAAAATGCAGTGGTGATGTCTGGGAGGGGACTGGTGTGACTGTGAGTTGCTGAACACAATGGAATAGGGTAGGGCACTGGATAATGAAAAGTTAGTTGCTTACTGTTAAAAGAAGACACAGAGTTTATTGTTCACATCACATGATGTGCTGTACCTTGGTTGGTGGCAATTTATGGTGGCAGACACTAGCAGACGTACATACTACATCTACAGTAAGTACACAACAGGTTGCATTGCCTCACATTGCTTGCAAGTTCTGGATGTGACACAGTCACATTAAATAAAGCAAGAACAGGTTATTAAATGTATCATGAGGTCATACAGGGATAAGCACATTGTTAAGGCTACATGTTCTCTGTATTATTCTGTCTCCCCCAAATCAATTCTATACATGTAACCAAAAAACTGGTTTGCATACCCAGCAAGACAACATCTTGCCAGGCCATTAGTCACTCACTGTTATATATTTGACAAATTTTAGCACTGACTCACTGACTGATTTTTTTTTTGCCTTGATAAGCATCAAAAAATGTCATCACTGCAGGAGTCACCCAATTTCTGCAAAGTGTCAAGTTCAACCAACTAAGTGCCAACACCTATGGTACCAGCAAGTTCAAATGCTTTTATGTTTCAAAGTATAATAATTGTGACTTACCAATTTGAATGTTATTATTAGCACTTTTACCTTGTTAAATAAGTTCAAGTTAGAATGGTAAGATAGGTTTTAAAAGAGCTGTTCCTTGATTGAGAAAGACTGTACAGTTAAATCTCATGGACGATGCACACAAAATACCCCCACCCAGGCACTGTCAGACTGTAGCAGGCACCCATGTAGGACATGGCTATTTGTCCATGATGTGCATTACTATACATATACACAATACCAGACAGGGCCAGCCAAATACATTGGGTAAATACTTCATGTTATTTTCGAACAATTATTTAAATTTCACTTTATACAACATCATATATTTCACTGTAATACAATTTAATTAACTTGTTACAAATAATGTTATTTCTACTTACAATCTAGAAATGGAACAGGGAAAAAACATGCATAATAACAATGGCCAGATAGGAAACTTACAATGGAAAGAAAGGCAGCTTTGAGATAATACAAGGTAAAACATAAAACTAATACAATACTGTAACAAACAGCACATAACCATTGAATATGGTGTTGTGGTATAGCAAGGACTACTGTTTTAAGTTTATGGAGTCCTTTGCAGATTCAGTTGTCCTTTTGTCAAGACTTTCTGTCTTAAGTTTAAGAAGATCCTTGCAGGTGGCTCTATATAGCATGTGGTGGTGTGTGGTATACAGCAGGGACTCCTGTCTTAAGTTTATGGAGTCCTTTGCAGATTCAGTTGTCCTTTTGTTAAGATCTTCTGTCTTAAGTTTAAGAAGATCCTAGGCTCTATATAATACCACCACACCATTTGTACTCATTGTTACTGGTGTTTATCTTGTTTTACCTCAAAACTTCCTTTCTTTCCATTGGAATGTCCATATGTGGACGGGAAGCCCATTATTCTGAGTTCAGTTACCAGGCTATAAGTGGAGAAAACATTTCGTAATACGTTACATTATAAATTGTATTCTAACTGAAATAAATGGTGTTATAAAGTGAGAAAAAATTATTTATGCAAAAATAATATTTATTTAGCCAGTTTATTTACATTGCCAGACAGTGCCACTGGAGTATTTATGATGCAGCACTGTGGCAGTCAGCAGAACAGTGCATTTTTCCAAAATGAGTTGTGATGGTAATAACAAATTACTAAAGATTTTACTTTATAACTAAATAAACAATGGATAGTAATCAATCACTGATTACCACACTATGAATCATAATGTAGGTGGCAGCAGCCTAGCATACTGCTAGCAGCAGGCATCTATCTGAAAGTAACTAAAAGATCCACTAATGCTAAAAGTGCTGCACTGCAGATTCTGAATAAGCATACTGCCAGTAAATCTCATACCAAAAACTAGATTTTTACGTTACTTTGTTTTAAAGTCATTAGCCATTTTGTAACCTTGACTGCACTACCTGTGCAATAAAAGCAGGTGTCATTGAAGAGCTGCTGATTATGTCAGTAGCTCTGTAACATACTAGATAATATTGTATACAGTACACAAATGATTATTACAAAGCTATGCACAGTGATGATTTAAAGATACTTGATGGCATGGCATTGTCTACTATACAAGAACTGAACAATTCATGAAATAAACACATTGGCCCAGATATTCAAAAGGGATGCACCATGCACAATAGAGATGTGCCAGCACAAGTACGAAAATGTGCCATTCTGCAATATTCAGTGGGAGGCAGCTGCACAGCACAAGTCTCAATGCGAAGAGAGCAATAGTAATGAATGCTTGCGCAACCAGGGGGGAGGAACTTTGAATAAATGACACAGTGCGATATTCAACAGCATGCACCATGCGCAATAGGGGAGCAAGTGGAAGTTGCGTGATAGTGGAAATATTCCAAAATAAAAAGGAACAAGAGAGAGGTGCAAGAACTCTACAGGGAAGCCAGAGATGGGAGCAAGGTGACAGCAACTGGAAAGAGGGTAGCAGTGAGTGGGACAGGGCAGGAGAAG
The DNA here is from genome assembly GCA_016271365.2 of Neoceratodus forsteri. NCBI lineage: Eukaryota > Metazoa > Chordata > Ceratodontiformes > Ceratodontidae > Neoceratodus > Neoceratodus forsteri. The sequence goes on along the minus strand of CM028135.1, from coordinate 495,048,830 downwards.
GACAGGGCACACCTGGGAACAAACAGGAACAGGACAGGAGTGGGGAGCCTGTGCCACTGTGCAGGGGAGAGACAGGGAAGTGCCACAGTGGACTGACGGCAGTGGCAGTAGGCAGGACAGCCAAAGGCTGGAGGTGTACCTGCTGCAGGGGGAGCATCACAAAGGACAGTGTGGGAATGGGATAACAGCTGCCAGGGGGGAACACCAGCCAGGGACATGGCCAGTGCCATATTCCAGATGGAGGCATTAATGAGGTGTGTGAGAAGGTAGGCAGTGAGGGGGGCTGCCGTGGAAGGGCCCGTCGGTGGTATGCCCCCAACAGGTGGTACCGAGCTGGCACCACCTTCAAGCACTACACTGACACAGAGATTGTGGGCTGGTGCCACCTGAACCGGACAATCCTGAGGCAGCTCTGTGAGCTTTGCAGTGATGAGATGCAGGTACCCACACGATGGAGCCATGCTCTGTCAGTGGAGACAAAGGTGACAGCTGTCATGTGTCTGCTCACCATGGGCACCTTCTAGAGACCAACAGGGGATACAACAGGCATAACCCAGTTGGCCACATCATGCCTACTCACACAATTCCTCAGCGCACTGCTGCCACATGCTGCAGAGTACATCTGTTTCCCCAGCACACAGGCAGAGCACACAGCACACATACAAGAGTTTCACAGGGTAGCACACATGCCTGGCATGCTCAGGGCCATTGACTGCACCCATGTGGCCATCCACATGCCACTTGGTCTGGATGGTATAGCATACATCAACCGGAAGGCTTATGCCAGCATCAACTGCCAGGTGGTGTGCGATGGCAGGAGGCACATAACTAATGTTTGTGCCATGCACCCTGGGGGAGCACATGATGCCTTCATCTGGCACCAGTCTACATCACTGCCACAGGTTTGAGAGTGGGGACATCCCCACTGGCCACCTAGTGAGTGAGTATGCACATCACACAGGATGACATGGGCAGCTGGGGGGGTGCATAGTCAGAGGTGCCTTGAGTACCGGCCTTGATGGCCCATGGCAGAGCGATGCTGACCACCATACTAATGTTCACCCCTGACATACAGGTGACAGTGACTACCCAATCTGTCCCTGACTGCTCACACCATACCGGCACCCCTCGACCCCATCACAACAACGGTACAATGAGGCACATGCCACCACACATAATGTCATAGAGTGGGTGTTCAGGATGCTGAAGGCATGTTTCCATTGCCTGAACATGTCTGGCAGTGCCCTACAGTACAGCCCCTCGAAGGCCTGAAGGCTATTCCTGGCCTGTTGCAGCCTGCACAACATGACCAATGACTGTGGGATAGCAGTAGAGGTCGAAGAGGGGGGCAGCGATGGAGACAATCAGGATGCTGGTCCAGACAGTGATGGGCAGCCACCCCTTGAATGAAGGGACCCCCGCCTGATCCGGATGTCACAGCTGCACTGGGACACCATCACAGAGGAGCACTTCAACCAGCACAGGTAGGTCATGGGGCCATGTGCAACCACCAACAGCAAGGTCACAACCCACAGACACACATGGATGAACCCCAGGGGTAGATGGAGGCAAGGGAATTGGCTAAGCGTGGAACCACACACACCGTCAGGGATGGGCAAGGCCTAACATGACATGCGGTCATGCACACACACACACACACCCCCCCCACAAGACATGCATAAGGGGTAGAAGGCGCACCGACCCCAACTTCAACCCCTAGCAACACACAGATCCACAGATGACTACACCCAGTTCCCGTCACTGTGTGTGTCTCAGATGCTGGGCACCGTTGCACACTGGCAGACAGCGAAACACAAGCATCATCATGCACATGCCACAGTGGCCAGCAGCCGGGAGGGTGTGCACATGGACTGTGTGTGTGTGTGTGTGTGTGTGTGTGTGTGTGCAGGGCTGGGTACCCCGCCTGTGCGTCACACATTGCACAACACACTGCACACAGGGCAGTGTCAGACAGTAGCCATGATAGGAGACAGGTCAGTCACGCAGCATAATGCCATGGCTGCCACAGATGCGTGTGCCACCCCACCAAGATCTGCCAGCCATGACAGACTGAACATTGGCTTCATGGGGTGGCACTGATTGTCGCCAAGGGGTGACACTACAGGAACACGACCATGTTCGAGCAGGGGTCTGCAGCTCCCAGAACATGCCTGCGTTAGGCATGCTTGGTATTCCCACAGTTGAACCCGGTGTCGACATGGGAGGTGTAGCACGATGCCAGGAATGGGGGGTGGACATGACACTGCACAGTGTCTGAGGCACATGGGCAACAAACTGGGTGTCCAATGTGGCCATGACAGCTGTGAATGCACGTGTCTGCCTGTCAATGGCAGCGGTCACATCCTCCCGCTGCCGGGCCATCTCTTCCAGGAGCAAAGTGTGGTCTCTGCTGCACTGCTCCTCTGCCTGGTGCAGAACCACACTGAGTGCATCCACCGCCCTAACAAGCCATGACTGCTGATCCATGGAAGCCTGGAGTAGGTACCTGTGCTCATCAAAGAGGTCATCCGCTGGATCTGCATGCTGTCCCTCATGATGTTTCTGGCCATGCTGGGCATCACCCCTTGATGATGGATGCTGTACACCAGAGCCATGCCGGGGCACGTCCACACGCGGTGCACTGACGCTGCCCCCTGACTCTGTCATGGTCGCCATTGGTCGACTGCTGACACTGCCTCTCCAGCCGCTGCTCATCAGGGCTCACTGGTGCCACTGCAGCAGCTGCAACAGCTCCATCAGCCTGAATACACACCAGTGCTGCCCCACTGGTGCATACAGGCACAGGCTGGGACTGTGATGTCACGCAGGTCTCCACGACGGTACCATCCAAGGCTATGGCATGGTGAGGAGAGCTGTCCAGTCAGATTGGGGGGTGTGGGGGATGGGGTTACTGGCTACTGGGCTGGGGGGTGGGGGACACTACACTATGAAAATGGGGTAAGTATTTTGCATTTATCTCATTGGGGATCAGGGCCAGGAAGGGGGTCCACTACACTATGGAAAAGGGGAATATGAATTTGATTTATTGCATCGAGGATCAGGGCTGAGGAGGGGAGCCACTACACTTTGGAAACAGGGAATATGATTTTGAAGTATTACACTGGGGATCAGGGCTGGCAGGGGGGGTTCACTACACTATGGTAAAGGGGATTATGATATTCATTTAATTCATTGGGGATCCAGGCTGGGAGGGGGGTCCACTACACTATGGCAATGGGGAAAATGCTTTTCTTTAATTTCATTGGGGATCAGGGTTGGGGAGGGGGGGCTGGCCTGGTGCATACATCCCAGCACAGCTCTGCTAATAAGCCCATAATGGGCATGCACAAGACCCCTTTGCACCATGCATGCCCAATGAGCTTATTAGGATATTTTGGCTGACTATCCCCCTGAGGGACATGGTGCATCCAGGAATGCACCATGCATTCCCCCATTGGTGGACATCAGTCCCGAACCCTGGATGCACTGCGCCCAGCATGCTGGCCACTTGCTTTGTGCCATGCATCCACAGTCTGATATTCAAACAGAGTGAGCAATTGTTCTGATCACGCATTTTGTTTGAATATCCTATCAGAGCTGGATGGCTTTTGTGTGGCGCATTCATTTGTGCCACACATCCTGCTGGCTCTGAATATGGGGTCCAAAATATTTAAGCACACACTTAAATTACAATTTCTGTCAGATAAGACATTGATAACTATCAGGTGGAGCAAAACTGAAAGGGTTTGACTTTCCTCTCTCAGCCTTCTTTCAGGTTAGAACTGCAAGGGATGGCACTGCACATTTCTCGAGAGACAGCTTGAATTTAAAATAATGACATAACTTCAAATACTAATAAGCAGGAGTGAACTAAACAGTAAGAAGGATGTCATTTAGTGTTATGCCTGTAATCAACATGACAATCATAGTTCTCGAGTTGACTAGCTCACACAGTCTGTCCCCCCGCTGTATTATCCCACAAGCACAAATACATATTGAAGACCCAGAGTTTAATCTCACTAACAATTCAAATAGCCTGACTGAGCAATAGGAATGGGCATTCCAATCTGTTTTCCCCAAGTCCTGAGTCATTTTTATGTTGGCTCACGCTTGTGCTCCAGCCAACATATTGCATTAGGAGCAGATTTTGAGGTGTGGTCACTGTAGGCGAATCAAGGGAACGTATCAGTTGGTGTGTCCCTCATTCCCCAATAAGACAGCATGCAGGTGCCACACCAGCAAGACATAATGTGGTGACCACATCTAAGAAAATGTACGCTGCAATGAGAAACAAGCTTCTCATTGCAGCAGCACAGCCTCCCCACGTAAACATGGCGACAGGGGTGCCCCATCCCCCGTCGCATTCCCCGACCCATGTCATTTGCTGATGGGGTACCCCACCCCCGTTGGCATAATGACCCCCCAAAGTGTGTGCCAAGGGGGTGCTCAATCCCCCTCAGCATCATGTGTTCCCTCAATAGTCTTCCTTTGAAAATGGGAGTCCCAATCCCCATCGGCTATAATCCCCCCATCCCTGTTTACCCCATCCCTGCTTATTTAGCCGATGGGGGAGCCCACTCCCCATCAGCATAATGTGTCCCCTCCATCTGTTGTGTGCTGATGGGGATGCCCAACCCCCTTCGGCTCTTGACCCACCCATGTGTCAACAGGTGTGCCCCAATCCCCCATTGGCTATAGCCCCACCCCAGCATACCAAATGTGCCTGAAAAATTAAAAAAAGTCCCATGATGTTCCCTTTTTTTACCCTGCAAAAAAAAATGGTCCCTCACAGTCTCCCTGCCACCTCCCACAACCTGCCCCTACCCACTGCACACCCTGCCTCCCCACACCCCCCTCACCCCATACTTACCTCCAGAATCTGTCTCGATGATCTTCTATGGACCGGGAACACATCTGCACTCTTCAAAGTCAACCGAGAACTGAAGAAATGCTGGTAAGCTGTATAATGGCATAAATAGGGTTTTTTCAACTTTGGTGCATATCTCAGGCATTTTTTGGAATTTTGACACAAAATTTTCAACATGGGGTTATTGGGACCTCTCCTCATGAATTCAGTCACTGTCATGGCACTATTCAGTCCCAAAATGTGATTTTTTGGTCACTGCATGGAATCACCTTTTGGGACTGATTGATGAAATGAAAGTGCCACTGTTCATGAGGAGGGCTCTCAAAAAGCCTATGTTGCAAATTCTGTGGAAAAAATCCAAAAAATGGTTGTTTTACAAGTGTGCTTTGCTCAGTTTCTAAGCAGGCTCGTTCCTTTGTGAATTTGTAATGTTTTCTGTACAGATTTTCAAAATTGCCATTTTTCCACACCTCCTCATGAACACTACAGCTGTCATTTTACATATCCTGGCCAAAATGTGTTTTCACACATCCAGCACAGAATAGCGCAGTTGCTGTGCGAAACCAGTTTTCAGGACATTTTGAGGAAATGATGGTGACACTGTTCATGAGCAGTGCTCTTAAAATGCCTATGTTGAAAATTTGGTGACGAAAGTCCATAAAATTACTGTGTTACAAGTATGCGTTGCACAGTTTCCACGTATCTTTGTAACTTCGCAAATTTGCAAAAATTCCATGCCACATTTCCAGCACTGGCATTTTTTCACACCGCCTTATGAACAGTACAGCTGTCATTTTTCACATCCTGCCCAAAATGTGTTTTCGCACCTGTTGCACACAATGGCGTGGTCGCTGTGGGAAATCAATGTTTGAGACAAATTAACAAAATCACAATGCCACTGTTCATGAGGGGAGGTCCCAAAATACATATGTTGAGAATATGGTTAAAATAATCCCAAAAATAATTTGGTTACGGACATGTGTTGCACACTTTCTATGCATGCTCATGATGTCACCAATTTTTAATATTTTCATTCCAGATTTTCAACGTTGCCATTTTTTCCACCTCTTCATGAACAATACAGTTGTAATTTTTCAAATACTGCCCAAAATGTGTTTTCATCTCTGTGTCGCCAAATGGCATAGCCACTGTGCAAAACCACCTTTCAGCTGACAAACTGATAGTGCCGCTCTTCATGAGGTGGGGTCACAAAAAGCTCATGTTGAAAATTTGGAGTGAAAATACCAACACACACTCCTACATCATTATGGTTTCCAACTGTAACACCCCACCCTGTACAGACTGACAGGAATCAAGGGTGTGGCTTGGGATTATCGGCTGTAATGCTTATGCCATTCCACCTCCACCCCCACTCTGCAGCCAGTGACAGGCATTGTGGTGTGCCTTGCAGTGTTCAGCCACAAAGCTCACCCCATTCTCCTATACTGCACCCACCTCAGCATATTTCCTTTATGTAATGGGGTAAGTATAATGCCCAAAGACCCCAAAGCACACCATAACACTTGTCAGTGTCTACAGGGTAGGGTGAGGTAAAATGGCATGAGCATTATAGCTGATGACCCAAGGGCACACCCCAATGCCTTTCACTCTCTGCAGAGTGGGGGTGGGGTTGGCATCACTTCAATACTTTCACTACCATTCCTATTATGCAACTCTAACTCCTGCACTACCAATGCCAATGCCAATGCCAGTGAGACAACATTCAGCATTGACAAATGCTTGTTATCTATGCATTATTACATATTTTTGCGAAGGTTATCTCTGTCATCTGAGTGATGAACATTTATGACAGCATCAAGGTCAAAGAATATTTAAAAATTATACACACATTGTAATTTTGTATATGACACGTTGTTTGAACAGTTAGCCCACAAAGTAATTTCATATGGTTTGCTCAATACTCCTACTGATCCTTATTAAAATACACAAAAATATAAAAGAAAAGCAAGAGAATTATAAATTTAATATGGCATTAGTATTTAGTGTGTGCATATTTACAATACACATGGAGCACGGAGAGCAATTGCTATACAGCATGAAAGGTGTATGTGGGGGGAGGGGGTTATGATGGTAAAGGATAAATAAGTACCCATGATGAATCAGAATTTAGGTGATTAATTCCCAGATTGATGATAGACTGGGACATCAATCTAAAACTCCATGGTCAGTCTAGCTAGATTGTTAGAGGGATGAGGCGGCTCTGGTTTTCCAACGTGCATCTGTAGCTGCAGGATAATAAGTGGATGGCAGACTGTGTGATGTTTCATCAGAAATTATTCAGACAATAAGGAACCCCATGAGATTTGATGGGGGGCTGCTGTTAAATGTTGTCCTTATTCCCAGTTGGTCAGGGGGTGATAAAAGTGTTGCAGGAAAGTTCAGATGCAGTAGTACCTAGCATGTGGAGGGGGTGTTGTCCGGGTCCTGTGAAAAATGATTAAAAGGCTGTCACATTCCTGTGATATGAACGACAGACAGAGACAGAATCAAGCTCTCTGAGTCAAGAGAACACATTGCCAGATGGTAGGATTGCTACATCTGCAGCTCTAGACATCACTGCTGAAGATACGGAGAGAGGGTCCATTACAGGAGCAGTTGAGCTGCTGCAGGAAATACTGGGACACCCGCCTGTGTCCCACATCAGACAGTTCTGAGATATCGGGGTGAATATCAGGAGTTGAATCAATCATGGTGTTTGCCTGGTAAAATAAAGATTGATTGATTGATTGTGGCATAACCTGTCAGACAGAACCACCTGATCTCATACTCAACAACTAAATTGGGGAAGGGCAATCGCTGAATGAAACAAGTAAGGGAAGGAGTGTGCGTGTGTGTGGGGGGGTTGTATTGCCTACTCTTGCACATATCTCTCAACATTTTGTCATTGAAATGCAGGACAAGGACACTCAAATTGATGAACAATGAGGGACACTAACCCTCATAATGAGGGACACATCTTCAAACTTGGAGATGCAAGGTGTGTTTACTTACATAAAGTTTATTTTTGATATAGCATCTTAAAGTATTACGCATTTTTGCTTTAAAGTTATAATTTACAGCACATTCTCTGTGTCGGTAGCACATTTTTCATGAAAGATTGATGAGGGACAGAACAATTTGATGGGTAAAATGAGGGATGACCCCTGTAATTAGGGAAAATTAACAAGTATGCCCTTGCAGTTGCAGGTCACCACTTGGGAGGGGGAACTTCACAGTTCATATGTGTCTATCATGGAAATGAATCAGGACTCATGGGAAACAGACTGGGACAACACCCATTGCAACTGTACAGTCAGACTGTTTGAATGGTTGGAGGGCTGAAACTATGGGGGCTCAATTCTCAAAGGGTTGGGAATGACGCAAGGTACTTGCATCACAGAAACATGATGCAAGGGGCTCACAGTACCACACCTTGTGTCATTCCTTATTTTCAAAAGGAGCTTGCAGCAGCAAAGGGACGCAGTGTGCCAGGCACCCTTGCATCCTGCATGCAGCATGCCACATGCACTGCCATGGCATTAAGTGGTGTTGCACCAGTAGGCAGCTGCCATAACCTCTAAGATGGAATTCTGGAAGGGCAGTAATGTCGGCAGCACCAGCCCAGAGATAAATCAGCCCTGAGCTAGTCTAATACCCAGTGTGCCAAAAGGGGTCCCACCTGCAGATCCCCCAGGGCCTGGTGGCAGCAGTGACAGTACCCAACAGCCATACAGGGGCACCAAGTGCTGTGCCAGTGGTGAGTCAGGTGGTCTTGCAATACACAGGAACCCCTGTGGCGGTGTGTAGGGCACCAAACCTTAGCTGTCGCAGGTGACACTGGGAGGATCACTGGGACCCAGGTCCCACTGCCTGCAGTGCTGCCCACTAGCAGTGTTGGTGGTGAATTGCTGCTGGGTATGAACCATGGGCTGAATGCACTGCTGGCAGCATGGCATGCTCTTGGGGGGGTGCCCTCCATAATTCCAGGGGCACATGAGGGGCATGTGTAGGCCCCTGCCTACCTTGCAATGGGGGGCAGGGATGTACCCCAGTATGGCAACCGAGGGTCCTCGTGCTGGCAGCTGCATCAGGGCCAGAGGTGGGGCCAGACTGCTGCAGTGGATATCGGGCCTGCACTGCAGGCAACATATCTGCTGGTGCTGTCAGTGCCATATGAGTGTCCCACAGCTTGTTCCATTCCTCGTCTAAGCACCTTCCCTGTGTCACATAGGTGTACTTGACACAAGCTCTTGGATTTTGGATCTGGAGCCCCTCCCATTTCAGAATTGGTTCCAGGGTCCCTGGCTCACTGGGACTGGTGAAAGTTGACATTTGTCACAGCTTGCACTGATCTTTGAGAATCGAGCCCTGGGTTTCCAGTGTGTATTGTGTTTGTGGGATACTGATGGAGGGGGAAAGACTGTGTGATGTTTTAGAATGGTACAGTAAATTAAGACAATATACATGACCCCTGTCAGAGTCAATGGTGGTGGTGGTGGGGGGGATGTTGTTAAAATAGAATAGGAACAAAAAATGATTACTAAACTATAAAATGTGCCCTGTCTTTTTTAACACTGTACATATGCTTACATGATTAGAAAGACATGGTCTGTGATCCCTTATCTTATATTTAAAAATATATGTAATTTTGCAATATGGCTGTTATAGGATCGACCTCTTTCAACTTTTTGGGTTTCACTTGAAAAAATTACAGCATGTAGGCTTCCAGAGATGTGGTTGGTTAGGAACAGCCTCAGAGGTTTCAGTTTCCAGAACAGTCTCTGTAGGCGTAGCTTCCAGTGAGGCTGCTGTTTTGTTATGACATGACCGACACATTCAGTGTCTAGGAAGTACAGTAAATAACAGCCTGTGATGAGTTTGTCTCTTTTTTACCAGTTTTTTTTTTCCCTCCTTGATCCTCCAGCCAACACCTCCTTCAGGCCCCAAGGACCTACCCCTGGACTACCCGCCATCCCCTCGACCTGCTACGACCCCAGATCGCAGCCCACTGGAGTAGCCCAGCATAACCCTATGCCGAGTGGGTCCCCCTCCTCCGAGAAGGAAGGCGCCAGTGAGAAGGGCAACCAGCGCACTATGGCATCGGTTCCAGCTGCTGCTGGGGTGGGAGGCTGTGGGGCCATGACGTTAGCCAGGCAGCCCAGGAGCCATCATCTGGCCAGCCGGAGAGCCGAATTTTCCAGTTTTCTCCCTGAGAGTGACGTCCATGATGTCATGGCAAGTGCCGACATCCATCACTCCATCAGCTACTTGAGCCCTGACATCCTGCTGTGCTGCCAGCCTCCACCAGGGGCCAGCAGGTGCCCACTCACATCTCCACCCTCCCCCCTGGAGAAGGCGAGCTGTCTACGGATGCTCCAGCCTTCTCCCCCCGGCCGGCTCTACGACGACACGAGTCCGTTCCCAAACCCGGGTTGCTGGCGTCGCAAGCAGAAATCCAACCACTGCGCCGATGAGCTGGCAGTCCACCAGTTCTTAATAACAGTCTGCCTAACACAGTTCACTTTCTGAATTCTGTTTTATTGTACTGCTGCATATATTTTGTTGTATGCGAGATTTACTTTGTACAATACAGATTAGTGTCTCAGCAGTAGATTATTTATTTACTTGTTTGTTTATTTATTTGAAAATTAGTAACTGAAAAGGGTACACTGAGCCGTGGTTCCAGTAAAGGGTAACCAGACCAAATAGTGTAATAATACAAAACTTTACATGATGTAGATAAAGTGCAGAGAATTAGCAGCAAAAATACATAACTGGTACAAATGTGGAACAAGATGGTGTGCAAAATTTGTTGTACAAGCACAAGTGCAAATATTTGAAAACAGATTCTCATCACGCAACAGGAAGTCAGTCAAAACAAGTACAGGTGGGTGGATTAAGGAGTTTAAAGATCAATGGCAAATATATTATTAACATTTTTCATTTCTTCGCAAGGAATGTAATCATTCACATGTTAACACATACTCGGCTGTGCACTGTGGTTATTTATTGAGTAATCCAGTTTTTTAGGTCTCCTAAGTGACTATGATTGAAACGGCAGTTCAGATATTTTTCTGCAAGTCAGCTTTAGTTCAGACAGCTTCTGACGTCAATGAAGGAGAAACATTTGCTTGTGACTGCCTTGATAGTCTCCACTGAGGTCTGCATGCGTAAGTTGTTTAGCAGTCACTTGGGTCCGTTGATAAGACTTTTTCAATTAATTTATTTATTACGGGAATTTTTTTTAATAATCTTTGCTATTGTTTGCAGCTGTGCTTCTAAATTTAGGTGCTTCCTGACACAGCTGATCAGTTTAAATTACATCAGATGACGGATTAATTCAGTTCAAACAGATCCTCCATTTATTTTATTTATGTTCATTTGTGTAGTGTTACCCCTCTAAATATAGTTGCTGTGTTAGACATCTGATCAATATTGTGTTGCTCAGTTGATGAGTTTACTCAACATGACTGCCTGTAAACAGTGTGACAAGCTTTCAACCAATTTTTTACCTTTGTGTATGTGTTTGACGAGTTGTTATGTGAGTCAACCTTTGGATTTGGGTGTTTGGTATAGGTGGTGGTGGTAGGTCATGATAGCTTGTCAAAATTAGCCCAGTCTTTGTGAACAGGTAACATAGAAACATAGAATGTGATGGCAGATAAGGACCGCTTGGCCCACCTAGTCTGCCCATTTTCCTACCTAACAGATAAGCTGCAGATCCTAGTTAACCAACAGCTTACTTCCTCCTACTCCCCCCACTAGGACTGCCTTATGTCTGTCCCATGCATTCTTGAATTCCCCCACTGTTCTTGACTCCATGACCTCCTTGGGGAGGCTGTTCGATGCATCCATAACTCTCTCCATGAAAAAATACTTCCTCACATTACCTCTGAGCCGTCCCCCATCTATCTTCAAATTGTGCCTCCTTATTCTTGAACATCTCTTTTTCTGAAAGATGCTACCCTCTTGAACTTTGTTGATTCCTTTGAGGTACTTGAAAGTTTCTGTCATGTCCCCTGTCTCCCTTCTTTCCTCAAGGGTATACATATTAAGCTCCTTTAGTCTTTCTTTGAATGTCTTCAGGTGCAGACCCTGCACAATTTTGGTTGCCCTCCTCTGGACAGCCTCCACTCTGTCTATGTCTTTGCGGTGATGGGGTCTCCAGAACTGCACACAGTACTCCAAATGTGGTCTTATCAACTGTCTCTACAGAGGGGTAACAACTTCCTGTTTTCTACTATTGATGTCTCTCCCTATGCATCCCAGTATCTCCCCAGCCTTCCTTACTGTCTTCTTACATTGCTTACCCACATTTAGGTCACCTGATATAATTACCCCCAGGTCCCTTTCCATTTTTACTGTTGTCAGTATCTCACCCCCCCCATTGTGTACTCTTCTCCTGGGTTTTTGTTTCCCAGGTGCATTACCTTGCACTTCTTTGCATTGAATATGAGCTGCCATACATCTGACCATTCCTCCAACCTTGCCAAATCCCTTCTCATCCTTTCCACTCCATCTTGTGTATCAACCCTGTTGCAGATCTTTGTGTTGTCTGCAAAGAGTCACACTTTTCCTTCCAGTTCTTCTGCAATGTCACTTATAAAGACATTAAAAATGACCGGTCCAAGTACCGAACCCCGCAGTACCCCGCTAGTAACCCTCCTTTCTTCACTGTGGACTCCATTTATTACTACCCTTTGAGTCCTGTTGTCTAGCCAATTTTTTATCCAAGCTACCACCTTGGGACCCACTCCAAGGCTGGATAACTTGTGTAGTAATCTTTTGTGTGGGACTGTATCAAATGCCTTGCAAAAATCTAGGTAGGCCATGTCCACAGCCCCTCCCTGGTCTACTACTTTGGTCACCCAGTCAAAGAAATCTATTAGATTCATCTGACATGACCCTTCCCATCATGAATCCATGCTGCCTTGGGTCCCATGGCCCCACTGGACCTCTAGGTACTCAACAGTTCTTTCCTTCAGAAGCGATTCCATCATTTTCCCTTCCACTGAGGTCAAACTAACTGGTCTGTAGTTTCCTTCCTCTGTCCTGCTTCCACTTTTGTGAAAAGGAATCACATCCACACTCCTCCAGTCCTCAGGTACCATCCCATCTTCCCATGATTTTTTAAAGAGAGTAGTCAGCGGTGTCACTAGCTCTACCCTTAGTTCCTTTAGAATTCTTGGGTGAATCCCATCAGGCCCCATTGCTTTGTCCAACTTCAATTTTATTAGTTCTTTCAGAACTCTTTCTTCTGTAAATGGACTGGTATTGACCCCCATCTTCAGAGTGTTTCTCTTGTTTGGTTTAGGTACATTCCCCTCCTCTTCCTTTGTGAATACTGCGCAGAAATATACATTCAGTATCCCTGCTTTTTCACTGTCACCCTCTACCCTCATTTCCTCACCTTTATTATGCCTCTGTTTCCCTTCTTTGGTATTTCTTCACTCCCTAATGTACCTATAAAAGGTCTTATCTCCCTTCTTAACAGAGTTGGCTATCCTTTCATTGGTTTGGGCCTTTGCTATTCTGACTACCTTCCAGGCCTCTTTCTGCTTTAACTGATAAAGTTCTCTGTCCTGCTCCTTCTGTGTTTACTTATATTTCCTGAATGCTATCCTTTTCTCCTTAACCTTCCCTGCCACTTCTTTTGAGAACTGTTGCATTTTTTTCCTTCGTTGTGTTTTGTTGATTTGCTTTACACAAAGGCTAGTTGCTTCTGTGATGGCTGTTTTGATTACTCCCCATTGTTCCTCCACCCCTCTTTCTTGCTTGTTTACTAATGCTTTTCTGAGGCACTCTCATTTTCCCAATGTCAGCCCTCCTAAAGTCCAATACTCTTGCTTTTGTACGGCTTGATTGTATGGCTGTGTTTATCGTGAACCACACTGTTTGGTGGTCTGTTGTTCCCAGATAGCTACCCACTTCTAAATCTGAGATTCTTTCTCCATCCCCATTTGAGAGTATCAGGTCTAAGATTGCTCCCTCCTGAGTGGGTTCCAATACTAGCTTTCTGAGGCATGCCCCCTGTAGGGCATCAAGTATGACCATGCTCTTGGATGTGCCTGCAGCAAAGGTGCTCCAGTTAACATCTGGCATATACAGGTCCCCCATCAACATAGATACATAGATACATAGATACATAGACAGTGTCGGCAGATAAGGGCCTATGGCCCACCTAGTCTGCCCATTTGAGCTTGTAAGTTAAGTTTGTTTTCCTAGAAGTCTATTTCCCCTTACCCCTGACCTCTAGAATTCCTTTATGTCTATCCCATGCATTCTTAAATCCCGTGATTGTTTCAGCCCCACCACTTCCTCTGGCAGGGTGTTCCACTTGTCCACCACCCGTCTCTGTGAAGAAATTCTTTCTCATGTTTCCTCTGAATCGTCCTCCTCCAACTTCATCCCATGCCCTCTAGTCCTGAAACATCTTTTCGCTTAAAAATAGTGTTTTCCTGCACCCTGTTCCTCCCTGTAAGATACTTGTATGTCTCTATCATATCCCTCTCTCCTCCTCTCCTCCAGGGAGTACATGTTCAGTTCCTTCAACCTGTCTTCATAGGACTTGTGATGCAACCCATGCACCATCTTTGTTGCCCTCCTCTGAACCTTCTCTACCCTGTCTATGTCCTTACGTAGGTATGGTCTCCAGAACTGTACACTGTACTCCAGGTGGGGCCTCACTAGTGTCTTGTATAGCGGAATTATGACCTCCCTTTTCCTGCTGGTGATGCCCCTGCCTATACATCCCAGCATCCTATTTGCTTTACCTGATGCCTTGTCACACTGTTTCCTACCTTGAGGTCATCAGAGATGACAACCCCAAGATCCCTTTCCTGCTTGGTGCATGCTATTTCTCAACCCCAATTGATATATTGTGCTAGGGTTTTGTGCCCTATATGCATTATCTTGCACTTTTGCACTGAATTTCAACTGCCAAACTCTTGACCATTCTTCAAGTTTCTGCAGGTCCTTCTCATTCTGTCTACACCTCTGTGTGTCTACTCTGTTACAGAGCTTTGTGTCATCAGCGAACAGTGAAATTCTGCCTTCTAGATCCTGTGCAATGTCACTGATGAAGATGTTGAATAGGACCGTCCCAGCACTGATCCCTGTGGTACCCCACTGGTCACTCTTCCCTCTGTGGAGTGACAGCCATTTACCACCACCCTCTGTGTCCTGCCACCCAGCCAGTTACCTACCCACCACACTACTGTCCTGCCCACACCCATATTCCCCAGTTTGTGTAATAGTCTTCTATGTGGCACAGTGTCAAAGGCCTTGCTGAAGTCCAGATAAGCCATGTCCACTGCCCTCCTGATCCACCTCCCTAGTCACCCAGTCAAAATTCAATGAGGTTGGTCTGACATGACCTCCCCCTGGTGAAACCATGCTGCCTTGGGTCCTGTAGTCCATTGACAACCAGATGTTCCACCAATCTCTCCTTCAGTAGTGCTTCCATGATCTTTCCCACTACCGAGGTGAGGCTGACTGGTCTGTAGTTCCCTGCTTCCTCTTTGTTCCCACTTTTGTATAAGGGTACCCTTCACAGTACAGAACACACACTGACTTTCTTTCTTTTTTTAACCCTAAATAAGACCCCTTCTACTTCTAATAAAGTATCTGCTGCTTAATCTCAACAGACACTTACTCCTGCTGAGATATGTGTTAAATTAATAAGAAAATATAGCTTATTTTAGTTAGCTGCTTTCTGCTCTACAAGCAAGGCTAGCAACAGGACATTGCAATTTGAGTCACCTGCTTCTATAGTGTCTAAACCATACACCCAATTCAGCTCTCTCTCTCCTCCTACTGGTTTAGCAAAGTAAGTTGATACAGTACCCTTCACAGTACAGAACACACACTGACTTTCTTTCTTTTCTTTCTTTTTATAACCCTAAATAAGACCCCTTCTACTTCTAATAAAGTATCTGCTGCTTAATCTCAACAGACACTGACATCTGCTGAGATATAAGTGTTAAATTAATAAGAGAATGTAGCTTCTTTTAGTCAGCTGCTTTCTGCTCTACAAGCAAGGCTAGCAACAGGTTGCAGTAGAGGGAGGATTAAGTCCATATCTATAAAGCATTCCTACTGCTGTACCAGCATGAAACAGTTCATTAATGTTATCTTTGCAGACCTAGTCATTATTGTATGATCATTTCTTAGACAGGAGTTGGGGGGGGTTATGATAGTTTGTCAAAATTAGCAGAGTCAGTCTATGTGAACTGGTTGTGGTGGGGAGGATTAAGTCTGTATGTAAAATGCATTCATATTACCGATCAGCACAAAGCAGTTCATTCCTGTCACCACTGCAGTTTCATTCATTCATGTTACCTCTGCAGACGTATTCATTATGTCAGTATAATTTCTGAGATGAGCTTGTGTGTGTTTGGGTATATATATGTGTGTGTGGGGGAGCTCATTTAAGCATGTCAGAATTTGCCATTTTAGTCTGTGGGATTGGGATGCCTCAAGT
The DNA here is from genome assembly GCA_016271365.2 of Neoceratodus forsteri. Taxonomy (NCBI): domain Eukaryota; kingdom Metazoa; phylum Chordata; order Ceratodontiformes; family Ceratodontidae; genus Neoceratodus; species Neoceratodus forsteri. Next base: position 495,032,481 of record CM028135.1, on the reverse strand, counting down.
GGTGGTGGGAAAGTTAAGTCCATATATAAACAAAACAAAAAGCATACCTGTTTCTGTACCAGCACGAAGGAAGCCATTCATATTTTCACTGAAGTTCTGTGGGACTGGAGGAGTACAGATGTGGTCCCACATCATAAAGATGACACCAGGGAGGAGGCAGGAAATTACAGACCTGTCAGCCTGACTTTGGTGGTGGGAAAAGTAATGGAATCACTACTGAAGGAAAGGATTGGAGAATACCTTGTGACTGGTGGATTACAGGATCTGAGGCAGCAGGGATTCACAGGGAGGAGATCATGCCAGACAGACCTGATCGAGTTTTTTGACTGGGTGACCAGGGAAGTAGATCTGGGTGGAGCAGTGGATGTGCCCTACCTGGATTTCAGTAGGGCCTTCAACACTGTTCCACACAGAAGACTGGTGAGCAAGCTGAACAGCATAGGAGTGGGTCCAAAAGTAGTAAAATGGGTAAGAAATTGGCTAAGCAACAGGACTCAAAGGGTGGTGGTAAATGATGTCCACTCTGAAGAAGGCAAGGTGTCCAGTGGGGTGCCACAGGGGTCAATATTAGGCACAGTCCTCTTCAATGTCTTTATTAGCAACATTACAGGAGGGCTGGAAGGGAAAGTTTGCCTATTTGTCAAAAATCAGTAATAGAGTGGACACATGAGGGGGGATGAAGAATGAGGAATGATCTGAAAAAGCTGGAAGACTGGTCAAGCGTTTGACAACTGGGTTTCAATGCAAAAAAAGTGCAAAATCATGTACTTGGAGCACAGAAACCTGGGGGCAATGTACCAACTGGACGGGAAAGTATTGGCAACTACAAAACAGGAAATGGGCCTGGGGATGATAATTTCTGATGACCTGAAGATAGCAAAGTAGTGTGATAAGGCAGTGAGGAAAGTTAGTAGGATACTCAGGTGCACAGGGAGGGGTATCACCAGCAGAAAGAGGGAGTTAGTGGTACCCTTGTATAGATCTACAGTGAGGCCTCACCTCAAAGCACTGTATCCAGTTCTGGAGGCCCCATCACTGGAAGGACATAGATAGGGTGGAGGTGGTACAGAAGAGGGCAACCAAAATGGTACAGTGTGTACAGCAAAAGCTCCACGAGGAAAGACACAGGAACTAAATATGTACTCTCTAGAGGAAAGAAGGGAAAGGGGCACATGATAGAAATGTTCAAATAGCTCACAGGTATTAATAAGGTACAAGAAGGTAGTATTTTACATAGAAAAGATGCTCATGGACAAGGGGTCATGCTATGAAACTGGAAGGGGGATACTCAGAGGAGATGTGAGGAAATGCCTCTTCATAGAAAGGGTAGTGGACACCTGGCACAGTCTCCCAGCAGAGGTTGTGGATGTTGAAATGGTAACAGGATTCAGGCATACATGGGATAGACAAAAGCGGACCTTAGAAATACTGGAGGAGCTGTACTTGCTGGGAACTGGGGAGTTTGCTGGCTGCATAGGCAGTGTGGATTGAGACCGGGGGCCACACATGGCAAAGGAGCAGCAATTGCTCGGAGCTGAGGAGATAAGCAGCAGAGCCAGGGAGTTATTCTGTCCACAGTGGCGGCACGGAGGGAAACCGGGGGCAGCATCCGGCAGTGGGATCAGCCAGGACAGTCATTTCCTGGCTCGTCTGCATCATTGGTGAGTCAGGGTAAGAAGCTAAGGGAGCAGAGAGTGGACCAATCAGCTCGCAGGGTACCAGATTTGAACTCATGGCTGCCTATAAATGGGACAGTTCCAGTCACACTCACTATTACTGGAGGAGCTGTACTTGTTTACCCCCCCACCCCGGTCCTGACCTCTATTAAATAGTCAGGGGGCAGAGTCAGGGAATAGGAGTGGTCTGGACTAGTAGTGAACTTTTAGCTTTGGACCTTGGTTAATCCATTTCTTAACTGACACTTTGCAAGCTGTGTGTGGGGGGTTGTTTAAGTATAACCACTGTAGCTCAGATTATTGTATAGACAATTTAGTACTGATCATTGGGAAACCTGGTGGGATTGCTTTTAGGATTTACCTGGAGAGCTTATTGTTCTAAAAGGATCTGCTAGGATGGGACCACACATCACTAGAGTGGCCGTCTATTTGAGGGTGGTTGGGTGCACAGGGTGTGGGGCGGCCATGGTACTTGACTGGGCTTTGAAGTTCAGTGGTTGTCCAGTGTGCTAGCAGCTGGCACAGCTTAGAGAGGAAGTTAAGGGGATTAGGAGGCAGCTGGAGGACTTGGAGAGCTGATATGGAGGTGGTGGGGGAAATGGGGGGCAAGGGGTCACTTTCGCAGCTGCACCAGGTACTAAAGTCTCTGGTATAGAGAGAGGAGTGAAAGGGGACACTCAGGGGGTACATGGGGACCCTGACTAAGGGGGGCCCAAAAGGTGGTAGCTTCCAAAAAGCAGGCAGGCATCTGGGGTTGTACAGAGGGAACCGAGATGGGGTGGGCAGGTGGGTTGGGTGGGCAGGGGAGTCTTGGGGTCTGGCATTAGGCTTAGCAAATGTTTTGACCCTCTACATCTGATAGCAGAAAATGGGAGTGTTGCAGGGGAGGATGCAGCCATGGCAGGGCAGATAGGAGGGAAGGAGGAAGGGATAAGAGGCAGGACCAGGAAATTAGGAAGAGCTGGGGGCAAATGAAAAGAAAGCAGGGATGGGGGCTGTGACAGATTGAGGGAATGGGGTGGGGCAGGGTAAGAAGAAGGATCAGGTGAACAAGGGGAGGCTGCAAATGTGGCTATGGATTTGGGCCAGGGGGGCATGGCAGAAAGTGGGGTGTTGAACGCAGATGGGATGGAAGGGAATAAGAGACAGGCTAAGCCAACAGATAGGGTGGAAGGACAAGTCAAAGGGGGGGGCGGGGGGATAGTGATGCAAAAAAGGATACTTGGTTTGGGGGGGATGCCCAGAACTGAAGGAGAGGTGGTGATCGGAGACACTAGGGAGAGGCCAGCATATGACACCCAGATGGTGAGAGGTGCAAGGAGCCGGCTGGGGGGAGAGGCCAGGAAAAAGCACAAGGAAGGGCATGGAAGGAGGGGAAACCTGGGGGGTGAGCATGGAGGCAAGGGGGAGGTTAAAGTGCTCCTGTTGGGGGATGCCATGATCAGGGATATCCAAGGGAAGGGCAGGGGGAGGATAAAGCCTGTCTGGTAAGACCCAAATGTCACCCTGGCCTGAAGGTGCACAAGGCCAAGTACGAGGTGTATTGACTGGTAAGGGAATGTGGAGGTTCCCCAGACATGCTGGTGCACTTGGGCACAAACAACATAGAGGGAAATAGTGAAGTAGAGATACAGGGAAGGTTCCAGGATCTAGCCAGGGTTTGCCATTCCATAGGATGCTCAGTCTCCTTCTTGGCAATCCTGCTGGTGCCGAGGGCTAGTGGGGAGAACAAGCAAAGAATCCGGGTAGTAAATCAGTGGCTCAGGGAGTTGTGTGAAGCTAGGGGGTATGGGCTGGTGGGGGACTAGGGTGCAACCTGGGAGGATAAGAGCTGAATGCTAGGGACAGGCTCCACCTCAATATGGAAGGGAGGGAAATCCTAAAGCTGAAAGTAGTGGGGTTCATCAGTGAAAGGTGGGGCTTAAACTTGTGAAGGGGGAGGGATGGAAGAAGGGGCTGTTGCAGGGGGCCAATAGAAGAGGGACTCGATCTCCACCTCCCTAAAGGGCTGGAGGGATATGGAAAAAGATCAACAGGTAGAGTTTAGGTTGTGGAGAGCATGCAGCCACACAGAAGCACGAGGTTGGGGAATGGGAGGAGGGGAAAGGGGTGGAAAGTGGTTCTGATAAATGCCAGGAGCTTGGGAAATAAGATGTCTGAGCTCCAGGTGATGCTAGCTGAGGGGGCAGTGGATGTGGCAGCTGTCACTGAAACCTGGGCCCCCCAAGGGCATGACTGGGACCTAAACCTGGAGGGCTACACTACGTTCAGGAAGGACAGGGGGAAAGGAAGGGGGGTAGCACTGATAGTCAAAAATGGCATTGGTATGGGGGGTGGAGGAGGTGGAGAGGAGTGTGGAGGCGATGACTATACAAAATGCACTCAATTTTAACTTTGCTACAGAGTAATCTTTTAAAGGTAGAATGGAAATAGCTTTTACAAAATTAAAAGGTCAACTTGTCATTCACAAAATGTTTGCTGTTCACAAGGATATCCTTAGCTATACCAAGTATCGAACCTTAGAACATAAAGGTGTTGGTACCTAATAAAGCTAGCCTCCTCATTGCACTTGTGTGTGTGAGTGCATACACACACACACGCACACACACACACACACACACACACACACACACACACTCTCTCAAATGTATTCTGTACTTTACTCCAAAATTGTTTGCTTGTCATCAATCACTCAATCAATCAATCAAAGACTTTATTTAACCAGGCGATCACCATTAAGCAAGCTCATTTTCGAGGTGGAGATGGGTTTGTTAACAAGGAACAAGGGACAATATACATGGGATGCAACACACAAGAAAATAGTAATAATACAAATAAAGTGAGATACAATAATACAGTATATACAAAGTATCTGCAGGTAACTTGACAGTAGTATATGTTTGGAACAGAAGATACCGCTAGTTTTGGGTAGGACACAATTTTTCATAAAAGTAAAGAAATATACATATCAGGTGCACCGAACACAAATAAAACCTAATATAAAAAGATATATAGTGACAGGGTATGGAGAATTTAGAGCTGAAACCAGGGTCAAAGGAATGTGGAAGGGACAGATATGGGAGTAGAAAAAGGGGAGAGGGAAGAGTTGATTATAGATGTGATCAGTCTTTTAACAGTAGTAATTAGAGTGTGCTTGGACTTATAGGAGCCACTATTTAGGGTAGACAGGCACAGGACTCCTTAATATGATGTAGATATAGAGATTTAAAAGCTGATGGGGTGAGTTAATTTCAAAGTTTTTTGCAGCTTGTTCCACAGTTGAGGGAGCACAAAGATGATGGCTGCTCTACCAATGCAAGATTTTGCTTTGTAAACATAAAGGTGCTTGAGGTGCTTCTCAGGGCATACTTCCCCAGAGTGGACAAAGGTAAACACAGAGATATACTGGGGCAGTTTATCTAAGATAGCTTTGGATGTCCAAACCACAGCATTTTTTTGCCGTCTGTATGCAAGGGATGACCATCCCACTGCCGCGTACAATGCACAGTGGTGGGTTGAGTATGGAAGACCAGTGCTAAATCTTATGGCTTTGTGATAAAGTGTATTGAGTTTGGCTAGGGCACCTGCAGGTCCCTGACTGTATAGAAAGTCTGCGTAATCCAATAGGGAAAGAAAGGTAGTTTGAACCAGTTTCAATTTAGCATCTCTTGTGAGGAGATTATTAATCCTAAAGAACAGACCAAGTTTTTGTCTAAGTTTCTTTGCCAGTTCTTCTAAGTGATCTGTGAAAGTAAGTCTATGGTCTAACCAGACCCCCAGGTACTTGAACTTTGGTACGTAGTCCAACTGCTCACCTAGAATGGTAGTGATCTGTGGGAGTGTCCCAGCAATTGCAGGATTTATTGCATTTTGAAGGTGCGAGAGGAACATTGCTTTATTTTTTTTTTTTGCATTTAAGAGCAGTTTCTGGTTTATAAGCTGATGTTGCAGCAGATCAAATTCATTTTGAAGGGCTTTACAGGCTGCTTCAGATGTGGGTCTACTAGCATAGAGCACTGTATCATCCATGAATTGGTGTATTTGTGCTTCTTTGATGGGGGTATCTACGTTGTTAATATAAATGGTGAAGAGCAAGGGACCAGGAATGGAACCTTGCGGTACTCCTCTCAATAGGGGTTTTGGTGGAGAAACTTCTCCTTCTGCCTTTACTTGTTGAAGTCGTCTTGAGAGGTAGTTGGAGAACCATTTAAGGGATAGGGAATCCAAACCAATGTTCCAGAGGGACGACAGAAGCAGTCTGTGATCAACGGTATCGAATGCCTTGCTTAGGTCCAAGAAAACTGTGCAGACCAAGTTTTTTTTGTCTAATCCAAGCTGCCAGTCATTTGTCACGTTGTCTAGAGCAGAGATTGTACTGTGCTGTGCTCTAAAACCGGATTGTAATGGGTTGAGCAATTTTTCTGATTCCAGGTACTTCCGAAGCTGGGAGTTCACTATTTTCTCCAGCATCTTTGACAGAATTGGAAGTAGAGGATGGGAGTGTTGCACTGGGTCAAAGATGGATGCTATAGCTGAAGGACAGGGAGTTCTAGTCATAGAATCTATGAAGCTGCTCAGTGAGAAAAGGCAATGTGATTCAGGTGATAGCCAATGCAGGGTTGAGTAGAGCAGAGGAGACAGTAGTGGGTGAGGCGAGGTGCAGATAGAGCAAATCTGCAAATATTATTGTAGGTAGTGTCCCACTTATGGAGAATAGCAGTGGCAGCACAAGAAAGGATGCGAAGGGCGTAAAGAAGCCCTGGAAGGAGAACACCTGTAGCCACCAATACCTTAGCTGCAGGGGTTAATGAGTGGTGCACACGGTATGCTGCCGCAATGTTTATGTTTGTGGATTGACATACTTCATTAATGTGAGCAGAGAAATCAAGTGCCAGATCCAATGTCACCCCAAGTTATGTAAAAGAGCACGTGGTCATGACGGCAGCACCGTCCTGGCATAGAACATGAAACATAAGGGACAAGGCCTGTACTATTTTAGAAGACCCGAAGAGCATAGCTTGGGTTTTGGTGAGGTTAAGAATAAGAGAGTTAAAGGAGAACCAAGACTAAAGGTGTTGAAACCCAGAGGTGAGATGATCATTGAGGTCGGGAATGAAGCGAGAAGCAGAGAAAAGTACGAGGTCATCTGCATACATAATGGAGCTACAGTGGGGTATGGATGTAGGGATATCATTTATGAAGATTGAGAATAACAGTGGCCCGAGGATAGATCATTGAGGGTCACCCGCAGAGATAGGGGCAGGAGACGAATGAGTTTTACAATAGGAGACAAAATGGGACCGGTCATTTAGGTAACTTGAGAACCAGGCTGTAGTGGGTTCAGAGGCCCCGAGAGTATGCAGCTAATCTAGGAGAAGAGTATGACTAACTGAGTCGAAAGCCTTGGTTAGGATTTTGAACACTGAATCAGTAAGCAGACCTTTGTCCATATTTGACTTAACCTCATTGGTGAATGGGGTGAGTGTGGTTGTGGTGTTATGACCAGCCCTGAAACCATGTTGAACCGGTGACTGAAGGCTGAATTTAAGCAGGTGAACAGAGATCTGACCATAGATCAGTATTTCTAGCAACTTGCTGACAGTAGGACTTGAGCCATAAGAGACACAAACTCAACCATAGGGCACATAGGCAAAAGTTTCTAGGGCCCAGGAAAAGCACTGGGGCTGGGGATAAAAAAAATAAATAAAAATACAACACAGTATATTTTGACTCCCAGCCCTCACAGTGTCACAGGGCATCAATAGTCATGCTGCCTCTCTCTCTCAATTTCACACCTTGCACTCCCAGCCTCTCACCTTAGCTAACTTTTACACACTGTCTCTCTCCACTATATCTTACAACAAATAAAACATCAATAAATAACCATTTCTGTGAGTCATGTGTGTGTGTGAGGGTGGAGGGGCAGAAGTGTCCTCATTAGTGTACATCAGAACAGGAGACTACTTTTTGAGGTGCAAGAATATATGTTTTTTTATTTTTTTTTAATTTGAATCTAGGATTACAAGTACCTTTGAGCCAAGACTATTTTACAAAGGTTCCATGTCAGTTGAGGTACAATTCAAACAAGACATTGAATAACAGTATAACAGTGGGTTACAGGCAGTTGCATACAGTTTTATATATTCAATACAGTGGCAAAAATGCCAGAAGGAGGTCTGGTAACAGGGTTGACACGGTGTGGAGAAGAGACACACTAGTAGGGTGTGTCCATAGGCACTTATCAAATATCAATTAAAGTGCTACAGGGGGTAGGGAAGAAGGGAGGGAGGAGGGGAGGATGAATGGGTGTACGGGAGAGGGAGTTGAGGGGGGAAAATGTTAAGTGCTAGGTGGAAAGAGCAAGAAGGAGAGGGGAGAACAATTAGGAAGGACAGTTGCAGGAGCTAGATGCAGACAGGATGTGATGGAGACTGAATTTGAATGGACCAAGCTTTGGCATTGAGGCGATGTTGAATGCTGAGACCATTGAACCACCTGGGAGCTCTCATATATATATATTCAACAAAACTCATAAAATGACAAAATAGCTATGGTTTCCTTTATTTTCTCTTATAAAAACTAAAGGGGGGCTGGCCTGGTGGCAATGAGGGTTGAGGCACTCAACGCTACACCTCATGCCACACTGGTGACCTGGGTTTGGGAATGAGCCCGGGCCATCAGGAGTTGGCAGGTGAGGAGAGGATTGAGCATCCGATGACAACTCTTCTCTCCTGGGGAGGGTGGGTTAACAATTCTCAGGCACTAGCAACTCCCAGCAGAGGCTGGGAGTGCAACAGCTGGGGGATTTCATCAGGGACAGGAAGGATCATCAGCGGACATCCACGGAAGGGGCGCAGGAGCACACTCAGCCAGCGCTGGACATCATTGCTTGTCCATGCACCTGGGGGGAGGACTAGAACAAGGGATAACAAACCATTGGTTGGGAAGAAGACATCGCCCACCCCCACCTCCAGTGCCGGATCCTGTTCACTAGATCCTGTCTCTCTCATCACCTCTGCCTTGGGAGCTTCAGAAGAGGGAGCAACAAGGATCAGAAGGCGACCTCTGGAGGCATGGACCGGTGGCCCCCCCACAAGGTGTGTCATTGGTGTGGGGGGACAGACAGTCTGGACATGGGAGGATCTCAGAAGGAGGGACTGATGGGGCCCCAGCCAGTGGTGACCAGAGGGAATAATAACTGCAAAAAAAATAAATAAATAAAGGAGGAACATTGTATAATTGCAATATACCCATGCCTGGTGTGGTTTAATCCCTTGGCCTGTGGAATCCTGACCAAACAACACACCAGGTGTGGGTAAATCTCAGTATAATCCACACCCTGTTGCAGTATATTACTTAATTATCACCACCCAGTTCTCACCCTGATACGCTATTAATAGTGTACAGTATATGTATGCTTTTGACAGAAAGTGCCTAACATTAATATGAATAAAATACCAAAAGTTAGCTCATATTGCTATATTATTTGTAAGAATCCTTTTGTTCATTAATACTACCACAGTTCTGCAGCCTGTAATGGCAGAAAGACACCCAGAGTATAGTATTTCCTATTTAGTCATTAAAAACTGTAGAGTAAATGTTGTTTCAGACCACCTGATTGTAAGAACCACTCATCCTTACAAGAGCTGTGTTCACTTGGCAGCATGCATAATCAACTGTGCTGACCACTACCTCTATCACTGTTTATGTATTGCCAGTTCTGGGAGCAGAATCAACCTCCCCAATCACCCTTCATGCCTGTGCCTCATCATCAGCTCAAACCTAGAAGATAACCCCCAAGGGATACTCTGATCATTGCATTCTTAACATAGGGACTCAGGGTGATCAAATCCCTATTTATTTATTTTATTTATTTATTTATTGAGTCTCAGATTAAAACACCTTTGAGCAACATAACTCATTTAAAGGTTCCACGTCAGTAGCACAAAAACAAAACAAGGTAAACAATAGATAAGTAAATAGTACCTATCAAGAATATACTTAAAAAAAATACATCAAAAGCAATCAAAATAGCACTGAATGTTGCTCAATATAACAGTAGAGTGGGCTAGAAGAGAAGGCAGCCTGGGAAGCCTTGTCAAAATCTAGGAGAGAAAGTAATGGGTGTAAGGAGGGGGTTGTGAGAAACAAGAGGGAGAAGGAGATGAGTTGCACAGGAGGTGGAGAAGGAAGGAGCAGAGTTGCAAAGGAGGTAATGGGGATAAAGAGGTGAGAGGATAGGGAGGTGGAAGGAGTGAAATGGGGTGAGTGCAGAGAGAAGGGGAAGTGCTGGTAAAGTGAGGGGGTGGAAGACAAATTAATAGTATAAGGAGAAGAGGTAGTATTTAGTCAGGAGAGGGGGCCGCCTAGCAGGCCTTGTTGAAAACCCAAGAGAGAGACTATTGTTGGTGGGAGAGAGGGAAGAGAGAGAGAGACGTAGGGAGAAGGGGGGGAAGAAGTTGCAAAAGAGGTGGCATGAAATAAGAGAATGGGTAGAGGGTGGAAGAGGGAAGGTGAGGAGGAGGAGCAAGGGAATAACTTGAAGATGCTTGAGCAGAGAAGAAGCAGGTATGAGGGGTGGAGGGGAAAAGGATCAAGGGTAGGATTGAAATGAAGTGCCAAGAGTTAAAAGTACTGAAAGGTATAAGAACAATGATAAAATAAACAGAAGGCTGCTAAGGGCAGCAGTCACATATATTGTTTGCTAATAGATGTTGTCGTAATTTGTGTTTGAAAGGGCTGAGTTTTGACTCAGCAGAAATGTCCCTACCCAGGGAGTTGAGCCAGAGGGGGGATCTGTAAGCAAAATACCTCTGACCTGAGGTGGTGCGGCATCTGGGAACAGTAAAGACCTGAGTTTCCAAGCAGCGAGTATGTACGGTACTGTGACAAGGGCTAAGAAGCTGTTGGACCCAAGGGGGTAACAAACCAAGCTGTGCCTTCTTGGCAAGTAAGCAGGTTTGATATTGGATCCAGCTGAATAATTGAAGCCACCCAGTCTGAGCATATAGATCACACGTGTGTGTGAGGAGGGCAGCCCTAATAAGGAGTCTGCATGCTTTGTTAACAGCAACAGTGATTCTGTGAAGGGATGTAGCAGAGGCAGAGCCATAAATAACTAGCCCATAATCGATGATGGTAATGACAGAGCTGAAAATTGCTATTCTCAGTGCCTCGGGAGTGAGGCTATGCTTGTGCCTGTGGAGTAGGCCAATCCTTATGTTGACAGCTCAAGCTACATTATTAATATGTTGTGAGTAGGTGAGTGAGCTATCAACAGCTATTTAAATGTACCTGCTTTCCACTTTCAAGGTCGATCAAGTTTAAAACATAGGATGTTGTAGAAGAGCCCTGTGCAAACCTGCTCAGGTTAACTGGGGATTAAGTTAACCAAGTAAAAGCTCTAAGCCATTACACGTAGTGAGTTTACAGTAAACACAACTAGTGTACTAACCATGCTGTATGTGTTTTCTCTGGAATCATGGAGCATATTTTTTATTAATACTGTTCACACGTCATATCATACCTCATCTACTGCTCCCACCACCTCCTTCTGTTACTGTATGCCACCCTGTCATAACCCCCAGAGCAGATTTAAATAGATCTCCATATTTTGTGCTGTTTTGTCGTTCTCCTGCATCTTTATTGTATACTCTACAAAGCTCTCACACAAAGTGACAATACTGATCTATTATTGCTCTCAACTGCCATATCAGTTCAGACAGGCTCATTTTAATTAAAAGCTGGTATCACATAGCCAAAGTGAGCTGTGGAAGTTACCAGATTACATAAGTGTCATCTGTGCTTCACAGCAGTTTTTAAGGATGCTGACATAAAATCTACCTTATCGAGTGCTGTTCTCTAAATGATTAAAATATGGGATTATTTACTGTGTATCTTTTTTGAAGGACATGCAATGTATCCCAATGTCTAAATAAAATATTCTAATATACGTCAAAGGGATAACCCAATTCTGTAATCGACAGTTGGGGGAGATGTTTTTATAGGGGGTTTCTTGAAAAATTCTATTTTTTAAGTGGGTACAGCCCAGTTACAGTAAGTGTCTAAATAAGGAAGTCGGGGGGGGGGTCCTTATTTAGACACCTAACTGGGCTGTATTTTTCAAGACCCCTCCAAAGAAATCACCTCTCCCCGTTGTTAATCACAGAATCAGATTTTCCCTTTGACTTATATTAGAATATTTTTTCAGATGTTGGGCTAGGCTGCATGTCCTTTAAAAAAGATATTCAGCAAGAAATCCCATATTTTCATTATTTATAGAACAGTACACAATAAGATAGATTTTATGTCAACATCTTTAAAAATTGTTGCTGATTTCTTTATTTATACTGTATGTGGATGACCATGCAGATGATTTATATCTATATCCTTGCTCCTGAAGAAGCCCACGGGGGATAAAATGTTGGGCATGGTCATGGAGATTGTGGTGTGTCAAGACTTTGAATAAAAGATATTTGGATGCTTTACCTGGAGTTGGCATTCTTTTGCTTATTTACTTATTTATTTATTTTATTCATGGATTAACACCTTGGAGCAAATTGCTCTTTACATAGGTTCCATGTCAAAGGAATAAAATACAAGTGAGCAAACACAGAGGTAGAGGACTTCAAACAAGCCAACAGGTACATAGAATACTTCACTTTTTGAGCAAGATAGCTATCTACACTTGATATTGTACAATGTATGCCACGGACACAACACTACAGATGCTACACTATACTACAAACAAATCAACAGGCACTACAAACAAATTAACAGGCACAAAAGATAATTCACTAATAGTGCAAGATAATTTACACATGGCATTGTACAATGTATGCCTTGGGCATGCCTAAATTCATAAAATTGCAAAACATAGGCTAGTAGGAAGAGGAGGAAGGGTGCAGCCCAATAGGTCAAGTCAAGGGTGGGCTACTGAGTACACCTGGAAATTAGGGCTTTGAGGAAGGTAGGAATAGCCAAAGGCCTAGGTAGATGGGGAAATAAAGAGAACAAGGATGATGGGAGGGGATAGAGAGAGAGACAGAAGAGCAGCCCAGAGGGCCTAGTCAAAGGTGAGGTGGAGAGGAGATGCAGAGTGCTTAGACATGTAGGTGAGGGAGGGGTAGGGAGGGATGGGGGCAAGGAGCAGGAGGGGTGTGAAGTGCTAGGAGGAAATAAGGGGGACAAGGGAAGTGCAGAACAACTAGTTGGGACTAAGTAGTCACATCTGGCAATAGCAGTAAAATGCTGCCTAAGCACTTCTTTAAACCTGCTTTCAGCACAGATAAGATGTTGATTGAGAACAGTCTAGAGGGCCAAGTCAAAGGTGAGGTGGAAAGTAGGTGCAGGGTGCAAAGGCAGGGAGGGCATAGGGGTAAGGGTAGGGGTGGAAGGAGAGGCAAGGAGCAGGAAGGAAAAGAAGAGCTGGAAGGGAATAAAAGGACCAAGGGAGGTACAGACACAGTCGGGACTAATTAATAAAAGCAGTCGCAGCTGGAATTAGCAATAAGGTATTGTCTGAGCATTCACTTAAAGGAGCCCAGAGTGGGTGCAGAGGATATATCGACGTGAAGTGAATTGTACCAAAGTGGGGCCCAGTGGGTGAAAGATATTTGACCCTGAGAGTTACAACAACAAGGGATTTGAAGACCTGGCTATCCAAGCTTCTGGTATGGTGAGGGTTGGTGTACTGGATGAGGAACTCTTGGACCCTAGGGGGCATCATTCCTAGGCTGACTTTTTTTGTGAGCAGACAAGTTTGGTACATTAGTCTGCCCTTGAGATGGAGCCAATTATCCTGAGAATACAGGTCACAGGTGTGGGTCATTCAGGCAGAACCAGTTAGGAGCCGGCAGGCTTCATTGAATGCTATAGTGATACAGTGGAGGGATGTTTCTGTGGCTGCCCCATAGATGACAAGACCATCGTCTATAAGTGAGACCACTGAGCTAAAAAGAATGAGTTTGAGGGCATCAGCAGTCAGACTATGTATGTGCCTGTAAAGAAGCCCTATGCGAGAGTTGACTGCCTTGGTGATGTTGTCAATATGGATAGCGTAAGAAAGGGAGCTGTTGCCAGCAATGCCCAGATATTTAAAGTGCTGAACAAGCTCCAGTGGGGAGCCCAAATTGTTGGCAATTGAAAGAGGGTAGGATCTATGTTGTTTTGAGGGCAGGAGAACAACACGGTTTTTGTTTTTTTGTAATTCATTACAAGTTTGTGTCCATTGAACCACCGTTCAACATCTGCAAAGTTAGCCTGGAGTCGCTTTTCCAGAGCTTTGGGATCTGGATCACGGTGAACAAAACCGCTTCATCCGCATACAACAGCATACAGCCCTGGCAGGGAAGAGGGAGTGAGTTAAGGAAAACACTAAACAGGAGAAGTCCCAGGATGGTGCCTTGCGGGACTCCAGATAGAAAGGATTTAGAGGCAGAAAGGGTGTCACTAATCTTCACCACTTGTGAACGGTTGCTGAGGTAACTACCGAACCACTCCACAGAGTCATTTGAAAGACCAGTGGTGGTGAGATGATCAACTAAGAGGGCATGGCTCACTGTGTCAAATGCTTTGGTTAAATCAATAAAGACTGCAATGACAAGGTGACCTTGGTTAAGAGAGTGATAGATGAAGCCCGTGAATTCTTGCAAGGCAGCTGTAGTGCTATGCCAACTCCAAAAACCATGCTTTGAATAAAATATATTTGGATGCTTTAACTGGAGCTGGCTTTCTTTTGCTTACGTTTTTGACTACTCAGCTTCTCCTGCCCCATGCATCTAGTGTTGATTGAATTGCATAGCAGGGAACCCACCTGCAACTAGCTTGACAAAGATTAGATTTTAACAATGTTTACTGTACAAAAATGCCTTCAATACAGTTTTCAGTGTCTTTTATGATAAAATTGGGACTGCAGGAATTATTATAATAATTCTTATTTTCCCTTCAATTGGTCTCCCTTGCCCCCCATCTTAGCTAGGGAACTTTCATACCCACTTGCCAGTGCTAACCTTTCACTATCTTGCTTGCCTCACTTACTCACAACTTCCATTTTACCTGACCCTGGCATGACTACCTGTATTTTGTCACCAATCTCCCTACTAGCCTTCTCCTTCTCTCACTCTTATTTCCACCAAGTCACATCATGCTAAACCTATTTCCACTCTTCCTTGGCCTACTCTCTCTCCTGTCCTTGTCCCCTATCTTTAAACCCCATTCCCCCTCTATCTCTCCCCCTTCCCTCCCCATCCTTGCTACCTCCCATTCACTCTCCTCTCCCCTTTTCTCTCTCTCACACCTCCTTATCTCCACATCCTTCTAACTACCCTGGGTGCTGTGTTCCCCCTTGCTGCACCTTGAATCCCTTCATTGCTTATGCCTCCCTACTTCCTCCTCCCTCCACCTCCCCTCCCTTTCAGCACCAAATGGCAAAAGACACCTTTGTCACATCTTTTTTCCCACTCTATTCCTGCTTCTCACTGGTGATGTCAAACTTAACCCAGGCCCTCCAACCCCCCCATCTGCTATACCAAAAGATCTCACCCTCTTCCACCTGAATGCCAGAAGCCTCTTCCCCAAACTTGATGCATTCAAACTCTGGGTAACACCGTACTCACCCAATGCCCTGTGCATCTCTGAAACATGACTGCCCTCTAAGGTCCCCGACTCTTGCCAGGTCCCCAACTCTTGCCTTGCTCTTCTAGATTTCAACTTCTTCCACCAAGACTGAGGTAAACAGGGTGGAGTTGTACCTCAGTACATCCATAAGTCCCTTTCCTGTTCCATCACTCTCTGTGAAACTATTTCCAACTATTATGAACTCATTGTTGCTGAAGTCTCCATTCGTTCCACTATCCCAGTTCATCTTGGTGCATTGTATGCTTCCCACAGGCTTTCTTCTGTCCTCCTGGTCATCTGCATAGCTTTGACTGCCTCCCATTCTGCCTCCGAAGAGCTCATCCTCCTAAGGGAATTCAGCTTAGATTGACTCTTTCCCACATCCAAGCCCACCCAACACAAAATGGAATTACTGAACATATCCCAGTTATTAACTGAACCTACCCATCTCAATCCACTCTCCCAGAATCACTCCCTCTTTGACTGGGTGCTCTCTTCCAATCCCCACCGCATCTTCATCACTGTCATCTTTTTGGGTGCCTTCAGTAATCATTGCCTGACCTATTGTGTTAGGCAGGTGAGTCCCCTACACTCAACCCCAAAATACATCTGGTATCATCCCCTCAGAGCACTTGACACAAGTGCCTCCTCCGTGACCTCACTGACATGGACTAGTCTCCAGTCTTCTCCATCCCTGATATTGACTCAGCCCTTGACCTCTTCACTAGCACTCTCACATTGGTTTGGAACTCCCATGCCCCCTCAAAAAAGCCAGGGTCAAATGCTGTCATCACTCCTGGATCACTACCGACTTCATAGCCCAGTGCAAGACCTTGGATAGAGCTTGAACCCACTTTAAATCCTTTCAGTTTCTGTCAACTCCCAAATGTACAGATCACTTAGAAACTTATGTAACAAGGCAGTCCACAAGGCAAAGGCTGAGTATTTCAGACTCTATCTTCAATCCACTCGCAATTCTCCCTCTAAATTTTGGAACGTCATCCACTTCCTTCTAGACCCTCACCCAGTTCACTATCCCTGTGCTCACAGTGGATAGTTCACTGGTCTTAGATTCCTCCTCTGTTATGGCCATTTTCAACACATTTTTCACTACCTGTGCACTCCCTGTTGATCCTCCATCTGTCCTAGCTGTCTCTTCCCTTCCCCTTTCATTCAGAGGATATCATTTCCTCCCATCTCCCCTCAGAAAGTCTACCAACCTCTAATGTCACTCAACCCTGCTAAGTGCAGCCCAGATGGCTTTGACCTCCAACTTCTCCTGATCTCTGTTCTGGCTATTGTTCTCCCCCTCTAGCACCTTCTTAACCTCTCCTTCTCCTCTGGCATGATCCCACTGGCATGGAAGGTTGCCAAAGTTCTGCCCCTTCACAAAAGTGGAGACTCCTCTTCCTCCAGAAACTACCAGCCTATATCACCTCTCCTCCCTGGCTAAGCTCCAGGAGTCCATTGTGTACTCAAGGCTTGTTGATTTCTTAACCTCCTCCGATACTCTCTCCTACATCCAATCTGGATTCAGAAAATGTCACTGCACCACTTTCTTCCTATTGCGGATCACCAATTTCATCCTTGCTGGGATGGACCAGGGTAATATCACTGCTGCCATTTTCATAGATCTGTCCAAGGCCTTCAATTCCATGTCCCACACACTCCTCCTAAACAAGCTGCACTCTGCACTTTCAAGTACCTCAAGGGAATCAACAAAGTCCAAGAGGGTAGCATCTTTCAAAAAAAGAGGTGTGCAAGAACAAGGGGGCACAATTTGAAGATAGAAGGGGGGGCGGCTCAGAGGTAATTTAAGGAAGTATTTTTTCACAGAGAGGGTTGTGGATGCATAGAATGACCTTCCGGAGGAGGTTGTGGAGTCAAAAACAGTGATTGAATTCAAGCATGCATGGGACAGTCATAAAGCAATTCTAGAGGGTGGGGGTAGGAAGAAGTAGGCTGCTGGGTAACTAGGATCTGCAGCTTATCCACTAGGTAAGCAAATGGGCAGACTGGGTGGGCCAAGCGGTCCTTATCTGCCATCAAATTCTATGTTTCTATGTTTAGCTACCCCTGCTGTTAAATGGTTCAGTTCCTACCTTACAGATAGGCAACAATCTGTACAGGTGGGAAATGTCCTATTGCCCTTTCTCCAGATCCTTGCTGGGGTACCACAAGGATTTTATCCTTGGCCCGATCCTCTTCTCTCTTTTCATAAATAGCCTTCCATCAGTCTGCTCAAGCTCTCGCATACATATGTATGTGAATGACATGGCCATCTACACCTCAGGTCTTTCTACCTCTGATGTCTTGGCCCCTCTCCAGCGAGACTTCCATAATGTGCTTAAATGGTTTAATGCTAACCAACTGATGGTGAATACCAAAAAACTGTCTCAATGACTTTCGACACCATACAAAAATTGGCTAGGATTTTGACACTGCCAGTGGTCATCACCACAGAAGTCACCCCCTCGATGTGGTCCCTGCATTCAAATACCTTGTGGTTTGGTTAGACTTGGATCTTAATTTCTCGACCCATATAGATGCTTATCACTCCAAACTTTGCCCCAAGCTAGGAGGGTTGTATCAAACTAAGACTGCAAATCCATCCCTGTTCACCGTAATTTGATCATTAAAATGATTCTCCAGGTATTCGATTATATCGACATTCTCTATGGCTCTGCTTCTGCTACGTCCCTTGCTAGACGTGACACTTTATTTAATGCTTTTTGTCAATTTGTCACAAACTCTCCTTTTCACACACACCACTGCCATCTCTACTCCTCTCTCTCTCTTTATTTCTCCCCTACCACAAAGGCACCTAGCCCACTGTCTAGTCTTTATTTCCAAATACTGGTTTGGGACCCTCCCACCCTATCTCTCTTCCTTTCTTTCCTCTGCTATTCCTACCTCTTACTCCCTGTGCTCCAGTAATTCCTGCTCCTTCTCCCCCCCACATCCCCACTTTTCTGTGGGCCAGTTGTCTTTCTCCTATTACCTCCTCTCCCCCTGGAATAAACTCTTCTCTTCCATTGATCATGCCCCTTCATTCCTTGCCTTTAAATGCCTGATCAGACCCACACCTGGTGCTACTTGCTGCTGCCCCTCAAACTCCAAGCATCTTTTTCATTCTCATGGTCCTGTACTAGCAAGTCAATAGCTACTATTTGCCTGCTTTCTGCTGTGCCTCATCAGTTTTGCTGCATTTGTTTATTTATCCAAATTTATGTAAAAATGTTCACAAATTGTATTATGTATACATGTCATTATGTTAATGTTTGTATCCCTTTGTTTGTATCTGTCTTCCTACTCCTCAGGTCACACCTGGAAACAAGCCTTGGCTCAGTGTGCCTTTCTTGGTTACCAAATTTAAAATAAATAAATAACATTAGGAGTAATTCTAGTAGTGGGCTTTTTTGCAACAATCGAAAGCAGAGGTTGGTCAACTGGGTGGCAAACTGGTTGGCAGCCAGAAAACAGAGAGTGGTGGTTAATGGTACACAGGCAGAAGAAATGCAAGTCACAAGTGGGGTACCTCATAAATCAGTCCAGGGGCCAGTCCTCTTCCATATATTCATCAGTGACATTGCAGATGGACTAGAGGGTAAGGTTTGTCTGTTTACAGATGACACCAAGATCTGCAACAGAGTAGATGATTCAGATGGGGTGGGCAGAATAAGAAGAGATCTGGATAAACTGGCAAAATGGTTGGAAGAGTGGAAACTGGGGTTTAACACAAATAAGTGCAAGATCATGCACATAGGGAAGAGAAACCTTGAAGATACCTATAGGTTGGGAAGAGAGTTGCTGGCAATCTGTGCAAGAACAAGGGACACAATTTGAAGATGGGGGGGACAGCTCAGGGGTAATGTGAGGAAGTATTTTTTCACAGAGAGGGTGGTGGACACATGGAACAGCCTTCCTGAGGAGGTTGTGGGGTCTAAAACTGTGGGAGAATTCAAGAATGCATGGGACAGACATAAGTCAATTTTTGTGGGGGTAGGAAGAAATAGGCTGTTGGTTAAATAGGATCTGCAGCTTATCCTCTAGGTAGGGAAATGGGCAGACTAGGTGGGCCAAGCAGTCCTTATCTGCCATCAAAGTCTATGTTTCTGTGTTTCTATGTTTCAATCACAAGGGAGGAAAGAGACTTGGGCATCCTCATCACAGATGACCTGAAATCATCCAAGCAGACCACTAAAGCTGTAGGTAAGGCTAGAGGGATGTTGGGGAGTATTAATAGGGGTATCACAAGTTGTAAGAGGGAGATACTAATCCCTCTTTACAAGACACTGGTTATGCCCCATCTGGAGCACTGTGTGCAGTACTGGAGACCGCACCTGCACAAGGACATTAACAAAATGGAGGCAGTCCAGAAACGGGCAACCAAAATGATTCAGGGACTACACCAGAAAACACATGAGGACAGATTAACAGAGCTCAACATGTATACCCTAGAGCAAAGGAGGGAGAGAGGTGATATGATCGAAACATTCTAACATCTTAAGGGCATTAACAAGGTGAAAGAATCTAACATGTTTCAATATAAGAAAAATAGCAGGATAAGAGGACACAGAATGAGATTAGAGGGAGGCCAATTAAGGGGTAATGTGAGGAAGTTCTTTTTCACAGAAAGGGTGATGGATGCATGAAATGGCCTACCTCAGGAAGTGGTGGATATGAGTACAGTGCAGGGCTTCAAACAGACATGGGATAGGCATAAGGGAGCAATATATGAATAGGTAGGCCATTGACAGAGTAAAGGCCTATTGCACATTCATAAGGTAAAAAAAAAATGGGCAGACTGGATGGGCCTTGCAGTCCTTATCTGCCAACAACTTCTATGTTTTCTATGTTTTTCTATGTTTTCAGCAGTCATTCTTCTGGGAATCAAGTATTTCATTCATTACTATTGCTTGGCAGCATGTTGGCACTTGTCGGATAGATCATGAAGGAGCCTGAAGGTTCCCAGAGAAGAATAAGAGCTGCTTGTAACTGAGGTATGGAAATTTGTTTTTAAATTTTGAGCTGCAAACTGCAATCAGACGTAATTAGAAGAATACAGTTTTGCATGTGACCAGGAACAATGCTGAAATGCACGAAGGCACTGATGACAGCTACAACATTTAGTAGAGGAACCGGAGAAGACAGAGAATTAGCTCCTAAATATGAACATATTACAGGGATTTGTAATTAAGTGGAGCCAGTATTATTTTTTTAGGTAACAATTTTGTTTGGCTGTGCTTGTGCAGCATATGGCGTCGGTTCAGGTTACCAGACAGTTTGAGCAAAGCAGGTTGCTTTTATTAGTTTACTGGGTCTGAGGAAAAAATGAGAGGCAGAAAAGTCGCACAAATATTGCAGTTTTACTTCATTTGTATGAAAGGATCCTTTTTCATATGGCCATATGAAAAAGTGGAAGCGAATCACGAAAAAGGATTTGACAATGTTAAAACACATTTGGGGGTAATTTTTCCAAATGTTCAGTGCAAAATCGACCTAACTGGGTCCTGATGACCAAGATACATGTGTTGTCTTCCTTTCAGGCTGTAATTTTTGTGGGTTTTGAATTTTTTTCTTTTTTTTTAATGGAAAGAGGATGGCTGCCATACAAAGAAAAGGATCTTTTCCTCATGAAAAAGAATGACTCGCATATGAAAACGGAACCTTTTTTGTATGGAACAAATTATTTTTTTATTCCAAGAGCTATCCAAAGAATGCACTGAGGATACTCAGAACCAGAATTTCAATTTTTAATAATTTTGGAATGGATTAGTATTTTTTCACCAAACTAGCAAAAAGACCATCTGTGTGGCAAGCCCTTTCCACCATGGAAATTCCAGACCAGAGTTCCAAACCATCTGGGTGCTAGGCGATGACAAAAAAACAGCAATGTAATTTTTACTTTTTTCACTATCCACATCTCGGAATCTGCACATCTGACTGGAACAAAACCTGGCACGTCAAGAGATCTACCCCCGAGACTACCCATGAAACATTTTGTACAAATCTGTTGAACAGTTGCAAAGATATTACTGTGCAAACCTTTAGGTTAAACATAGACACCTCTGCTCATTTCTAACTATGATGGTGCTATTGGGTCACTATAATCAGTTCTGTTTGATCTACTTTATGCATCCAAGGGTAATGAACTCATCTTTATAGCTGGGTCCAGTAGTGTTGACTTGCCAAATTGTATTCCCAGTTTAATGCTGTCAAACTTGTCTGAAAGTTATGCAAGAAACATCACTGCCACTTAATAATCGGTATTGCATCCTGCTGCTCTTCTGATGCAATGACTCAGATAAAGTTGTGGTGTCACCTTCTTCTCCACCATCATCACCACTACTGCCAACAGTGCCACCACTATGGCTAACTCTATCAACAGCCTTGCTTCTTTGGGTGGTAAAGAAATAATGGTATGCGTGGCATTGAAGTAAACTCACCACGGTAAGGACCATGTTCATGGTAGCTGATTCTGCACAAATACCTTTGGTGGCCTATTTATATAGAAGTTGAATCGGCATTTGAAGAACATGCCACTGCACACATCACAAATACCCACCACGGGAAACACTCTCAAATTCCATTGCCTTGAAAAAAGGCTTCTGTTCCACGAGCCCTTTCACCATTTCAAAGACAGAGAGTCCACCATGTGGAAATATATTTAATTAAGTAATGCTGAAGAAGATTGTGCTTTTGCTTTTAATGGAGGAGGAGCTCAGCATGCTTGAGGAATAATGAAAATATCTAATTATGTCCCATACAGTGTCAAGTGTTTTTTTAACTGGTCATTTTTCTCAAGGACATGGCTCCCCACTAGATGTTGTACATATACAAAACAAGGTGCATGGCAGAGATCCCTAGCATCCATTATCTTCAGCAGGTTACTGTCACTGTCCATCACAAATGTGCCCATTTTAAGATCATGAAGGCATATCCACATGTCAAGCAGTGAGTGGATGAAATAAAGAACATTTGCTCCCACGTGCTTAACCTACATGACTGACATTTTAAGTAGGACACCTGCCTTATTGATGTTCCCGGCTGTCTGCATCAATGTAACTCCTGGTGCTGCTTTATTTGGATGCAACAGAATGGAAATTGAGCCTGAGAAAGCTTTGGTAGCACAGCTGCTCCTTATAGCACTCATGAAATGCACATAAATCCCCCTGCCTTCTTCAAAAGTGTCACAACCTCTCTGTGTATTCTGCTTCATACATAATGGGATGAACATGTCAAACAAATGTGAAGCATGTGATCTTGTATTTGGGCTTCCTTTAATGCAAGGATCTTTGAAAGCCAATGTCTTTTACCAGAATGCATTAGAACACCAAAAGATCAAAGGTTATAATCTTCCCAGTGGGTTTGGTGATTCATACAGAATTTGAATGAGTAGGTGGCAGTTGTGAGAGGGCATAAAATGACTCAGGCAGTGTTTGTTTTGTTACAACAAACTCAGGAGCAATGCTTGATGGAGTCTGTTGGATCTGGCTGGTAGTGGTTGGACTGCTTGTAAAGCAGCAGTGGTACCTAGGAATGCATCAGTTGGCTGCCAGAGCTGCCATAGTGATTGGATTATTTGAAAAAACATCTTATCCCAACATTTCATATTCTTTTTTTTTTTATCTTTATTCATCTCCACTTGTCTGGAGAACTCCTTCTAGCATCCTCGGGGGATCTTAGCCCCTACTTCCCCCTGAGACTACTGCTCTTCCTCTTGTGCACCTCAGCACCACCTCCAGGTCTGAACCCTCTGGAGATAGGGCCACTCTATCCAACCAGGGTGCTCCATCTAAGGGCAAAGTGCTGGGCACATGTGAGCAGTCCAGGAAGAGGAGGTAAGTCCGGGATTGGGAGTGTGGGCTTAGGAGGCTGAGGTGCCATCATCTATCTGCAGGAGTGGGGGGGTTTCCACTTTGTTATATAGGTCCTTCCCCTCGGAGTGCAGCTTTGCAAGGCAACATTATGCCGCAACTCTGCCCCTCTCATCAGCAGTGTCGTCATGCTGGGTGCCTCTGACTACCACCAGAGGCTGCTCCAGGAGCAATCGCTTCCCCACAATCCTCCCCAGAAAGAGAGAGCAGTCCTACGGATGCTCAATCTCTTCCCCCCCTGCCAACACCCAGTGACCAGAGGTCTCATTCCCGAACCCAGATCACCGGTGTGGCATGAGGTGTGGCGTCCAGTGCCTCAATCCTCAGTGCCACCACACCAGCAACATTTCATATGCTTGACTGTCCCCTTTGCTGCTGACCCATCTGACTTGGGAAAGGATTGGGAATGGATGATGCTGTTAAGAAGCAGCCATGTTCACATTCTAAATAATCAGCCAAAATACTGGTTTCCAAAGTTCAGGTAAACTGATCCCAATTGATGTTTCGTCCATATTATCCCTACATACAGGGTGTATTCTGAGTGACTGGAATATGGCAGATGTAGTACCACTGCACAAGGTAAGCTGCAAGAGGAGGCAAGGAATTACAGACCTGTCAGCCTCATATAAGCGGTGGACAAGGTGATGGAGGTACTAATAAAGCAAAGAGTGGTAAAATACCAGACAACAAACTATTAGATGAAAAGCAACATGGATTCACTAGTTGGAGACCTTGCCAAACAAATCTAATATAATTAGTAACATAACTAAAGAGTTGTAGGAGCCTATGGCAGGGAAACAGGGCTCAAAACATAGAAAAGGGTCAGGAGATAGAGATGAGCTAAGCATAAGTAGCCAACACTTCCGAAAGGGGCACAGAAAACTAACAGGTTCTTAGAGGGGACATAGATTTAGGAAGATAAAGACAGACAGGTCTGAGAAGAAGCACAAGTTTTCTGCACAAAGGAAAATGAAAAGAGGCAGCTTACCAGCAGAATCCATTGTAAAAAAACAAGAACCTAAAATGGCTGGTCTACAAGTTCTTATAGCTACCTCATGGAATGTGAGGGGCCTTAATTCACCAATAAAAAGGAAGAAAGTCCTCAATAGACTTAAACAATTAAAAACACAGATTGGCACTGTGCAGGAAACTAAACTAGTTACATCAGAAGCTAAGAAATTCAAAAGGGAATGGATGGGTTGGGAGATACATAGTGCTGCGAAATCAGCTAAGAGAGGGGTGCCAAAAATATGCCACAAACAACTCAGATTGAGCCTATTGGAGCAAAGATCAGATAAGGAATGGAGAAGGGTCCTGGCCAGGGATACCACTCCAGTGGGCCCCCATAGTTCTGGTAAATTTATATGCACCAAATGAAGATTCCCCGAGCTTCTATAACCAAATTTCTCAAGCCATATGTGACATGGCTTCAGGGGGATTAGAAATCCTAGAAGGGAGTGAATGCAGCCTTGCCCTAGATCACTATATGGACCACTCCACAGCCAAATCTGAGCCACATGTCAGTTCAGTAAAGGCCCTGAAGGACATGTTACTCTTTCATACCCTACAAGATGCTTGGTGACTAAGGCACCTAATAGAAAAAGACTTTACATACTGCTCGGCTGCCAGTAACACTGCCAGCAGACTAGATTGCTTGTTTACATCTAGACACCTGTCCCCCAGTACAAGATGCCAAAATAGCCCCCATGTATATTTCTGACCATGCCCCCCTGACCTTTACCTTAGCAGAGAACCCCTCTGCACCTAAAACAATCAGTTGGAGAGCAGACCCATTGCTGTTATAAGATGTAGCAATTACAGAGTGGCTATGTACTGAAACAAAAAAATACTTCCTAGATGACCCCTTGGGGACTGCACCCCCAGCAGCAATATGGGAGGCCTGTAAGGCAGTCATGCAGGGGAAAATAATCAGTTTTGCTGTGAACCATAGGAAAAAAGGGAGAAAGATGCAAAAGACTTGGAAAAATAATTAGAGGCAAAAGAAAAGCTGTGCAAGTATAACCCAGGGATCCTTAAAAACCAAGAGATGGTTTATGAAGTAGTATCCCTGAGAATGCAACTGAATGTCTTGACCACAAGGAAGGCTGAACTCCAGATACGAAGAACCTAACACAAATACTGGGCCCAGGGGGAGGAAATCAGGTAAATTATTAGCCTACCTACAAGTCGAAAGGCATGTTGCACAACTTCGCAACTGCAAGGGTGAGCTGCAAACTGCATCAAACAATATAAACCAAGTCATTTGGAGTTTTATAAACAACTATATAGTTCCCACATTACATGGGACCAACAAAAGTTTTCA
Source organism: Neoceratodus forsteri (assembly GCA_016271365.2). Lineage (NCBI taxonomy): Eukaryota > Metazoa > Chordata > Ceratodontiformes > Ceratodontidae > Neoceratodus > Neoceratodus forsteri. The sequence goes on along the minus strand of CM028135.1, from coordinate 495,006,985 downwards.
GCCTTCCTAGCTGGCTTTAGGACTCCAAACCTGTCAGACGATCAGAAAAGTATATTAGATGCCCCCTTTAGCACATTAGAACTGAGTGCTGCTATCTCTAATATGACCCCACACAAAGCACCAGGGGAGATGGCTTTCCAGCAGACCTTTATAAACTGGCACAGGAGTTGGTGTCCTCCCCACTGCTAAATATCCTAACTGACTCTCTTGAAAAAGGAAATTTGCCAGCCACCATGCATGAGGCAGTCATTACAGTACTCCCTAAGGTGGGTAAAGACCCAACCCTTCCAGCCAACTACAGACCTATCTCACTAATCAACACAGACACAAAAAATCTGACAAAAGTGCTGGCGGCCAGCTTAGAAAAAGTCCTAGCCTCACTGATCCATCCCTCACAAGTGGGTTTTGCAAAAGGTTGTGCAAGTGCTGAGCATTTAAGAACCTTGGTCACCCTAGTACAAAGAGCATATGTATTGAATTCCCCAGCAGCCACCATCTCAATAGACTTTGAGAAGGCATTTGACTCCCTAGAATAGAACTTTCTGCATGCCATGCTTCAACAATACAATTTTGGGGACTCTTTTAGGAGCTGGGTTAAGGTACTATTTAATGACCCAAAGGCTAGGATTTTTACAAATAATATCATGTCAAATACCTTTAACTTGTACCAGGAAACCAGTCAGGGCTCCCCACTCTCCCCATGCTGTTTGTGTTAGCAGTAGAGGCCCTAGCGAGTGCACTGAGAAACCATCCACAGATTCAAGGCCTAAAAATAGGGGGCAGAGCATATCACACACTGATGTATGCCAACGATTGTTTGATCCTGACTCATGATATGGAAGCAAGTATAACACACATCCTAGAATTACTGAACAAGTTTGCAGCCATGTCAGGGCTATGTATCAACAGATGCAAAGAGAAGTACTACCCCTAAATGACCTGGCTTCACCAGAAATGGTGCTCACAGTGAACCTAGGGTGTGCTGCTAAGGGAATAAAGTACCTAGGAATTAAGATCACCCACAAAATTAGCAAAATGGTAGACCAAAACATCTTACCCCTAATAAATAGCCTGCGTTCAGAGCTAGACAGGTTGTTTATCAATAAGCCATTGCAGGTTATGCCATACTGCATGTTGTTATGCCCTCCAGGGTCCATGCGTTTTTCATGGAAAGGGTGGTAGATAAGTGGAACACTTTGCCCAAGGAGGTAGTATCATGTAGAATGGTAGGAGGATTTAAGAGAGGGTGGGACAGAGTGAGGGGTGGTGGTTATGAGAAGGAAAGAGGAGGGTGGAGCAGCTGCAAGTTGAGGGGCTAGCTGCACAATTGAGCAGGCTCGATAAACATGAGGCCTGTTTCTGTTGGCATTTCATATTTACTTATGGAAGCATCTTTTTTTTTTTTTATCTAGTTGTTTAACCAGGTATAGCACACTAAGCTGGAAGCTTTTTTACAGGAGCGACCTGGAGCACAAGGAGGTTAAGTGACTTGCTCAGAGTCACACAGTATGCAAGTGGAAGCTGTGGGATTCAAACCCAGGTCTGGTCTGCTGGATGTTACCAGATTTGCAGCTCAGAGCCTTAGACCACTGCGCTATCCTGCCTCCTTAACCTTACTATGCCAAGCAAAATTGCAACTGTTAAAATAATGCAAGTCCGAGGGTTTTCTACCTACTAGCACATATCCTAGTAGTAATACGTGGAAAATGGTTCAAAAACATTAGACTCCATGATTGGAAGATTCCTCTAGGAATCGAGACCTCCCAGATATAGCAGGGCCAAACTCAGAGTCCCCAAGGCCAGAGGAGAATGGTACCTTCCCCACCTCCAACATTATGCCTATGCATTCTCAGTACTCAACACAAGTTGTGGCTGATAAAGGCCTCTGTGGAAGTCAAGAACTTCCTGCTAAAGAGGTTGCGTTCAACTGAAATTCCAACTCTTAGAGAAGTTAGCCACTTTTACAAAACTGTCACTGTGTACTGCTGGGCAGGATCAAGCAAACCAAGACAGATGGTCCCCATTCACCCAGTACATAGCAAACCAGTGTAACATCTCAGGGGCCCCACAGAGCAAAGATTTACTAAAACCTCCCTGAACCAATAGAAGAACCTATAGAAAATCTCATACAGTATGGCCACACCCCTTTCACTAACTGACGTGCCAAATCATGGCAAACAGCTGATTGCCTAGTGCATGGTATGCTGCCCTCTACACAATCCATAAGTTCCTCCCCCCCCCCCCACTCACCCAAGAGGCCTTATAAACCACAACAGGCTTAGAAACATGTGTGCCTTCTTGGCTGTGGCTGGGCAGGGGAAAACAGACCCTAGCACCCTTTGCCAATAATCCTTTTAACCTGTCCTTCTTACCTGTTGACTTATTATAACTGAAAAATACCTACTGACTGTAAATGAAATGTGGCTCACTATATGCACAAAGTTGTACTGATGTTTAATAAATGTGATGTTGCACCCTTATTGTACTTTTGATGTGTATATCTGAATCTCCAATAAGAAGATTAACTGTAAAAAATCTAAACTTTTTCCCACAGCCCCCACTTGCATACTGTGTGACCCTGAGTAAGTAAGTGAAACTTTATTTATATCATGTGCCCTTCCAGAGCTCAGGGAGACTTAACAGTAATCATTAAAACAAATACTATTCATTGTACTTTATAACCATAAGTCGCTTAACTTCCTTGTGCTCCCAGGTCACACCTGTAAAGAAGCTTTTAACTTAGTATGTCTCTCCTGATAAAAAAAAAAAAAGTAAAATATAAAATGGCAACTATCACTGAGTGCTGAGTCCGCGAGCTGCCCCCTCTTGGCAAGAATCTAAGAAAATAATTTATCAAAGTAAATTCCATCTCAGAAAAAAGAAGTCTGAAGTATAGCTAACTTCCTTTAGTACACATGGTGCCAGTGTTAATCAAGACAAGATTTGCAAAGCAATCTGTTTGCCTGACTAGCTAGGGAGTATCAGTATAACAAGGGTATAACAGAGCCAGTAATAAAAAAACAGGTTCATTTTTCAATACTTTTTTATTTTTCCATTATCCATTAGCATCTTAATTTTCCACATGAATGATTTGAAATTATTTACAGTATGTTATAATCCATCTGATTTATATTTTATATGTGTAGTACAGACATTCATTGCTGCAGGCTGGACGTATGAAATGTTTTTATACCTCAAGATTACTGGGTTGTTTTGTTCTTGATTTTAATCTTGGAAAAGAGGTTTGTATCTGCTCTTTTTAAACAGGAGATACATTGATGAACAGTTAAAGTTTAATCTACTGTATTGATAGTTACAAAACATGAACAAACCTTTCAGTTCTCGTCTTCCAATCAATCAATAGTTTTGTTAATGTTTGTTTAGATTTGACAATTTCAGTAGCCCGGTGTCATTCTGGAAAGTGTTCATTAGGCTATTATGCACTTGTGTACTCGCTGCAATATGCTGTATTGGGAGACCTACTCAGCCACCACCTGTCTGGATACACCTCAGGGACTGTCTTATCTCCTTTTAGCTCATCTGGGCTCTGCAAATCCTTGCTTCTAGTTTTAAAATTGGCTTGTCAAAACCTGTAGCTTCTATCCCAGCACACTGATATTCCACTGAAGAAAAGGCTGTGATTTTGACAGAAGGTCACCCACTCTCATGCATAGCCAAAGTACTCATCTTCACACAACCCCTTTAGTTATGTTAATGGCTTTAATTCTTTCCTGCCTGACAATACTTCTGCATGACACTAGTACAATCTTAGAAAATATTATTGTGTTTGTCCTTGTCCTTAAATATCTACCTAGTACAGTTAACGTTTACATCACTTTATCTACATTATGTCTTGCCAGGTTTCTGGTACCTAAGAGCAACACAATTAACCCACAGCATTTCTCTCTCTCCCCTTTCCCTTTGAAATCCAGTGTGACCGTGTCTGCTATTGATCTGTAAAGCATACAACTGATCTGTCCACCAAGCTTGAACAGCACATCAATGAAGCAGTACCTCAGACTGTTGTCTTCTCTACTATTACGTAATTCATCTTCTTCTCCTGCTTTCGTCATCCTTAGATTTCCCATTTACAGCCACCTTATCACTCAGATGTGCTCCAGCTTTCACACCCACATAGTGAGAGCTATGCTGGTGTACTGCTAATGTAGGAGAAGAGAATAGGGTGTCTGAAAGGGCATGACTGGATACCGAATGCATCACACAATGTTTGCTCTGTGTAGTGGAGTTGAAGTGCATAACAAGTATACATGAGTCAGTGTGGTTTCTCTCTGTCACGCAATGCCCACCTGACCAACCCTTACTCTGATTATTTATTTCTTCTGTATTTGAGGGAATAACCAGCAGACAGACATGATAAAGTTCCTCCTACTGCTGTGTTGTCTTCATCATGTGTGTGTGTGGGGGGCTGAACACAAAGAGAATCCCCACCCCAATATTCTGGGTTTTGTACCATTCATTATATATCCCAAACATGAATGTATTAGTCAGTGATCACAAAAATAGCTTCCCACTCCATCCCCCCTAACAGTGCTAAAGTGTTTTTCAATAGTGATGGGGGTGCCAATAATCAGATGAAAAACCATGCTGGATGATGCAGTAGTACAGAGATCACTCTATGGATTTTTTAGTGGATGCTAGACAATGCAGTGCTGCTGAGTCCCTGATTTTTCCTTGTATCCCACTGCATACACTGCAGTGCCTGCATCTCTCCCCTGCTCTGCCTGTCCGAAAAATTTCAATGAAACTGGGACTCATTCCCTTCCTTCAGCCCCCTTTTGTGCCAGAAGGTGGAGGAGGAGGAGTAGAATCCCTTTCCCCTTTTCCAGTGTTTCTCTCTCATCATGTTTGTGTTGTTCACCCAGTGGTCTCCATGTCTGAGATTTTCATCATCTGAACACAACAAAATCACGTTCTGGTCTGGACAATAGCAGGGAGGCAGGGGGCAAAGGATGTGCTGGTCTAGCAGTATAAAGCAATGAGGCTGACAGTGGCTGTCAGTCAATGACAGCATGAGAAAGCCGAACAGAAAACTGAACTGAAACTGAGTGGCCCTACGGTGACCTACCTTCACCTCACCACCGCCACCTCTTCTGTCTCCTCCTCCTCATCAGCTTCTTTACTGCTCATAGCCAGGTAATGCAGCCATCAACACCACTAGTCAGGCCTTCCTTTTTTACAATTTAGCTACACAGGAGAGCTGAACTGTTAGGTGCAATATCTTATTTTCAGTGGGATCTACCTTAGTCTTTAAGCTGTTTTTTTTTTTCAGCAGACTGGCCTGAAGCTCAGGGTTTAAATAACTTGCTGCAGGGGTACATTTTGAGCAAGTGGCTATTGTGGGAGTTTAATCTGGGTCTTCTGGTCATCACAGCTATGCTCTAACTATTACACCACACTGCCATGCCTGTTATTGTGCAGGGTGATTTTTTTAATGAAATTATATAACAGTCCAAATCTTATTTTTGCTGATTTGATGTCTCCATCTTCAGTGACGGGGTTTGTGATGAAATGTCTCTTGTGTTAACTACCTTTTTGCAAGAATAAGAGGTGCTAGCTGCACATTTGGGCAGACTTGATTGATTACTAGGCCTTTATCTGCTGGCGGGCTGACTTTCTTGTTACGTTTGTGGTGGATGCTGTTTTGTGAGGATGTCAGAGCTACGCAGTACTGTGGTTGAGAAGTTAGCTACAGGAAGCAGGGTTACACTGCATGTTTTAATTTTAAGTAAGGTATGCCTCTAATGTAGTGTATAACCTTACCAGACCATCTTATTGTCTCACCCACCTGGTCAGATTGTCTGCCCTCTTTCCTTTGTCTTCTTGCAGTTGCTGAGTTGGCTGGCTGCTAGTGAAGCAATAGAAGCAAAGAAAGCAGAGGGGCCAGTCAGATGGTTATGACAGCAAAAGACTATATCCAACCCAACCAGAAAAAGTTTTTAAAGAACTTCAGTGACAGCAATTGAATTCTGCATCTTGAATTCAGCTACCTCCCAATTCTATCCTTAAAAGAGCTGTTCTCTTATTTATTTTATTTCTGCTGTAGTATATGTTATAACACATTGCAGTTAGTACCTCTGTATGTTGTTGCTGATCTAAAAAAACAGTAACAACTGCTGCTAGACACATTGAGGATACTTTTACTGCTATCCCTATCGCCAATTGGTTTGTCTTAGACTGAGAGTAGTTTGTGCTATAGTGTTAGCAGTGGTGCGTTCTCATTAATCCTTATATTTATCCTAGTTTTAAAACTTTATATTATAGTACATTTGGAGATCCTTATTTTTTAAAATTATTTTCGTGCCACCCTGACATCTCAGCCCATGTGACCAAGTCATTTTAAAGTGTGCATGTTGTGGACTAGTGTTCACATTTGCTGCGGCACCATTATTGAACAAGGAGGGTGTGTTCACCTTGGTTTCCCCTATGGTCTGCTACTTTCCTGAACTGTACTTTTTTAACACTGAGGGTGAACTGGGTTAAGCATCTATTCTGTATCTATTCCATAGCTCGAAAGTCTGAAAATCTATCACACTAAAAGTATCTTTTATGTGCTTAAAAGTGGTGAGAGATGGACGTATTTAGGATCCCTGTGATCTTCCCGTTCTGCATCCTAATTTATAATTAGTACAAAAGTACAACCTGGAATAGTAAGTAAGCCTTTAAGCCTTATTTTATATAAAGTTGATGCATATAGAAGCGAATAGGGTTTATTTAAACAAGCTGATTTTTTGAAACTCCATTCATATGCTATTTAAGCACTGTGGTACTTTTAAAGTTTTATTTTTTGAGATGGTTACTGAGATACCTCGGGAGACACTGGGTCACTTATAGCTATTTTTTGTATTTTATGCTGTTTTTAAACTGTTTATATTATGATATGATTATGATTTAATTGCTGATTGATTATTGCTTAAATGATATTTCTTCTATTGGTTTTAGTGCGGCTGCAGAAGGCACAACATTTGCTCACATATAGTAAAGAACACTTACAATTTATTCATTGGATTTATGCGATTTTTGGGATTTATTGGCTTCACTGGCTCTGTTGGATCTTTTTGAAGAAAGAAAAGGAGACCTTTCTATACTGGAAAACTACCCTGAGACTTCTTCCTATGCACTTATTATTCTACAACTGAACCTGCTTGATTTAAGTTTGCCTATTGACTGGGTGGCTACTGGTTGACTATTGGTTCCTGACTTTTTTCTCCAGGTCCCTATATACATTTTAAAGTTTACGTGCCATAATGTATTACATTGAAAAATTGTTTTTCAAAGTATCTAAAACATTAATGAACTTGTGGAACTACTGTGACCTAAGAACTAAGACCTGAGACCAAGGAACTGAATAGTAAGAATTGAGAACTGAATACTGAAAATTGAAAATTGAATACTAAAACCTAAGAACTGAAAACTGAAATATTTAAGGGTGGTTTAGTTGGGTTTGGCTTTTTGTTTTGTCTTCTATACTGTTTCCTGCACTTATTTAGCCTTATAATTTCAGAGGTGAATATGGTTTCTACTAGGCTACAAAGATTGCAAAATGAAGATCCTTCACCAATGCGAGATTTAATATTACCATCAAAACAAAAGAAACTGGTTAGTAGACAGTCTAAAATAACAGAGCATATGGTTGCAAGTCATGACATTGTTAAAACTTCAATGCCTAGAGCTGAAACCAATTTAGCTCTATTAGAAACCAGAATGAGTAATGCTAGTGGAAATGAAAGGAAGGATAGCATTATAGTTCACAAAGGTGATTTAGAACTGAAACATATGTCTGAATTTATTACTACAATTACTGATGATTTCAAGCAAGGGGTACTGCCAAGGGTTGATCATGAAGATGGTGGGGGAGAAGAGAAAATGAATGTTTCCAATAATTTGATATTTGCCCTTAATTCCCTTAATTTGGTTAACTTGACTAATGAAAATAACTCACAAAAAGAATCTATAAGAGAGGAAACTTCCTATGAGAAATCCCCCAAGCTATGGTATTCCAATGATCAGGAATCCTGTGAAGAAAGTGGGGAACTTGGCTCTAGGATAGGGCAGGTAATGCAGGAACTCCAACAGATTATTAGTGGATTAAAACAGCTGGATGGGGATCATGTGATTCCACGGAAGGGATAGCAGCTCAGACAACCCATCTCCACCCCAGCTCTAACATCTACAGCAAATTTCATTAATTTCTACAGCACTAATTTCAAAAGTGCACTCACCTCATACCTTCCGATGGTTACTTGAACTTACGGTGAAGAAAGCAAAAGGTGTGGTGGTGTCTTATCAGAAGTGTAGACTGAAAAAAGATTGTGGCCTAGTCGGGTATGGAGGCAGAGATGTGCCAGGCACCTCCCCACATATACCACTGCAGATGCCGGAGAAAAATTCAAAATGTTCCAGGGGTAACCAGGAACCACTTCTAAAGCAGGCATAACCTCGACATCAGTGCCACCGGCTGCCCCTCTAACAGAGCAGTAATTCTTAGAGGAGTTAAATCCTTTTCGTACAGTGCTCCAGGAACTCACCTCAGAATTTAAGGTCATGCACACAGAGCTCACCGATACCAATCGAGCGATTAAGGATGTGGCGGCTAGGATGACCTCGCTAGAAGGATGGAAGACATCAATCGATTCTGAAATCCCTGCACTGTGCCAAAAGCTTAGCCGGAAGGAGGCCAAATTTGAGGATCTGGAAGACTGAAGTCACCACAACAATATTCTTATCTTTGGCCTTCCAGAGGACTCAGAGGGAGCGGCTCCGATTGCTTTCTTGCAGCGGTTGTTAACCAAAATTGCTGGACCCTCTCCTAACAACACCACCTATGTAATTGAGAGGGCCCATCGCTCACTTAGATCTACTGTAAGCTGGTGGCAGGTCAACCACCAAGGCCCCTAATACTAAAATTTCTAAACTATCTGGACAAAATCCTTGTATTAGGACAGGTCAGGATCCTTCAGGAAATTTTATGGGAAGGTCAGCAGTTGCGATTTGTGCAAGATTTCCCTGCTACCATACAGCAATGAAGGGCTGCTTACCATCCCACTGTTACCAAATTAATCGCTGTCAGCATAAAGTTTAAAGTCCAGTACCCATCTAAGCTATCTGTGTACCATCAGAATACCTGGAAAAGTTTTGACACAGCTGAGCAAGCTCAGTCTGATTTAAAAGTGCAGGTGCCAAACCTGTTTAAGCCACACTGAGCCCTTGAACTGTTGTCACTTTTCGTGGAAAGTGAACAGATAATCGGAAAAAGTATATGCTACTCATGACTCTAGCTAAGAAATGCTAATTATTGTAACTCTAAGCCGTGCATTCCTTTGTTCCATTTTTACTGTCAACTTGGAGATTCTCAAAGCACTACTGAAAGGCATAAGCTTACAATGGTAGAGGAAGTGCAGACCTACTGGGCGAGGGCGATTTAAAAGGGAATTTTTCCCGATCTTCTTCTTTTTCCTTTGTCTCCCTCCTCCCTTCCCAGAAGGTGAAGAAGTCAGGAATGAAAAAGGTGGATCAGTTATATGTAATATACCATCCATGGAACGTTTAATTTATTTTGTTTTAGTATGCCCTTAGCACATCACATTACCACACTTTGTGCTAACTCAATGACATTCAAAGCTATATCCACAAGAGAGCACGTAAGCCCCATGTATTGACTTGGTTATTCAATTAACTACTGTTCTCCCTTTTATTTTCAGCACGTATATATACGATACCAACTTTTCGATACTCTGCATGGGACAACACGGAAAGCTCTGATTTAAAGTGCTGATTACTTCCCTCCTGCGCTTAAGTGGGGAATGTGTTTTTCTTTTTGATTCAAAGAGGATCACTTATGTGGCTGTATAGTGCGAGACGCATCTACTCCACCTCACGGGTGAGAAAACCCCCTATTGTGGTTTAATAGCAGAGTAATGCACATCCTAATAGTGTTAAATGCTGCACTGGGATTACAATGATGCTATTATCCTAAATCCTTGACAAGGATCCGAATAATCGTAGAGTCCTCTAGATGTTCATACTTTGGTTACCGTTGCCTCCCCCTTTTATTTTATTATTTTCAGTCCTTCCTCCTGCTCCTCTTCCCTCTTCCCCTCCTAAAGCTAAGATGAGGGAAAAATAATGGGTCCAACTGACTACCATTGCTTTGCAGTTAAACAGCTATGGTGAAGGTGTCTTTATTTGATTATTGCTGCATTAACACAAGATGGTATATCTAAAAATAAGGGTAGGAAGGTGGGGGATGGAGGGAATGGAGAGAGGGTAAGGGGGTCTGAATGCTAAGGATGTCGTTAAACTTATATACATGTTCTTTGGTTCCCCTCCTATTTGAACAAAATGATAAAAAATTCTTGACTGCAGGAGACCGATGTTACAAGGTCTAACTGGGAGAAACAGGCATCCTGTTTTGGTACATTGCTAAGAACCTATTGTGGAGACCCTTAGCACAAAGGAATTTGTCTTTGCAGCCCCACATTATGGAATTTGATGACAAGCATAACTAAGGAGACAGAAGTAAAAAGGTGGCTCTGATCCTTCTAATAGATAGGTACAATTTGGAGCAAGTATGCACAATAGGGGGCCGAGGGGATGTAATCGTGAAATCAAAATGTAGGGTTCCCCCACTCCCCTTTTTTTGTCTTCCTTTTCTTACTGGACTCTTGCTTGTCTCTCTTCAGCTGAATTATAATAAAGAACAAATGTCTTGAGGGCCTGGAAAGTTAATCTGCATGATGATGTATAGAGGATTTCACCATTTGCATAACGTTTTGAGAAAAACATTCTTTATAGCTAACCAATGTAAATGGCGAACACTGTATTACTGCCTTAATACTTAAGAATTATTTTTTAATATGCTACAGTCTCATCACTTAAAGTTGGAGTGGGAACAGGGTAATCTGAATACTGCAATTTCAAAAAGGGTGTTGCGAATCACGATGAGGGGAAGGGGGCATACACGGCTTCTCGGTAAAGTATTTCCTGAACTGTCCTTTGGCCTGATGTTTATTCTGCTGGTGAACTTGCAAGACAGTCAGACCAAAGGATGGCTCCAAAGTAATCTCTGCTGAACAGCTGTGTATAGGGAGGCACTGATACATGGTAAGGGGGGTGGGAGGGATAGGTGGGTAGTTAAAGGGAAATGGAGGGAGGGAGGGATCAGGTATGTGGTACAACAAAGCCTTAATAAGGGTTGTTTTTTTTAACAACCTGGAAAACAAGATTACTCCTGGCCTAGGGTTTAAAGGTAGAAAAAAAACTATTAATAAGGTGACTTCATATAAAAGTATGTTTATGGAATGTAAAGGGTCTCAGTCTCGTCAAGCGGGCCAAAGTATTAGTGCACCTCCATAGACTTGAGTGATGACATAAGCGTTTCTTCGGAAACCCACTTGCCCCCCTCAGGTTTCACAACTAAGAAGATCTTAGGTAGGTCAGGCCCATGGGAGTGGACCGGATACACGTAAAGGGGGGGTTGCTATTCTTATTGCAAGGAGAGTACCGTTGTGACTTATTGATACTATAGTAGATTCCCAGCACAGATACATTTTGACCAAGGCCTTGTTGCATCAATCGGAGGTAGTGCTTGGTTCCATATATGGCCCTAATACAGATGACCCATCCTTCTTCTTTTCCCTTATGAATGATTTGACCCCATGGTCCCGTTTTCCCATAATGCTAGAAGGAGACTGGAATCTTGTCTACTGTAATATTATGGACCGCTCTGCTAGTCGTCCTTTGTCTCTTTTCCCCAGCACAGGTTGCCATCAGAGAAATGATGGATTCTATTGGATTAATAGACCCTTGGAGGGCCCTCTATCCACACCAGAGGGAATACTCATTTCATTCTATTCCACATAACTCATTTTCTCACTTAGATTATTTCCTTGTAGACAAGGGACACCTTTCAGCTATAACAGCCTGCAACTATCTCCCCAAGGTGATTTCCGATCATCATCCCATTTTATTAAAATGGAGCCCTGGCCCACCCCAGTCCAGAGATAAGGTATGAAGATTCAACTGCCAGCTTTTTCAATTAGAATATCTGAAAAACCAACTGTCTGACTTTATTACTAACTTTATTAAGATAAATATCCCCTCTATGCCTAAGATAGATATGCTATGGGGGGCTTTAAAAAGCTCAGGTAGAGGAGAAATAATCCGCATGGCAACAGTTAAAAAAAAGATGACTTCCAAGGTTACTTCAGCTTTGTTACAGGATATTAGGGCCATGGAATTGGCACTTTCTCTGGATTCTACCACGGATCAATTCAAGGCCCTAGAAATTTTAAGGGATCGATATAATTAAATTTTGACTGAACATGTACAGTATCTTGTTGTACATTCTAAGATCAAGATCAAGTATTTTGACCAGGGGGACAAGGCTGGAAAGCTTTTGGCCCTATGACTCAAGGAACAGGCCTCTGATAAAATTGTTTCAAGTATTCAAAAACCTGGAGGACAAATAGTCACCTCCTCGAGAGAAATTTCTAATTGTTTCCAAGAATATTATAAAAATTTGTATTCTCATGTTTCTCCTCCTTTCTGCTCAGAAATGCTAGAACAGTTCCTGCAACCATTATAACTCCCGTGACTCAACACTTGTCAAGCAAATCTACTTAAAGCCCCAATCTCTCAAGAAGAGATAAAACAGGCCATTGATTCCCTTCCAACCGACAAATCCCCAGGCCCAGATGGGCTCACTGTAGAATTCTACAAACTTTTCAGGGAGCAAATAGTGCCAGTTCTCTTAGACACTTATAACTATATGTTTGAACAAGGTATCTCAGACCCTTCTCTGTTCGAGGCTACAGTTGTGGTTATCCCAAAGCCTGACAGAGATTCCCTTCAAGTTGCAAACTACCGTTCGATTTCCCTAATTAATGTTGACATAAAGATATTGGCAAAAATTTTGGCCACTCAGCTATACAGTGTCTGGCAAAGCCTCATAAGCTGTGAGCAAGTTGGTTTTGTTGCTGGCAGGGTCTTATCTGATCATATGCGTAAGTTGGCATACTTGATCTCTACATCCAGAGAGTCCCAAATTCCAGCTGCCTTGGTCTCCCTGGATGCAGAGAAAGCATTTGACAGGGTTTCTTGGGAAACATAGAAACATAGAATTTGACGGCAGATAAGGACCGCTTGGCCCACCCAGTCTGCCCATTTCCCTACCTGATGGATAAGCTGCAGATCCTAGTTAACCAGCAGCCTACTTCTTCCTACCCCAACCCCCTAGAATTGCCTTATGACTGTCCCATGCATGCTTGAATTCCACCACTGTTTTTGACTCCACAACCTCCTCTGGAAGGCTGTTCCATACATCCACAACCCTCTCTGTGAAAAAATACTTCCTTAAATTACCTCTGAGCCGCCCCCCTTCTATCTTCAAATTGTGCCCCCTGGTTCTTGCACACCTCTTTTTTTGAAAGATGCTACCCTCTTGGACTTTGTTGATTCCCTTGAGGTACTTGAAAGTTTCTATCATGTCCCCCCTCTCCCTCCTTTCCTCGAGGCTATACATATTAAGCTCGTTGAGTCTCTCTTCATATGTCTTCCAGTGCAGACCCTGCACCATTTTGAGTGCCCTCCTCTGGACAGCTTCCATCCTGTCTATGTCTTTGTGGAGATTGGGTCTCCAGGATGCCAGAGTACTCCAGATGTGGTCTCACCAGCTGTCTGTACAGAGGGATAATAACTTCTTGTTTTCTACTGGTGATGCCTCTCCCTATGCATCCCAGTATCCCCCCAGCCCTCCTTGCTGCCCTCTCACATTGCTTGCCCACCTTTAGGTCATCTGATATGACTACCCCAGGTCCCTTTCCATTTTTGTTGTTGTTAGTATCTCACCCCCCATTGTGTACTCTTCCCCTGGGTTTTTGTTTCCCAGGTGCATTACCTTTCACTTCTTAGCATTGAATCTAAGCTGCCATACATTTGACCATTCCTCTAACCTTGCCAAGTCCCTTCTCATCCTTTCCACCCCACCTTGTGCATCAACTCTGTTGCAGATCTTTGTGTCATCTGCAAAGAGACATACTTTTCCTTCCAGTCCCTCTGCAATGTCACTTATAAAGACATTGAAGAGGACCGGTCCTAATACTGAACCCTGTGGTACCCCACTGCTAACCCCCCTTTTTTCAGAGTGGACTCCATTTACTATTACTCTCTGTGTCCTATTCTCCAGCCAATTCTTTACCCAGGCTGTCATCTTGGGACCCACTCAGAGGCTGGCTAACTTGTATATTAATCTTTTGTGTGGGACTGTGTCAAATGCCTTGCTAAAGTCTAGGTAGGCCATGTCCACAGCCCCTCCCTGATCAACTACTTTGGTCACCCAGTCAAAGAAATCTATCAGATTTGTCTGGCATGACCTTCCCGCTGTGAATCCATGCTGCCTTGGGTCTTGTGCCCCTCTGGCCTCTAGATACGTAACAATTCTTTCCTTCAGAAGTGATTCCATCATTTTCCCTACCACTGAGGTTAAACTAACAGGTCTGTAGTTTCCTGCTTCTGCCTTGCTCCCACTTTTGTGAAGGGGAATCACATCTGTCTTCCTCCTGTCCTCAGGTACCACCCCATCCTCCCATGATTTGTTAAAGAGGGTAGTCAGTGATGTCACTAGTTCTATCCTTAGTTCTTTTAGAATTCAGGGATGAATCCCATCTGGCCCCATTGCTTTGTCAACCTTCAGTTTTAAGAGCTCTTTCAGAACTCTTTCTTCTGTAAATGGGCTGGTACCAACTTCTGTATCCAGAGTGTTTCTACTGTTTGTTTTAGGTACCTCCCCCTCTTCCTTTGTAAATACTGAGCAAAAATATTTGTTTAGTATCTCTGCCTTTTCACAGTCACCCTCTGCCCACCCTCCCTCCCCTTTATTAAGCCTCACTATCCCTCCCTTGGTCTTCCTTTGCTCCCTGATGTACCTATAAAAGGTTTTATCCCCCTTCTTAACTGAGTTGGCTATCTTTTCCTCGATTTGGGCCTTTGCTGTTCTGACTGCCTTTCCAGCTTCCTTTTGCTTTAACTGATACAGTTATCTGTCCTGTTCCTTCTGTGATTCCTTGTACTTCCTGAATGCTTTCTTTTTCTCTTGAACCTTCACTGCCACTTCCTTTGAGAACCATAGTGGTTTCTTATCTCGTTTTATTTTGTTTATTTGCTTTACACAAAGGCTTGTTACCTCTGTGATGGCAGTTTTTATTATTCCCCATTGTTCTTCCACCCCTCCTTCCTGCCCATTTGCTAGTGCATTCCTTAGGCACTCACCCATTTTGGCAAAGTCAGCCCTCCAAAAATCTAGTACCTTTGTCTTTGTATGGCTTGACTCTATTGCTGTGTTTATTGAGAACCATACTGTTCGATGGTCGCTAGTTCCCAGATGGCTACCCACTTCTACATCTGTGATCCTCTCTTCATCTTCATTTGAGAGAACCAGGTCTAAGATTGCTCCCTCTCGAGTGGGCTCCAATACTAGTTGTCTAAGGCATGGCCCCTGTAGGGCATCTAGAATAACGCCACTCTTAGAAGTGGCTGCTGCAACTGCACTCCAGTTAACATCTGGCATATTCAGATCACCCATCAGCAATATCTCCCCTTTATCTGCCATTCTAAGTATACTTTCTATCATTTCCTTGTCCATTTCCTCCTCCTGAGAGGGGGGTCTGTATACAACCCCTGTGCGGATTGTGGTGCCATTGCCTGCCTCCAAATTGACCCACATTGCTTCTTCTCCTCCCTGTTTACCCTTTTGTTCTGTTGCTTTGATTTCTTCTCTTATGTAACGAGCTACTCCTCCTCGTATTTTACCCTCCCTGTCCCTCCTGTAGATAGTGTATCCTGGTATGTTTACGTCCCAGTCATGGTTCTGTGTGTACCATGTTTCTGTGACTGCCACAATATCCAGATCTTCCTCCTCCATCAAGGCCACTAATTCAGGAGGCTTGTTACCAGACCACGGCATTGGTACTCATTGCTCTCCATTTTTGATGGCTTTACCTTCTGTAGCGGCAACCCCCACTGACCTTTCTACCTTGGTCTTTTCTCATTTAGTACCCTGTTTTGTAGGGGAGGCTGGGATTTTCCTTCTGCTTATCAGTGCCTCCCTTGACTGGTTTAAAGGCTTGCCAATGAAGCATTTAAACTGATTGCCCAAAGACTTGTTCTCTTCCTGGACAGATGCAGACCATCCTGCCAGTATAGGCTGGTGTCCCTCCAGGTGGAACACCAGTCCCCAATGAAGCCAAACCCCTGTGCTCCACACAATTTTTTCAACCATTTGTTAAACTGCATGGTGCAAAGTACCCTCACCTCACTCATGCCACTGACAGGCAGCACCTCTGAGAAGAATACTGTGTGTGCTACTTGTCTTAAGCCCCTCCCCAACTCTACAAAGTCCTTTTGCACTGCTCTAATCTCATGATGAGCCAAGTCGTTTGTCCCTAGGTGGACAATGATGTCCAGCTCAGACTTCCGTGCAACTGTTCTCGTGATCCTAAGGATGCGCTTCCTGTCCCTCCAAGCCATGGCACCAGGCAGGCACCTTACTTCAGTTTCCCTGCTCCCCAGTTCTATCCCCTAATAATTGGTCCCCACCAGGAGCTGCTTTCTTTCCCTGTGGTGCCCTCTGCCTCCTTCCTGAGGGCCTCCCTTGTGACAGTTGTCTGCACCCTCCTTAGTCTCCTCTGCGGGTGCATCCATAGGGGAACTATGCTCCTCCAGAATGGTGTATGGATTGTGGAGTGTAACAACTGACTGGGTGTGCCTCTGTTCCACCACCCTTACCCTCCCTGAGCCCACTGTGGTCCAACTGCTGTGCTTTCTTCGCAACCTCTGAGGTAGTAGTGGTGGCTGTGGTGCTCCCTGGATGGGGGAGGTTCCCTTACCACTGTCCAGTGCGGCCTGAAGATGGGCAACTTCCTCCCTCAGGGCAGATAGTTGTCTGCAAACAGGGCAGCATCTCAGCCTCCAGAAAGACTCCCGGAAGACTGCTGCCCCACAGCCATTACATTGTACTACTCCCCACATAACTGTCTACCTTGTTTATTTTTTTTTGTGTGTGTGTGTGTGTGTGTGTGTGTGTGATTGGTGTGTTATATAGAAATATATGTATTTATATAATGTGTATGCTTATATTGTCAGTGCAGTGTGTTAGACAGGATATGACAGTAATGTGTACCTTGCCCTCTTGAGGAAATGATGTCAGAACCCCAGGTATAAATGAACTATTTCCAGGGTTGGGAATACCTATTCCATTTGTTGAAACTTTACAACATACCAACACAGTATATAAAATGGATCAGGATATTGTACACTTGTCCCTCTGCATGCATATTATGCAATGAGCACCTATCTCAATCCTTTCATTTACAGCAAGGAACCAGACAGGGATGCCCACTTCCCCCCATTTGTTTGACTTATATTTGGAGCCGCCTGTTAGATGTATCAACTATTCCCAAAATATTTCTGGTATATCTATTGGGCCTAATCAATACAAAATGTTGGTCTATGTCGATGATATTTTACTCCATATAACATATCCTCTAAAATCGGTCCCAGCTGCACTTGGAATTATTAAAACATTTGGAAAATTCTCCAATTACAAACTTAACATTACAAAAACAGAAATGATGCCCTTAGATGTTCATACATTTCAAGCTGAAGTTGCTCACTTTGGGTTTCGCTGGACCAGGGACAAACTAAAATATCTGGGTATATATCTCTCCTGTTCAGAAGTCAAAATGAAGCAATACAACCTAGATATAATTCTTACTCAGATCAAAATGGATCTTTCCCACTGGGCCATGCTACCACTTACTCTTTGGGGACAGATAAATCTACTGAAAATGAATGTTCTTCCGTGAATCCTGTACCCCTTACAGATGACACACTTTTTATTATCCAAAACATGGTTCACTCAGATTAATAAACTTATGTCCCATTTTCTATGGCATGGTAAGACACCCCAGTTAGTTCTTTTTAAGCTGCAGAGGAGGAAGAACAATGGAGGTCTACAACTCCAAGACCTTCTTCTCTATAAATTCTTTATTACTTGCTCAGTTCTTGCACATTAGATGAAAGATGTCTCATACATGGGCAGGTTAAATATATCCCCTTGTGGTACCAAATTGAGCAGAGTCTACTTTCTCCATACTTATAACTCTTAATACCCTCATTTTTCCCCCTCTCAAAAACTTGTCTAAGAGTTTTAGGACTGTGCCCATTGGAATAACACTTCGAGTACATGCCCAAATGTACAACTTTTTCCAGATATCTCTGGTGAAGGATGTTTCCCAGCCTATAAGTGCAAACCTTAATTTTAAAATCAGGGGACTGCCCCTCTTGCACAATTTCTGGCCTGGAAATACTCAACTGAGAGTCATGGATCTACTTCAAGAACATAAACTGATACCTTTTCAAATGGCCAGTTCATTGTTTAATCTCCCCAACTCTTTTTGTTTCAAGTACCTCCAATTACAACACTTGCTCCTATGACACTTTGGAATGGGGTACTGGACACAATACTTAGCTGGTCCCATTTTACCGGCTATCACTAATTTACCCTCTTCTCATATCATTTCCTATTTTTACCGCCTCCTAAAGGATGCAATAGAGGGAATATTAGGAGCGCCACACTATGTTTGGGACCAGGCACTACCTTCAAATACTTTAACACCACGATCATGGTCTAAAATTTGGTCACAGTTGTATCTAGATGTGAGATGGATTAGATATTGTATTTTGCAGTTCTATGTAATAAATGACTTATACTATACTTATACTATACTCCGGCCAGACTTCACCAAATTGGGAAACTTTCCTCAAATTTATGAGGGATAATTTATGCAGTGAGAGTGCTTGCTTCCAACTTATATTCCACCTTTTCCGGTTCGGTAAGAGAGTCCCGGAGGGTGGTCTTTAAATTATTTCCTCTATTTATTATTTTGCCATTAGTCTTAGCTTTATTATTTTATTAATGTCCCCTGGCCATGAGAGGGCTTGTGGATATAAAATAATTTAATAGTTGTAGTATTAGAGTATTGGTTTAGTTTAATTTTATCTTTTGTTTTAGTGTTAGGTTGATTGGGGTGTTGCTTTATTTGTTTTATTTATTGTTTTAACTTTTGAGCAGCCTGATGTGCCGGCTGACTCCACCTGTCCTTCGTTATTTGGCCTCCACTCTCCATGCCCTCCTCCCCTTCTTCTTGTCCCCCTTGCCAGTTCATGTTTATCATCGGTGTCGGGCACTAGGGATTGTGTGAAGGGGGAGGTGGAATTGGGGGTGTGTGGGGGGTTGTGGACAGCGGACTGAGCGGTGCTCTCCCATAGGGGTGGTTAAGCCTAGAAGACACCCTGGGGCAAAATGGGTTCTGGAGCGTGGTAGTTACATTCTGGTTCCCATACCCAAGGGCACCTCCTGTTCTGGAGGGCAAGTGGTTGGGACAACTCATCATCCTCGTCCAACTCGGGCACTGTTGTGCAGTGCCAGATCTGTCTACAATAAGACTGGTCCTATTGCAGACCTTGTCACAAGGGTAGATCTGGCTTGCATTACCGAGACCTGGTTGGATGGGAATGCGGACCCGTTTTTAGAGGATGCTGTTCCGGCCGGGTTCTTGGTTATACACCGCCCAAGATTGGATCACAGGGAGGGTGGCAGTCTGTTTTAAGACCGAATTGGGCCTAACTGGCATTCCAGTTGAGGAGGCTAGATCATTTGAGTGCACTGTGGTAGCTGGTGTGGGGTGCAGGATTGCCCTCATTTACCGTCCACCAGGGGAAGAGAAGATTTTCTTCCAGGAAATAGCAGATTTTGCCGCCAACATGGCCTTGGAGTCACCCAGATTGATGGTGCTGGGTGACTTCAATGCATGGGTTGATGATGAATCTTCCCTTTTTGGTCAACATTTCCTCCAGGTAATGACATCTCTGGGCTTTTCACAGGTTGTTTCTGCAGCTACTCACAAAGGAGGTCACTCTCTTGACCTGGTTTTCCTCCTGGGGATTGAGGCTTCCGACCTGGTGGTGGAACCAGTTGGTTGGTCTGATCATTACTTAGTTGGGTTCAATTTTGAGGCCCCCCTGGGTAGGTAGGTCCCTGTGGAGTTGGTTAAGTACCGCCCATTGTGGGACATTGTCCCTGAAGACCTGATGGTGGTTATTGACCTCTCGTTGTTTGACGAGTCATGCACTGATCCTGAGCAGCTGGTAGTGGCCTATAATGGGGCCATTTCAGCTGCTCTTGATGAGATTGCACCAGCCCGTGTTCGCCCCTCCCACTCTGTCCCATTGCCCCATGGTTCAATGGGGCATTGAGAGGATTCTGGAGGTTAGGATGTGAGGTTGGAGCGTCATTGGAGGAAGACTGCCTTTGATGCCAACCATCTTATTTTGCTAGAGCACTATAAGCTCTACCAAATAGCAATTTCCCATAAGAAGGCAGAATTCCTGTCCAGGGAAATTTCTGTCACTCGGAATCGACCAGCTCAGCTCTTCAGAACTGTCAACAGACTGTGCAACCCAGTCTGTCGGCAGATCCATTGAGCTTTCATGCAAATTGATTGCGAGGAGATCGCTCAATTCTTTGCGAATAAGGTGGAAGACATTTGGAGACAGTGCCCCCGACCTCACTCAAAGGTTGTTGCAGTTGATCAGTGTTCTGTCGCAGAGCCTGGAGTTTCCTGGAGTTCCTTTAATCTACCAGATTTCATAGACACTATGAGAATTGTCCGTGAGATGCGCCCAACATGTTGTAGTTTGGATCCGAGCCCTACCTCCCTGATTATGGGTTGTAGTGAGACTATCGGCCCGGTCCTTGCTCAGATTATCCGGTGTTCTTTAGAGACAGGAGTTTTCCCTAGCTCTCTGAAGGAAGGGGTGGTGACTCCCCTTCTGAAGAAAGCTTCTTTAGACCCAGATGACCTAGCAAACTACCGACCTATCTCTAACCTCCCTTTTGTGGGGAAGGTTATTGAGAAAGTTGTGGTGGCACAATTGGATAACCATTTGACCATCCATAGTTTATATGAATCTCTCCAGTCTGGTTTTCACAAGAGGCATAGCACTGAGACTGCTCTGGTTCAGGTGCTCAATGATCTCCTGATGGCGAGAGATCAGAGACACCACTCTATTTTGGTTCTCCTTGATCTGTCATCAGCTTTTGATACTGTGGATCATGGGGTTTTGCTCGAACGCCTGAGGTCCATTTGTGGACTATCAGGTGTGGTCCTCAGAGGGTTTTCATCTTACCTCAAGGGGAGAACACAGAGAGTGGTCTCGGGTTTGCATTCATCCGGGGCCTTCTCCCTGCCTTGTGGGGTACCTCAGGGCTCTGTGCTTTCCCCCATGTTATTTGCAGTATATATGCTACCCCTCGGAGACATTGTAAGACAGTTTGAGCTGAAGTTTCACTGCTACACTGATGATACCCAGCTCTACCTGTCTTTTGCACCTGACCAGGTTAGTGCTATCTCGGTGCTGAATAACTGCCTCACTGATATCCAAGACTGGATGAATACCAGTGGTTTGAAGCTGAATCCGGGAAAGACTGAGGTTATGGTGGTGGACCCTGGTCGCAGGGTTGAGGGTTTAGGGGCAGGGTCCCCCTCTGGATTAATTCTGGGGGTAGACCAGATCCCTACCTCTGAACGGGTGCGTAACCTGGGTGTGGAGCTTGACACTGGTCTGACCCTTCGTTATCAGGTGTCTGCAGTTGTCAAGACTGCATTTTTTCATTTTCAGAAACATCACCAGGATTAGGCACCTGGTTCCACCTTGTGACTTGCTGGTCTTGGTCCACACCTTTGTGACATCTCGTCTCGATTACTGTAACTCCCTTTACCTAGGACTTTCTAGGGTTGATAACTGCTGCTTACAGCTAGTGCAGAATGCTGCCACACGTTTGTTGACTGGGGTTTCAAGAAAGTCCCATATTACCCCGGTGCTGCACACTCTGCACTGGCTGCCAATACAGTGGTGGATCACCTTTAAAGTGGATCTTTTGACCTACAAAGCCCTACACGGTCTCAGTCCTGACTATTTGAAAGAGCTCCTGGTGCCCTACACCCCTCTGAGACAGCTCCACTCAGCTGACGAGGGGTTGCTGGAGATTCTGAGGGTAAATTTGAAGTCCTCTGGAGCCCGTGCCTTTGGTTTTGTGGCTCCTACCCTCTGGAATTCTCTGCCCCGTCAGCTTCGAGAGAGTACGATGGTGGGAAGTTTTAAAAAGGCCTTAAAGTCTTTTTTATGGGAGAGGGCATTTCCTGCTATGTTGTAATTGGTTATTTTAGCTTGTAATATTTGCTGTGTTGTTCTACTGTATGTATTGATTATGCTGGTGTTCTCATGTTTTTATGTATAGCGCCTTGAAAAATTTGAAAGGCACTTAATTAAATAAATGTTATTATTATTATTCCCATTGTAAGAGGAGGCCTGGCACTTTACTGCATATACTATGGGAATGTAACACAGTTACACCCTTTTGGAATAGTATCAAGTTCAACTTAGATCCACTACTAGGGCTATCTGAGGCTTTTAGCCCAGAAATCTGCATAATAGGAGATTATGGGGAGGTTCTAAGATGCACTCAACAAAATACATGATACTAATATCTATATGTGCCAAAAAAGTGGTCATGGCGCCACTGGTTAGACCAGAATATCCCAACATACGCAGAATGGCTAAAAGAAATACTTTTTGCTTTACAGGCTGAAAACACAATCGCTCATATGACAAAGAGGCCACAATATTATCAGAAAGTATGGGCACCTTTACATACTCTACTGACCATTTAGCAGCCCACAGGATACTGATTAACATCATAATGAGGAAAAGGGGAGGAACCATACCAGTGGTACGGTTACACTAACTTTGGCCCTCTCTGACCACTATACCTGGGTTAATGGAAGTATAAGCTATTGTCACCACATACCTGATAATGATGGGGGAAATCTTGGGGGGGGGAGAAGGAAGGAGGAGGAATATGGGAAGGTACCTGTAGATTGAAGGGATTATAGTATGCGAATAAGACCATGATTAAGTTTTTATTGGACACTTTTTATTTTGTTAATGGAGTCATAGTCAACACTGTAGCAGGACCTTATTATACAATGGGTGTATATGTGAAGGTAATATGTAATTTTCCCCTGTCTAATGTCTGGAATACATGACTTGTCAACTCTTCCTACAAATAAAATATATTCAGTTTGAAAAAAAAATAAAACAGCTGGATAGGAGTAAAGTACCTCCATTTCCTGTTGTATCCCTAAATTATTGTTCAATGTGTGGTCATAATGTAAGAACTAATGTACCAATTGAAAGATCCCTATAATGCTCATTTGATAATAATGGAACAAATGGTTATTAACAAAAACATTTTGGAAAATTTACTAGCAGATATGGCTCTAAATAGAGCAAAAATAGACAAAAAATGTTAGCAAAAGAAGGGGAAACAGAGGAGATGGAAGATACTTCAAAGATAGAAGAAGGACCAACTCAAGCAGAAAATAAAGTAGTGGCCCATTCTAAAACAAGACTGAATTTTAGCATAATTGAATTTCCAGTGACTCCAAATAAATCAAGAACAAAGGAGAGGAAAAAAAAAGAAAAACAAATAAAAAGGGGCAATATGAAAATTAAAGATAAACCTCTTGTAATAGATTTACAGGATACCATACATGCCAGTATCAATGAAGAAGGAAAGGAAGGGAGATCACACCTCACTCTGATAGAGGCTAGTCAAATATCAAACAAGAACCCACTTCAATTTATAGGAAAACCTATTGGATTGAATTTAATGTCAAAGCTGGAAATACTAGAACAAGAAATTGTAAAGTTAAATCAACAATGGGGGAACCCAGTAACTAGCGGGGGAAATGAGACCATTGTAACTACATCCCCTTTAGCCTCGAGGAGAAGCAATAAACATGATAATAAAAAATTGCAAAGTCAGGAAAGTGACTGCAAAATATATCTATGCACCCAAGTAAATTCAGATCTCAATCAAATATCATAGAGTAGAACAAGAAATAAGCCAACTAATTGGGTGGATGACTATTCTTTAATTAGGCTTTATGGCTCTTTAAATTGGGGCAAGTTCAACTTGACTCAAATCAAAATGGAAGTGCTATAATTTTTAAACACTAAATTGGACATCAGGATAACAGAGGATGATATCTTGAAGGTAAACGATACACCAATATCAGAAGCAACACTGATAGATATGTTATTTATATCTCCAAAGTTAGCTAACTATATATGGATTAATATATGGGTGACACAGGAACCTGACCTAATTATCACCTTCCCTAATAGAGCACTGTTTAATAAAGGGATAGTAGATACAAAGAAGGAAGTTACTCTCAGTGTATTTGGTATGGCTCACCTGAAAGAAGAAAGTAACATCAAATTAACTAACTCTATAAAGGATTTAATGGTTAACTTTCTATGAATTCCAGTGGATGATCCTGGATATATCTCAGCAACCTGAGTGAGGGGGAGATAGCCAAATAGATATAAGGGTGTCTAATTCAAAACTAACTGACTACATTGGGCGGCAGTCATGGAGAAGTGGGCCAACAAAAACCATGACTGGGACCTAAATGTACGGGAGTACACTATGCTTAGGAAGGATAGAAAGGAGGGCAGATGGGGTGGAGTGGCTATGTTCATTAGAGATGACATAGAAATTGCTATGGTAGAAGAGGCAGAGGGAAACGTGGAGGCCTTATGGGTCACCTTACGATCCCCAGCAGGAGATAAGGTCAAGCTGGGAGTAGCATATAGGCCCCCAGGATGAGTGATGTTCTAGAGATGGTTTGCTGGACAACATCATTGCCCAGTGTGGTCCAAAAGGGAAGGAGTGGTGTTGATGGGGACCTTAATATGCCAGGTGCAAACTGGGGAACCATGTCCTCTAAGGTGGCCAAGGAGCAGAGGCTGCTGGATGGCTTCCAGGATATGTTCTTAACACAGCATGTGATGGAGCCCACAAGGGAGGGGCATGTCCTGTGGTTCTGGCAGATGGGGATCTGGTAAGGGGCATGGTTGTACAGGACCCCCTGACTGGGAGTGACCACAATACTGTCTGGTTTCAAATAAGCATGGGGGGAGTGGGGGTGAGATCTAGGACACTGGCAGTGGACTTCAGGGAGGCAGACTTTATGGGCATGGGAAATATTCTCAAGGATCACTTGAAGGGGATTACCTCAATGACAAATGTGGAAAGGAGATGGGAGGTCATAAAACGGGGACTTCATGAGGCAGTCAGGATCTGCGCTAAGTTGAAACATAAGGGAGCAAGGTCACATAAACCATGCTGGTGGTCCAGTGAGGTACAGGTAGCAGCCAGAGAAAAGAAGGCGGCCTACAAAAAATATAAAACAACAAGAGGGGATAGGGATAAGGAAATGTACCAGCTTGCATCTAGAAAAGTCACCCGTATGGTGAGGGGAGCAAAGTCCAGTAAAGAGCAGCTGCTGGCACAGGGGATACATGGAGGGGAAAAGGGGTTCTTCCGGTACATTGGGGAGTGGAGAAAAACTAAAGGCCATCTCAGCAGATTGAGATCAGAAGGAGGGTGGGTGGAAGAGGCGAGGGACCAGGCAAAGGTATTTAATGAGTACTTTGCCTCTGTGTTCACTAGGGAGGGGGATGGGATATCTACAAAGCAAGGCATGAAGGGGATAGAAGTGGCAGGGAGTGGGGTCAGAGGAGCAACAGAAATGGAGCAAGAGGGAGGGAAAGGTACCCCAGGGGTGTCACATCTGGATAAGGATAAAAAGACCAGTAAGGTGGAGGGGACGGATGATGCTATCTCCGCCAAAAGGGTGTGGTTAGCCCTCAAGGCCCTAAAGAAAGACAAATCTCCTGGGCCGGATGGCATTCATTCAAGAGTGCTATGGGAATTGGCGGACATACTGGCTGCACCCCTGGTGGAGCTTTTCAGCAGGTCACTTGAGACAGGGAGGGTACCTAGGGATTGGCGTGAGGCACATGTGGTACCAATCCATAAAGGGGGGTCGAGGGAAGTACCAGGGAACTATAGACCCATCAGTTTGACCTTGGTGGTGGGAAAATTAATGGAGAGTATACTAAAGGAACGATTGGGGGTGTACTTGGAGGAGGTGGGAGGTCTGGATAGTCAGCAACATGGGTTTGTGCCAGGTAGATCATGTCAAACCAACCTTGTGGAGTTCAATGAATGGGTAACATCAGAACTAGACAGGGGCAAGCCTGTGGATGTATTATTCTTGGACTTCAGCAAGGCGTTTGACTCTGTCCCCCACAATGGTTTGGTGGAGAAACTGATGGGGTTAGGAGTAGGCCCTTTGATGGTCAGATGGATTGAAAACTGGCTAGCTGGATGCACTCAGAGAGTAGTGGTCTGTGGGGAGCTCTCGAACCCTAGAGAGGTAGGTAGTGGGGTACCACAGGGCTCGGTCCTGGGTCCAATCCTGTTTAATGTATACATATTGGACATCAGGGAGGGTATAGGGTGTGAAATGAGTCTATTCTGGATGACTCCAAGATGGGAGCAGTAGTTGAGGAGAAGAGGGAGGTTGGCCCTGCAAAGGACCTGGACACCCTGGAAAGCTGGGCTCAACATGGAAATTAAATTTCAATATCACCAAGTGCAAGGTGTTGCATCTTGGTCAGGGAAACCCTAAACACAGGTACACCCTGGGAGGCTGGAGGCCTCAATAGGGAAAAAGACCTGGGGTCATGGTGGATACATGTATGAATAACTCTGAGCAGTGCAGAAGAGCAGCTAGCAAGGCAAACAGGATGTTGGGATGCATCGTATGGGGATCACCTCTAGGAACAAGGAAGTGATTCTGCCACTGTACAATGGACTGGTTAGACCACACCTTGAGTACTGTGTACAGTACTGGAGACCACACTTGAAGAGGGACATACAGCTCCTGGAGAGGGTACAGAGGAGGGCAACAAAGATGATACGAGGGCTGGGGTTTGACTTATGAGGACAGACTTGGAGCTCTGCCTGTTTTCATTGGAGGAGAGGAGACAGGGGACATGATTGAGGTCTTCAAGTACCTCAAAGGAATAAATAGGGTAAACATGGAGGGATCTTTAGACTAAAGCAGGAGGTATCACCAGAGGCATGGTTTGAAGTTGGAAGGTGGAAGGGTGAGGGGGAAAAGAGAGGAGGTTTTCACTGAGAGGGTGGTGGACCCTTGGAATGCACTGCCTGGTGAGCTGGTTCAGAGATCCACAGTGGAGGGCTTCAAGAGAGGGTGGGACAGACACAGAAAGTGGATGTATCAGATGATGGCCTGTCCTGGGGGGTGGGGATGGATGATAGGAGTTTCTGGAGCACAAGGGATGGGAGGGTCTCGGCACCCAACTAAGGATCTAGGTTCGAGCAGACTCGATAGACCGTAAGGCCTAATCTGCTGGCAAATAGTATGTAAGTATGTACATTGGGGGGAAACCAATATTCTGGATAAGTTAGGGTTGTAACTCGTGGAGTCACTCATTTTCAACGGTTTAAGGATTAATGATAGTAACTCAGGGAATTTTCCAAATGACAGTAATATGCCTTTGAATGACAGATTTATGAAGCTAGCAGGATACGATGAAAATTGACTACCATTAAAATATATTTAAATTTGATAATAATAATGATTTAAATACATTCCCCCCTCCTCTCCTCACTGGATTCTACCCTCACATCTTGGTAACCCAGTGCTGCACTTTTCACCCTCTCCTCACCCTACCTACATTCCTCCCCCCTTCCCTCTCCCTATGACTCTGGCACTTCTTAGCTCTTGTCTGTTTGCTCTGACAAATGCTGTTGGCTACCTTGCTTACAATGCTACCCTTGAATTATATTAATCTGCAATATGTGTGCAATGTCCACATTGCTGTAATATCTGTCTTGATGTTCCCCATAATTTGTATTTCTCTGATGTGGAACCTTTATAAAAGAGCCTTGGTTCAAAGGTATTTGTAATCCTAGACTTAATATATTAAAACAAATATATAGAGATGCAACAAAAGAAGATGCTAACAAAAATCAGGGGCTAACCTTCATGACTTGGAATATTGCAGGTTGGCTTTCACATATATCTGATATGGAATGTATGGCTTTCCTAGAATTGCATGATTTCATCTGCCTTTAGGAAACCTGGCATTCTGGTGATGATAAAATCAAGATGAAGAGATATGAGAGCTATACAATACCAGGGAAAAAAGTGGCCACATATGGCAGAAACTCTGGTAGAATAATGACCTTTGTGAAAGTGGGCAAATTTAATATAATAAGAAGGTTTATAACTTTGTCTAATATGTTGACCATACAGGTTAATATTGGAAATATAGAACTGTATGTTCTGAACTGTTATGTACCTCTGGAAACTTAAAGTTTTTATGTTGATACAGTGTAGAAGGACTAAGCAGATGAAGTTATGCATATCTATCAGGAAAGCACATTTGCCCAAGTTCTGTTAATGGGAGACATTAATGCCCACATTAGACCATTGGATCGAGTTACAGATAACTTGTTTTATGTATGTGTGTATATATATATATATATATATATATATATATATATATATATATATATATTTATTTATATATGCATCCAGATTCCCAATCCATGAAAAGAAACACAAAAAACATGAAAATTAATAAAGGTGGAACACAACTATTAGATTTTATGATGGAACACTTATTGTATCCACTAAGTGGTAGATTAAGGGGTGATACAGATGGTGAATTTACATATGTATCTGACAGAGGAGTTTCCTTGGTTATTATGCAATATGGTCAGGTCAACCAATTATGTGGAATGCCATACCGATTCCTGTAAGAGCTGAAAGTGATCACTTCCCCATTTTCTGGAACTTAACATCTCTAAATGAAGTTTATCTGACCCAAAAATGACCCCAGTTCTGTTGACAGAGGTTAGATCTGCAAAAAAAATAATATGGCAAAAAAACCTCAGATGCTGACATAACGATATTGATACAGGAATCTTGTCTTATTCATAAATGTGCACAGTTATGGAAAGAGGATGTGCACTCCTTAACTCAGATGTTAAAACACCTTTACTTGGAAATACGCAAATACCTGGAATGTAAATTTAATCCTTATTCAACAATTGCTTTAAATTGGTTTGATGCAGATTGTAAGAAGAAAAATTGGTTATACTGAAAAAAATAAAGCTTTTTACAAAAACTAGGTCCAAACAAGTTCTGTTTGAATTAAATCAAGAAAAAAAGATCTTTAAAAGCTTGATAAAACAAAAGTTTAAAATCCAATAGAAATCTTGCCAACAAATGCTATCTGCTTTTGAATAAAATAATGTCAAGACTTTTCGGAATTTGGTAGCTAGAAGTAATACAAATTTTAAGACTGAAATTGATACCTATATTTACACAGATAAATGGATTGTTCATTTCTCTAAATTTTTTTGTGATAATAGGGAAGGTAATATTGTAAATGAACACATTATGATTCAGGAAGGATCCATGTTAATCACTTCTGAAGATATTTATATGGCAATTGCCACTCTAAAAAAAACAAAAGCAGTAGGTCCTAATGGGATCCCAGCAGAAGTATTTATATGCTCACTTTTTTATGGGTAAAGTTTCTGGTTATATATTTCCACAAATGTATAAGATTAAACTCCTTTCCAGAAACATGGAAGAGAGCAAATATTATACCAGTACATAAAAAGCAGAGATTATCAGATCCCACAATGTATAGACCCATTAGCTTATTGGATGTAGATCTGAAGATATTGACGAAGGTCATATTGGAAAGATTAAAAAATGAGGTGCAAAAAACAGGTGGCCTCTCTAGATATCAGGCAGGATTTACAGCTAATTATTCCACAATGGACAATAATTTTGTCTTAAAACATCTCATAGAAAAATATGTGAAACTTAGACATCAGAAACTCTATGTTGTATTTATAGACTACTGGTCAGCATTTGATTATATATCCAGAAAGATATTATGGTCTGTGTTAACAGAGAGAGGGATTGATGGCAACATCATTGCTATAATTGTTCAATTATATAATGACAACTGGGCCAAGATTAGGCTGGGAAGGCAAGGTAAATTAACGGCAGCATTCAAAATCAATAGAGGTGTCAGACAGGGTTGCGTTATGGCACCACTGCTGTTTTCCCTTTATATACATAAAATGTTAACAGATAGTGAATCTATAAGCTCAGATTCACCTAAAATATTATCTATGCCATTCCCACTATTGGCCTATGCAGTTGATGTTGCCTTATTCTCCCTCTCAAAATCAGGTCTTCAAAAAAAGCTAAATTTTATTCATAGTAGATCCATAAATTCTAATTTAAAAATAAACTTGAATAAAACCAAAGTGCTTACATTCAGAGCAGGAAGAAAGAACGACTGAACATTCTGGAAAGTAGGAATGGAAAAATTAGAAGAAGTAAAATGTTATGTCTATTTAGGAATCCAATTCCAGGAGAACTGTAATTGGACACAGCATATAGAAATGCTAGTACAGAAATTAAGAGACTGTGGCAGAACTGTTACATTATAGTATAAAATATGGAGACATGACAATAAAGCCATCAATACAGGTAATTAGAACAACATTTGATGCCAGACTCCTATATAGAGCAGAGATATGGGAATTTAAAAATTTTAAATAGCGTAATGTCCCCATTACATACATTTCTTCGAACAATCCTAAAAGTAGGTCACTCTTGCCCTTCGGCATATATACATTCAGAACTGGGAATTGTGAACATTGAAGCTCTGATAGAAATTAGAAAAGTTAATTATTGGATTAGAGTATACAAAAATATCACATTAGCAAATATGGCACTTAAAGAAAAACAAACATGGTACGATTTGGGCTACCAAAAAGGTTATTAGTATACTACAGTTTTGGATATATTGAAAAAAAATGAAATGATGAATATAAAACAGGCAGCAGAAAAGTGCAAAATATAAAAAGTATATTACTAAAAGAATAATTGCAAAATGTAACTGCCAGGACTTAATGCTGATAAAAAACTCACGCTTCTCAAAATGGTTCTCGCAGAATAACTATTACTTTGGGTTTAAACCATACCTGGAAATCCTCACAGATCCAAAATTAAGATTTTTAATGTCTAATTACAAATTTAAGCATTGTGAAAGTATTGTGTTATCTTATCGATATAAAAAGGAAAGTTTCTTATTGGGGGAATGTGATTGTAATAAAAGGGGAAAGGAAAATCTAATGAACATACGATGGGATTGCTCATGGTATGCCAATCAAAGGAGATACTGGTTGCACCCCATTATAAATGATACATATCAGATAGATAAATCAACGTTAATGAATATATTATTTCACTCCAATGATGCATGGTCAGTGGAAAGACTAGCCAAATATTTAAATTCAATTAATAAGATAAAATGCAGGATACGTATAACATAAATGAAATACATTATAGGATGTTTATCTTTTATCTATTTCTATCTATTGAATTTAAATACATTGTATAAGTATCTGAGTTATTTATATGCCTGGCACATATGTTTTGTAATATAAATGTTGATTGTTGATTGCAGTGCTTATTTTGTGAAGGCTCTTTAGCCATATACAATAAAACTGAAAATTGATGCCTTTTTTCAAAGAATGCAAGGGGTGCTTCTGTAGATCGATTGTGACTTGTATCTTCCAACTGATAATAACTATCAACTAATTATTACATGGACTATGGCTTTGTTTCCTTTATACAGTATATCTTGCCTTATTAGTACTGTAATATTTTGGGGGTGTTGAACAAGTTACTGTAGACCTGATGTATTTGCTTTGCTGTTATTATGGATGGAGTTCTTGTGGGAGTGCTCTCTGCTGTTCTCACACCTGACTGGTAAACCAATTCTCTCTCCTGAGATCTGGCAGCAGGGAGGGGCTAGCTTTCTGGGATTTGTTGCTGGTCACTTGTGGAAAGACTATTAAGATAATCTGAATCCTGGCCCAATAACCCACAGAGCTGCAGATGTTCTGCTGCTCTCTCTCTTTCTCATGTCATAACAATTATGTGGAACTGTCCTGTTGCTTCCATTTCTTTGAAAAAAGCATCAAAGCTGCTGCCAGCTGCATATATATGAGATATGCAGCCTGGCATTTCAGCTTCCCTCAACTTTGAAGAAAAGATGCTGTTCAAGTTTGGGAATTTTTTTGTATATATCATTTTCTCCACAAAGAATTAAACTTTCTTTTTAGTGATTATTTTGTTTGACTTTTTTTTTCTTACTGCCTAGTGAGAGCTATGCTCACATGTTGCCAATGAAGGAGGAGAGAATATAGGGATTCTGGAAGTGTGTGACCAGATATTGACTTTATTACATAATGTTTGCTATGCACAATGGAGTTGAACCACATAATAAATGTGCATTAATCAGTTCTCTTTGTGATGTACTATGATGGTGAAGACATCACAGTGTGGAGATCTTATCAACTGGGATGGTATCCTAGAAGAACGCCTGTCCCAGATGCACACCCAGCATCGCCTCAAGCCGGTGGAATGGTGAGACAACCCCGTGGTCTGAATTAGGTTGGGTGCCAGGAAACATCCTTTAAGGAGAGGCAGGAGACAATATGAAGTTTGATGCCCTGCAGGCTTTTATTTACACCAGGGAAAGTAGACATGGTCACAAGGGAAAGTTGAGGAATAACTCTTACTTATAGATAACAGCTAACAATTACCACTCTATTACTCTATATGTACATCGACCTAAGGTCACTCTACAGTATCCTTATCTATAACTCTTACAATTCCCTACCCAGAGCTCTATATGTTAAGAGGACCTTATACTTTTTCATACCATGTGCTAAGCATACAAAATACAATCAGCAAACAATCTCACAGTCTCAATTAGTCCATAAGATGAAGATGTCCATCATCTTCATGCAAAACTGAAGATTAGGGGTCAAGAAAAAGAGGAAATTCTTGCTTGGTGCCAAGCTCACTAGGACACCTATGAGAGGTTGAAAACAGGGCATGGAGAGATTGGTAAACAGACCATAGGCATCTGCCAACCCACTCTCCATGGTTGCCAGAACACAACAGTGTGAACAGACTAACTGGGGAAATGCTCTTTTCTTGGCACAAAAACCCTCAAACTGGGCTGCCAAAGTTGAAGAACCAAAATGAGGCAAGGGATCTACCTGCAGGATTGCCACAGGAGAAGAAATCTGCTGCTTTCTCCTCAGTGCCAACCCTCAACCATGGTTTCCAAGGATGAAGAAGAACTGCTGCAGTTTCTCTAGCACTTATCCTTGACTAGGGCTGCCAAACAAACACCGGACTTGGTGAAGAATCCAGAAGAATGACTACCAAGGATGAAGAAGAAGAACTTCTGGGCTGCTTTTGGTGACAGATCCACTTGAAGGACCACCAAACTCAAGCTGCTACCCTGAGGATTGCTCTGGCAATGCAGGGTGACACAAGCAAGATGAGGTGAAAGGTGAAGATAAGGATTCCACATGGATAGAGAACAAAATAAGAAATGGCGGCCACGAACACACTTGGCTACAGTGGACTCATATATCAGCGGGCATCTGGGAGGGATGGATGAGACACTTTCCGGATGTCTTTCTTCCAAGCTGATCAGGAACCGGCGGCCATGACTACTCAAAGGACATCGATTTCGACTTCGGCGGACGAAAGGTCAAGAAGTTGCTGAAGTCTTCTGCTGGCTGAAGATGGCTATGGTGAAGAGCTGATGAAGGCTGAAGATTGCTATGGTGAAGAACTAATGAAGGCTGAAGATTGCTATGGTGAAGAGCTGATGAAGAATGAAGATTGCTATGGTGAAGAGCTGAGGAAGACTGAAGATTGAATCAGAAACTGCTTCTGCACAATGGTACTTCTATTAGCATGTTATATGAAATACTCACTTTATGGGGCAATTTGTCTGGAGCTGGGGCAATTTGCAACAATCTGGGCAATTGTTCACTGGCAGGGGCAACTTGCCTGGAGCAGGTGCAAATTGGAACAATCTGGGGCAATTGTTTACTTCTGGGACAATTGTTCTCTGTCAGGGCAATTTGCATGGAGCAGGGACAAATTGTGACAATCCAGGGCAATTGTTCACTTCTGGGGCAATTGTTCACTGGCAGGGGCAACTTGCCTGGAGCAGGGGCAAATTGTGACAATCCAGGGCAATTGTTCACTTCCAGGGCAATTATTTACTGTCAGGGGCAAAATGACCACAATCCTAATATTTATATCACACAGTCTTGGTGTTTCCAGCAATAACACAACAGTTGAGATGCTAGAAGAATAAACAGGTCGAAGAAACAGTACAAAAGCTGGTAATCACTTTGTAACAGCTTGTGTGCTTAAGCACCGCCTAGTCAAATCTTTTTCCTAGTGAGTCTAAATTCTTTAGGATCTGGCTACCCCTGAGCACTCTAATGTGCTTGCCCAGCTATTTAGCCTGGTTCCGCTAACTGCCCGTACACCTGCTGCCCTATTCCCTATGGGCTGGGATGCCCTACCTTTGCTGGGCCTGTTGCCTTTCCTTTACTGAGGCCTGACACCCTTTACCACTGTGGGCCTGGGGCCCTTCCTTTATTGGGGCCTGGCGCCCTTTGCTACTGTGGGCCTGGTGCAGTTCCTTTACTGGGGCCTGATGCCCTTTACTACTGTGGTCCTGGTGCCCTTCCTTTCCTGGGGCCTAATGTCCTTTACTACTGTGGGCCTTGTGCCCTTCCTTTACTGGGGCCTGATGCCCTTTACTACTGTGGACCTGGTGTCCTTCCTTTACTGGGGCCTGGTGCTCTTTACTACTGTGGGCTTGGTGCCCTTCCTTTACTGGGGCCTGATGCCCTTTACTTCTGTGGGCCTGGTGCACTTCTTTTACTGGGGCCTGGTACCCTTTACTACTGTGGGCCTGGTGCCCTCTCTAAATGTGGGTGAGGCGCCCTCTTAAACTGTGAGCCTGGTGGCCCTCCCTTTGAATCCTGGGCCTAGTAGCCCTACCTTGGAATCATGGGCCTGGTAGCCCTTTAAATACTCTTGGGGCTGAAATTTGGCTGGACCCCTTTAATTATGCAGTTCTCAGAGAGCTGTCACTTCTTTTTCTTCAGCCCCGCCTCCCTCATGATAATTATAGGACTTATACTGGCCTTGCTCCCCTAGGCCCTACTTGTGGGCGTTATTCAATCCCACCCCTACCGCATACAAAATTAGGGTCCTTTGACTCCATTACAACATGGCACTCAGCCACTCCTTAAGCACCTACTGCACTTCTCTTTTTAAAATGTTAGGCAGTCCTGGCAAAGAAAATAGCGGTCAGCACATTTGAACGTGCTGCCACTGACTCACCCACATCACCAGGGAATCAAGGAGGAGGAGACTGAGAGGCAGGAGGTATGCTGGCAGTGGGAAGGAGTGTTGCAGGCAATGTGAGGGACAGCAGGGGGCCTAGGGAAGGCCGACAGCTAATCGATCGCGATGCAGCTCTTCTCTGCCTCTGATGGGGGAGACCGGAATTAACTTTTAAACTACTCCGGGGGGCAAAGTAATAAAACATTGGGGCTCACCAGCCCAAACCATGGTAAACAGATGTTTTCTTCACTTCTGGTGCCCAGATGGCACCACGGACCAAACTGGAGCTTCACTGGGGATCTTCACTGACTGGAGCCAGAGCAGGCATACAGACTGGCCCTCAGGGAACAGCTTCAACCCACAGGTCATCCCTTTTCTCAGTTCCCCTTAACCATCTGCATCCTCTTTTCTCCACAGTCAGCAGGAACTACCAAGAAAACAGGTAACTTTTTAAAACTAACACTCTGGCTCTGGAGTGTTTGGACTGGAATGCTGTGCATGAGCAGCTCAGCACAGAATTCCATCCAAGCCATTGTCTTACAGCTGCACACAAATCTATTTTTTTCACCATGTTTGCAGTACACAAGGCACTTTTCTATTATTTACAGCATTTTCCTTGCAAGGAGTGGAAACTTTACTTAAGAGGAGCCCCGTTGTACTGTACCGTACAGCCCACTCCTACCACAGGCACCCTGGGCACCTGTAAACCCCTAGACTTTATTTATTTACTGTGGTACCCCAACTCAGGGGCATTGCAGATTTCTCTTTCTCTCTTCCTTTCCCTCTCTCCCTCTCCCTGTGCACATTTTTCTTTCCTGACTCCCCTAGCCCCATGCTTATCTATACTTTCTCTCTGCATGTCCCATGCATTCCAAATAGTCCTACTTACTGCCACTGGTCTCACCCTCCTTCTGATCTCTGTCCCGGTTCAAAACCACATTTGTACTATAGGTGGAAATAGTTTTCAGACCCCCATTACAAGAAATAGAAAGGGATAAGGGGCTTCTTGAAACAATCCTTATGATGGCTGAGACAGGTGAGCTATTGCTTGTAGGATACTTCAATCTGCCTGATGTGAACTGGGTCTCCAACACAGCCTCATTGGAACAGAGCAAGGAATTCTTCATTGCTCTGCAAGATGTATGTCTAACAGAGCTACTAGATTCACCAACAAGGGAAGATGCAGTCCTAGACCTTGTGCTAACAAACAGCACAAGGATATCTGACGTTAAAGTAGGAATGAGGATGGAAATGGGATTGGAATTGAAAGATCAATTGTATCAGTTGGGGGGACGTGATAGGCAGTTGAAGGAAACAGTATTTAGGACAGAAATAAGAAGAAATGGATTTAAATGTAGGGTAATCAGGATGTGGAACAGATTACCTTAGGTAGTTGTGGATGTAGAAAATGTGGGAATGTTTAAGGTTAGACTGCACAGGTATTTTACTGAAGTTGGTGACTGGTGTTACTGCCTCTGAATTGTGGGGAAAGCTTATATGGGCTCTGCCTTCTTGACTTTCCTATATTCCAATATGAAATCCAGCATGAAATCCAGTATGAATCAATTTGGGATCCTGTGATCACAGATCAATATGGTTCACAGTCAATAGACAAGAAATCACAAGCCAAACTAGACTTAAAATCCTCAACTTCAAAAATGTAAACTTCAACAAGATAAAGTCCGCCTTTTCAAGCCTGTATGAAAACATAAAATATGGAGATATCGAGGAGAGATGGAAAGCATTGAAGATGTCATTAAACATTGTCACAGCAAAATGCTCAAAGGTAATCAGTAAATCCAAAAGAAGGAGAAAACTTATCTGCTTTACAAAAGCAGTGGCAATGAAAATAAAAGAAAAAAGTCTTCAGACAGTATAAAGAAACAAAGAAAGACTGATAGGGAAGAATATAGGACCAAGCTCAAAGAGGCTGGGAAGGCAATCAGGGTAGCAAAAGCACAAATTGAAGAAAAAAATTGTGGCAGAAATTAAAAGGGGCAACAAAACCTTCTATAGGTACATACAGGAAAAAAGAAAGACCAAAGGGGAAATGGTCAGAGTAAGAAACAAGGAAGGACAGCAGGTGGAGGATGATGTATAGAAAACAGAAATATTAAATGAATAGTTCTGCTCCATGTTTATAAGAGAACAGAATGATAATGGTCCAACACTAGCTACCGGTCTCCACATCCAGGAAGCAGACAACACAATTCATCCTCTGGTATTGAAAGAGCTTAGGGAGGAACTTGCCACTCCATTTGCTGAACTCTTTAATAAATCAATAGAGAGCAGACAGGTACCAGAGGACTGGAAAAAGGCCACTGTGGTACCCTACACAAGAGCAGATGCAAGGAAGAGGCAAGGAACTACCATCCTGTCAGCCTCAACTCAATTGTGGGGAAAATTATAGAATCATTACTAAAGGAAAGGATAGTGGAACACCCGGATATCAATGGGAGGCTAGACCCAAAGCAGTATGGCTTCACAACAGGTAGGTCATGCCAGGCAGACATGATAGGATTCTTTGACTGGGTGACAAAAGTAGTAGACAAAGATGAGGCAGTATAAGTTGTATATCTAGACTTCAATAAGGCCTTTGATTCAGTCCCCAACCGGAGGCTTATTAACAAATTGGGAAATGCAAGTGTAGGAGAGAAAACTGTTACTTGTGTGAGAAACTGTTGCAGTGAACGGCACACTGTTGAGAGAGGGGATGGTGACCAATAGGTTTCCATAGGGTTCAGTGCTTGGACCAATCCTCTTCAACATATTCATCAGTGATATTGCAGATGGGCTGAAGGGGAAATTATGCCTGTTTGCAGATGACACCAAGCTCTGCAACAGGGTGGACACACAGGAAAGAGCATAGTGATCGAATCAGACCTATCAAAACTGAAAGAATGGTCCAGAACTTGGCAGAAGTTCAACACCAAGAAGTGTAAGGTCATGCACCTAGTGAAAAGAAACCCAGGAAAAAAATTACTGTCTAGGAGGTGAACAATTAACCATCACAAACCTAGAACATGACCTAGGGGTCATGGTATCCAGTGATCTAAAGGTAGGGAGACAATGTGAGAAGACGGCACAAAAAGCCAGTAACATCCACGGTTGCATTGGAAGAGGGATCACAAGCGGAGAGTAAGACGTGATAATCCCACTTTACAGATCCATGGTGAGGCCACACCTGGAACACTCTGTCCAATTCTGGAGACTCTACATTAAAAAGGATATAGACCATCTGGAAACTGTGCAAACAGGAGCTACAAAGATGGTTCAGGGGTCATGTGATGGCAGCCTAAGAGAGCAGTGGCAACTCCCGAGAGCTCTGCATCCCGCTCGCTACAAATGCACAAAATCGCAGCACATTCTGTCTGAAAAGGCAGTCCTAAACCTTCTAACAACTGGAGAAAGACCTTAAAAGATAATAATAATACCAACAACAGCAGCGATGGAAGTATGCATGCAGAAAGTTCCTCCGCGACACTGACCACTGCAGTCTCCTGAGAAGGACAAGGCCCCAAAGCGGCCTAAGGCTCAAACATCCTCTACCCCGGCAGGAGCATCACCGCTAATGGAGGACAGGTTCCTAGAAATCATGAGGCCGATGCAGGAGTCGCTTAACAGCATAGTTGAAGAAATCCAGCAAATAAAAGCAACTACAGACTTGCTGACTATCAGAATCACTGACTCCGAAGCTCGTCTTACATCAGTGGAGAAAATGATAGACAAGCTTATGCTCAATCATACGCTAGCAAATCGAAAAATTAAAAAGTTAGAATATAAACTTACTGATCTAGAAGGGAGGAGTCTCAGAAATAATTTAATAATTATGGGCATACCGGAGAAAGAAGAAGGTACAAACCCCATCCTTTTTGTTCAAAGACTTTGTGAAAGGCTCATGGGGCCTTCCCCTAACGGCTCAACTTACATCATCGAAAGGGCCCATCGAGCACTCCGACCACCTCCACCCCCTGGCTCAGTACCCAGGCCTATCATCTTCAAACTACTTAATTTCCAAGACAAACAGCACATTATTGCAAAAAATTAAAACACTACAGGAGATCTGCTGGGAGGGGAAAAAAATCAGAATAGCCCAGGACCTACCATATGCGGTCCATGTTAAGCGGCAAGAACTCCATCCACTAATTACAAAACTTATTGCAGCTAGTATACCCAGCGACTCTTCAAGTGAAACTTGGTGACCAATGGCAATCCTTCAAAACTCTTGAGCAAGCTAAAAACTAACTGAAAGCTGCACTTCCAGATCTGTTTAAGTGAATAACCAAGCTATTACATGCTATCTCCCCTTACGAGTGGCGGCAGGGATCTGTGCCTATGCCACTAATACCAATGCCGAAACCTCAGCTATGTACAGAACCACACTGTCATATTTGGAAACATAAAGGGACAATGGGCCTTCTCTATAATTCATGTGACTCAATCCAATGCCTGCAATACCACCACAACTAAACAGGTAGTGGCAGCTTTTATGTGCCAAAACTACCATGACTGCAATCCAAGGGACCTGGGAATTACTTTTGGCAGTTTCTTAATTACCTGATGGATTTTAATGACTCCTGGTTTCACCCACACACTGTCCTCTGCTGTAAAGCTATGGTCGAAATATACCCTCTGAGGAGATCTGCCTGTTGGTGTCATGCTACAGCGGAACATTTTATTTTCTTCCTCTTCTACTTTTACTTCTGCAAGTGACATAGATGCGCTGTTCCCGAGGTGAAATATACACGGCACTCCTGTATCGAGTCAGAAGTCAAGACAGCGCTTCGATATTGCCATAACCAGAAGGTTTGGACCCAACGTGGCAGGTTAAACCTGATACATGGGGATTACTATCCAGGGTGAACGAAGGATCTAACCGCATGGCCATGTTTTCAGGAGATGTAACGCGGAGTGCTGCTTGGACCTAAATAGAAAGCAAAGCTGTTACATAGGGTTTTTTGTTTAAATTTTAGTGCTTTCCCAAGGAGAGCTTTAGTTTCATAAGCTCTAGTGTAACTCCATCTAAGCCTAGAGACCTTGAGGACCTTTGATTGCTCTCTTTTGCGCAGTGCAGATTAGAAGGCTACTAACTGAAGCTGCAGATATTGTTTCCTTTTCGTTCTTTTCAGGGTTGGCTCTCTGAAAATCCCACCAGTGTTATCAATGTAGGTGAATGCTATACAACCTGGCGAGACGGGATGGACGTGGACGGGGGGGTTCTCTGGGTTGTTTGTTGTTTGACATCACTTGACGTAGTAATTAGGAGTTAGTTCATTGGAACTGAGTGTTGATGTGGAGTATGTGTACAAAAATAAGGGGGGAGGGGGTAAACACTTAACTAAATAACTCTATCTCTTTTTATGTTTATGGCACAACAATGGAGACATCAAGCATCTATCTTGAACTCCAGTCCTCTCCAAGGACACCAATAACCTGATTTTCCTGACTAAGTATGGTAGGTCCTATCAAGATTATTAGCTGGAATGTTAAGGGTGCCAAAGATCGGACTAAACGACAAGTAATACTTAGGCACCTCAAGTTTCTTAAAGCTGATATTACATGCTTACAAGAAACACACCTTAAGAGGGAGGATGCCCTATTATGGTGCAAAGGATGGGTAGGACAATCCTATGGGGTGGGAAATTCTACAAATAAAAATGGGGTTGCCATTCTATTTCATAAGAATATCCCCTTTAAGCCTGACCATGAAGTATGGGACAACCAGGGGCGATACATAATTTTACATGGCAGCTTGGGTGTACACCAACTAACAATAGGATCAATTTATGGTCCAAACCGAGACTCTCCGGTCTTCTTCACTGAACTAGTGTGCATCGTGTCCACCTTAACCCCTCGAGTTCTGGTGTTAGGAGGTGACTGGAACATTACACCTCAACCCTTACTGGATAAATCAGACCCTAAGAAGGCTGACCTTTCCCCTAGCTCAGAGAGCATTGCATGACCTAATGGGCGGATTGGGTGCCCTAGACATCTGGAGGTTATTAAATCCCAATGAGCAACAATACACTTTTTTCTCCCATCCACATAACACGTGCTCGCATATAGATTACTTACTGGTAAGCTCTCATATGGTACCCGACATTGTAGAAGCCGAAATCCACCCACGAGTAATATCAGACCACTTCCCTGTTTCCATAATTGGAGTATTTGGATGTGAACCTAAAAGGGACTTCCTATGGAGAATGAATACACAATTACTTCAGTCTTCCTATAATCGGAATCATTTTAAAAAATTTTATCACCTCCTTTCTGGAAGTCAATGAGGGTTCCATCCCCAAAATAGATATAATCTGGTCAACCCTGAAATGCACCCTACGTGGGGAATGTATACGTATAGCAACTACCCAAAAGAAAAGAAGCGATAGGCAGGTCAAAACCCTTCTTCAAGAAATTAAAAAAGTGGAATCCAGTATTAACAAAAAATCTCCAGAGTCTGAGTGGGCCAAACTCCACGCATTACATGCTCAATTTACAGGCCTAGTTTATCATAAAGCTGAATTATCTTTAAAACGAGTTCAGATAAAATATTTGGAGGCAGGGGAACAGGCTAGCAAGTTGCTAACATACAGACTTAAGCAGATGGAGACAACCCATTTTGTGCCTGGGCTCTTCCCAAGGGAAGGGGGCCCCCTTATCACAGAACAGAGGGAGATTGTGTCCAGTTTTACCAAGTATTATAAAGAGTTGTATCACTGTAAAAGTGAGGAAACCCCAACAGAACAAATACAATCCTATTTGGACCAAATAGTGCTCCCAACAATACCCAAGGATAAGCAGCAACCCCTGATTTCCCCAGTAATGGAATGGGAGGAGGTATCAGCAGTTAAACAGTTAGCACCAGATAAGTCACCAGGGCCGGACGGTCTTCCCACCAATTTATACAAGTTATATACTGGGGAACTTGCCCCTTTACTATCAAGAGTCTTTAACTCATGGTATGAATCAGGCTTCTCAGAAGATGCATACCTTGAAGCTTTGGTTACTATTATTCCCAAGCCGGGTAGGGACCCTCACTATGTAGAAAACTACAGTCCTATTTTGCTCCTTAATACTGATGTTAAGATATTAGCTAAAATACTTGCCAACTGTTTAAGACCCTTTATGGATGGGCTAATCCATAATGAACAGGTGGGATTCATGCCGGGAAGGTTTGCAGGTGACAATATGCGGCGGTTACTACATCTTATTTCCATAGCCAGAGATTTACACTCACCTGCTGCCTTAATAGCCTTGGATGCAGAAAAGGCCTTTGACCGGGTCTCTTGGCCCTTCCTCTTCGCAGCACTTTCCCGGTATGGAATCCCTCAAGTATTCATTAATTGGGTCAAGCTGTTATATTCAAATCCCATGGCTTGAATCTGGTACAATGGCTACCTCTCAGAAACCTTCCCACTAAACCGGGGTACCAGGTAGGGTTGTCCCCTCTCCCCATTCCTATTTAATCTTTATATAGATTCCCTTATCCGTAAATTGCTTACGAACCAAGACCTGCAGGGTTTTTTAGTTGGGAATAAGCAAACCTTATATCAGCTTATGCAGGTGATCTTTTAATACACATAATCAACCCCTGCACAACCGTCCCTATCCTACTACAAGAAATTGAGATGTTTGCCAAGGTATCGCACTATAAGCTAAATTTGACCAAATCTATTATCTACCCATTGAATCACAGGCTATTCAAAAGGGATGTGCAACAACTTGGGCTGCAATGGGAAAATAAAAGTTTAACATACTTGGGTATAAACATTTTCAAATCCTCTCCACTATGTTCAAAGAAAATCTCACTAAATTAATAAAAGTAATCCAGACAGACCTAGAAAGATGGAATACCTTGAGGATATCACTCTGGGGAAGAATCAACACTATAAAAATGAATATCCTTCCTAGAATTCTATCCCCCCTTAGCATGTTAGCCCCCTATCTTCCCAGAAAATGGTTCACTGATCTAAAGAGAATAATCAATAAATTCCTCTGGAAAAATAAACCAGTAAGATGAGCGTACCACAAACTGACAGCCCCAAAGCCCCATGGGGGACTCTCCTTCCCATCCTTTTTCCATTATTATGAAGCAATCCATATAACCAAACTGACTATCTCGCAGCACGGCTCGAATGATAGAGAACTGGAGTCTTATACCCCAGCATGTTTAAACATAGAAGAGACCCTCATGTCCCCGGCCCCTTACTCGCTACAGTCTCTACTATACTTACCATGTAAATATATCCCCCTTGCAGTTAAAAATTCCCCAATAGGATGGTCTCTGAGGGCTTTAAACCAACAGCAGCCCCATTTGAAGATAAACTGGCATATAGATGGGGAACAACCACTTTTAAACAACCCTCATTTTATGATTCAAAAAAAACCTATGACGTTTAACTTCTAGCCTGTTTTAAAAAATGTCAAACTTAAAGATGTCATGGACAATAGTAACCTAATGCCATACCACCGATTTGTACAAAAATTTCCTGAAACTAATAGACACCCTTTTAAATACTGGCAAATTATGCATGTAATATCCCCATTTATTAAGAAACATAAGGGACTCGACTCCCCTAGGATTGCCTTAGTATCACTTTTAGATATTGCTAGACAACCACACCTGATATCTGCAGTATATAAAGAATTGTAATCCCTAGACACAAGATTACCATTGGGTATAAATCAATATTGGGCAGAGGCATTGTCTCTCCCACTCACACCCGATTTTTGGCAACAACTCTGGAACAGCCTATATAGATTTGTCAAAGAGGACCGCCTGAGGCTTGTACAGTTTAATATAATGCAAAATGCATATTATACCCCCCTCAGGCTTTACCAAATGGGTCAGATACCTACTCTCTCTGCCCTCGCTGCTCTTGTAAGAGAGGTGATCTTTACCATATGTTGTGGACATGCCCTAAAATTCAAACCCTATGGA
This sequence comes from Neoceratodus forsteri, assembly GCA_016271365.2. Taxonomy (NCBI): domain Eukaryota; kingdom Metazoa; phylum Chordata; order Ceratodontiformes; family Ceratodontidae; genus Neoceratodus; species Neoceratodus forsteri. The sequence goes on along the minus strand of CM028135.1, from coordinate 494,962,690 downwards.
AAAGTATACAGGCCTCCTTGAGTCCAATCCTTGTATTGAGCCCGCTGTTCTCCCCGGATACATGTCTACTTAACATTTTCCCAATAGGAACCTTGAAGCAAAGGAAATATTACATGGCCCTCATCTCTGCAGTGACCAAGCTCATAATTATGAGACATTGGGCCTCAGATAATATGCCTACCAAAAGGGAGTGGCATAAAGAAATGCTGCTTGCCCTACAGTTGGAAAAACATATTGCTTACATGAATAATCGATCAAATACATATACTGAAAGATGGGGCACCTTAGAAACACTGCTTATTGCAGAAAACCCAAAGAGTAGCTGATTATACGAGTACCACTCATTGCCTAGTAGTAAACCTGGGTTTGGAGAGGACACTGTCCCGAAATCAAGGAGATGGATAAGGTTGCTGCTTGATGTTACTCCATTTGAGGGATGTATAAAGGAAAATAGGATAAATTACCTTACCTCAAGAGACGGTGATTTAGGGGTTGGGAGGGTTGGGGGAAGGGGGTTTGTATGGGAGGTTTCTTCCTCCCTTTTTTTCCCTATTCTCTTACCATCTTTTCTTTTATCACGGCCCCTCTACCGACTGTAGACCTGAAGTAACGCCCTAATAAGGTTGTATCATACTATAACTACTCCTGTAACCTAAAGTCAATTAATAAAATATTAGTTGAACTGTCACAAGTTATCAGCTTGTAAGCTACGTGGTCCAATAGACTACAATGAGGGTCGTTGTACTACTCAAAACATTATGGCCCAGATATTCAAAAGGGTTGCGCCATGTGCAATAGGGTTGCACCTGAGCAAGTCCAAAAGTGCACCATTCTGCGATATTCAGCAGGAGGCAGTTGTGCCACCGAAAACATGCTGAGCAACAGTGCAATGCAAATGACGGCATGCACCACCGAAGGGGGTGGATCCATGCATAAAGAGCGCAATGCGATATCCAAAGACTTGCGCAATGCGCAACAGCGGAACAGCCGGAAGTTGCGCACCAGCGGAAATGAGCCAAAATAAAAAGGCTCAAGGAACAGGTGAACAGGCATGTGTTAAAGTACTGTATTCCACAGGCAGTTTATGTGACCGGGACTGTGTTGGCTATATTCTTACTTTCCTGAACAGTGTGTATAGTGATTGGGGACTGCCGACAGCTGGGGCTGATTACAATTTAAAAGCTCGTGCCGCCTACGAGCGAAGTGATAAGCTGAAGATCGTGGAGGCGTGATAGCCACCGTGAAGGAAAAGTGATAAGTATTTATTTGAGTCTGATTAGATTAGTTATTAGGTTTGTAATATTTGAATGATGCATTTATTTAGTATTTCAGGGGCTGGCTATTAATGGGTATGTAGTTACTTAGTTTATATGCTTCTGATGTAAATTGTGATGTTGTATGTAAAGGATCAATATTTGTGTCTATGGGTGGGTATTATCAGGATTTTCATCACTTACTTAGGACATGGAATTCATTTACAAACTTCCAAAAAGAATATTTAAATTCATTAAATCTTAAAAAAGGTTCTTTTAATACGACGGACAATAAAACTATGAGTTTGTTTTGTTCCATTCTCCTGATACAATGTGGTGATGTTGAAGTAAATCCTGGACCTGAGAAACAACTTGGGATCACAATTATACATGAAAATGTTAGAAGTCTTGTTTGTAAAATTGATGAATACAGGCTTTGGGCTTCTGAGTCATCTTATGATATTTTAGCAATTTCAGAGACGTGGTTACATTCTGGTATTGCTAATGAGGAAGTGGAACTAGCAGGATATAATTTGATAAGGCAGGATAGGGGTAAAAGGGGTGGTGGAGTATTGTTTTATTTAAAGCATTCTTTGGGTTCATACCAGATTTTATTTGGGAAAAGTGTGGAAGGGATAGATTGTTTGATTATAAAGTTGTTGAAATTAAAATTGATAGTGGGTGTTTTTTATGTACCTCCTAAAACTAAAGTAACTACATTTGATACTCTAGCTGACACCCTTTTGGAAATATTGAAAGACCAAAGTGTGGTATTAACTGGAGATTTTAATGTGGCTTGGGGACAAATAAGAGGAAAAAACTTAAATCTAGCTTTGACATATTGGGTTTACAACAATTGATACATCATCCAACAAGATGTTTGAATAATAGAACTACAGGAGCTATATTAGATCTGTATTTCATTTCATCTGACTTGAAGGTTGAAGGCTGTAAAGTGTTGCCATTGAATTAGGATCATAACCCTATTCAATGTCATTTGTCAATTCAAATAAATAGGGTTAAGGAAAATTGTGAGTTTTGGATTAGTGATTTAAGGCACTTTAATGAGTTATCTTTTAGGGATTGTCTTAAAAATGTTGATTGGTCAAGGGTGTTTTAATACCAGATTTGAATTTGGCTATTCAAGAATTCATGGATTTTTTTTTGCATATAATTCAAATCCATGCTCCAAAAATAAAAAAGAGTAGTAATGTTAGAAACCCACTATGGCTTAACGAAAAATTGAAAACCCATTTACGTATTAAAAAAAGGTTATGGAAAAAAGCTAAAAAATCTAAATTGGAAAAGGACTGGGATCTTTTTAAAAGATGGAGAAATAACTGTAAACAGAAGATTAAATTAGCAAAAAAAGAATTTTTTCGGAGTTCATTTTGTAATGCACAAGATCCAAATAAATTTTGAAAGGTTATTTCCAACTTAAAAAATCCAGTGAAAATTCAAACTTCTATTAATTTAGTAGTGGGAGAAAATGTAATAGTTAACCCCTTTGAAGTAGCAAATTTGTTAAATCATTATTTTAGAGATTTACCAGATATAGAGACATCTAATGTTGAGCCTGTTGTTCAGGAAGATATACCTCCTGTAGTTTTTGCTAATAATAATAAAGATTTTAATTTGAAAAATATAAGGGTACAAGATGTAACTAAAGAGTTGAGAAATTTGAAAATATCAAAATGTGCAGGAATAGATGGTGTTGATCCCAAATTTTTGAAATTGGGGTCTGACATCATAGCCCCTATAATAACTTATTTCTATAATTGGAGTATTCAATCTTCAACAGTTCCTGATTGTTTGAAAATGGGTGATATTATTCCTCTTCACAAAGGCGGTGACCTTACAGTTCCTTCTAATTATAGACCAATTACTTTGCTCCCTGTTTTGTCTAAGGTGCTGGAAAGGCTGATAAATCATCAGCTTAGTCAGCACCTTGACTATTTAGGGTTATTGTCTAACTGTCAACATGGATTTAGAAAAGGTAGGTCCACAAATACTGCCCTACTTGAATTTAGTAACCTGGTGTCAACATCTTTGAATAAGGGTAAACATACTGGGGCAGTGTTTATGGACCTAATGTAAAGCATTGATTTGGTACATCATGAAACACTTTTGTTAAGACTACAGACTATGGGATAAATAATAATTCCTTGCAGTGGTTCAGATCTTACTTAACGAATCGTAAACAGAGAGGGTGGTCTGTGGTGTTGCTGTCTCGGATCTCCTGGACTTATATCGAGAGTGTACCTCAGGGCTCAATTTTGGGCCCTGTGTTATTCAATATTTATATTAATAATCTTCCTGATTATGTGGCCAATACTGATGTTAGACTTTATGCAGATGATATAGTTTTGGTAGCATCTGCTAGTGGTCAGGAGATCTGAGACAGCAACTTCAGACAGACTTTACTAATATTAAGTCTTGGATAAGGGATTCTGGACTTTTAATAAGTTCTGGGAAAACTCAAAGTATGACTTTTTCTGTGGGACCTCATACTAAGAATTTTACTGATTTGAAGATTAGTTTTTTGGATGGGACATATGTACAAGAGGTTAATACTTATAAATATTTAGGAGTTATGGTGGATTATCATTTTTCTTTTTCTGATCATATATTATTACAAATTAAAAAAGTAAATCAGAGATTGGGAGCATTAAGAAGGGTGTCAGGATGTTTGAATAGGGCTATAAAGACTAAGTTGATAAAACAACTGTTGTTACCTGTATTAGAATATGGTCTTCCATTATATAAACACTCCTATAAAAAATCTTTATTAAAGTTGGATCAGACTTATTATAGATTGGGGAATTATATATTGAACAACAAATCTCGAGTTCATCATTGTATAGTTTATCAAGAACTTGGATGGTTATACCCATCAGCTCGAAGAGAATTTGTGTGGCTTACGATATGTCATAGTTTGATTCATTTAAATATGCATTCTTTGAGATATTTGATTTGTTTGAATTCAGTCTCCAAATATTTAGATATGTTTAGGAGATCAATAAGAAAATTGCCTACAATTCAAAATTTTAATCGTATGGGGGACATGGTTTTACAGAATAGTGTAGCTAGATGTGAGGAATAACTTGTCTTGTCAAATTATTGAAATTTCCGATTTGACATTTTAAGCTTGAATTGTTTAATTATTTAAATGTTGGTTGTAATTGTTTTTTAAGTTTGTTTTTTGGTATTGTGTATTTTGTTATGTTTGATGTTTTGTAATGATACCACAGGTATTTGTTGAAAATAGGATTTATTTCCCAACAGATAAACCTGTATAAAATAAATTTTAAACAAACAAACAAACAATAAAACGCCACAGGGATGCCAAGTGGGGAAGAGAGAGAGAAAGACAGTCAGTGACAGGCCAGGGCAGGCAAGGGAAGCAGTGTGGGCCATAGGCTGCAGAGGCCAGCGGTGGGGTGCCCGGTGCAGTGGAAGTAGCAGTCAGGACAGTGGGGGTAACAGAGCAACATCAGCCAGGGGGGTCACAAGCCAGGGAGATGGACAATGGCAGCTTCCACATGGAAGCTGTAATGAGGGGGGTGAGAATGCAAGGTGAAGGGGGCCATGGCCGTGGATGGGCCCATCGGCGGTACGCCCCCAACAGGCAGTACCGTGCCCACATCAGCTTTGAGCTGTACACAGATGTAGAGATCGTGGGCTGGTACCGCCTGAACAGGGCAATACTGAGGTGGCTCTGTGAGCTGTGCAGTGATGTGATGCAGGGCACCCTCATGGACGGTCATGCTCTGTCAGTGGAGACCAAGGTGACAGCCTGCATGTGCTTGCTCACCACTGCACCTTCCAGAGGCCAACAGGGGACACCACAGCATCACACAGCCGTGGCCACATCATGCATCCTCACCCAATTCCTCAGCGCACTGCTGCCACATGCTGAGAAGCACATCCATTTCCCCAGCACAGCTGGCAGAGCGTACAGCAAACATGCAGGGTACTCACAGAGTAGCATGTATGCCTGACATGCTAGAGGGCCATAGACTGCACCCATGTGGCTATTCGCGAACTACCCGGCTCCAGGCGGGGCCACATATAGGGAATCAGAAATGGCTTCCCAGTGTCAACTGCCAGGTGGTGTGTGATGCCACAGGGCGATAATCAATGTCTGTGCCACACCCCTGGTGGAGCACATGATGCCTTCATATGGCATCAGTCCACACTGTGCCATCGATTCGAGAGTGGGGACATCCCCACAGGCCATCTAGTGGGTGGGCGCATGTAGGAAATGCAAACTCGGGGCAAAGGTGGGAATGCCACAGGTGCCATGGTAGTGGCACACAGGGATATGGGCAATATGGACCTGAACATGAGACTGATCTCCACTATCTCCACACAGGTGACAGTGGATACCCACTCCGTCCCTGGCTGCTCACACCGTACTGGCGCCCCATCATCCCATCACAGCAATGCTATAATGAGGCACATGCCACAACACGCAACATCATCGAGCAGGTGTTTGGGATGCTCAAGGCATGCTTCTGATGCCTAGACACCTCCAGCGGTGCCCTACAGTACAGCCCCTCAAAGGCTTGTGGGATATTCCTGGCCTGTTGTATCTTGCACAACATGGCCAATGACTGAGGATAGCCATACAGGTTGAAGAAGAGGACACTGATGGGGCATGGCTGAGCCGGTGTTGATGGTGATGAGTAGCCTTCGAAGGGCGGGACCCCGACTGATCCGGCAGGCCCAGCTGCACCGGGACACCATCACGGAGGAGCATTTGCACAACACAGGTAAGTCAAGGGTCATGTGCAGACAACACTGTCCTGGCACAACCCACAGGCACACAGAGTAACACACCAAGGGTGCCTGATGGCAAGGGGGGTTGAAGGGACCAGGCACACCAACACACCATCAGGGAGGGGTGAACAGTCAAATGGAGACACACACACACAAACACACCAGTCACAAAGTGTACATGGGCAGGTGCACAGCAGAGCAGGAACAGACATGGCAAACACAGATCCACAGACCACACCCACCACCTGTACTTGTCAAGCACGTGTGTCAGATGCTGGGCACCCTTACACCTTGGTGTACAGTACAATGCAGGCATCATCATGCACATGCACCTGTGGACAGCAGTCGGGATGGTGTGCAGGTGGTCCATATGTTGGAGTGATGGGCAGGGCACCCACCAGTGCACTGCCCACCATGACGCACAGTGCACACAGGGCAGCACCAGACAGGGCACACTGGGAGACAGGTCAGTCATGTTGCACCATTCACAGCCACCGCGGATGCGTGGGTGGCCCACCGTGACAACAGCACTGGCAGGCTGAGCAGGGCCCACATGGGGTGGCACCAATGGACCACCAGGGGTCCCACTGCGCGATCACGACCTTGTCCGCAGTGGGGTCTGTAGGATGCCAAACATACCTGCACCAGGGGTGCTTGGGATGCCCACAGCAGAACCCGGTGTCGACAGGCTTGGCATCGCATGACGCCGGGACCGGGGAGTGGAGAGTGTACTGTGTGGGGTGCGTGGTACAGGAGCACCTGCATGTGTGTCCAATGCAGCCACGACAGCGACCAATGCCTGGGTCTGCCTGTCAATGGCGGCGGTCACATCCATCCGCATGTGGACCATCTCTGCATGGTTCAGAGCACATTCCCTGCTGTGCCGCTCCACAGCAGCACACAGTGCCTCCACAGACATTGCAACCCACCTTTGCTGCTGTACTGATTCCCTTGGGCGGGTGTGCTCTTCAAGTGGGTGCTCTGCCACAACAGCATCCTGTCCCCAGGGTTAGAAGGAACCGATGCTCAACCCCTTGAGGGTGGAAGGCTGTTCATCAGGACCAGGAATGGGTGTATCAAAGGGTGGCAGGCATGTGCCACCGCTGGACACTGTACCCCAGACCTGGTGGGTGACTGATGCTGCTGCCCTCCAACCGCAGTGCCCCAGGGACCACTTGTTCCACTGCTGTGGCTGCAACAGTGCCAGACACCTGCACAGCCACGGTGCTGCCCCACCCGTGGTGATAAGCACAACCTGGGACTGTGCCAACATGCTGGTACACATGTTGGAACCAGTTAGCCCAGGGCACGTCAGCCTGCTGTGTGTCCTTCATGGGACACACACATGTCACTGCCCATTGCAGTCCTTGCATCATCAATGGTGCAGGTACGTGCTACAGCCACAGTCACAGCGTGCTGGCATGCTTGCATGCCAGACTTCTGAGATCCAGGCTGTGCACCCCCACACCCGACTCACCGACACCAGAGTTGGCAGCCGCGCGCATGCATGCTGGTGCAGTGCTTGCTGGCTGGCGACAGAGGTGGATGGATCCTCCTCCATGTCCAGCAGGTCATCCTCACTGCCTGGACCCACCACCACCATCCCTGAAGATGAACAGGATCTGTAACAGAAAGAAAGAACATGTGAGTGCATGTAGACAACCTTCCCCCCAACACCACCACCATGTCATACCGTGCAGTGATGGGCTTCCACCTGTCTGGAATCCACCTCCTGATAATGCGCCCTCAATAACACTGCGCTGCATTGTGCAGCCAGTCAGTCCTCAGCGGGGTCAGCTCCACCACGCTGGCTGGCCCCGCCAGTTCCAGCACGTGCTGCACACGGGCTGCCACCTTCTCCTTCACCCTCCTGCAGTTCGGTCCCAATCTTCTTTTGCATTCCTGCACTGGCGCTGGTGGCTAAATTTGGAGTTCACTGCCTGAGCTACCCCCTCCCATGCAGCCGCACAGCCCTGAGGAGTGCCCCACCGTCCACTCAGTAGTGACTCCTCCTCCATGTAGGCCTGGAAGAGGGCCTCTTTCTCTGCCGTGGTGAAGTTGGACCTCCTCCTCCTTCGCCCACCATCCTCACCCTCACCTTGGCTCTGCTCGGTCATGGCGATCTGTATGGGTGGAAGTGGACATCTGTCACTGTGCAGTCTACAGCACTATCCCACGCCCATTGTCCAGAACATCCCACAGCATGCAACCCACCTCACCTGCAGTAACCGAGATCTGGCCAGCTTAGCCCAAAGTCGCACATTTATAGTGCAATCGCTGCAAATTAGAGTGGAGCAACTGTAATGAGATGCAAATCGCTACCATGTGCCTTTGAATGGCTGATCAGATGATTTGCATGTGTCAGCTGAATATCACGCTATTGCGGCTTTACGCCAGCTCTGATTGAGCCGGCTGAGCCAATGGGCGCAGATCTGTGACTGTGTGGTACACATGCATTGCGCATGCCGCCAGCTTACGCGCGGCGCCTGCCGCTGGGCTGATGATGTGCTGTGCGCCGACCGGCAGTTCAGCTATGGCCACCATTGTGCCAGTGGCGCTACAGCAATGGGCACCATATGGGCGCTGTGGCACTACTGCGCCAATGATCCACTGTAGCATTGGCATGCGGGTGGTCGGTTGCGCGCGGGATGCGTAAAGCGTCATATGGCGCTGTCGTGGCCTTGCATCATAGACCCTCGACCGGTGTCTGACCTTGCCCACAGCGCAGTTCAGCTGCCATGTATGCGGCCCTATTGCGCTGTTTGGTGACAGCACTATGTGAACCGACAGCGCTGTAGCAAATAGCCCAGCGATTGAAACCTATGGTGGTCTATTCGCAACATGCTCACGTGGGGTTGCCGCGCTGCAGGGCACCATATTGCCTGCTGTAAAGATACAACAATGGCACGCAGGAGGGTGCTCCAATGGAGCCCGGTGGAATTGGCCAACCTGGTGGCCCTGGTTGAGCCCCACTATGGGGCACTGTATGGGGAGGAGCCCCTCACCATGGCTCGAACCCAGGTCTGGCTTCAGGTGGCTAATGACCTGGTGGGGGTCACAGGGCAGCACCGGTCTGCCGAGCAGTGCCGGCACAGGTACAGTGACCTCTGTAGGAGGGAGCCGGATTTGCTTCACCGACTACGGTCACGTGCCAGGAGGGGCGTTGTGCCTAGGCCAGGTGGGTGTACCATCTATGCACCTGTATTCTCCGTAGGGGTGTGAGTGTGTTTTGGTGGCTGTGCATGGGTGATGGCTCTGCCATGGTTGGCGGTGTCAGTGTGTGCAGGTGTGAGATGCATAGGTCTGGCTGTGTGGGCAGGCACACTCACTGGGGCAGGGGGCAGTCTGCTTTGGAGTCACACTGATGTTTTTCTCAACATTTGTCTCCCACAGGCCAGGCAGAGAGGATGCAGGCACAGGATGAGGAGGGCCGTGGCAGGGCCCCGGTGGCGGCCGGTGGTGCTGCGAGGGGTGGGCCACAGCAGCAGCAGCAGCAGCAGCCACAGCTGCTTGCGGAGTGTGAGTATCATTACATCATGGATGCTATTGCATGCTGGAGGGGGTGAGCATGACCACCAGCCATGGACAACACAACCATGCACGACACAGGCAAATTCATCACTGTCCAGTGTCACTGCACGTCTGTGTGTGTGTCACTGGTGGTCCATGCATGCACTGGGCACACGGCTGTGGAACTGGCATCCCACCACATTGCCATGTACTTGATAGCCTTGTTTGTGCTGTGATGGACATGGGCAGAGGTGTGCAGTGGTGCACATAGCTGGTGCCGCCTGGTTGGGCTTGTCATGTGCATGGTCACTGTGGGTGGGTGCATACCATCACAGGTGCGGGACATTGGGCTATATGCCTTGAAGGTTGGGTGGTGTTCAGGGTTGTGGTCAGTCACAGCCATTGACTGTGTTCCCTTTTCCTAGGCCTCATTGTGCTCCGCAGGATTGAGCGGGCACTGCACCAGCTGACCCGGGTGTCCCTGGAGAACCGGAACATCCTCCATGATATCCAGCACCATGGGCTCCGGAGCACAAAGCCGAGGAGCGGCACCAGGCAGCAGAGGACCAGCCTGCTAGGCCTTAGGCCGGCTTCCCCTTCCCACTTCACCCATCCCTCAACCCCTGCCTTCCCTCTCCAAGTTGTTCATCCCTACCCCTTGCCCACCTCTACCTTGTACCCCTACCCCCCTCTTGTAAATAGTTTTGTTGTTGTTGTTCTTGTTGTACTTTCCATTTTAAATATATATATATATATATTTTATTATGAATACTGTGGTGGTCTCTGATTTGCAGCTGGCTATGGTTGTTCAGTTGCAGTGGTGTGCATGCCATCTGGGGTGGTATGGTCCTGGGTATGTGTGTGTGCGTGTGTGTGTGTGTGCGTGTGTGTGCATGGGGAGGTGTCTCCAGTGTGGCAGTGACTTTCTGTTGCTCTTGCCATCTGCTGCCGCCCACTGCTGGGTGCACAGGGTGGGTCTGGCTTGTATGGTTCTCTGCTACACGAGGTTGACGTGTGCGGGGGGGGATGCATGGTGTTTCCTGCAGTGCCAGTCACTGCACATGGGTGGTGTCTTGGGGTCACGGTGCAGGGTGTGCTGTGCATACGGGGGGCTGATGTGCACTGTGGTTGTCAACCCCCTGTGTGTGGCAGTCTCAGCCTGCCAGTGGTTGTGCTGGGGCGTCATGGCCCTGTTGTGCTTTGTTGGCTTGTCCCCATGGGCCAGTGGATCATCCATCCCACCCCCAGTGATGCTGTGCTTAGGGTGTGCAGGTGTCTTGTTGGTTCTGCAGTGTGTTCCTGTGCCCATGTGTGGCATGGCTGGCGGTGGGCCCCAGCCTGCTTCCCTGGTTGTGCAGTTCCATTGCTCTGCTGGGGGTGAGGGGGGGCTCTGCTTGCGCTATGGCACCTCTGGACTGCTCAGCTGGGCTAGCCTTGTTGCGCTATGGCTCAACCTTTCTGCTCAGCTTCCCCCTTCCTGGTTGCGCTATGGTGCAGTTTGTGCAATATTCAGATGTTGGCTGCTTGCGCAATTTGTTTTGCTCCATGTTTGAATATCGCGTCTGTTGCACATATGCGCAATTGACTTGTGCTTGCTCCTGCTGTTGCGCACATTTTGGGAGCAGTTTGAATATCTGGGCCTTTGTATTTGTTTTCATATGATTTTCTTTCATTTATTTTACCCTGATGTGTTTTTGTATTTATGTATTGTTTTTTTTTTAAAAATCAATAAAGCTTATTGAATTCCAAAAAAAAGATGGTTCAGGATCTCCACCACGAACCCTATGAGACAAGACTTTAAAGAATTAAACATGTACTCCTTAGAACAGAGTAGAAACAGAGGAGACATGATCGAAACCTTTAAACACCTAAAGGGTATCAACTCAGCAGAATCAGAACCTCTTCCAAGAAAATAAGGAGGCACGTACTAGAGGCCACAACAGTCGTCTAACAGGATGGAGATTTCAGAGCAACATTAGGAAATATTTATTCATGAAATAGGTGGTGGAGCCGTCGAACAGGCTGCTACAGGAGGTCGTGGACACCAAGGCAGTTAAGAAGTTCAAAATATCTTGGGATTCACATAGTGGAATATTGAAATAAGGGAATATACTTGGGACGGAGTAGATCAAATAATAGGCAGACTAGATGGATCATGCAGTCCCATCTGCCATCATGTTCTTATGTACTCCTACCCACCACATCCAGTCCTGCCCTCCTCCCATCTGTTGTCCCAGTCTATAGTTACATTTGTACCACAACCTGCTGCCACAAGTCCCCCCATCACTCCAGCCCAGTCTACATTCATAGTCCGCTGCATGAAACTGCACCTTGCTTTGTCCTGGTCTTCTGTTCTTCTCTGCAGCAGGTAGGACTACGAATGTGAACCAGGGAGAAGCAATTGCAAGGAGGAGGGATCGTAGACAGTGGGTGGGAGTACAAATGTGGGGACCAAAGACTGTGATTGGGAGGAGGGCAGGATCAATGGTGGCAGGTGGGAGTTAGTAGCCCTAAGTGGCTCCATTCTTTTATAGCAATGAGAAAAAATGTGCTTACCTAAAAAGTCCTTCCTTCGTGCAGATCTCTAATGCCAAACTACAAATCTGCTAGGGTACTGAATCACAGAGAAATGCAATTGCTCCAAAAAATCATAGTTTGTAGTCAAAGTCAGTGGTGACTTTTTTTTGGGGGGGAAGCTAAGGTGTGAAGTCCCCTACTTCGCTCATATTGACATCTCACTCAGACATCAAGGCTCGAGACCTTGTCTGTCTTATGAAAAAAAAACAGCACTATTTACAGCTGCATAGCAGAGCTTTGCTGATGTGGACAAAGGAAGAGAGGGAGCACATTCAAGAAGTATGCAACCAGATCCCAAAAAAGTTACTTTCAACTCCACAATGGAATGTTACCACAGCATTGCCATGAACGAGATCACTCTGCTCACCATCTTTTTCTTTCGCTGTCCTTCCTCCCTACCAGACCTATTACTTTCTGGCACTTTTCCCCATCACAGTGCCTGTGGCATGTAGTGACCTCCCCTCATTCTCCCCAATCCCAATCATTGTCCTCCCCCCAGCCCCAATTGTGATCCCTGGCATCTGGCAGCCTCCCTCTCCCCAGCCCCAATCACAGTAGCCCTGGTATCTATTTGCCCCTCCAACTCCCCAGTCCATGCAGCTCTTTCTGTCCCTCTATGTAGTTTGCAGCCCTCATTATTTATTTTTCATCCTGCTTTTTAAGATTCCTTGCATCTGCTTTGTTGTGATACTTTAGTTTGATGGTGCTCTTAGAAATTATGATACTGCCCAACTTGTAGCTGCTGATGTTTGCAGTAGCAATGCTCTTACAGGAGTACCAGATTCAGTAGTTGGAGGCATACTGAGGAAAGCTTGTTAGCATTTAGGAACTACTACATTGCAACAAATTACCATTCTCAGTCATGAGCACATGTTCCTCCTACATTCTGTCCACCTGCTGATCATTTTCCCATTTCCACAGTTTCTCCTTTTTTTGTTTAGATAATAAATAATAAATATAGTGGGTAGGGTGGCATCCCTAGGCACTCAAATCCCCACAAGCCTTCTTGCATTACTGTTGATGACTAAGTAGCCTCATGTCCATACATCAGTCTAGAAAAACTGCTCAGCTCTGGCAAAAACTTTGGCCAGTGATTGTCATGTTCCCTTCCGTTAATCAGTAGCAGATCCCCCAAACAAAGTTTGATGAGGCTTCCACTCCTAAACTGAATCCCTCTGTTTATCCACATGACCAGGACAGATACAGTGCAGTCTATGCTTTACTGTGACATATTTAGTGCTGGTAAATGGTGAGGGACTGACAACACTGCTAACTGAAGCCCTCTGTTTAGCCACAGAGTAAGGGGCAGTGTGAGGCAGTTAGTGAGGCATACAAACACTGATATACAGTATTTAGTTTAGTGGTGGTCAAGGGTGAGGGACTAATCACACTAGATATGAAACTCTGATTATCCACAAAGTCAGGTACAGTGTAGTTAATACAATAATGTGATCAACTGTACAATAGAAGCCACACATTAATTCCATATCACTTACCAGGTTACTACATTAGAAGCTGTTTTATGCCAACCCATCAGCACGGTGGTTGGATTTCTGCTTGCAACACCAGTGACCCGGGTTTGGGAATGGACCCAGGTGTTGGAGGGACGACCAGGGAGAGAGGGCTCAAGCATTGGATGACTGCTTACCTTCTCTCGGGGTGAGGGCAGGGAAGTGACCCGGTGCTTGCTGACCCCTGGTGGAGGCTGGAGGTATGGCAATGCACTGGGTCCCAGTGACTAATGGGGCATGGTGAATATTAGCATATGCCTTGAAGTTTGTGGCACACCATGCCCCTGGGGAGCAAATGGGGAAGAAAGCCCCATGGCCGACCTGATGATGGTGGCCAGCTCCCACTACTGTGAGACTCTATGCTGTCCATGGACCAGTTCATCAGCACCCAGGCCAAGAATTGCTCTGGCTACCCCACTGATGCCTTCCCCCCTCAGAGGAGAGGAACCCACCCAGCAAAGGGTTAAGTCTGGGTTACCCTGGGGGGGGGCTGCAATGTGAGGTGGTGGGTGGCTGCATCAGGGCAGTGTGGCAGCAAGTGGCATAGGAAGGCCTGAAAGAGAGTCCGGTCCAGAGCTGGGAGGAGTTTGTTTCAAAAGTGTCACCACTGGTCACTGGTGCCTAAGTGCAGAAAAACCCTTGGCATTTCTCTCTCTCCTTTAAGCTGTGATGTAACCTGATCTGCTGTTGTTCTGTAAGGCACAAAACTGATCTGTCCACCAAGCCCAAGTGGCACGCAAATCAACCAGTACCTCTTACTACTGAGTTTTCTACTACTATTATGTATTTCCTCCTCTTCTCCTGCTCTCCTTATCCTTAGGTTTCCCATTTAAAGCCACTTCATCTCTTTGATGTGGTCCAGTGTTTTTCAGAACTGACACCACCTTCTTTATCAGATTCCACCATAGGTACAAATCAGTTCTGGTTTCAGATCCATGAGATTACCTCCATAGTGTGCCCTTCTCCTTTACCTTCCCCTTTACTTACCACTACTGTCCATTCCCCAATTCTAGCTTTCTGTGCTTTCAGGGTTAAAACAGCTGCGGTTCCCCTGGAGTCTATTCCCATGGTACCCCTCAAGTTCCATAGCTATGCCTTGAGGTTTGCCAGCTCAGTATTAAGGTTTCTGACTCTCTTGCAGCATCAGCAACCTTCATCTATCCTAATAACTTCAAGAGGTTTAGGGCTCCACATTTTCTTTAGCTGACTAACTGGCCCTTCCCCTTTCTCCCTCCTCCGTAGTACCTGGGCACATGTAGACCTATTAAATTTAAGTGTAAGGGTCTAATATCATAGTTTGCCTATGCAGTTAGACAAAGTTTCTTACACCTGTCCCCCTTTTTTTCCCACATTCCCCTTCATACCTAAGTCCTAGTTACCTGGCACTTAAAGTCATGGTACCTAAATGAGTAGCATGACATGTTTCCACACAACTTGCTTCTACTTGTAGCAAGTATCCTGTTATACCAATTCCCTTCCATTTGACCTGGAAGATCTTACTCACCCTTCCTGCTTATGAGCCTGATCCACAAGTAGAAAAAATAGCCTGGTGCTGGTGTGGAGGAGTTTGCGCTGCACCAATGGGCCCCCTCTTCACATCTAGGGCATTCATCAGCATCCAAAGAACTGGTTTGACACCCATTCTGCACCTAATCCAAGGCACTTACATGTCTATGCATGTGGCTAGATCAGAACAGGCATGGGGGCATAGCTACACATCTGTGAAATCAACAACCCAGAATCTGCACTACTGATAATCCTGCACCTTTCCACCCCCAACACTTCCTTGGTCCCTTCACACTGCTTTCCACCCATTTGGCAGAAAGGCCAGAGTTGTGATGGACATCAGAGTATCTATGCATTTGGCTAGATTTGGGCAGACATGGTGGCATGGATATGCATCTGTGAAATCAACAGCCCAGAATGTGCACCATTCAAGGTTCTGCACCATTCCACCCCCAACACTCCCTTGGTTCCTCCACACTGTTTTAAACCCATGGGGAGGAAGGACAGGGACTGTGGAGGCCATCAGAGGCAAGGCAATCTCCAGGCGTGGTACTCCATGGCCTAGATTTGTGCCTTTGGTGCACACCTGGGCCATCTCTGTAGAGTAAGCACTTTGTGCCTATAAAAGATCAGCACTCCAAGGGATTAGTTTGGACCTGGGCCTCACAGTTACAGTCTGAGCAGTGCCTCTTAGTTCACTACTGTGGCAAAGTACTCAAAGACACAAAACCTTATTCAACTCCTTCTCCAATTTAACAACTGCTTCACAAGTAGTTACCATGCTGCTCACAATAGGTTGTCATAGTCTACCCAGCTAGTTTCCCCGCAGTGTACTGTATACTAAATGTTATAGAACTGCTCCCCAAACACTCAGATGCACTTACTTGTACCTACTCACACTAAGATTGTAATTATTAAATAAAATACTTTTTATAGATATGTTAGGTGCTTTGTTACCTGCTCTGTTTCAGTTAGCATTGCCACAAGTAGGACTGCGTGAACCTCTAAATGTTCTACCTCACAAACTTTCTGAGTAGAACCAAAAAAGGTTCTACCTGGTTCTATTTGGTTCTACCAGGTAGAACCCAGTAGAATCAGGTTCTACCAGGTAGGACTGGGTTCTACCATTTATAAGCAAGTTCTACCAAGTACAATCAAGTTCTACCAAATAAAACTAGGTTCTAGTAAGTAAAACCAGGTTCTACATGGTATAAAAAGGTTCTATAATATATCACACACATACTAAAATAATGCTACCTCATTCTACTCAATTAAGGCATCCATAAAAGTATTGTTTTTTTTGTTTGGGAAAGTACATGTAATACTAAGAATGGTATGTATGGTTAAGTATTACAAAGCTTCGGTGCATATGATTCTGTCTTGGTGCTCTAAAGCTTTGCAAAACTTACCATTCTTGAAGTTAGAATCTTAGTACTAAACGTATATTTCCAAACATGCAAAATAAAATATGTGGAGTCTTTTATAATTAAGTAGAACCAGGTAGAATGTGATAAAATACTGTAGAACCACCCGATTACACAGTAGATGCTGTAAAATAGTGTTGAAACAAATTTAGCAAGCGATAAAGGTCAGGGATGATATATGACTCATATATCATCCCTGACAACTTCAGCTTTTTAAATCTGGCTGCAGGCAGCCCAAAGGATTAACCCCCTGAGCTATACCCTGTTACAATAATTTTAAATCTTCCCCCACTGTTAGACCCAGGTACTAATAGAGCCCAGTTCAAAATGACTTACGCTCCTGGTACCTATAGCCTCAGCTGCTATAGTACCAAATAAGTACATGGACAAAAATTAAAAGTAAAAAATAAATGTAATCCACACAATGTGATAAGCAAAATGCCACACTGCCTCGTTGCTTCTGCACCTTACCTTCCTCAGTACCCTCCTCACCCGAGGAAGGCAAGGTGCTGAAGTGCTGGGGCAGTGTGGCAATTTACTTTACCACATTGTGTGGATCAAATAATTTTTCTACTTTATACTTTTGTCCATGTAGTTATTATTTAGTACTATAGCAGCTGAGGCTATAGGTACCAGGAGCAACAGTCGTGTCAAACTTTTCAGAATCCGAGGGTGGTCCCCTTTCTGATGAGCGGCTCCTGCTTGAAGCTTGGCACAAGTAGTAACTAGAGATGCGGTGAAGCATTTTTCCACTTGCAAAGTTGATGCAAAGTCCCCCTCTTCGCATCATAGAGCATTACGTGACATGTATTCACAAAGGCAGAATTTGCCCTTTTGAATGCACTTTGTTTTGTGGCACTTTGCCTTATTCAGTGTTGCGGTAAAATAAGGTGAAGTGAGTGAAAAATGGGCCACCGATCACATGGCTCACACAGTCTCACAGTCTGCAGGTCATGTGCTTCCCTTCAGGCTGCAGCAGGAAGTGAATCATGCAATGAAATGAAACAGTTTCACTTTCATCTTGCTGTAGCAGGAGCAGGAGCAAGTTGAGCTAGTGAAAGCTGGAAAGCAAATATAAAAGTTGATTTTTTGTCTGAATTTGCTGGGTTTTTTTGTGGAGTGTGAAAGGATATTGTAGTTTGCGTGTATTTTTTTTTTACTTGTGTGTGAATTTTTTTCTGTGTCAATGTGTGCATGCGTCTGTGTGAAAGAAAGAGAGAGAGAGAGACACTAATGGAGGGTGATCAAGGAAGAGGTGGGTTTAGACGCAGTGCAGTGGGGGATCATGTCAGAGTCTGCACCTGTGGCAGCGGGCTCCGATTAAACTGCAGCACCATCCGTGGAGGTCCCCCACCTGAAGGAGGTGGTTCAGGGATGGCAGCACCACCTTTGGATGTGGCACGTAGCAGCGCCCCCCCATGCCACCACCACCCGCTATGGCCCCGTGCCAGCTGTGCCACAGCCACATGTTTCTGTTGCCCCGGCCCCAATTGAGCAGCAGCAGCAGGTGGCAGTAACATCTGCCCTCCCTGCCTGTGCCTGGTCCTCCCTGCAGCTCTGTGGTCTGGAAGTTTTTTGATACAAAGCCTGGGGACAGCAGTGTAGTGAAATACATCATATGTTACACCCTGGTGAGCCATGGCCCTGGGGAAGTCACCTTGGAACTGGGGGCAGTGCACCCACATGCTAAACCATCACAAAGCAGTGTGGGATGCCAAGGTGGCAGAAGTTATGCAAAATGTACCTGCTGGCCATTCTGGCCAGGATATTGTGGCATGTCATGCACCTGTACCTGTAAGATGTGGTGGTAAGTGGGGGATTGCAAGTGGTGATGTGGCTGCTCCACCACAACCACCACCACAACCTGCAACAGTTGTAGGCGACAGTGGTAACCCAGCCCAACACACTGCCATACAGGCCAATGTGGGCCTGTTGTGGAGTGAGATGGATGTAGCGAATCACCATCTGGATAGTATGGAGTAGCAGCTGGGTTGAATTGAGGGTCACCAGCTCCAGAATATGGGGATGCTCCAACTGCTGCTCTCCAACTGGAACATTGCAACCTAGTTTTGTTTAAAATGTTTGTCCTTCTTGACTTCTTGCACCCCCACCCTCTCTGTGAAAAATTACTTCCTGGTATTGCCCCTCAATCCTCCTAATCCATCATCCCTCTGTTTTCAAATTTTGCCCCTTCTTTGTGCACATCTCTTTTTCTATATAATGCTACCCTCTTATATGTTGATTATTCCCTTTTGGTACTTCATAGTTTGTATCATGCTCCCTCCTTTCCTTTTAGGTTATACGTAATGTTCTTTAGTGTCTCTTTGTCTGTCTTCGTGTGCATATACTGCAACATTTTAGTTCCCCTCCTTTTTACAGCCTCCATCCTGTGTATATCCTTGCAGAGATATGCTCTCATCACTGCACGTTGTACCTAAGATGAGGTCTTACCAAAGATATGTACATAGGGATAAGAACTTCCATTTTTGAACTTCATTTTAATGTGATGGTTCCCAATGCATCCCGGTATACCTGGTCCCTCAGCCCTCGTTACTTCCTTCTCACATTTTATGCATACCTTTAGGTCATCTGACACAGGTCACTGTCCATTTTTGTTGTTGTTAATCTCCCCCACACATTGTGCACTGTTATGCATATAATGTTAAGTGTGTGTTCCATCTTTCTTTCACATAATCTTGTTTACCTCCCAAAAATGGTAAGAACCATGCCCAAAAACAGCTGAAATAAAATAAAGTGTAAAAGTGGTGTCCTTGCCTTCATTATATTCCCACCTAATAAAATTTGAAAGCCAGCACTCCAGATGAATAAATGTCAATAAAAAATGTCCACTGCTAGTGCAAATGTATCTGTGGCAAAACAAAGCACACAAATTACCCTTGCAATTTGGCAGTTAGGTCTGTATTAGGGGGCCCCTTAATGACGGCTTAACCACCGAACCGTAAGGGTCATTTGTATGTGGCTTGTTTTACCATCAATACATTTGCACTAGCAGTGAACATTTTTTCTTGTCATTTATTTGTCTGGCATACCTGCTTTCTGGCTTTGTCTTGCACTTTTGGAGCTAGCTGCTCTCTACAAGCACCCATCCCCAGTTTTAGTGCAGCGTGCTTCTGGACCTGTTATATTCCTTCTTAATAATTTCTGTTCGCCATGAAATATTTTTTGTGCCTCAGTAACATTTCCTTTCTGTTGTGTTTCGTTTGTTGAAAAGCAGGAGTGAGCAGTGCAATAATCTGCTAAACAGCATGTGTGCAGTGCACTGTCAGGTGCACACTGCACAGCCCCCTGAAAACATATGTGATAGCTGACTTGTTCCTTTCCCGCTGTCTTTATCAGACCAAAGTCTGACAGCATGTCTCACAGTGGTCTGTCCTCTTGTTGTGTAGCAGCAGTTCTGGTTGGTGTTTGATGACAAAATACATCAGTAGTGGTGGCACCAATAGAAGTAGCAGCAATGGCAGATTGTGCTTGCTCCCTCTCCACTAGATCTTGTTCAGAATTTGAATGTTGCCAGAAGGGTGCTGATGATGTACTACTTTTCTCAACTATACATGCTAACACTTTCTCAATCAACAGTTTGTGGTAGTATTCCAGATCTTTAAAGTCATGTGGTTTGAAGAATGTCTCAATTGCATCCTTAAAACGAGGATCGAGAAGTGTGGCCAAAATGTAATGCTCTACTTTGCACATATTTACAATGCACTCATCAACCTGGAAGGTTTTCAACATTTTTCCCACAAGGGATGCAGCATTGATGTCATCAGTGTCAAGGAACTGTGACTCGAGATGTTCCAGTCTCATTCTGATGAGTGAGATTAAGGACAATATCTGACTTAGCCCAGATCCGTCAGAGCTCACCACTCATGCAGCCTCCTCAAAGAGTTTAAGAATACAAGTAAAATTCTCCATCAGATGCCACTGATTGGGGCTAATATTCACATCTCCTTTCCCAATGTCATGTTGGACTGCATATTGATCGATGGCTTTCTGTTTCTCAAGCATTCTCTGCATCATATAGTAGATGGAATTCCACCTGGTTAGAACTTTCTGGATTATCTGGTGGAGAGGGAGGCTGTTTCCTATCTGAATCTGCCACAACAACATTCTGGCTTTAACAGAATGGCTAAAGTGGGTGCACACAGTGTGAGCAGCTGCGTTCAAGTTCAAAACATTTTGGTCCTCACTGATAAAGTCTTTCACCACCAAGTTAACAATATGTGCAAAGCATGGTACTTGTGTAAACTTACCAAGCCTTACTGCTTTCACAATATTAGAAGCATTGTCAGACACAATAAACCCTGATTGCAAGGACTTTGGAGTTAGACACTCAGGAAATTTTTCTGCAAGGCCTGCCAGAAGATGTTCCACTTTGTGATTATTTTCAAAACCATAAATACATAATGCCGCCTGCCTGTGAACAGAGAAATACCCTTGCTTTTTGCTGCTGCTGCTGCTACTGCCACCAGTGCCACTACAAGATGAGGAGGAGGAGGGAGGAAAGTTTACCCAATGTCCAGTCACAGCCATATAGTCAGTTGTCTGGCCACTGGTCCTCATATCTGTTGTGACATGGACCTATTTGCCCACTGAACCTTTAAGAGCCTCAGACATGCTGTTATGAACAACATCATATAAGTCTGGGATGGCAATAGTTGAGAAATAAGTCCGGCTGGGGACTTGATATTTGGGCACAGCAATTTCCATTGCTGCTTTAAAACTTGGGCTAGACACAAAGAAGAATGATAGCAAGTCAATGGCTATCATCTCTCCAATTGCCTTTGTTAATCACCTTGCCTCAGACCTGCTGGGCTTATATTTCTGTGACTACTCAAAACAGTCTTTCAGTGAAATTTGATGACTGCTACACTTGCTGACATCAGCAGATTTTCTGGGTAGCTTCCCTTGACTTTTACCATCATGAGGAGTGGATGCCATGGTCATGGATGGTGTATGACTCCTGGCATGCTGTAGTGGTGGGCTCAGAGGGGTAACGAAACGTGAAATTGAAAATGTTGTGTGTTGACTGGAAGTCAGATTTTCATCATCCTCCAACTCCGCATCAATTACATCATCACTGTGACCTTGGTATCATCCATATCATCATCCTCCTCAGCAGATTGCAACAGCGTAACAACTTGTGTGTGCTCCTTCTGTGCTTTTTGATACTGATAAATGTGAGACTTGTTCATATGTCTTATCATTGTTGACGTTCCCATCCTGGTACCCACTCTACTGTGTCTTAATTTTGTTTTGCATAATTTGCAAATCACATGGCAGCAGGGTAATTTATCTTGTATAAAAAAATCCCACACTATGGAGTTCACAGATTTTGTTGCACTGCTGTTTATGGGGATATGTTTGCCACTGCCCCTGCCACCACCACAGCCACTACTGTTGCAGGATTCTCTTTGAGGTCTTTCCATTTCTATGCCAATCAATAAATGTTAATGCACAGCAACTCTTCCTGCCTCAACTGCTTTTGTTTCTACTCCTCTAGAACCCTGTTCATCTTCTATTCTGTCTCTCAGCAGCAGGTGTAGTTGTCTAATTATGCCCCATTATTTGTTTCTTGGCACCACCATCCTTCCAAGAACTCTTTGTTGTTCTTTTTCCGACCCTGTAGTCCTCATCATCATCATCTCACTCCCCAGAACTGCTGCTACTTGGCAGACTGACTGCTGCTTTATCTACTACAAACTCAGGATCTGTTTCACTGATTTCTCACTCAGTTTCATCTGTCTTATCTTCCTCATCATCATCCATCACTCTGCTTATTAAGACTGGCTGCTGCACTATAATGGCCCTTGTTCTCATCCTCTGAGTACCATGACGGGTTATTTCTGCAATGTCCTGAATTTTCTGTACTGTTGTCCCTGTTGCCTGCATTGTCTGAGAAGTGCTGCTGTTTTTTTTACCACTCATGGCTGCGTTGAGTCAAGTACTTTAGGCAGAAAAACACAGGGATATTTTCTCCCTAACAGGTAACTACTGCACTCCTGGCTGTGTCCAGTCAAGTACTTAAGTAGTAAAACACAGGGATAGTTTCTCCCTAACAGCTAAAGACAGCACTGCTGGCTGTGTCAAGTCAGGTACTTTAAGTAGTAAAACCCAGGGAGATTATTTCCCAGACAGGTAAAGACAACATTGCTGACTTGGTCGAATCAGGCACTTTAAGTAGTAAAACACAGGGATAGTTTCTCCCACACAGGTAAATACATCACTGCTGGCTGCATTGAGTCAAGTACTTTAAGTAGTAAGACACAGGGAAATTGGTTCATTAACTGGTAAATACAGCACTGCTGGCTGTGTCGAGTCAAGTACATTAAGTAGTAAAACACAACGAGATTATTTCCCAGACAGGTAAGTACAGCACTGCTGAATGAGTCAAATCAGGTATTTTAAGTAGTAAAACACAGGGATAGTTTCTCCCAAACAGGTAAATACAGCACTGCTGGCTGCATTGAGTCAAGTACTTTAAGTAGTAAGACACAGGGACATTTTCTCCCTAACAGGTAAATACAGCAGTACTGCCTGCATCGAGTCAAGTACTTTAAGTAGTAAAACACAGGGAAATGTATTCCCCAACAGGTAAAGACAACACTGCTGGCTGTGTAAAGTTGGGTACTTTGAGTAGTAAAATTCAGGGTGATTATTTCCCAGACTGGTAAAGACAGCACTGCTGACTGAGTCGAATCAGGTACTTTAAGTAGTAAAACACAGGGAGATTACTTCCCAGACAGGTAAAGACAGCACTGTTGACTGAGTCGAATCAGGTACTTTAAGTAGTAAAACACAGGGAGATTACTTCCCAGACAGGTAAAGACAGCACTGCTGACTGCGTCGAATCAGGTGTGTTAAGTAGTAAAACACAGGGATAGTTTCTAACAAACAGGTAAATACAGTACTACTGGCTGCATCAAGTCAAGTACTTTAAGTAGTAAGACAGAGGGAAATTTGTTCCCTAGCAGGTAAATACAGCACTGCTGACTGTGCCAAGTCAGATACATTTAAGCAATAATGCATGACAGGGTGTGTGTTGTGCTGGGATAACGTCATGCCTGGGGTGATCAGGCACGAGGCCGGAGGCCGAGTGTGATGAATCACACAAGAAGTGACGTTATCCCAGCACAACACACACCCTGAAGTGCATTATTGCTATTATACAATGGCTCCTTTGTAAAATAAAAAAAAATAGATTGGAAATTAGTTTAAATGTGTTTTATTCCTGATTTTTTCATTGAGTAGGAATACATAATTAAAAAATAGTGCAGTTCTATTGTTTGCTCAGTAGGTGGTGGTGCTGCATTTGCTGTTTCCTTGTAACACTCCCCCTCCTACACACACACACAGACTCATTTCTTTTTCCTTTTTTTTTGCCATCAGGTTTAACTGAGCTGGTTCTGTAGTCCTACATGTACAGGCTGAGGATTTTTTTAAATATATTGCTGCATGTGCGTGATAGGGGCTCAGGAGAAGGACTTAGATGTGAATTTCTGGTTTTAAGATTGCGTGTCTCTTGAAGGAAAGGAGAGGTTTACCTTGCTGTTTTTTTGAAGGTAAAACTTATTTTAGCCCTTGGGGACAGCTGCTGTACTGTGAGAAAGTGAGAGGCGTCAGTGAATCACGCGACCAACAGTTACGGTCTCCATGGGAACTGAAGCCGAATGCTTGGGGAAGAAATGGTGAGAAGTATAATTTTTCTGCGAGTTCTGTGTTGGGGGACTAAAACATGATTTGTTTGGTGGCCGGTTTGAACGTTGCGGTGATACGTGCAAGAGAACGGCTTCAGAGCACGAGTAGGAAGCTCTGACACTGGGTTAGACGTGGGTTGAGAGCGCGAATTACAAATGGGCAGGTTGCGCTGCTGAGGAGGTCCATGGATTGATTTGTTTTTAATGTGGTCATCTAGGTGCTGGGATTAGACCCGTGATGTTGTACTGGGATAACATCACGGGTCCAGTCCCAGTCTGACCAATCAGAGTCCAGGAAATTTTTTTGCATTGTATAATAAGTAGTAAAACACAGGGAGATTATTTCCCACACAGGTAAAGACAGCACTGCTGACTGAGTCGAATCAGGTATTTTAAGTAGTAAAACACAGGGGTAGTTTCTCCCAAACAGGTAAATACAGCACTGCTGGCTGCTTTGAGTCAAGTACTTTAAATAGTAAGACACAGGGATATTTTCTCCCTAACAGGTAAAAACAGCACTACTGGTTGTATCAAGTCAAGTGCTTTAAAGTAGTAAAACATGGGGAAATTTGTTTCCTAACAGGTAAAGACAGCACTGCTAGCTGTGTCAAGTCAGGTACTTTAAGTAATAAAATATAGGGTCATTATTTCCCAGACAGATAAAGACAGCTCTGCTGACTGCATCAAGTCAGGTACTTTAAGCAATAAAACACAGGGAGATTATTTCCCAGACAGGTAAAGACAGCACTGCTAACAGCACTGAATCAGGTACTTTAAGTAGCAAAACACAGGGAGATTATTTCCTAGACAAGTAAAGACAGCACTGCTGGCTGCTCGAGTCAGGTACTTTAAGTAGTAAAACACAGGGATAGTTTCTCCCAAACAGGTAAATGCAGCACTACTGGCTGCATCAAGTCAAGTACTTTAAGTAGTAAAACACAGGGAAATGTATTCCCCAATAGGTAAAGACAGCACTGCTGGCTGCATCAAGTCAGGTACTTTAAGTAGTAAAATTCAGGGTGATTATTTCCCAGACAGGTAACAACAGCACTGCTGGCTGCATCAAGGTCAAATACTTTAAATAGTAAAACACAGGGAAATGTGTTCCCTAACAGGTAAAGACAGCACTGCTGGCTGCATCAAGTCAGGTACTTTAAGTAGCAAAATTCAGGGTGATTATTTCCCAGACAGGTAAAGACAGCACTGCTGACTGCGTCGAATCAGGTATTTAAAGTAGTAAAACACAGGGATAGTTTCTAACAAACAGGTAAATACAGTACTGCTGGCTGCATTGAGTCAAGTACTTTAAGTAGTAAGACAGAGGGGAAAATTGTTCCCTAGCAGGTAAATACAGCACTGCTGGCTGTGTCGAGTCAAGTGCATTAAGTAGTAAAACACAGGGAGATTATTTCCCACACAGGTAAAGACAGCACTGCTGACTGAGTCGAGTCAGGTATTTTAAGTAGTAAAACACAGGGATAGTTTCTCCGAAACAGGTAAATACAGCACTGCTGGCTGCTTTGAGTCAGGTACTTTAACTAGTAAGACACAGGGATATTTTCTCCCTAACAGGTAAATACAGCACTACAGGTTGTATCGAGTCAAGTACTTTAAGTAGTAAAACACGGGGAAATTTGTTCCCTAACAGGTAAAGACAGCACTGCTAGCTCAGTCAAGTCAGGCACTTTAAGTAGTAAAATATAGGGTCATTATTTCCCAGACAGGTAAAGACAGCACTGCTAATGGTGATGAATCAGGTACTTTAAGTAGTAAAACACAGGGAGATTATTTCCCAGACAGGTAAAGACAGCACTGCTGACTGAGTTGAATCAGGTACTTGAAGTAGTAAAACATAGGGTTAGTTTCTAACAAACAGGTAAATACAGTACTGCTGGCTGCATCGAGTCAAGTACTTTAAGTAGTAAAACAGAGGGAGATTATTTCCCAGATAGGTAAGAACAGCACTGCTGACTGAGTCAAATCAGGTATTTTAAGAAGTAAAACACTGAGATAGTTTCTCCCAAACAGGTAAATACAGCACTACTGGCTGCATTGAGTCAAGTACTTTAAGTAGTAAGACACAGGGACTTTTTCTCCCTAACAGGTAAATACAGCACTACTACCTGCATCAAGTCAAGTACTTTAAGTAGTAAAACACAGGGAAATGTATTCCCCAACAGGTAAAGACAGCACTGCTGGCTGCGTCAAGTCAGGTACTTTAAGTAGTAAAATTCAGGGTGTTTATTTCCCAGACTGGTAAAAACAGCACTGCTGACTGCGTCGAATCAGGTACTTTAAGTAGTAAAACACAGGGAGATTATTTCCCAGACAGGTAAAGACAGCACTGCTGACAGCGTCGAATCAGGTACGTTAAGTAGTAAAACACAGGTTAATTTCTAACAAACAGGTAAATACAGTACTACTGACTGCATCAAGTCAAGTACTTTAAGTAGTAAGACAGAGGGAAATTTGTTCCCTAGCAGGTAAATACAGCACTGCTGGCTGTGCCAAGTCAGGTACATTAAGTAGTAAAACACAGGGAGATTATTTCCCACACAGGTAAAGACAGCACTGCTGACTGAGTCGAATCAGGTATTTTAAGTAGTAAAATACATGGATAGTTTCTCCCAAACAGGTAAATACAGCACTGCTGGCTGCTTTGGGTCAAGTACTTTAAGTAGTAAGACACAGGGATATTCTCTCCCTAACAGGTAAATACAGCACTACTGGTTGTATCGAGTCAAGTGCTTTAAGTAGTAAAACACGGGGAAATTTGTTTCCTAACAGGTAAAGACAGCACTGCTAGCTGTGCCAAGTCAGGTACTTTAAGTAGTAAAATATAGGGTCATTATTTCCCAGACAGATAAAGACAGCTTTGCTGACTGCGTCAAGTCAGGTACTTTAAGCAATAAAACACAGGGAGATCATTTCCCAGACAGGTAAATACAGCACTGCTAACAGCACTGAATCAGGTACTTTAAGTAATAAAACACAGGGAGATTATTTCCCAGACAGGTAAAGACAGCATTGCTGGCTGCTCAAGTCAGGTACTCTAAGTAGTAAAACACAGGGATAGTTTCTCCCAAATAGGTAAATACAGCACTGCTGGCTGCATTGAGTCAAGTACTTTAAATAGTAAGACAAAGGGAAAATATTTCCCAGACAAGAAAAGACAGCATCACTGGCTGCATCGAGTCAGGTACTTTAAGAAGTAAGACAGAGGGATATTTTCTCCCTAATAGGTAAATACAGCACTATTGGCTGTGTCGAGTGAAGTACTTTAAGTAGTAAAACACAGGTAAATGTGTTCTCTAACAGGTAAATACAGCACTACTGGCTGCGTCAATCAAGTACATGAAGTAATGAAATACAGTGACATTTTCTCCCAAACAGGTAAATACAGTACTGCTGGCTGTATCTGGTCAAGTTAGTACTTTAATTAAGTAGTAAAACAAAAACAGAAGGAGGTTTTCAAACACAGGTCGGTAAGTAATAGTGGGTGTGTTGGGTGTTGTAAATCAGGAGAATAATTTTTATGGTATTTATTTTCGATGTGTATATTGGCAGCTTATATAACCCAATTACAATTTTTACCACCACCACCACCATGTGCAATAAGTTCAAATCAATAACTGTCGCTAATTCAATTAATTACCGTTGTGCTTTGCCTTTTTTCCCCAAGCTGCTCACTGTCCCAGACTGAAAGACTACTTTCTCTTGAGATTATTATTTTTTTAATTATCTGTAATTAAGATTTTCAATTTGGACTTATAGTCTTTTACAGATAGTAGCAGGCTAGCAGCCAGTCAATCAAATATGAGAGCAAGCACAGACTTATGCTTTAATCTTTTTTTTCCAGTTTCCAGGCCCTTTATAAAATGTTTCTGTTTGTTCTGTAAGCCAGTAGAAGAGATTCATTTATTAAATTGTTTTAGTTTTTGAATGTGATTGTGCTCAGGTACACACACACTCCTCTATACACAGAACAGCCACACTTATGCTTGAATTTTACTAAACACAGACACTAACAACTTGATACAGTCTGATGCTAATGTTTGAGTGTGTGACTGATGAATTGCTCAACCTTTAAAACATGAATCAGGTCAGAGAGTTCTCAAAAATATTAAGGCCAGCCACCACCAACTTCACACAAGACAACACATGACCTCAGTCACATCACTCCACCAAAGCTGTCTGCCAGGCCCAACACGTTGTTTGTTATGCTCATTTTGGTTTTTATCAACATAAAGTTTAACTTTTTTTCCATCCCAAAACAAAAGCCGCCTAAGCCAGTTCCTCCACCTTTCTGCCTATCACGAAAAGAACGAAGAAAAGACAGGAAACATAATTGTTTTTTTTTTTTTACTGATCCACCACCAAATGCCTGAGAGAACAGATAACACACAACTGCTCTCTCAATGTTCTACAAAATATGCTGTGCACACTGCAGCAAGCAGCTCCAGAAGTATGACCCATGTGGGTCTCTCTGTGACACCCTCCATTAGCTGATTGACTTACTGTAGGGTCATGAAGGGCCATCGTCCAAATCCAATCCCCCTTCCCCATGTAGCAGGTATACCCTCCCTTTCTCCACATTTTCTCCATTTCTTCCAAAAGGGACTGGTGCCTGTGTGCTTGTTAGTGCTGTATGAGACACATCACGTGTGCTGCACTGGAGAGAAACTGAAGGAGCATGCACGGCACTGTAGCCTGGCATCTGGCATGTGTGTGTTTTTTTGGGGTTTTTTTTTACATTTTAGGGCAAACCAAAGTTCGCAAAGTTTGAATTTTTTTATACAAGTTCTAACACTGGTGAACTATGGAGAACCATGTGGGTTCAACCTTTTTTAACTTTGGTCAAATTGAACTTTCAGCCCTAGTCATAAGACACTTACTCTGCCTTGTGAATTTAATGAAATGGCAGCAACAACTGACGTCATTTATGAGTCTGTGACATCTGGGAACATTTTGAAAAACATAATTATGTACACACAGTTCTGTTCATATGTCACATATTTTCTACATTTATTTCCCTCTCTTTGTTAGTATGGGCAGCTAATTAAAAAATAAGACCCTTTTCCCCTCAGACACAATATTCTGCTACATGTCTACATACAGTATGGTGTCACACTCCTCAGTTTATGAATCACACGTAGTTGCCATTGGCATGAAAATTATGTAATTAACAGGCGACTGCTACTTCATGCATAGACAAGAGGCAGGAGTAGAAGAAAAGAACATGGATCCCATTGACATGCACATTTCTTTAATAACAGAGAATAAGGAGAAGATAAAAATAGGACATTTTACTTAATTTATGTAAAATTTCCAACAGTTACCAGACACATTGCAAGTCCATTAAAGAAGCATTATATGTTAGTCACCTTATAGTTTTTATCAGCAATAATCTTTGTCTGGCAAAAATATCAGAAAACCTATATATTTTCTTCTTTCATTCCTGAACTAAGTTCTCACTCCTATGTCATGCCTGCCATGAATAAAATTGAATATCTTGGTACAGTGCTATTCAGTTTACCATCAAAAACATGTGGTAGCACCATTCTAATACATCCACTTTACGAAAGTAGTATGTATATTCAAAAGGCAACCTCAATGGAAGAGATTTTCAAAAATTGTGAATGGCAGCCACCTTTAATGATGTGAGTCATTAATTACAAAATTAGCTATAAAAGCAGTTTAAACAATATCTGACAAAACTAAAAATACACTGAGGATGAATCTAAGGATGTCAAAAATATGTTTTTATTAAAAAACTATATGACGACATATTTTGGCAACTAACAATACTGCTGCCTTATGTTTTGTTTCTTCTAACTGCTGAATAGGGTGGATGGGTTTTACTATCAAGGACAGCTGCTACAATCTCTATAACATCACAATCACAGAAAGGTTGCACAGGGTTAGTGGTGCTTCTTGACACAAACGTAGATCAAAACTCCTTTGATAAAGGAACTTGAACATTCCAAAATGCTTTGGTCGGTTACAGCCTGAATAAAAACTTTAAATCTGCAACTTCAGAGCTTGGTGTACATTACTTATTGTGGTGAGTGCTCAACGTCTCACAGTAAAGCTCTATAACATCTTATTTTCACAATGAAAACACTGAAAGATTATAGTTCATCTACTAACAGGGTGACAAATAAGTAATCAGGTCCCTGGAAACTGCAATTGACACAGCAGCAGTGCATGAATCTGGTAAAAATTCTGGCCTATCCTTTCTTATGGTATTTTAGATTGCCACTTACCTCCTGGCTTGTGTGATACCCTTCTTTCCAGAATCTGAATCTGTTTTAATACTTTTTGTCCTGTTTGAAATAATAAATGAAGCACTTCTTTTAATATGGCTCAGACAAGGTTTTCATCAGTATTTGCAGCTATTTTTGAACACCTATTGTTCCATAAGGTCAGGGGGCACTGTCTACTGCATGATAGTTCATTTTAGTCACAACAAAAGTGATATTTAAATAACTGACAGAGAAAAACAGCTGAGAATACTGATGAATAGAGATGCAGTGAAATTTTAATCCGCCGGTGAAGTGGACACAAAGTGACCACTTCGTATTAGTGGAGCACAGCATGAAGTGGGCACTGCAAAGTGCTCACTTCACGTTATTATTATTACTACTTTGAATTGCCATTATTCCTTTAATGCGAAGTAAGGCGAAGTGAGAAGAGACTAGGCAGACCCCCACACATCACATGGCTTACAGTACTGTAAGTCCCATGCTTTAGCCAGGCAGGAAGGAAGTCTAGACAATAGGTCTCAATGAAATAATATTCATCTTTACGAAGTACCTGAAGGAGCTGCAGGGAAAGGAGACCTCTCTGACTTTCTACAGGACTTGGGTTCAATTATGGATATTACTGATCTCATGCCTCTCCCAATAGAAAGAGTTCATCAATCACTTGCTACCTCAGCACTATAATCATGTTTCTATATCTATGTAGTAAAGCAAGCCATCATTGTCCTGCATGGAGGAAAGGGCAGATGAATTATAAAGGTCAACGTATTATGTTGGACAATGAGCACTCTCCCTCTTTACAGTGCCAGCAGAGAGCCTTTACTGCCTTCCTTAAGATTCTACAAAGTCATCATCTCAAATTCTACACACCCTATCCAGCTTGTCTAAAAAAAAATTCCCTGATAGTCCTCATATTTTTCAGGACTATTCTGTTTTACCAGCCCTTCAAGATAGGCAACTGGTTCAAACTGATGTTATGGAGGTACAGGAAAATAGAGAAAAGTGTGCTCTCCAGAAAGAAATGTGGGTGAAGGTCTCCCCGGAGAGAAAGAAGAAACATAAGGAACAAACCATTGAGGAAATTCGATGTCTGTTACAATCTTTTTGGGGAGAACTGTCTGATTGAAAGTGCCCTTTGAGAGCTTGGCTTTTGGATCCCTAGCTTGCTGACTCTAAGCCCCATTGCCCCATTCTCAGCCTGGATTTACTTTATTGAAGAACTCGCTATGTGCTGGCTCTCATTTCCTCAAAAGATAGACTGTTTTGTGCATCAGCGATTTTTGGGGAAATTAAGTTTTTCTTTCTCTCGTTCCCATCAAACTGACTGAAAAATAGAATTTCCTTTTTTGGGGTTTTGAGCTGAGATTCAGGTTCAATTGGCTTTTTTTGCATTGTTCGGGAATATAAGGCTGATGCACTTTCCTAGGAGAAAGTTGATGTTACAGTGTCAAGCAGCTTTTCTTGACTGTACCAGACTTTGAAACAGACTGGCGGTAGAGTATTGGGATCCAGCATGGACATCTGGGTGGTCCTGAGTCATTTTTCAGGAGTGGATCTCCTTTTGGATTTCAGACTAGTATTTGTAAGTAACAGAACCTGGTACACTTATGTGCTTTTTCTTTTCACCCCTTAATAAATGGGACAGTGGCTGTTAGACAACTTATTCATACACTTCATACTAGAATCCTGATTCAAATAGATTTTGTGCATCGATCAACCCTTTTAGATTGCACCAGCCTTCTCCTTTGGGCTTGGCCTTTGTTTTTTTATTATTGTTTCTACTTCAAACTGGAGTTTTGGTTTGATCAAGCTTTGTTGAGTAGTTTGCCAATCCTGATTCAAACTGGTTTCTTTTCTTTCCACAGAGGCTTAGAATTCTTGTCTGTAACAGTTTGTATAAATAATTGAACACACATGCACATATATATATATATATATATGTGCATGATCACTGTAATTTGGACATGGTTTGTAAAAGCTCTTCTGTTTAGTCATAGTTTCCACCCTACTTTTGCTGATTTTGCTACAATGTAGAATCCTGGTTCAAACGATTTTTAAAGGACCGCTCAATGATCATGACTCAAACAGTTTTTTCTTTGCATCAGACAGATATTTCCTTCTATAGCAGCACTCACAGAGAGACTGTCATGTAACTTAGAGTTGGTTACTTACTATTGTTTAGATATAATTTTTAAGGCTTGATATTTTTCACTGAGAGGGTGGTGGACCCTTGGAATGCACTGCCTGACTAGCTGGTTCAGAGATCCACAGTGGAGGGCTTCAAGAGAGGGTTGGACAGACACAGAAAGTGGATGTATCAAATGTTGGCCTGGCCCAGGGGGTGGTGGGGATGAATGATAGGGGTTTCTGGAACACAAGGTGGGGGGAGGGCCTCGGCACCCAACTAGGAATCTGAGGTTCGAGCAGACTCGATAGACCGTAAGGCCTAATCTGATGGCAATTAGTATGTTAGTACTCAGATACATTATTGTCGTTTACATGGAAGCAATCACTTTATTAACTGGTTTTGTGCCTCAGGATCTCTGCTGGCTTTGGGATTTTTCTTTTGAATTATCCAAGCCTTCTAATGGATTTTTAAGTGGCTAAGGAGCATTTTATTTTACTTTCTGAGTATTATGTATTGGGCCAGGGCAGTATATCTGACTAAACACATTTGATGTGACTTAGGGCTTTGCAACTCCATTTGAAGTGCTGGGGGGTTTAATTTTGGGGATATTTATTAACTGGTTTACATTTTTACTTTTAGTTCTCCGCAATAGTCATTTATATTATGTCCCTTTTCAGTTATTGCTGTGAATACATGAGGGGCAATGGATTTTCATAAATTTATATTTTAACTGTGCAAGGCTAATATATGTGTATTGGAATGTTTTGGATCATATCAGTTTTTTTTTATTTTCTTTTTTGAGAAGCCATACATTCGAAATGATGGGGGGGGTGGTGGTTTGGAAAGATGCTTACATTAACTTCTGTAGAGATTTGTTGACAGATTGGCTACCCTTCCCTTCCCCCTCATTAATTTTATTTGCATCCCTAATGTTTAGTTTCCATTTCCACTATTCCCGTTTTGGATCAGTTATTATTTTTTTTTATGTCGCTTCTGTCCCCATGGCTTTGATCTGGGGATTGTTATATTGTTCAGCTGACCTATTGTATACCCTGTTCCCTAGGGAGACCAAAAAGGTTATCAATAGGTTTACTAGGCTCTTAGCAGCAACCTTCTTTATAGGGACTCTGTCCTTATAAGATGGGTTCTTCATTTTGGGGTAGCTCAGAGAGAGAGTATCTATCTTTGGAGGCATCCATATCTATCTCTTCCCCAACCCTTTTGTGTATTTCCATCTCAAGGGAGGGAATCTGGAGTCTGTTTTTATCAGACTTCCCACCTTGGGTGTACAAGTTATGAGTTTGCTAATTCTACCACCATGTTGGCATTTTCTGAATTGCAGTTTTTGGGTCTTATTTCTTTTTTTATTTTGGTAGTGCACTGGGGCTTTTTGATGTATCAAGCATTGGTCAGGCAAATACAGTTGTTGTGGGGATCAAACATGTGGATTATTGGCCTTTATGATGGATAGTTCTACTATATTCTGTTCCTACAACATGAACGGTTTAACAAACCTTGTAAAATGTAGTCAAATTTTAAGTTTTCTGAGGAGAACAAAAGCAGACTTTTTATTTCTTCAAGAAATGCATCTTTTTCATCAGAAGCCTGCTAAATTAGGTCACTTTGGGTTCTGTGCTACCGCCTGTGCCATTGTATAAAAAGGGTCATCATAGGGGGTAGCTATTTTGGTACCCTCACGAGTTACTTTTGAACTGGTCGATAACTTGGCAGACAAAAAAGGGAGGCACAGTGGTAATCTTGCAAAAGTTTACCAGTAGTGCATTATAACAAGCATTGTACACACACCGTACCCATTGAATAACTTACCAGTTGCATGGTATACCAAGCATTTCGCAAATGTGGTACCCATTGAATAACATGTATACCATTACTGTGCAAAGATGCACCGTGCACAGTATGGGTAAACTTTTGTGTAACTACCACTGTATGTGTTTATGAAAGACCATTATCATGGCAGGGTTTTAACCTTTGCTTCTGTTTATGTTCCCCCAGTGTCAGATTTTCTAATTTACTGTACAGTTTTCTTAGATTTGCAGGAATAGACTGAAGGGGATGTCATTTGTGGTGGGGATTTTAATCTTCTCCTTAATCCATGGTTAGATTCTACATCAGGTATTCCTAGACAGAAGCACAGAACCTCTAAGATGTTTGCCAAGTTGTTGGGAGAAACTAGATTACTTAGATACTTGGCGTCATTTTCACTGGAAACCAAAAGCTTATATATATTATTTCCCCCCACACAAGATTTACTCATGGACAGGTTATTTTTTCCTTCCAGGGGAAACTTTGAGTCATGTCCAAGATCGTTGTATAGGGGATCTGGTGTTGTCAGATCATGCCCCTCTTTTTATCAAAACGAAGTCAGGAGATTTCAGAGAGAATACTTTCTGCCATCTGAATCTATCATTGCTACAAGATTCTGAAGTAAAACAGACTATACAAGAGGCCTTTGCCCAAGCCCTATTAGATAATGGTTCCCCGATACTCCTCCAGCACTATTATGGGATACTGTTAAGGCCATTTTATGGCGGAAATGTATTTCTTTGTCAACCCATAAAAAGAAGAAACGTGAAGCCAGGCGGGAACAGGCCGATAAATTTCACAAATGGAGAATCAACAAGTTTCTTCTGACAAAAATAGAGGGAAGACCCTGTCAGCCCTTAAAAAGGAATTAAATAACATACTTTATTATCAAGTTGAACAAAAACTCCATTTCCTAAAGCAAAAATATTACAATGGGGGGCCTAAATCGATGAGGCTTCTGGCTGCATGATTAAGAATGCTTAGGGCTTGGGTCACCATTTTAGCCCTGAACCACCTACATACGCAACAAACATTGTGACTGATTCCTGAGATCACAGATGCTTTTAAATTATGTTATGCCACTCTCTATACCCCTGGTCCCTCCCCAGAACAGGGTGTCTTAACCCAATATCTCAATAAATGATCTCTCCTGTCCCTCTTCCTGCAGGTAGAAAGTTGAATCAGCATAACATTCTGTGGTGATTTGCATATGCAGCCCATGATGCTTTGCATTGTGTGGGCATGTGTGATTTAGTATTTTATTGATATCCCCTGTTACTTCAACAGAATTTCTAACAGAAATTGCACATCTTAAACCAGGGGAATGTCCGGGTACAGATGGTCTGCCCAGGGAACTTTATAAACTTCATAAAGAAATGCTATCACCTTTATTGTTGAGAGTTTACTATGGAGCCATGACTCGAGATGAATCTATCACCAGGTCCTGGTCTTAAGCGATTATTTCTGTTCTACCCAAACCTAAAAAGGACACCTCTAATTGCAGCTCCTACAGACCTATATCTATCCTTAATATGGACTATAAGTTGCTTATTTCCTTAATCACCCAGAAGTTACAGCAGGTGATACCGAAATTTGCCTTGATCAGACTGGGTTTCTCCCCGGCCACCAGGCACAGGACAACCTTAGATGTACAGTACATATCATTGATTCTCTTCATTCTTCAAAACAACCAGTCTTTTTATTTAGTTTTGATGCTGAAAAGGCCTTTGATAACGTCTCATGGCCTTTTCTGAGGGATGCCCTTTTCAGATTTGGGTTTCCAGAGGATTCTATTAATTTTTTGTTCAAGTTATACAGTAGCCCAGTTGGTTATATTAGGGCAAACAGGCATATCTCATCCCAATTTAGGTTAGGGAAAGGCATGCATCAGGTGTGTCCCTTGTCCCCACTTTTATTCACCCTCTATATTGAGTCTTTAGCTCAAGATATACTGGAGAACCCAGCAATTGAAGGAGTCACTTTAGGGGGCATCCATCATCAGCTGGTGTTGTAAGCCGATGATGTTTTATTATATTTAACTAATCCAGAAGTCACTCTGCCAGCAGTATTTGAACATACAGTATTTCCTTTTTTTTGACGCTCTCAGGTTTTACACTCAATACTGCCAAAACAGAAGTATTACACTTTAATTACGATGCTTCCCTTACCCTTTGGAAAACGTTCCTGATGAGATGGGATCTCTCTTCTTTAAAATACTTTGGAATCCATTTGTCACACTTGGTTTCCCAGCATTACCATTTGAACTACACCCCATTACTTACACAAATATGAAGAGATTTACAACGCTGGTCATTGTTACCCCTCCCTCTTTGCTCATGTATCTAAACTCTAAAAATGAATGCTCTGCCTCGGCTCCTTTTCTTATTCCAATGTGTCCCTTGTAAAGTATATAAAAATGAATTGGAATTCTGGCAACAGCTGTTTATGAAATATATTTGGCAGTCAAGGAGGCCCTGGATCCATTGGCAGATTTTGTACCTCCCTAAATGTTTTTTTGGGGGGCTTGCTGTCCCTTATTTGGCAGGTTACTGGACCACTGCCCAGATGCACCAAGCCTTAATGCTGAAACTTGAAAATTACTGCTCCCACTGGAAAACTATAGACCTGTCTAAACTTCTTAAAGTTCTCCTACTGACACAGTGCTTTTCTCCTTCTCAAACTTTGAGTTGGGAGAAATCCCCTTTTTTAGGTACAGATACAATGATAGAAGGTTGCAAGCATGGCTTTGATCAGGGTATCACCAGATTTCATTTATGGAAGTATCTGGGGTAGTTTGCTGATTCTGCATTTCTTCCAGCACAAACAGACACATGGTTTAATACCATGGAACTCAAGGGTATTTTCGCTGCCTGGCAACTTATACATTATGGTGCTGTTATTTCTTTTGAGTTTGCTCAGGCAAGATTTGGATGGCTTACCAGGGACTGAATATGATATTATCAAATCAGAGATTACATTAATGCCCTCCTGAGAAACTCTGTACCGCGTATTGAGGGATCTTTGCCAGGCCCACCTTTTGAAATTATTTGGAAATTGAAGCCTGGGGAGAAGGCCATCTCACTATTATATGCTAATTATATATCAGATTTTCTACAAACTACAGATAAAATTCATCAAAAGTGGGAACAAGAATTGGTTATTAAAACTGAAGTGGGGCAATGGCTCCAGACTTGGAAACATACCTGGGAGACCTCTTTGTCTTCAGGGTGAAAATTTTTTTTATGGAAACTGCTTATTAGATACGTTCTGGTTCCTGAAGTGGTTTTAAAATGGACCCCATCAGTTACACCCACCTGTTGGGGGGGATGTGGTGAGGGTTCAGTCTTGCAGACTCATATTTTTCAGTCTTGCATAATTCTGAGTTCCTATTGGTTGGAGATCTAGGACCATCTGCAAGTCATCTTTAATTTAAGTTCCCACCCTGGCCCTGAAAACCTCCTTCTGGACCTTCCACCTCGTGAAGTGGCAGGTAGAGAGGCAAAATAATTATGGAACATCCTACTGGCAGCTGCTTTAAAAGCCATCTCTAGGAAATGGCTATCACCTGAGCCTCTGGATAAAGCAAAATGGAGGGAGATGGTTAACTCAATCTATCAGTTTGAAAGAATTACTTTTTCACTTCATCAGAGAAGTACCCATTTCCAGAACAAATGGTCTAGATGGGGTCTTCATGAAGGTTTTACTTTCCCTAACTGATATTACATAATTTGCCTTTCTAAATATTGTTTGCAAATTGCTATGTAGTATTATGCCCTGCAATAACCAGCTTCCTTATGCAGATGACATCCTCTTTAGTGCCCTGACCAGCTTGATGTTTCTTGTTTGTTTTATTCAACTTATACTAGTCTTATTTTGGTTTTGCCCCAGTACATGTCTTTTGTTTTTTGTTTCATATTATATAGCTAGATTATTTAATATAGTAAAGAATTCAAAGGAGTATCCAGATGGTACTTTTTTCTTTCTCAGGATCTAGCAAAATATCAGTTTTATGAACCATATGAAGTAATGATATGCTTAGAAATGGTGTACCATCAGCACAACAACAAAAGTACAGTGAATACCACCACAGCAACAAACCTCACCAGGTCAGTGTGGTAGTCCTCTGTTCAGTGATACTGCGATTCCCGGTGTTTCACCCCCAGCCCAAATCAACTCTGACTCAGACTTAGTTATTTAGAGATGGGTGTCCGGGGGGACAAAGAAAACACTTTATCTTGACTGGAATAGTGCTGACAGTTGGCATTGTTCCCATCACTGTTGGGGATGTTGACAACATTGTTGTCAATATCTTGACATGGAACTGCTTAGAAATAGGGATCAATCCACAAACAATGCATGGAATGAACAGTGGTGGCATGTACAGCAGGTGCACTGCTGTGTAGCACACACCATCCACACAATCAGTGTGATCCTCAAAGGGTGGGGGCATGACTACCAATGGCAGAGGCACCTGCAGAATGATATGGAAGGGCATGGACAGATAGGTACATGCAGCTGCCTTTGCCTATGGAATGCCCCTTGACCCCACTATAAAAGGGGCTGACCTACCATCCATGGGCATCTACACTGAAGTGTCAACTGTGGATGCACAAGGTGAGCATCAGCAGTGGGCAAATACCAGCCTCCCTGCCTCTACTGAGACACTACCAGTGCTGACAGAATCATTCATATGCAGCTGGGAGAGGGGGTGAGAATGTGCACCAGAAGTATATGGCAATGGGTGCCTAATTTCACTATGGAGGAGGCTATTATTGTAGTCACTGTGGTCAGGGCTCAGTACACCACCCTATTTAGTATGGTTGCACTGAAGGGACTAACTGACCACAGACACCTGATGTGGACAGGCATACAGGATTCTCTGTATGATGCATGGAATATGCCACAGGTCATCAGTACCCTGAAGCACAAGTGGTGTGACATGCATTGGGTGGTGAAGTGAAAGCTGGCACTGCAACAATGGGAACAGCTGGCAGTGAGCTGAGACAACCCCGAGAACAATCCAGAGTTGACAGGGGTGGGCAATATTGTGTGCAACATCATCAGCCAGCAGACTATAGAGGGTGAGGATAACAAGTTAGACATCCTGGAGAGTAAATACAGGCATATGACATGCAGGGACCAGGGTGAGGATGGGTAGGGATACAGACAGGTGATAACCAACTGTAGCCACAGGTGATATATTGGCTGCACCTGCTCAGGAGGATGACATCACCTCAGAGGAGGATGGAAGACAGGACACTGCTAGGCACCCCCATATGAATCACACAGGGCCATATGCCACGGGCCCAGAGGCATACTATCAGGTAACCTCTCCTCCTCCCCAACAGGTACCATGCCCTGCAAGATGTTGGAATCCCGGGGACCCAGGAGACTCAGGAAACCCTGGAAACACAGGATAGCCAGGACAACCAAAAGACCCCAGACACACAGGAGAACCAGGACACCCAGGAGTTGGAAGAGGATGCTGATGACACAGAGTACATCAGGTGACCTTCTGCCCATGCCTACAGCACACTGGAAATGGATTCCAACCAGGATACATGATGCAACTCCACACCATCCATATGGAGTCTGCATGCACCACACAGCCAGCACCACCATGAGATACTTAGTGGTGTGTGTGGTGATAGTGGGTTTAGCTGACCATGGACTTGGACCCCCTGGAGGGACCCAAATGGCCAGCACTAGCTGTCCATAGAGGTAGTTCCTGCACAGCATGTTTGCTGAAGTCAACAGCACATTCACCAGACAAGGACAGGACACAAGCATCTACAAATGCATGGTCGACTGTGTGGACAACCAGCAAACACAGATGTCAGGGGCACATGGAAGGAGCTTGGGGACTTCAGACACTCCATAGAGAGAGAGGCCTTGAACAACTTCCAGGGGTCCTAGGTCAGGGTGGGACTTGCAGACTTCACAAAGGCAATTGGTGCTTGACCTGGTCCACATGTAATGCCTACAAACAAAGGGGATGAACCCATGCTGTGGCAATGCTGGTAACCAGTACCACTGTGGGGTTTCTGGCCCTATTCTTAACAGATGCACTCCAAAGAAAATGTGCTCTACCCTCCAATACCTTTGACTACGTAAGTAAGTAAGCTCAGTTGCCTTAGTATGTTGAAAAATATTTTGTTATTTAGTCACAGGTAAAAAAGGTAATCTGCAGAGAGGACACAGAGAGTAGGTGTCCCAGCACTTCATTCATTACAATTTTGTC
This sequence comes from Neoceratodus forsteri, assembly GCA_016271365.2. Lineage (NCBI taxonomy): Eukaryota > Metazoa > Chordata > Ceratodontiformes > Ceratodontidae > Neoceratodus > Neoceratodus forsteri. Next base: position 494,921,959 of record CM028135.1, on the reverse strand, counting down.
AGGGGGAAAACTCCTGCCTCTAATGCCCCCCCATATGCCACCACCACAGCAAATGCCATTTAAAACCACATTGGTTAGTGGCTTACATTCAAATCCAGAGTGTGATGGTGGAAATCATGGAGGACACAAGCCCATATACCTTGAAGATATTTCATGGTCCACATATAAATCCACTCCCTCAGGGCCCCACAGCCCCCAACCAAGTACCCACAGAGTGTGGTGTACCTGACCTGGCCATGAAACAAGCCCTTACTACAGAACCTGACCCCTCTGAGACAGACAACAATGCCCTGCCCACACCAAGGAAGAGAACAGCAAAGTCACATTGGGCAGGAGGTATAGTACCTGACTGTGTAATGATGCAACACCGGAGTGATCTAGTCACCATTCAAGGATACCACAACAAGTTCACTCTAGGCACATATGGCACACCAGGCACACATAGCCCTGACTGCACTACATCGGATAGGGTATGCAAAATGCTTTATTGTAGCTCAGGTAACCTTCAAAGTCCCCTCCTACATTATGAGAAGTAGATGTGCACAACTCAAATCCTGCATGATTGCCAAGCATTATAACCAGGGCCCTGAATGGTGGTGAATCCATATTCACTAGGGATCTGTCCTTCCACATCACCTGGCATGTCACCAGATGGTAGCATGTCATCGTTGGGCACAGTTAGGCCCTTCCTAACAGCGATATTGTAGAGCATGCAGCATATGGTGAACAACCTCCACACCTAGTAATAGTAAAATGTTTTTATTTATACAGGCTTAAATCTGACAAGCAATTTCACCATTCGGGATATATATACCCTGTTTACAAGGTGCTTCTATTGGTGATAAATAATTCTCATACATTAAAAAATATTGGTTACACTGAATACTCAAAAACATACAATACAGTACAGACAGACATCATAAACACCTCAATAAAATTAAACAGGCAAGAGGTTCAACCATAGCATGTGCAAATATAGTTTGAATTTTGATTCAGGTCAGATTTAAAAGCAACAACAATCTTGTCAAAGTTCCATATATGAATTGGCAAATTATTCCACATAATTGCTGATTTATATTTAAAGGTCATCTTTCCAAAGTTATTTTTACCTTAGGTGCTACCAATATCCTGCAGTTGTTTCTTAGGTGAAAACTATGATTCATTCAGTCAAGCATGTCTGTAAGTCTTGATGGTTTTACAGTTTTCAAAATTTTGAACAGTAAGACTGCCCATGCTCTATCCCTCTTAGTCTCTAGAGAATTTAAATTTAGTCTTTGATATAGATTACAGTGACACGTATTGTACTGTATTCACCTTTCAATATGAATCTAGTTATTCTATGATATGTGACATCTAATTTACGTAATGATTTTTTGTTCACGTGAGTATAACCATGACTTACATAGTCCATTGCAGGAATAATTAATTGGTTTACCATCATCAGCCAGTCTTTTTTGTCATACAATGAGATGCTCATCTAAAAGCTCCTATTTTCGTATTTATTTGTTTTAGTTAATTTATCTATATGATGTTCAAATGTTAGGCATTGATCACGCTCTAATCCTAGATATTTATAGGTTGAAACCTGTGTAAGGACCAGGTCATTTACTATCCTAATTTCAAGCTTGCTTTGTTCCCTATATTTATTTCAATGGGGGGGGGGGTAAAATGCATCGTTTGAGTTTTCTTAGCATTCAAAATTAAATTCAATGACAGGAACCATGCTTGTAAATTGTTAAAGTCAAGTTGAAGTTTATTTTCAACCTTTTTGGAGTCATTTCCCTCTGCCGCTAATGCAGTATTGTCCACCTATAACTTTATGCTTGTGTGAAATATATCATTTGGGAGTTTATTTAAATAAACGAGAAACATTAAGAAGCCCAAAATTGACCCTTGCAGGACTCCTTGGGCTATCGGGGCTAGTTTTGAGTTTCTACCTCCCACTGTCACTAACTGAAGAAAGTTTTCTAAATATGAAGAAAACCAGCTAAGGGGTCCTTCCATTACACTTATTTCACCCAGTCTATCTAACAGTATGTTATGGTCCTCTAAGTCCAAAGCTTTGGACAAGTCCACAGACACTGCACCTGTCTGTCTGTCTATCTATCTATCTATCTTGCTGTTGATCTAGCTATCAATCTGTCTTGTCTGTCTGTATATCTGTTTCAGTAGCTTAGTATGGAGAATTAAACATTACTTATTAAATGTTGATAATGTTGGCATAAACATCCATTAGTAAATGGTAATAATGGGAGCTATTCTCTTAATAAGTTAAATGGATTACTTTAAGCAATTCTTATAGAACAAAATCCATGCTTAGTCCTGCATAACACCCAAGGTAATTAATGATCTATATCAATGTAACAAATCACCTCATCTACCTTGAAGCTTTATATGAGTATATCTTTGTTAAACATAGCTATTTTGATAATGAGTTACTTTATTTATTTTAAAATTGGTGACTGGGAAAGGCACACTGAGCCATGGCTCATTTCAAGGCATGACCCAAGGGAAGAGGAACAGGGGAGAAGAGTAATAAACTAATTGACAAGGTATAGCAGTAGCTACCACTCTAATAAAAACATTGTCTGTTCCCCATTTCACCATTTTCCTGCCATAGCTATATGTATTTAGTTATTTTTATTTTATTTATTTATTTATGACTTTCATAAACGGGAAGGTGCACTGATCTCAGGGACCATTTTCAGGCATGACCCAAGCCACATACTGTGGCACAGGAACTAGTGTAACAAACAACAAAGCATGGAACAATTGACAAAAAAAAAGCAAGATAAATGTTACAATAGTGCATGGGAATAGCAAACAGAAGAGCAACAAAAAATACAGGATTCCATAAACCATACATCAGTTCGGCATTACATTAATTAAGGGTATGCATAAATGTACAGTTATATCAGCAACAGTTACAATAGGAGACAAACAAGGAAGTCTAAGTATAAATAGAAAGATGGATAAGGCATAGCAAAGTATAGGGGGTGAGGAGGAGAAGGGGTGGGGCGGTGGGGTGGGAGACAAGATTAACAAACATAGATACTAAAGCTCAAGTGCACAAGCAGGCCAGCTTAATTGATTCCTACTTGACCTAATATACATCCCAGGAAAAGGCTGATATGCAAGAAAAATCTGCCAGTCTGCACTGTTATCCAGGGAACTTGTATCAAGCCAACATCTGGGACCACTTGCCTATTGAGATGGGCACAACTTTTTCCAGTCCCTGTCCCAACCTTGGTAAACCCTTCCATACAATCATGAGGATCTAGGCTCATACTTAGTTCACTGAAGTACTGCAGAGGATTGACGTGTCCTACTCTGAATCAATCCATACTTCGTACATTTAGCATGACCAAATGCTGGCCCGGGACCGTAAGGGTTAAAAATAGAAACACATTTGTTTTAATTTTTACAAGAGACTGCAACTCCTGAGATATGAGTGTGATGCTAAAGCCATAAATAACTGCACTTGCTGCATGACCAGACATTTATCTTCCTTAATTCCTGAGGCATTGCCATGTGCAAATTTAGGATTATGAATCCTGTAGATGAGTCTGTACATTTCCTTTTCAAAATGCAGCTGTACACAGAAAAAGTAAATGAACAAAATGAAAAGGAAGTGTTAACATAAAGCTTTAGGATCTGTTTATGACCATATTCATGATAAATGTTATAAATGTATTTGCTGCTATAGTTTTAGTCTTAGTGAAGTTTATATCTATTGACTATTAACTCTGTCTTGCATTGTCTAATGCTAACTATTGAATAGCACTCTTTTTAACTTGCCAAATGTGCAGATTAACATGCATGACCATTTAGAGAATACCAGGAACTGTGTATATGCAGGGAGAGACTGTGCAGATTTGTTGTTTTGCTGAGTACTAAGAATGCCTAAGGTTAAAAATAGCAGTTGCAGCAACAAGAAATAATACTGAGGTTGTGTAGAAAGGAACTTACTATGTAAGGCAATATGTTTGTCTCTGTAAATGGCTAAGGGAAGTTGGAAACTGTATAAAAAGAGTCTGTAAGGGTTTTGAGCTAAGTCAGAGCCAATTCTGCAGACTGGGGACACTGCTCTCTGCTCCCAGGGAAAGGTAATATGTTTTCATGCATTATTTTGGCACAGCTAATAATAAAAGATTTATACTTTGTAACTGTGTTTCTCTGTGACATCATTACCCACTCAGAAACTCTAGACAGAGAACAAATCCATAATAAGGGTTTGGTATAAAAAGCATACAAGTTTACATTGGCACCCCACATGAAATGTCATTCAGAAACCACAGAAAACAGTGTTGAGGTACACAGGGGTCACAACTTAACTACAGTATTCCAGGTATTGTACATTGGCGAAGAGAGGTGTCAGAGCCCTGCCATTGATGGAAGACCAGTTTATACGTTTTAAGTGCAGCATAACTGTTAGTTGACAGAAAAGACGTGGGAACCTAACTGTTGACTGAAGACACATAGTGCGCTGACCATCTGTGTAATTGCAGCTTTTATAGTGATCATAACTGAGGATTACATCTCCATGTTTGAGACCACTTACAGGATGGAGGATTTTGTATAGGATGCAAAACATCAATCTGATCCCTGGTCATGGGTCAAGAAACAATTTGCAGGTCTAGACCAGGAGAAGAAACTAAAGGATAAACAAATGAAAGGTTACTGTAAGCAAGGTTTGTACATGACATGCCAAGCATTAGACACTAAAATAAGATGCATGAAAAGCAATCTGACCAAAATGAAAAAAAAACCTTGTCAGACAAAGACCAGAATATCAGGTCTCTTATGGACCAGTTGATTAATTTTTACAATGTTCAATAAAACACTAATTTACAGAGTAGATGAGAAACAAACAAAAGGAGATGTGCTAAAATTGCAACTGAAGTGTATATCATATGATAAGACAAATCACAAACAGCAGTGTAAAAACCTTAAAGAGCCCCTGAAACCATTAGGGAAACTTTGAAACACATAAGATTTAGGCACAATTTGGTTTATATTGCATTTATGTTCTGTCATTCCTTTTACTTTTATCTTTATTATGGAAGACAACTGTATGAAAACAAGATCACTTGACCACTAGACTGTATCTGCTGTGGCTGCTTGTCTATGCCTGACAACATAATCCCCTGTTTATGGCATCATAATTCTCTCCACAGCAACAGACTGTGATGTCACAAACAGAACTGTGATGTCAGATGTTGGCAAGCAGCCATAGTAGATAGGGCAGAGATCCTGTTTTCATACAAATATCCTTAATAATAAAGAAATAAGGGTAACATTTACAAGAAAACATGTGAAATATTAGCTGAAGTGTATCTCAGCATTACATTTTTTCAAAGTTGTTCCAATGGCATCAGGAGCTGGAGCTGTACGCATGCAGCACCAGCAACTGCAAACTCTAGCTAAAGTGATTGAGTTTGATCACTCCAAATGTCGTAGAGTATAGGAGATTTCAACAGCAAGAAGTGGTTAGGGGTCAAGTGACCATCTTGGAGGGAACATCCCTCCTCCTAGGGATAGGACAGATAACTCAGATTGGGAAAGTGGTGAAGAAGTGGAGCAGGAAAGGCTTCAGTATTTTTTTTTATGTATTTATTTATATCCATTTTATCAATCAAAACCAAAAAAAAAACAGTCCCCATCTACAAAACAAAAAGAAAAAGAGAGAGGAAAAATCTCAATGAATCTATACATTAAGATTTCATTAAACCAAACCTTATACCAACACCAAAAAGGAATTCAATTCTATTTGTTTTTAAACAAGTCTAATAAGTACCTAAGGATTTACTAGATATTGAAGTCGCATTTCAAGACAAACAAAACAAATAACATATTATTAACTATTGTATACTATAATATTTATGCTTAATTATTCAGTTGATTATTTAATTAATTAATCATGTCCCCAATGTCGTATTTTCAATTTCTGTTGCTGCTTTAAGCATTTCTGAATCAGAATTAGAGTCCAATTCCAGTGCAGAAATATTATCAAAATCTGAATTATGTTTACGTAAGAACTCCATAACCTGATCTGGGTCAAAGAGTGTATATGAATGGCCTTTAAATACAATTTTAACTTTTGCTGGTGCAAGAAGGGAAAAGGTAGCAACAAGTTCCAAAACTTCTGCTTCAGTATTTTGATTATGATCAAGATAGGTTGGTGCCAGCAGGTGGTAAAAGATGCCTCCCAATGTCCCCTCCCCAAGTTGTTGAGAAAAGTATAAGCTTGAAAATAAAGATGGGTCCCCAGGTTAGGAATGAACAGGTGCAGGAGGTGAAACAGAAAGAATAATGGAACCTGATAGTGCAAACACCAGCCAGTATGAAAATATAACAAGAATTTGCCTGGGCAGTGGGGAAATCCCACCCATTTAACAACATTTGTTTAAATGAGGCTCAAATAGAGCACTATGGAGACCTGCATGGTCTCATGGATGGTGACAAAATCAAATCAAAAATATGACTGCAGACATATGGAGGTGTGCATGCTCATACAGGGTACAGATCCACCTCCTTAGAAGCAGTATCTTTTTCCAGTACAGGCAGAGCCTTTAATCCATGATACTATTGATTCTTTGCTGAGCTAGGGTGTCCTGAGAGAGTGTGTCTCTATTAACAACTCCCCAATTTGGCCAGTGAGCTAGCCCTGTGGCATCTTACAATAGACTACTGCAGACTAAATCAGCTCGTGCCAGGTTGTTTATTTTATTTATTTTTTTATTAGTTCATCGGTTTACAGACCTTTGAGTCAAAAACTCATTTACAAAGGCACCTCATCAAGAGAGCAATACATCACAGCAAACAAAACAGTACAGCACATAACACTTACATTAAAAAGGCAACCAGTGTTACAGGCATTCACTGGTGGTAATGCTTGGTAATAGGTAGATCACAGTAGTCATAATATAGGTACATGAGTACCACATCAGGTAACACTAAGAGATATTTTATCACATTAGTCAGCAGGAGTTGCCTGAGACCCCAGGTATATACAGCAAAAGTAGGCAGGGCAGACCCAGCCTAGGGGTGAGGGTAAGGGGCAGGTGGGGGATTATGTACAGTTGCAGCAGTGAGTGCTTGTCAGATGGCTTCTGAGGGAGACCTTGAAAGGACCAAGCTTAGTGGTTGGGAGGGAATTGAACCAGGAGGGAGCCTGATAGCAAAATGATCTCTAGGCCATAGAGGTCCTTACCCTGTGGACAATAAGGGAGGTTTTGACAGTGCTGCGGGGGGAGACTGAGGGGGAGGCATGCTGCAGGGAGGTGGTGACACCAGAGGGGAGAGCCCTAGCAGGGTCGTTTTTATAAGAAGGCAGGTTTGGAAACGGAGTCTTTCTTCAAGGTTGAGCAAGTTGGTGGTGGAGTACAGCAGGCACGTATGAGTGTGCCTAGGGGCTCCCAGCATTAGCATGCAGGCCTTGTTTATAGAGAGATGGATTCTTGCATGTGCAGTGTTGTAGGCTGCAGCATAGATGGGCAGCCCATAGCCAATTAGCAACAGGACAGAGGAGGTGATTGCCAGTCTAAGGGCCTCTTGTGGTAGGCAGTCCCTATGGTAGATGAATAGTCCAATTCTGACATTGGTGGCAGCAGAAAGGGCATTGATATGGGAATGTAAGGAGAGTGCTGAATCAAAGGTAATGTCCAGATATTTGCAGGAGGAAAACTGCTCAATGGGGTTTAGTGTGCTAGGCAGTATCACGAGAGGGGTACCACTGGCTTTGCTTTGGTGATGCGAGAAGAGCATAGCTTTGGTCTTTTTTAGGTTCAGGACTAGCCTCCGTGATGTGAACCAATGCTCAGCTCTATCAAAAGCTTGTTGGAGGGTGGCCTGGAGTGTGTTGGGGTTGGGGTCAGAGGTGAAGAGTACAGCATCATCTGCGTAGAGGAGGATCTTATTTGGGCAGGTCAAGGGAAGGGAGTTGAGGCAGAGACTGAAGAGGAGAGGGCCTAAAATGGAGCCCTGGGGAACCCCAGAGCGGACAGGTCGTGTGTCAGATAGGATGCTATTGATTTTTACACACTGAGTTCTGGAAGAGAGGTAGCTAGTGAACCATGCAAGGGGGCCGGGGAGAAACTGAGGCATCTGAGGGAGTCAAGCAGGAGGGGATGGCAAACCGTGTCAAAGGCCTTAGACAAGTCAATGAACACGGCACTGGCAGGACTTCCGGCATCAAGAGCAGAGTGCAGGAAGTTGAAGAATTCTAGTAGCATGGTTGTGGTGCTGTGACCTGCATGAAAGCCATGCTGTTCAGGACACAGGATATTGTGCATGGCCAGGTATTCGGCAGGTATTGTGCACAAACCATAGCATCGGCACCAGATACTTTAGCCAGTGTGACCATGAATAAATGTTGGTGTCTGTGTTGGACATGTCTAATGGATTTTAGTCTATTCTGCTCCACCCAGACTGTCAACACAAGTTTGCTTTCACATTTAAACAAATCCAGTACACCTGTACCTGTCTACTGCAAGGTGTTGACAACTCACCTTCTATTTTTCACTCACCTATGAAGCATGCTCTTTCCAGCTTTTCTCAGCCTTCTGTTTTGTTGCAATATGTTGACAATTTGCAATTCTCTGCTAAAACAGAGAAAGAGCACTTACAGCTCTTAGATGAATTGCTTACTTTGCTAAATACTATGGGTTTAAAAGTGAATTCTAAAAAAGTACAGCTACTGGCACAGAAGGTCCCCTTTCTGGAGATCAATGGTCATATACCAGACAAGCACAAGGCTGGAGTTGTTTCTCTCCTGCTTTTCCCCACCAGTGACACTGGGCTGTGATCTTTTCTGGGATTAGTGAGATATTCCAGAGAATTCATCCCTAATTTTCCCCAGTTACAGTAGCAAAGCCCCTGTATGATTTCCTGAAAAAGGGAACTAAATGGCACTGGACAGACCAGCACACTGCTGCAGTCACCAGCCTTAATACTGCATTGCTATCCATATGAACATACAGACATACAAATGTAACAGCAGAAACAAACCACCTGGTCTATCTAAGTCTGCTCGAGTGTGAAGCTAGCACCACTAGTTTGCAGCTGCCCCACCCCCTTCCCTTTGTCATCCCACTGCCACCCCCACTTCAACCACCCTCACTCTCTCATGTTCCCTGTCCCATGACATTTTAAAGCTGTTTACAGATTTACATGATAAATAGTGTCTCCTCATTTCCCTCCTAAATCTCCCCCTCTATTCTTAGCCCATGCCCCCGATGTGCCTCCCCTTCTTAGCTTAAAGACCCCATCTGCCCTATTCTTATTGATCCCCCTCAGACACTTGAATATCTCTTATCATGACCCCCCCCTGTCCCTTCTATCCTCCAGGGTGTACATATTCAGGTCTCCAGCCTACTCTCATAGTCTCTCCCCTCCATTCCACATATCATCTTTGTCACCCTCCTCTGCACCCCCTCCAGTAGCCTGATATCACACTTTAGGTATGGCCTCCATAACTGCACACAATATTCTACGTGAGGCCTTACCAGCGACTTGTAAAGAGGCAAGATCACCTCTCTTCACCTGGACAAAAACCCCCTCACTATGCACCCCAGCATTTTGTTCACTTTTGCAGCTGTTCTCCTGCACTGGGCAGTGTTGTTCATGGTTCATGTTATCATTACCCCTAGGTCCTTCTCCTCGTCAGTGAACCCCAGCTTAAACCCCCCCCCCAGCCAGTATTCTCTCCTTGGGTTCTTCACCCCGAAGTGCATAACCTTACACTTCTTTGCATTGATCCCCTGCTGCCATCTCTTTGACCACTCCTCTAGCTTGCTTAGATCACTCTGCAGCTGCTTCCATCCTTCCACTCCATCCATCACTGCTCTGATATTGGTGCCATCAGCAAACAGACTTACCTTGCTCACCACCCCATACGCAATGTCTGATATGAAAAGCTCAAATAATACTGGCCCCAGTACAGAGCCCTGTGGCACCCCACTCATCACTGGCCTTGGAGTTGAGAGCTCCCCTTTCACCACCACCCGTTGCAGCCTCCCACTCAGCCAGCTTGTAATCCAGTTCATCATTTTACCCCTACCCCTGCATCAGTTAGCTTCCTCCCAAGCCACCCATGAGGCACCGAATCGAAGGCCTTGCTGAAGTCCAAGTAAAGAACATTCACCTCATGACCCTTATCCAGCTCACCTGTCACCCAGTCATAATATTGTATCAGGTTGGTTTGACAAGATTTCCCTGAAATGAACCAATGCTGCCTCACATCCTGGAGGCCACTGTCCTCCAGGTATGACACCAGTCTTTCCTTTAGTATCATTTCCATGAATTTTCACACTATGGAGGTGAGATTTACCGGATGATAATTAACCGGTTCATCTCTTGGTCTGCTCTTGTGTAATGGTACTACATGTGCCATCCTGCAGTCCATTGACTCACATCCTGACTCCAGTGAGGTGCTGTACAGATCTGCCAGCAGCTCAGCCAACACCTCCACCATCTCCCTCAGCACCCTGGGGTGGATACCATCGGGCCCTGGTGCCTTGCCTACCTTCAGTGTCCTCGGTTCCTCTAGGACTCTACTTGTCTCAATTCTTACATCTGTCACCTCCTCTCCCACTGTCTCCACCATTCCAGCCCATGGTGGTAGCAGTCCCCCCTTTTCTTCCATGAACACTGAGCAAAAAAGTATTCATTCAGTGCTTCTGCCTGCTCCTCCACCTGTTCCATCCACTCCCACACCTTTTTATCATGACTGTTGTCTCCTTGCACTTTCTTTTCTCCCTGATGTATGTGAAACAGTCTTTCTCCCCCCCCCCCCATTAATTCCCTGCACTAATCTCAGCGCCCTCTGTGCCTTGGCTTCTCTCATTTTTCTGGTCATCTCCCTGGACCATCTTACATACTTCTCCCTGTTTACTTCCTTCTCTGTCCTCCTATACCTCTGGTGCACCTTTCATTTTGCCCTTACCACCTTCACTACCTCGCTGTTCAAATAACATGGTTTTCTTGCTCTGCTCCTCTTACTCTGTGTCTTGGTGCAGACTTCTGTTGCCTCTGTAATCCCCTGTTTAATAATATCCATTTTCTGCTCCGCATCCATCTCCTGCCTTATACCCTCCAGTTTCCCTTTCAGTACTTCCTGCATCCTTCCAAAGTCTGCCCCCGGAAGTTTACCACCCGAGTAACTGATTTCTCTGGCTCTCCACACATCGTGATATTAGACCACACCGTTTGGTGATAGCTGTTGGCTAGTGGGTCCTCCACCCTTATTTCCTTTACTGTCTCCCCATTCGAAAATACCAGATCTAACTTGTTCTTTAGCCTAGTAGGTACACTAATCAACTGCGTCAGGAGACCCTCCTGGATCGCATCCAGGAGCACTTGCTCCCTAGCACTGGAGGTGACCGGAATGCTCCAGTCAACCCCCGGCAAGTTGAAATCCCCCACGATGACCACCTTCTCTTTTCTACATGCCTTTCTGATTTGTCCCACTAATTCCCTGTCAAGCTCCTCAGACTGGGACGGTGGCCAGTATACCACCCCAAACATCAGTTTTCTACCCCTTGAATCTAGGAGCTGTAGCTAGATTACCACTGTTCTCCTTTCTTCCCCCTCCTCCCTTGTGCATTTGATCCCATCCCTCACTTAGACTGTCACCCCTCCCTCCTTACGGTCCTTCCTGTATCCTGTATAATGTGTATCCTGGGATTGCCAGATCCCAGTCCCAGTGATCTGTTGCCCACATTTCTGTGACAGCTGCAATATCCACCCTCCACACCGCTAAGAGTCCCTGTAGGTCAGCTGATTTGTTGCCTAAGCTTCTTGCATTTAGTGAGACCACCCTCCATCCTGTCCCCTTCCCTTCACTGGCCTCCATCTCTTCCCTTCTACTCCACCCCTTTTCAGCCGCCCCGAGTCCTTCCTTGCTAGCCAGGGGGATATGATGTGACTCCACTCTATCAGATTCCTGCCTACCTGCTGTCCACTTGCCACTCCCCCTTATCTAGTTTAAATCCTCCTTTGTCGTAATATACCTCTCCAGTTTTTGCTTTAATACCGCCTTCCTTTCCCTTCCCTTCTCTTCCCCACTCAGGTGCAGCCTATCCCTTGCAAACTGATTGCTATTATCCCAGGTACTGCCCCAGCTGCCCACAACCCCATACCCCTTAGTTCGACACCATTCTACCAACCATGTGTTCAACTCCCTAGTACTCTCCTTTCTCACTGTGCTTGCACAGGGTACTGGGAGCACCTTGGAGAAGGTCACAGACTCCCCAGTGTCCTCACACAACCTAGCCACTTCCTCAATCCTCTCCCTTGTTACCTCCACTGTTTCCCCCACTTGGTCATTTGTCCCCACATGTACCACACTGTGTGGTTTCCTTCTACCCCTCCTTACTCAACTTAGGATTGCCTGTCCTGCCTTGTCTGCCTTTAATCCTGGTATGGACTCCACCCATATCTGACTGTGCCTCTCCCCCTTGCTGCCCCATCTGATTCCCTTGAGTATGGAGTCCTCCAACAACAGTACACCCCCCCTCTTCTTTACTTATGCCTGTCACCACCACCCCCAGCCAAGTTCTCATTCCTGGGGCCACTCAAGATGTTGCTTTTACCATCTGCCCCAGTGTCTTCCCCCACCCCTCTAATTGAGACCCCTCCTCCTCCTGTTTGACTGCCAACCTCCTCCTCCTCACCTCTCTGAGTATTATCCCCTCCTGCCATGCCATGCTCAATCTCTCCACCAGTGATGCCCTCACTCCTCCTCTTTGTGAGTACTATTCCTTGTGCAATCTCCTCCTGTATCCTCTTTCCCATGAGCTACTAGTACAGCAAACATGTTCCCTAACCCCTTTGCCTTACTATGTGTATTATCCTCCCTCTTGCCTACTGCTGCACCTCTTTTTCTAGGTCCTACTAGAGTCCACCCTTCATCAGCTGGCTTCCTGTCTAGTTTTCCCCCCCTCCCCTGACCCCTCCCTTGACCCATTGTTCCTTCTCTGTGGTGCCCTCACAATACTCTCAAATGTCAGCCCTCTTACAGAAGCAATCCTCCCCTCATCCCTCAACCTCCTCAGCTCCCTGCCAAGCCACTGAACCTCTTCCTTGAGCCTTCTTAGCCTGTGACATATTGGGCACCCTTCCAGTCTCCACAGTATGTTCATCCACATTGCTACCCCACAACCATTGCACCCTACAATTCTACCCATGGTTCACACTACCTATACAGAACAGTGAAGTACAGTTTCTCTATATTGACTGCAGTTGTTTACAAACACAATTACAAACCCACCAATAGCATTCACAGGTCTCACAAACACATACAGTCCAGAAATTAGACGTTTGCCCAAGGTTCTCTTTAGGACCCTCCCCCTCCCAGCTTTAAGTGGTGCCGCTGTGCCCCCGTTGAGCTTAATTCCAAAAAAACATAGCCACGGGGACCATTAAGGTAAATTCAAAAGACACAGCTACAGAAACCTTTAAGTTTAATTAAAAAAACACAGCCACAGAAACCTTTAAGCTAAATAAAAGAAGAAAAACATTTTTTACAAAACTTACAAATATCCTCTCCACCTTAACTCTCCATACAGCAAGTAGAATTAACTAATCCTAGCCCAACCTCTAATAGAAATTTTAATCCCAAATGCCTTTGCACACAACATAAGACAGCCAACTACAGTACTAACTGGAAACCACAATCCTACTCATAAGAACTATAGACCTACTCATAAGTTATATATATTTATATATCTTTAAGAATTAGTTCATATGGCTGTTCCTTGTTTCCTCCTTCCTGACCTGCTCTGAGGGCTCTGGTCAGTTTGCAGCTCCCCAACTCCTCCATCACAGCCTTCAAACCCAACCCTCAGTGGTTTTTCAGTATTTAAGAAAGGCTGGAGGAAGGGGTGGGTAGGAGGGCTTGTACAGTCACTCCAGCCACAGAAACCTTTAAGCAAAATTCCACCTTAAGCTAAATTAAAAAAAAAACAATATCAAACCTTACACCTACCTTAGCCAACCCTGACCCTTCTAAACATTTCTGCCTAGATGTGTCTGACACAGCTCTATCCCTATCAGCAGTGTTGTCACAAGAAGTGCATGGGGAGCTCTGACTCATTCATATGTGTCTCGCACCCTGATAACTGTGGATCAGAAATACACTATGTGTGAGTGCAACCTACTGACCACCTTTTGGTCTTTTAAATATTTTACTTACAGTACATTGTGGGACTGTGTCCTGTTGTACTCCACACCAACCACGTCTGCCCAAATTTTCTGTCGACCGAAAGGGTAAAGGATGGAGCTGTCTCAAATGCTCAACTAACCCACTGGCATTGTTGCTCCAGGACAAAGACATTACCAGGCAAGGTCCTCTTCTCCCTCAGTATTAACCCACTGTTTACTGTACCAGGGGACCCTGCATGACTGCCCAGCCCCTGCGCTGCCCACAATCATGTTGCTCCTGTTAGTACCGAAACCAGATGATTTGGACCCGTTTCCAGATTTTCATGGATGGATCCAGATTTTATGTGGAAGACACCCACTATAGTGGGTTTGGACTTTACATTATTCCACCTGGAAAAAACTCAGACTAGTGTGTCATGGTCCTGCAAACCACACTCTGTCCAATTTGCTGAGCTGGGTACAATAGCCCATACTCTGGAGCTGTACTCACAAAATACAGTTCCCCTTATACTATTTTTAGTTTCCATGTGGTTGCTGTTCCCTAACTGAGTTTTCCCTGTCTGGCAGCATAAAAAATTCATTGCCTCTGATGGCACACCCATTGCGTATGCTGCATTGCTGCAGTATATTATATTTTTTGTCACTTCTGCAAGTTATCAAATTTATGTTGCTGGCAGTATAGCCTAGAGGTTAGAGGAACGAGGTGTGCACAAGCTTGATACATCCAGCAGACCAGACCTGAGTCTGATTCTCACAACCTCCACTTGCATACTGTGTGACTCTGAGCAAGTCACTTAACTGGTCAGTGCTCCCAGACTGCCCCTGAAAACAGGCATTTGTGCTTAGTGGGCCTTATCTGGTTACCAAAGACTAAAATAAAAAATTAAAAAAATGTCCAGAATGTTAAAGCCCACTCAAAAACCACTCTCTTTGCCCACTGCAATGCCCAAGCTGATCTCTTTGTGAAGCAAGGAGCTTGGGCGCATAGACCTTCTTCACATGTCCACAAGCTGTAGCAAGTCTCACAAGAAAACAAATTCAGCCAATGAACCTCTGTTGCTTAGAGAAACAAGACAAGGAACTGGGTAAGATAATAACTGCCTTACAGAATCAGCAGCATGTTCCTAAAGGCTTACTATTTAAAAAGCATTAAAAGCAATTGCAGCTGTTACCAGGGACTGAGATATTGCTGTATGCAGATCCAAGGACACAAGCAGTCTGGGTGATTCTCCAGCAGCTTGGATGAGAATGAATTTCTTCAGAATAAGAAGTGCCTACAGGAGGCCACCGGGAGTAGACAAACCCATTTTGAGAATGCAGGCAGTTGGGTGGTGGCCAGACATGTAAAAAGACATAGGCAGATACTGTGAGAACTGTATTGTGTATGCTCAGAATAACCCCTCCAATAACAGGAAGAACACAGTATTGAAGCCCCAAAGGAGTGGGAGGGGGTCATGGAATCAGTTACAGATTGATTTTGTAGGACCACTACCTACTTCAGGCAAGGGAATAAATTCATTTTAGTGGTTACAGATATGTTTTCCAAGTGGGTGGAGGCTCTCTCAACCAAGGCCAATACTTCACAAGCCACTGATAGTGATCTGGTGGATTGCATCTTCACCAGATGGGGCTCACTCTAAGCACAGAATCAGATCAAGGAGCACATTTCACAGATAAGCTGATGCAGGAGAACTTACAACTGTTAGGCATCAGCAGTGCTTCCATGTTCCCTGTCACCCCCAATCATCAGGGTAGATAAAGAGGGTAAACAGACAGATTAAAACTATGCTAAGAAAGTTTGTGTCACTGAATGGCAAGGACTGGGATAGAATCCTACCTTTCTTGTCATAGCAATCAGGACATCCCCCTCCAGTTCAACCAAATTCACTTTTTTCAAGGTAATGACAGGTCAACAAATAAGACTACCTGAGCACCTGTGGCATGACATGGGAACCCCAACACGGTAAGGCTAAGAAGTATGTATGTAGAACATCTGTGTGACAACCTAACACAGCTGCATAAGCAGGTAGCCTCTCACCTAGGGGTATCCAGAGAGAGAGAATGAAGAATAATTTTCACAAGGCAGTGAACTCCGTGGATTGGAATATACAGTAGGTGACAAGGTGGTGGTCTTAGTATTTGGGACACCTGAACACACTGTATGCAACAGATGGGAGGGATCTTACTTCATTGTGGGCAAACATAGCCTATCAGTGTGCAAGGTCCAAGTGACATGTGGCAGGAGAACCACTGACAAGCAGTTTCATGCAAATCAGCTAAAATTATTTAATTGTCAAACTAACACACGCTAAAGGAGGCTTTACAAACTCCTGTTTGTTTTTCTTTCATTCCAGAATGCAGAAAATCACTCCTATCATCACTTTTCCTTGCTTGGTGCACAGTATATGAACAAAGAACACGGCTAGAAGCAACTCCACCAGTGTATGATAAGGAAGCGCCGTCTGGCCGGAACGTGTCAGAGGTCATTTAAGAGAGGATTTGTTTTGCAGTTGGAGTCTTCTAAATTTACAGAAGAAACAACTGTGGAATAAAAATCTTGGGAATTTACTTTCTGAAGGAATGCCGGAATGCCAATTTGGAGTGGCGGGGAGGGCTCAAACTAGAGTATCTGTGGTGGTGTTCTTTCTTTTGTTTTAAACAGGAAGGGGAAGAGAGGAGAGTATACACATTTGTTTTTTTATTTTATTGGTTGACTTTTTCTTTTGCTGAGGGAACAGAGTATTTGAGCTGATGGGGGAAATCACCTTGCTTGAGTTTATTGTTTCTTGTTATAGCGAGTGAAAGGAGCAGCAACAGCAGAATACTATCCCACCTTCCAACCCCCCACACACCTGAGTATGTCACATCTTTATAGGGCCAAACACAAAGAGGATCAGCAACTTCCTGCTGCAAATCAGAAAGCGTGGGAACTACCAGGGCACACAGCTACTGTATGCGCTCTGCATCTGAAAAGGGAAAGAGTTTATAGTTGTTATTGGGGATTGGTATCATAGGGTTCAAAGGTACTAATCAATATTATACAATGCAAGGAAAGAATCCTGGACTCTGACTGGTCAATGCCCACCTTCACCAGTGATGTTATTGTGGTGTAACAACATTGTATGAAGTTCTGGCACATACAGGACCACAGCCAAACCAAAATAAATCACTACTCACTCTGACGGATCCTCACTGAATCCCCCACCCCTCAGCCACCCACAAACACTGTTACCGATTCCTTGCCTGTGGCTTCACTTTCACTGAGTTTCCTGGTACAAACAGTAGTCAGACAACTGCACCGGGAGAACAGAATAATTAGACAATGTTTAAATGAAACCAACCAGCTTCACAGTTTCCCACTCCTAAGCATGCTGCCAGCATGTAAAGAAACAGTGTATGTTCTCATCACAGCAAGCTGATATTACTGACTGCCACCATCATTTTCACATTTACTCAGCAGTATGCCATATTCTCCTGGTACAAACAGTCATTGGGAAACTGTACTGGGAGAATGCAACAGCAGAAATCATGACACAATCAAAGAGTTCAAGTTCAAGTTCAATTTTATTATAGAAAAATGAATAAAACCATAAACAATTAGTTACATTGCATGCATTCATAGATACCATAGAGAATTAAAATACACATACACTTAGCATCAGTGTACATAAATACACAGAGGGCGGGATATTCATAAGGGTTGCACCATGTGCAACCCACTGATGCACCCCAGCATGATAATCAAAAGGGGAATGTGCCTGGCACAAATCCTGATGCACCAGAGCGCATCAGTAATGTATGCAGCGCAAGTGGGGGGGGGGCGCGCCTATGCTTATCTCATGCATCCATATTCAGCCCAGGATGTGCTGAACCCATGCATGCACAACCCCTACTTGTGCTGCACACAGGTGAGCCAGAATAAAAGGAGCAACATCTGGCCACCCACAGGTGAGATGCCATGTTGCAGGGTGCATCACGGCAGCTGGCAGCTGTGGGTGGCCACCCGAGCTCCGGCAGCACCTGAGTGGTAGCGGACCCCCCATGCCTGATCGTGGGAATACGTAGTGATATCAACCCTCCCACATCCCTGGTGGTCCAGTGGACCCCTCACAACCCGATTGTGGGAGTAAGTTGAAATTTAAAAGTCCCATATCTTTTGTAGCCTGATCGTGGGCATTAGTAATATATATAATGACAAACCAATCCAACTCTGGTGGTCCAGTGGTACCCCCTCCCCACCTGCCCGCTGAGCCCCATCGCTCCGCTCCCCCCCGGTCAGTGGCGGGCGGCAGCTCCCCACCTGCTTACCGCCCCACCGCCTGCTGACTGACTCCGTACGGTAGGGCTGTACACCCATTGGTCCACAGTGTTAGCCAATGGGCTTGCAGCCTGTACCGTACTACACAGTCCAGAAATGTGAATGGATCCAGGGCATAATTTATAGCTTCAGTGGCACATGGATCTACTACCCCACCTCCCTTTACAGTCGAGAAGGTGTATTCTCTTTCCCAATCTCCTTTAGTGCATCTATTTAGCACCCTAAGGTCAAATCTTTCAAAAGATTTTAGTAGTGTTTTGCCCTTTTTTGATAATATTTCATCCTTGGATTGTCGAACTGGGATATTAACTATATCATCCACAAACCAATCTGTTGAATAGTCTTCAATCAAATTTCCAGTGTGAGCATTAAGATCACCTGCCACAATAGACTTAACTCCTGGGAATCTATACTTAATGGACTCTAAATTGGCTTCAATGAACTTTATTACTTCTTCAAATTCTCTCTGTTTTAGACCGGGGGGAGTGTAAATATTGAGTAGCACCCATACCTTATTGTAGCCCATAATTATTACATACATGTAAAAGTCATTGTAACAACTCAATTCTATAAACTTAAAATCTATTGCAGCATCAATAAAAAATTGCCAAACCACCCATTAGTCTTCCAAACTTATTAATCCTATGGGCTTGGGAGATCCAGTCTCTGTAGCCTTCTATTAATTGGTCATCTGTCACCCCCATTCAAGTTTCTTGTAGGAATAAAAGAGAGAAGTTCCTTAGCCACTTTAAGCAATTCATATCCATTAGTTTGGTTTTTAGCCCTGCTATATTCCAACTTAAAAGTTTCAGAGTATTTTCTTCCCCATAAATATTTCTTTGTCAATTACATTCTTCAGAGAACATTATTGTGCTGTCAGAACTAATGCTACTCAACAGAGTTGCCTCCTCCAGTGAAGTTGTATCATCCATTGATGGGTTATCAGATTCTAATATAGTACTAGGGTTTATTCTTGAACCTAACTGTTTTCTCCCTCTCCTTATTACCTGCTCTATATTGTCTCCTTATAGATTATACTCAGTTTCAACCGGTTTCATGAATTCTGTGATACACAGTTGTTTAGAAGTAATTGCACCTTATTTTTCTTTAGAGATATGATTAGCAGATTTATTCATCTTAATAGTTGTTTCTTTAGTATTATCTGATCTTATGATTGTATCCAGAGTTATTCCTATATCTATGAAGTCAGTTTTGCTTGATAAAACTTTTAATTTTTTCTCCTGATTTTTTAATACAATGCATACCCACCCTTTGTATGGCTGATTTTTGTAATGATAAGTTGTTTTCATGTCTTGCCAGCCTATTTTATTCTTCATTATTCCTTTTATTAGATTGTAGGTTTCTAATTTTAATATGTAATTATTTTTATTTTTGATTTTGGCAGCTCCTTTAAAAAAAAAAAAAAACAGTTGGTAATAGGTCCCCTGTAGCTATTAAGTGTTCTTTTTTTCCCTCTGTCATTTTCACTATTTTTTGTTTCATGAAATATTTTTCTTTATGTATGTTACTAAATTTAACCCATTTATCTGTTTGTCTTTTAACTGTACTTTTTTCCACTTCATGGGACACTTTTTCCATTCTTCTTTGCTATGGGACTTATTACTACCATCCAGAGTCCTGTGGGAAGGTGATTTAATACATTTTTCCTCTTTTGAATCAGTTAATGTTTTATTCTTCTTTTTATGAGCTACATGTGCTTCCTTAATCTAATTTTTCCTTTGATTTAATTCATGGACTAACAACTCAATTTCCCTAATCACTTTATTGGCTACTGTATCTGTAATCTTTTTCAGTGATTTCTTCTCCTTACTTTTTAATCTGTTACATTATTACTTTTTCCTTTCTTCTGCTTATTCTTTTGTTGATTACTGGACATAGCTAAATTTTTGGTTATTATCTCACCAGGCAGATTTTCCTGAATTGATTCTTGCATTTGCTTAGAATTCATACATTTTTCACCTTCTTTTACAAAACAGTCGATAAATGCCCTAAAAAGAGCTATTTGGAGTTGGCATTCTTAAATTGGATCTCCTTTTTTACTTTATTTAATTGATGTGCTATAGGGGACATATCATTAACTAGGAGTCTTTTTTATTGACTTGCTACATCAGCTGGGGCTCTGATATCTATGGGTTCATCATTAAACCATGAAAGTTTACCTTTCTCTATTGCTTCAAGTCTAGATCATGTTGTTTGATACATGTCATTAAAAATTACTCATAGTCATAAGGAAAGAACCTTGGTCAATGACCTGTGTTTTTTGTGGGACATCTAAATTTATACCATCGGGGGTATTTACAGCTTTTGGAGATGGTATTACAACCTCTAATATCTCATCAGCTTGTGTATCTTTGCCATCACATACACAGCAGTTCACTTTCTTGTCAATCTCCTTATTGCCCCCATTATCTGAGATATGAGAGCCTTTTTCCCTCAGTTCAACCAAATCAGACATATGTAATTCTGGACCTGTAATATTGGTAAAGTTAGCCCCATTTTTGGTTTTCTCCTTTAACTCTTTTACCCTTGTGACACAGTGTGGTTCTTCCCAGCTTTTAATTTTTGCAACAATGGGTGTAAAGATAGTTGGGATAACTGGGTACCCAAATTACAGCTCTTAACAGGGGAAGAAGTTAGGCTAGGGTCCCCTTAATTCAATATGGTTAGAGGAAGGACACATCAATTGTGTAATTATGTTGTGCTCTCTTTTTTTGCCCCTTAACATTTTGCCCAACTTGCTTGGTTGTGCTCTTATTGCTCTGTTTACCATAACTTCTAATGCCTTTCTTCTTTATATTGTTTGGCATAGACATTCTCAGTAAATTAAAGTGAAAAATAGCAGGAAAAAAAATAGCTGCCCTACAGAGTTAGTAACAGAGTATCGCAAACAGAAAAAAATCGTACAAGTAGTGCAGTTAAAAAAAAATCAATTAAATAGGTTCTGCACAATAAATAATGCAGTGCATAAATTGACAGAATCAGCAAAGCTTCAAGGAAAGCAAATTGGAATCAGTAATCATGAGGTACCAATAGTCCTTTAATAGTATCTAAAGTTAATTGTTACTTGGCTTCTTTGTCCTAATAAAATTCAAAATAATAAAAGGAACCAGTTAGAAAGAAAGTAGGGGGGATATACAAAATTATTCAAATTAACTTGGTTACAAACACTTCTTTAAAACTTACTTGTGTGCTGATTTTCCAAGCACACAGTCAGACAGCAACCATTCAATCAGCATATTTATATTTTTAGCACAGAATGCTTAACTTGACTAAATTAACTCTTTTTAAAGTATAGCCAATAAAGATTTGTGTTTATCTGAGATTGCTGAAAAAAATAACAGCTAGTTTGTGTCCTAGGTTGAGACCTATAACTCAGCTGAAGCTCTGTTTTAGTTAATTTCCAGACCTTTATGGAACATGAATTCATATGCAGGGCTTTTTCTTAAAAAAAAAGAGAATACCAATAAAGGGCATACAACAAAAAGTTTAGAGAAGGACTGAAATACTTTACAGACTCAACTAGTAGCACAAAAAACAGTCTGGACTCTGTTCTGCTTACAATCAGTCTGCCGCAACCTCTGCTAAAGACACTGCTCAGGCACTTTTACACAAAAAGGTCATGTGACTTAATTTGCATACAGCAGGCTTTTTTTAAATTAAAAAGTAGCAAATCCTCTATTAAAAGTATTAATTTACAGAGAGTAAGACAGTGGAATATAACACACAATAGCACTGACATTAAGAAAAACTCTTTGAGCACACTTTCAGCATGCTCATGCTCAAAACACTCCTAATGAATGCTTCATTTCCTTTTTCTTACATTAGTCTCAAACTATGAAAAAACTTAATAATAACTTAATTTTAAACTCCCCAGAGGTTGTACAAAAGATAAAGCATAACATTTGGGATCCTGAAGGGTCCAAATGTTCACTGTCCAACTAACGGTAGAGTGAGTTAAGATGAGGCAAAAATTCTCTAATTCTTGGAGTATTTCTCCTCTGGGAAAAACATGAAATGCATCAGGCTCTCCCTTCAGTGCTTCAGTCATTCCAGGTGGTTATCTGGTTACAATTAGGGTCCCGCTCCACCTCAGGATTGCTCCTGGATTCCACTGCCAGTGGGACTTCCTCCAACTGAATCGAAACAGAACACACTAGGGAGAAAATTTCACAGACAAAGAGTCACAATATAATCAACTGGAAAGGGAATAAACATTAAGGTAATGGTGGCATACCTTTTTTAATACTTGTTAGAGCATTGTTCCCCTATTTCTTTACTCTACTCCACGGAGTAAAAAGCATGTAGTGACCACTTATCTCTCATCTCACCCCATCTCTCTCTGGCTTTCTTTCCACATATCAAAGAGAGACATAGAAACCCAGAAAAGGGGGGCAAACAAGAAAGAAACTGGGAAAAGCCACTGTCTCATCAGTGGCAGCACTTCTTGCCTCACACAAGGGAGCCACAGTAGATAACAGACAACTGCATTTTAAACAGGGATAACGTATCACTGCAACACAGGCACAGACTCAGACCTGTGTGTAGTCAGACAAGAAAAGCTGTGAGGAATTAAACACAAGGCAGTATATAGTGGCAACACAATTTAGTAGGCTAACCAGAAACTGTGGACTTTTTCTTTAAACATATACCTCCTCACACCAAAGATAAAAAAAAGCCAAAACAATATATATTTCTATTTTTTCTTTCATTAAGAAATGAGCCACTGTATAATATCAATAATGTATGACAAGGTGTGTGCCATGCTAGGATATCATCACTTATAGGGTGCTGGATGCACTTGGCCTGTTGCCTTGTGCCCAACTACACATGGCATGGTGTTATCCCAGCATGACACACAGCCTGTCATGCATTATTTCTTAAACAAACAACAACAAAAAAACTTGCACAGGAGAGGGAGAAATATTACATATTGGGGCTCTAATCTGAGATTACGGATGAACAGTGCATCAGAAGATACATTTCTGAAAGACACTGTATATGATTTAAGTGTTGCTGTTCTGTAGTTGGGAATTGATTAGTGCATCTTAGTAAGTACCTGAGGAAGAGAGAGACAAATAAAAATAGAGAGTGCATGCCTGGGAATTGTATATTGTGATTATAGGGTAATTACTGCATTGGGGTGTAGTAAGAGAAATAAGACAAGGAAAGGTAGTAGTTATGCTAGGAATGGTACAATGCAGTGGCTGTACAGCAGCAGTCTTCAGATTGACCTTTTGGACACTGAGGTGCTGCCCCATCAGCAGGTACCTTTCTGAACTGAGGGAGGAGGTTGCCAGGCTCAGGGCCAGGTTGGATTGAGTTAAGATGACCTGCAACCCCATGCAGAGATCACCTAGTCCACCTCCACTGCCTCAAAGGGTGCTGAGAAGGAATAGAAACTGAACAATAGTGGACTCTGGGAATGTTAGGGTGGTGGAGCATATGCATATCCCAAATCCCATACCACTACAGAACTCCTACACTGCACTGGCAGGATGGGATTGTCCCACAGAGGCACCCAAGGTAGTGGCTGGAATGGATGTAAAGGTCCTTCATGGTGGAGACCCAAAGGGGGGAACATAGGACCCCAGAAGAGGGAGAAGTGAATCCTGGTAGTGGGACTCAATCATGAGGGGGATTCAGTTTGGAAGAGGGATGGAGGATGAGATAGAGGTAAGGTACCTTCCAGGTGCCATGGCTAGGAGGGATAGAAGGAGGATCCTAGGGATCACTGGGAAAGCAGAAAGGGAGAGCTGGACATTGTTGTCCATTTGGGGATAAATGATCTGGCTAGGGAGGATCCAGAAGCAGTACAGGAGGAGCTCAGGAAACTGGTGAAGGGCCAGGCACAAGTAGCTGAATCTGTTACTTTCTCAGAGGTGCTGCTTGTCCGCGACAAGGGGAATGTCAGGTATTTCTGTATCAGGAACTTCAACAGATGGTTGAAGAAATGGTGCAATGAAGAGAGACTCAGATTCACTGGGGACTAGGGCTCCACCTGTAAGGATAGAGGCTTGTACAGAGGCAATGGCCTGCATCCATCCAGGAGGGGAACTGGGCTCCTCAGTGAACAGTGTAAATGCTACAGTACATTGGTGAACATTTAAAATAGCTGGGGGGGGCAAGAGAAGGCAGAAACATAAGGACTTCCCACCCCCACAGGCAAACAGGATCAGCTGTGGGAATTCCAAACACATAAAATCCCCAAAAGAGCCCAAACAAGTAAAATCTAGGAAGAAGAGGGAAAGGGACAGAGGAAAGAAAACAGAGCAGGGCAAATGGGCAGAATGAGGGAAGGATGCAGCAAAATCTGAAGTGTCATGTGTACAAAGGTTGCAGAACTAGAGACCGCCATGGCAACAGTAGATATGGACATAGTCACAATAACAGAAACCTGGTATGATGATAACCAGGACTGGGGTGCAGCCATACCAGGGTGTGCTCTATTCAGAAGGTACAGAGTAGGAAAAAAGGGAGGAGGAGTGGTTGCTTATGTAAGGAACAACATAAAAGCCACAGAAATTCAAGGAGAAAGAGGAGAAGCAGAGTTACTGTGGGTTAATCTTGAAACAAGAAAGTGGGCAACCATTCAGACAGGGATAATCTACAGACCTCCAGCACAGGAGGAGGAGGAGGTAGATAAGTAGATGATGGAGGAAATCCAAGAAATGGCTAGAAAGTGGAAAGTATTGCTGGTAGGTGACTTCAATATACCAGATGTGGATTGGAGCATCTCAGCCATAGTTACAGAAAGAAGTAGGAACATCCTAGAATCTGCAGGGAGCTTTACTCAGGCAACTAGTTGGAGAACCCACTCACAGGGGGGCAATACTAGACCTGGTACTGTAGAACAGGGACAGTGTCACTGATGTCACAGTGGGGAGTCAACTGGGGATGAGCAATCATCATACAGTATAGTTCAATATAAGAACTGGTCTGGAAAAAAATACTAAAACTAGGGTCCTGGATTTCAGGAGGGCTGATTTCAGAAAGATGGGGGAGTGCCTAAGGGAAGAATTGTCAGGATTAGGGAAAATGGACCGGCAGTGGAGCAGTGGGCAGAATTAAGGAGAGCCATAGAGAATGCAATATACTTCTGTGTCAGGCAGATTACAAAGTGCAAGAGGAAAAAGAACCCCCTGTGGTTCTCCAAGGAAGAAGCAGGAAAAATAAAGGCAAAGAAGTTAGTCTTAAAAAGATATAAAGCAACACAGAAGGACGAGGACAGGGAAGGATTACCAGGAGAAACAAAGAGATGCAGCAAAAGCAGTTAGGAGTGCTAAGGTACAGACAGAGGAGAACACTGCCAAGTCAATAAAAAAGAGAGATAAAACATTCTTTAGGTACATAAGCAAAAAGACGAAGAACAAGGCAGGGATATTGAGTCTAAAAGGATGAAGGAGGGAATGTATGAAAGAGGACCAGAAGAAAGCAGACATATTGAACCAGTACTTTTGTTCAGTATTTTCAAAAGAAGTGGTGGGTGATGAGCCATGGATAGGAAAAAAGAGCATAAATGGAAGGGGAGTGAACATTAGCCCTTTTACAGTGTAGAGAGTCCTCAAGGAACTAAAACAACTAATGGTAGAGAAGGCAATGGTGCCAGACAGAGTTCACCCCAGGGTACTGAAGGAACTAAGTAAAGAGCTTGCTACATCTATGAAGACTCTATTCAACTTTTCACTTAATACTAGGGTAGTTCCGGGAGACTGGAGAAAAGTAGATGTGGTCCCGCTCTACAAAACTAGAAAAAAGGAGGATTTTACATATTTTTTATTTTTATTAAAAAATTTGGTAACTGGGAAAGGCACACTGAGACGAGGCTCATTTCCAGGTGTGACCCGAGGGTAGGGTAATACAGTATTGTACACAAGAGAAATAATACAAACAAAAGGATACATATAAGTGCCACAAATAATTCTGCAAGACAGGGTACAAGCATTTACAAGGAAGTACACAGCAGCAAGATTAATTAAGAATATTTTGATAAGACATACACAGAATGTAAGAGACTGAACTATGTCTGAAACAGAATGAAGCTGGATATAAAACATTTATTTGATTTTTTTTAATTTAACATCTTTATTGATTTTATAATTTTAACACAGTAGAAGCCATAGTAGATAACATACAAAGGTATAACAAACCAATAAAAACTATAAGAAAAGGAAAGAGAAAAAAGGATGAAGAAACCCCCAAAACCCTCTCCCCCCAACCCTACCTCCCCTCTACCCCAAAACCCTATTGGAGTGTATCATAAAGTACTATACGGAGCTTGAATGTATTGTTGAAAAGCTAGATGCATCTTGAAGTGGACCTTGGGAGTCTACAAGTCATCAGCTATCAATGCAGATATAAGGCATACAGTTTACCCCATTTTTTTATCAAAACCTGCAAGGTTATTACAGGAGCCAGCAATCAAGCGTTCGATCCTGAAATAGGCTGAGAGGTCATTTAGCCATTCATTATAGGTTATTGGTAGTCAGTCCAACCAATGTTTAAGCACCAGTTTCTTGACTACCATGGAATTAAAGCTATATGATATTTACGCTCCTTAACCCGGATGTTGGAATAGAGTCCTAGAATACAGATCTCCACAGTAAATAGGTCTCCTAGGCCAAGCAAAGGATCCAAATCATATTGAATTGAACACCACAGAGGGGCAATTTATTCACAGAACCAAAAAATGTGTATCAAGTTCCCTTCATCTTTGCGACATCTAGAACAGATTGAAGTAGGAAGGTGTACAATTTTAGCTAATTTTACAGGCGTGTAGTATAGGTTATGTAGGATATGGTACTGGGTAAGTCTGAGTTTATCCTGGGAAATATATCTATATAAATCTTGCCATATTCTTGGACAATCTATGGTTGTTCCTGGCAAGAGAAAGGGCCACATTTTAGAGCCGGGTATGATATCTGGGTGGCCAATGGATAGGAGAAAGTTGTATAAGAGGGATAAACAATGTGGTTTGGAGGATAGCTCATGGAAGCTGTCTAAAATAGGTTGTAGTTTGGACTCTTGTGGAGAAGTACCAAATGTTTGCCCAATTAAGTGTCTTAATTGGAAGATCATAAAAGTATGTGTAAAGGGTAGGCTATATTTAGCTGGGATTTCAGGAGAGAAAGAAGAGAATTGTGGGAATAAAGATCTGCTACACTAGCATTCTGTAATGGAGGCAGCTAGTTGCGAGTGAGGTGGGTGTCACCTAGTTTAATGTTGGGGTTGAGGACAAGGGGTTGTGCAAAGTCCTGGAGTGGGGAGAGTTTCTTAGAGGAACAGAACTGAGAGAAAACCCATTGGGAGGTCCCAATTACTGAGTGATAAATTGAATCTGGTAACTTGTTCGGAGGGATATAGAAGATGACAGGGGAGAGGAGATGATGTTGTAATAATATTTGGAATTCTAGTTGTAACCAAGTGGGAGTATAATCACTCATGGAGCTAGTAATCCATCTGTCTATCCTAGAAAAATGGCTCGCCCAATAGCAAAGAAGAAAATTAGGGAGGCAAAGACCACCTGATGTTTTGGGGATGCTCAATTTGATATAGGTTTTCCTGGGTTGTTTATGTAGCCATATGAAGATGGAAATGAGAGAGTGGACTTTCTGAAAGAAAGAAAGAAAGAAAGAAAGAAAGAAAGAAAGAAAGAAAGAAAGAAAGAAAGAAAGAAAGAAAGAAAGAAGGAAAGAAAGAAAGAAAGAAAGAAAGAAAGGAAGGGGGAGCCAGCTGTTCAGCATATTTAAAGGATAAAAAAGGTATGGAAGAACATTCATTTTTATTATATTAATGCATCCCCAAAGAGACAATGGAAGGGACTCCCATATATGAAGGTCTAGCTGAAGGGTTGCCACTAGGTCCTCCAGATTCAGCTCAGGGATGGATCAGTGGTTAGGTAGATGCCCAAATATTGAAGTGGATGAGGGAACCATTTAATATCAAAGTCACTGAAGTCAGCTTTATGAGTGAAATGATTAAAAGGAAACATTTCAGTTTTATTGAGGTTAAGTTTATAATTGGATGGAGAGCTATACTGGGATACCACTTCCAGTAAATGATTCAGTGAAGTACTGTATTGTGATTCTCTAAATGAAGGAGAATGTCATCCACATATGCAGAGAGGATGAGGGTATGGATTAATATTGAGATCACCCTTATTTGTGGAGACTGTTTGATGTGGTGTAAGAGGGGCTATAAGTAGAGATGATTAGATAAGAAGGGTGAAAGGAGCAACCCTGTCTCGTACCTGAATGAAGGGGAAACCGAGCAGAGAAGACTCTATTACAGTGAATCTTTGCTGAAAGGGATGAATATATGGCCTGGATCCACTGGATGAAAAGGGGAGGAAAGCCCATCTTATGCAAAGTCAGCCAGAGAAATACCCAGTCCACTCTGTCAAAGGCTTTCTTGGTGTCCATTGAGATTAGGGCCATGGCGGTTACCCCCCCACAGTGACATTTCACCAGCGAGGTCCCTAACAGCGACTACAGCACCTAGCCATGGTGGGAGACCCGCAGGAACCCAGCGCTGTCTGTCGGGGGTCCTGCACCACCCCCAATCAGCTCCAACTGGAGTTGAGAATCCTTAAGTGGGGGGGTGTGGGGGCAAAGCCCCCAAAAGAAAACAAAGATACAAATAGCAAACCAGCAACTGACTGCAGAATGCGGTCAACCTGCCGGTGTCGCTGATGGGGCATTAGACAAAAGATTTGTCAGACTCCAGTCATGGATCCAGGCCATAGGAGATTGAGACAGGTGGACTGCCTGGAAAATGTGAGTGAGTTTCCTATGATGATCTGGGGAAGACCTACTTGGAACAAAACCCACCTGCTCCGGACTAAGGAGTTGGGACCAAACTTTCCAGATGTGTAGAGCAAGTATTTTGGTCAAGATTTTAATATAGTTTAAAAGGGATATCAGCTGATAACTTTCTAGGAGCAGGTGAGGTTTATCAGATTTTAAAAGAAGTAATATTGTTGCCTCTAATAAAGTAGGATCTAAGGGGTTAGCTTCAAGCATGTACTGGTATA
The DNA here is from genome assembly GCA_016271365.2 of Neoceratodus forsteri. NCBI lineage: Eukaryota > Metazoa > Chordata > Ceratodontiformes > Ceratodontidae > Neoceratodus > Neoceratodus forsteri. Next base: position 494,892,428 of record CM028135.1, on the reverse strand, counting down.
ATTTGAGCAGTAGAGGTGTCAGTTCTTTGACAGAGGATTTATAAAAGTTGGTGGGAAAGCCATCAGGGCTGGAGCCTTATCTAAGGTCAGGTCTCGTATAGCTCCCCCTATCTCTTCCAGGGTAATAAGTGCCAACAGGGAGGTTTGGGAATATTCCGGTAGAGAGGGAAGGGTGAGAGAGTCTAAGTATTTTTCTATGTTTTGAGAAAAAGCAATGGAGGCTCTTTCACCATAAAGGGAATGATAAAAGTTCTCAAAGGTAAGAGCTATATCTCTAGGAGCAGTTTTCATTGTGCTATCTGGAGCTATGATGGAAGGTATAAGTCTTGAACTTTCTAATTTATGAAGCTGAAGAGCTAAGAGTTTACCCACCTTTTCACCTTGATCTACATAAGTAGATTTAGTTTTCAAGATTGCATATTCTGCTTTCTCTCTTAAGAGGTCAGCATATTTATTCCTAAGATTCAGAAGCTCTGATATGGAGTCAGGGGTTGTTGAAAAAGAAAGGGAAAGCTCTATCGTTCTTATTTGAGCTAGTAGGGATAAGGCTTCCTTTTCTCTCACTTTCTTCCTTTTAGAGGTTAATTTAATGAATTTGCCATGAATATAGCATTTGAAGGTGCACCATAGTAGGTCTTCCCTTTGAACTGAGCCCATATTAGTGTCTATGAAAGTTTGGATAGAAGACTGGATTCTGGATATAATATTTTTATCTTTTAATAATTGAGTGTTCAGCTTCCACTACCTATCTTTGGGGCTATGGGGGAAGGGGTTAGGTCTACACAAACCAACGAGTGGTCTGAGAGTACTATTGGTTTAATACCTGTTTGACATAGACTGGCTAAGAGTGGAATACTAATTAGAACATTATCCAATCTGGACCATGATTGGTGAACATTAGAGTAAAAGGAAAACAGCTGGTGTGATGGGTTAAGTAAATGCCATGGATCACAGAGCCTTAGTGTGTCTATTAAATCATTTAGTGCTCTTTGGGATGCTGATGAGGGTTTTAAGGGTCGATGTGTCCTGTCTAGATCTTGGGTGGGGAGTACATTCCAATCACCCCCTAGGATCAGAGAGATAGGGAGGAATAGAGCAGTCTTACTGGCAATCTCCATAAAGAATGATGGTTCCCCACCCGGTGGCCCTTATATGGAACCTAGTAGTGCCCATGAGATTGCCTTTAACAAAGACATATCTACCTTTGGGATCAATTACTGTGGAGTCTGCTTGAAAGGGAATCATATTTTTAATTAGAATAGCTACCCCTTTACTTGATGAGGAATCCCCTGCTGCAATAAACTGTGAAAGCCCCAGTCTATGCAGCCAAATAGCCTCTCTTGCCAGTAGGTGAGTTTCTTGTAACAGAATTATGTCTGCACTGAGTAGGGCACAATGTTTGAGGACTTGTTATCGCTTTGTAGGATCTCTGACTCCCCTGACATTCCAAGTAACTATTTTACAGTGGTTATTAGCCATACCTGAAAATAAACCAGTTGGTCTGTCTAGAGGAATATGAGGTAAGTGGAAGTAGCTTATCATGAGGCTCCAGCCACCTTCCCCCTCCCCTTCCCCCTCCCCTCTGTCCACCACAACTTTATACAGGTGATTGATTGGTAATAACATAGACATACTAAGTGAAAGAACAACCATACAATTGCAATACCCTGAAACCGGTGAGTTTGCCCCCCCCTCCACTGTCCTCCCACTGCCTTTGAATTAAATCTGACTTTCCCAAAAGTAGCACTAGGCAAAGGACTCTGAACTAGTCCAGAGAGAGAGAATCACACATACATGGATAGGTAAAGGCCCCCTACCCTTCCCAAACCAACCCCAGCAACTATTTACACAAGTCTCTCCAGGTAAAAAAAAACACTCAAGTTACTGTAAAACAAACACCCATAAGGGAAACCCCCCCCAAATGGCTCCTGAACACAACACCTAGAAAGGTGAAGCGTATATAAATAATATGGTATGCTGGTGTTGTACAGACCTAAAAGCTGACACCCAAAATAGCCAAAACCACCAGGCTACAAATAAAAGGAATGTGAAGGAGCCGAACCCCCCAAAAATAGGTGCGTTGTGCAGTTGACCCCAAGCTTGCTCGAGCCAGGGCAATCCTATCCACCCCACAACACATCATCGTGGTATGATGTAATCAAATGTGGAAGCTATAATCCACAACTTGGTAAATAAATAATGGGCTAATAGAATCCACTTGGAGACCCAAAAGATAAATTAAACAGATTAAAGCTTGTAACACAAGACCTGAAAGTAGGTCCTCTATGTAGCAAGAAATTTACTTATTTCTCTTGAAAGGTTCTGGTGGCCTAATGAAACCCGCAACCATTGGTTCAAGCCCTTCATCTCCAAATGGAAAAGGTAGTTATCATATCCCCGCTCCCCGATGGTAACATATCACAACCTAACTAGCAAGATAACATAAACTAGCTATTGAAAACCTGTGCGGTGCTGGAAATAAAAAAGAAAAAAGAGAGGCTGTACTTGGAATGGAGGAGTCCTGGTATGCCCTCATGTTAGGAGTAAGGAAATGAAGAGAAGGAAACACTAAGCATATGGACCAACATCGGTCCCAAGTGATAATGACCCTCCCCTTCCATACCCAGAGTAAAGAGGTCCTATATAATTATATGGTCTAATGTAGAGGGCTGCCCTCTGCATTGTAAAACTGGAATTGCTGTTGAGGAGATCAGGCCCAATCAGCAAAAGTGTGCCCAGTCCTGGGCAGGAATACAGTTCAGTAGCGGGTAGGCAAAACTTCAAATCTCACAGAAATTTTTATTTTAGATCAGAGAGGTTATGCTCTCTTATAGGATTAAGTCCAGCCACGTTGAACAGCCCTCTTTAAATGGTTCTGGTAATCTAATCTTCAGGTCAGCCATGGCAAGAGTGGAGTATCATAAGAGATCAAGGAACCAGCTAGGGACACTTGAAGTTTGGCAGGGTATAGAATTTTAAATGGAATACTCACTGTTACGAGCTTGGTAACTGTGGGTTAGAAAGCTGAGCATTCCTGATGCATCTCAAATGGTAACTCTTGAGTGAGACGAAGTTTGGAGTCCTCCCACGTAATTGCTTGGAGCCCCTTAACTTTGTTTAAAACATGTTGCCATTCGACATAGCTCAGGAATTTTAAGATCAGAGGTCTTGGTGGGGATCCAGGCTGAGGTTGAGGTCTAAGTGACCAGTGGGCTCTTTCAATTTGATAATTACCTCTGAGGGAAAGAGGACCCACTATTTTTTGCAATAACTTCTGATTCAGGGATGCACATTATTAGTATATTATTCCTCTGGCTCCTGCTTTAAAGATCCTCCATTTTGAGTTGTAACTTGTTAATTTGCTGTCGCAGCTGGGTTATCTCTGGATCCACTCTGTCCCTCCATCTTTCCAGGAGGTGGATCTGGCTTCTGTGTCACCAACTCTTTTAGCTAGATCCATCATATCACTTCTAATTGATTGAATCTCCATAGGAATATTAAGTAAAGTCTCTCTAAATGGTAGTAATTCCTGTAAAAACCTATCCTCCATGAGTGGAACTGATGGTATAGTTGCAAGGTATTTGGAGTTGGAGGCTCCCCTTTGAGGTCTGTCCTTTTTGGGTAGCTTTTCAGGTGAGGGAGGAGGCATGTGTTTAAACTAGGCCATCTTCATATCTGCAGCCATCGTGGAAGAAAAACTCCCAACTGCAATGTAAGTAGTGGTGATATTGAATGTTGAAGATGCCCTCTCCTCATTGCATTGGTTATTAGATAGTTTCCAGCTGAAATAGTGTTGAAAAAGATGATTATGTAAGGTTGAGGACAGTAGCCCTGCAACTCTGCTATCAGTAGGTTGCCTGCATCATGTGATTTCCATTTATTTGATTTTTAGGTGGGAGGGTTAGGAGGACCGTGATGTAAAGCTGATGGTGAGAAGTGGTATGAGCAGGTGGGGGTTGGCAGTAAGTAGAGTTGCATGGAACTATAGACCAGACAGCCTGACTTCAGTGGTGGGCAAAGTTATGGAAACCCTTCTAAAAGAAAGGATTCTGGAATATCTAGTGGCTAATGAATTGCAGGATCTGAGACAACATGGGTTCACAAGGGGGAGATTTTGCCAGACAAACCCCATTTAATTCTTCAACTGGGTGACCAGGGAAGTGGCTCAAGGAAGGACAGTGGATGTGGCCTACTTAGATTTCAGTAAGGCCTTCAGAACTGTCCCACATAGTCATATGGTAGACTAGCTGGGCAGCCTGGGAGTGGGTCCAAAGGAAGTAAAATGGGTACAAAGTTGGCTGAGTAACAGAAACCAGAGGATGGTGGTAAATGGAGTTCACTTGGAAGAAGGCATGGTAACCAGCGGGGTGCCACAGGGGTCAGTTCTGGGACTAGTCCTTTTCAATGTCTTCATTAGTGGCATTGCAGAAGGGCTGGGAGGAAAGTATGCCTGTTCACAGACAATACAAAAATCTGCAACGGAGTGGACACACTAGGGGGATGACCTGAAAAGACTGGAAGAATGGTCAAGGATATGGCAACTAGGGTTCAATTCCAAAAAGTGTAAAATTATGCACATGGTGCACAGGAACCCAGGGGCAATGTATCAATTGAGAGAAGAGGAGGTGTTAGCAATAAAAATGGAAAGGGACCTGGGGGTTATAATATCTGATGATCTGAAGGTAGCAAAGCAGTGTGATGAGGCAGTAGGTAGGGCTAGTGGAATGCTGAGGTACATAGGGAGGGGTATTACCAGTAGAAGGAAACAGGTGTTGGTATCCCTGTTAGGTCAATGGTGAGGCCACACCTTGAGTGCTGTGTCTGGTTCTGGAGGCCCCATCTCAGGAAAGACAAGGATTGGTTGGAGGTGGTACAGAGAACATCAACCAAAATGGTGCACGTATTGCATCAAAAGCCCTATAAGGAAAGACTAAAGGACTTAAATATGTACTCACTAGAGGATAGAAGGGAAAGGGGAGACACAATAGAAACATTCAAATACCTCAAGGGTATTAATAAGGTACAGAAGGGTAGAATTTTACAGAGAAAAAGATGCTTAATGACAAGGGGCTATGATTTGAAGCTGGGGTGGGAGGATCAGAGGAGATGATAGAAAGTACTTCTTCACAGAAAGGGTGGCGGTGTCTGGAACAAATTTCCAGCAGAGGTGGTGGGTACCAAGACAGTAACAGTATTCAGACATACATGGGATAGACACAAGGGAACATTAATAACAGGGCAATTGGAGGCTAAGGCAGGAGATTGAGTAGGGTCTGCTGTAACACAAGAGATAGGGAAATTTTAGGGCAGACTAGGTGGACAAAGGTATCCTTTTTTGTCGACAACTTCAATGTTTCTGTGTAAGGTGAGACCATACTCCTCCCTATCCAAGTGTTTGGAGGGGTCATAGGAATTGTGATATGAAGGGGCCCTGGGGACTTGCACCACAATGCCTTGGAAAATGGGCATCCAGGAAACTCCCAATGGTACAATGACAAAGTGACTGAGTATAAGAATGGGTTCCTCTTAGTGGAAAATATCAATAAACAGGATGGAGTAGTATGGAACTTGACACATTTATAATAACATCCAGACTGGGGGGTCAGACAGATATCATTCTGGTATATGACATAATTGATCTTAAAGTAACTATAGTCACAACCTCCTCACCTGTTGCAAGCAAAATGGACAATGTTGAATCTACATTTAAGAGAAAGATTTTGCAATGCCCTGGGTGGAACTGGGCCTGCCCAATGGTTTGACTGCTATTTCCAAGTCTTGGACTTTGTTGAATGATGTACAATTCATGCACATACCTATTGTATTTAATCTTTCTCACTGAGACATGATGGAATATGGATCTTGTGTGGGAACACATGTGTCATCCTTTTATGCTTCATTGCTTTGTTGCCGCTCACCAGGCAAAAGCCCAAAATTCTATAGCTTGCCAGGAGACTGCCCAGCGGGATGAGTTCTTCCATGCCAGATGGCTATAGAGCTTGGGCAGAATTTTCAGGGCCATCTCTGGATTGTTTGGGTCTGGCATGTCAGGTTGGAATAGAGCAGACCTCAAGACAATCAAGAGACATGTCAGTTACTTTGAGCACCAATCATCCAAGTCCATTATGAACTCTGCATTAAAGGGAATTAAGGGTTTGGCTACTGAAGAAAAGTATTTAATGTATAATTAGCATGATATTGCATGTTTTCTAAAACACAAGGTAAGATCAATGATCTAATCGCAGCAAACAACAAAGAAGCTGGGCAGAAATGTATGGGTAGGGAAATAATATGCAGTTTATGGAAATTCTGTTATTTCATTTATCACCAATTTGCACAGAGATGTGGAGATGGCCCTTTCCCTGACCTCATTCCAGGTAACTACTTGACCAAATGGTTTTGCCCAGCATTTGTGACTGAAACGCAGAACATCCACTTAGTATGTCTGAAAACCTGCTCAAGATTTTTATTTGTGACAGCCCAAAACTTTGGATATGTCACCTTGCACCATAATAGAAGAGCTTGCCTGAGTTTCAATGTGGGGAATAGCACCTTCCACAACCTCCATATAAGCCCTCCTCTAACACACCTCCCTTGCTTAGGGAGTCGGTTTGTCATTCCCATGGCTCCTGCGTGGATTGTGTGGTTGTTTCCTCATTTTGCTGCTGCTCTGGTTGTTTTTCTCCCTCCCTTCTCCCCTGCTGCATTTGGTGTTTGTTTTTTCCCATATAAGAACTTAGGATGAACTCCATTGCACACACAAATATTCATTGCTAAAAATACAGCTCTTTTTATTTGTCAAACAGTCCACACCAACAGTCCTGAGCAACAGTTTCATAGCTAAATGCCACTTCTTCAGGCCCCCAAACACAGTGTTGTTTCATCTAGACAAGAAACATATAACAACATATCAAAATACCTCATATTAAAAATCCTTTTTATAATTTCAACATTCCAGTCACATTTCAACCACCCTTTTACTGTATATAATACACCTCTTTTAGAACAATATACAAATATATATACTGTACTTTATGCCACTTTAACCTCCTGTTTAAATATCCCCATTTAAAATCAAATTATACAGTCACATCATCACTTAATTTTAAAAAGGCAGCATACCTTCTTGTTGTTCAATATATACATTTCGCTCTACTCAGATGCATTTTGCAAGCCCTTCCACAACATAACCTGAAAACATATAAATAAAACTCAGTATGATATTCTTTCAGCAAGCAAGGAATCCCAAGGACTTCATTTCTATTTGTAATCAAATCTCTCACTAATTTGCTAAATGTAGCTATGATTTATACATCATTAATCATACTCATATACTTGATCCCGGTTATTCTTATCCAATGTTAAAATAAGGCCTGCTACAGTGCATTTATTTTCAAGAGCCCTTTTAATTTTCATTTTAATTTTGCCATTCCAAGGATGAAATAAAGTGGGGATTCCTGACTCCATGTAATCCAAACTTCTATTTCACTCCTGGACATCGTTATTCCTTATACTGTATCCTCACCTGTTCACTTAGTACATTCAGCCAGGTCAGCATTCTCCAGCGGACCTTTCAGCCTCTTCTTCTCGAAGTAGCTTTGTTAATCTCTGTAGTAAAGACTATCACTGAGAACTGGCTCTCCTGAATTCTAACTGGCAATCTGTAACAGCCAAGACAAATTCATCAACTCAGCATTTTGTCTCAGTCAGTATTAATTAACCTCTAAATCCTATGGCATCCTGCATTCATCAATATCGCTACCAATCCAGCCTACATATTCTTCCTCTTATTCGCCCCAAGCTTCTCTTATGTACTTCAGCATCAAAAGTATTACTTATGCCACCACAGTGCATATCCTATATGATCACATCACAGGAATACCTTCACTTACTTTAGGCAGCATAATGGCAGAGAATTAATCATAAAGTCATGAATCATCATGACCCAAGAAGCCATCTATTCCTTATATTGCATTTACAACCATTCCTCATATATTGAATTATTATCTGGATGGCTCTGCAAATCATTTCCAGTGCTTTATTAGTCATGTATGGCATTACTGTCATCAGGCATTTAAACTCTCCTCTATTCATTTACTCTAGGATGCTTACCTATTGACTTTCGCTCACTAATCGATTCCTCATCTCCAACCTACCTCGACTATCAAGCCTTATATGAATTTGAGCAGTCACTCATAATTTTATTAATCATCACAACTACCACAGCATACTGTCTGGTCTTATATCAGCCTATTCTTGCTTTCCCGCCACATAGACGTCTATGCAATGCCTCGCTCATCCATCCTTTGTCACCTTGGACACATGGTCTACACTAGCCTTTCTTTATCTCGATTCACTTCGTACATAGGATTTTACCATCCCTATAGAAAGACATACCCTTCATCTTCAGGATCATCATTCAAGCTGCATTATCCTTGAAACAAGAATGAACCATCTTCTCCAGGGCACTCAAAGACTCTTCTACATATTCTACTCTATGTATGTTTCCTTAGTGAATCCTTGTTCAATACAGAATTCCTAGCCTCCAGACTATATCCTTCTATTTGAGCATCTCACAAGTCTGATCATTCACCAATACCTTCTACCATTTCAGATCCACCATCTTCAGCTCACCACCTTATTGATCCAATCATGGTCCCTCTACCTATTACAAATCTGTTGGACAAACATCATTCATCATCTTGGATACTTGGACTTCCTTCATCCTCCATTTCTTGGATTTATTTTACATTTAGGATTTTATCACTCATTCAGAACAGATCTCCTATTCAACCTCATGATCATCATGTGATTGGCATCATCCATGGATAGAAGATGGATTATAGCCTCTTCAAGCAATTCACCAACCACAATTAGCCATGGTTACTAGAACTTAGATCCTTCTCCCTTTAGTATGCCCAGAAGGATGGGCAGATCTCCAGCCATGGGTCCTTAGAGGTTTCCTCCACTTGGGGGGTTTTCCTCTCCTAAGTCCCAGGGGGTCATACTCTCCATGAGTTGAAGGAGGTTTCTTTTTGGGCCTTCTATTCCCTACAATTACTACCTACCTACCTACCACTCAAGGGAGGGACTAGAGTAAAGCCACAAAAAGTACTACAAGTTACACAAGCACTATATACCCCATCTCTTTTCATTGTTATTCCACAAACATTGAATGGAAGGGCTTGCCCGAGGTTCAATGTGGGGAATAGCTCCTCCCACAACCTCCATATAAGCCCTCCTCTAACACACCTCGCTTGCTCAGGGAGTGGGTTTATCATCCTCCATCATCCCCTCCTCCTCCTTCTCCAGTGTTCTTCTCTCCCTTGATCCTGGGCCTTCTATTCCCTACAAATTACTACCTACCTACCTACTGCTCAAGGGAGAGAATAGAGTAAAGCCACAAAAAGTACTACATGTTACACAAGCACTATATACCCCATCTCTCCTCATTGCTATTCCACAAACATTGAACCGGACAAGTGTTACATGAGTGGGTTCAGCTGTATTCAGGATACTTTTTTACATATTTTTTATTATTTCCCTACCAGTGTTTGACCCTGATGAAGTTTTTGACAAACTGGCATGGTCCCTTCATAGGCTACCTACAGAGAGAGATTTCTATAAAGAGAGGGTGGACACACCATCTCTACTGGTATACAACCCTACTACAGCACTCTGGCAGACACCACACACATCATGTTGCTCAGTGAAAGGATATAGGTGTATATATATATATATATATATATATATATATATATATAGCAATGTGATGTCTTTTATGTGGTTAAATCATCTGTGGCCTTGATGGGGATCTCCTCCAGAATACCAGTGTAACTCAAAATGTTACCTGCCCAGTAAGGTTCACAAAATGGTGCCTCCCAATGGTAAAGGTGACCTACAACATGGATGGTCAGTACTGCTTAGCAACTAATCATTAGCCATTTACTTGTGAGAACTTGATATGTCCAGTGACTTCCCCAAATGTTTGCTTCACTCCCACTGCTCAGACTGTCATTGGTCAGTTATATTACCCATATGATTTTGTGGCGAACAATATGTTCTTAGTGAATCTGGTCATTAAAATGATCTAAAATACATTCCAGCATTTAATGTGCATATCACTCTTCTCTCCCTAGACTTGCAGCTCCTGCTCAATTGTAAAGATGAACATCTGATAAGAATCACAAATAGTATGAAGCAAGCACAGCGGTCACTAGATTCTTTATTACATGATGGTGATTTTGATTTATTAATCTCAAACACGTGGATAGAGATAACTTTCAAGTTGTTAATCATGTTAGAAGCTATCCTAGTACTTATTGTATTTACTATGTTATGCTGTCTTAGACCTCTTTCAAGACAACATGAAAGTGAGCTGAGGGCCTACTTATGCTTTACGGTCTGTGTAAGTTGACAGATCCTTTATTTGAACCCACTTTTCAGGTTATCAGTGGAAGACTGTTAGCATAAAGCTTTAGGATCTGTTTATGCATATATTCATTATAAACATTAGACATGTATTTGCTGCTATAGTTTTAGTCTTGGAGATGTTTATATCTACTGACTATGATTCTGTCTTGTCCTGTCTAATGCAAACTACTGAATAGTGCTGTTTTTAACTTGTTGAATGTACAGATTGACATGTGTGGCCATTTAGAGAATGTCAGGGACAACTGTGTATGTGCAGGTGGAGACAGTAAAAATCTGCTGTTTCGCTGAGTACTAAGCATGCCCAAGGTTAAGAATGCAAGTTGCAGTAACAAGAAACAATACTGAAGTTGTGTAGAGAGACACTTACTGTGTAGGGTAAAATGTGTGTCTTTGTACATAGCCAAGGGAAATTGGAGATAATATACAAAGGGGGTCTGTAAGGGGTTTGAGTTGAGTCAGAACCTATACTGCAGATTGGATATGCTGCCTTCTGCTCCTAGTGAAAGGACATATGTTTTCCTTGTATTATTTTGGCAAAGCTGATAAATATTTATACACTGTAACTGTGTTTCTCTGTGATGCCATTATCCACTCAGAAACTCTAGACAAAGAACAAATCCATAAAGGGTTGGGTATAAAAATCATACAGATTTACAAAAGAAACAGAGCCAGACAGTATGGGTAAGCAGAAATACTACAAAGCATAAAATGACTGCCTTCTGTGAACCCTGTTGCAGGACCAGGTAAGCAATAGAGAAGGGTGACAGATGGGTTGGGAAATTACATTACAGAGGTGTGCAGCATCAGTGGTGGGGGGGGGCATGAATGTGAGAAAAAGTTAAAAAAATGGATCAACAGCTTGCATAAAGGATCTGTTTTTTTTCCCTGTTCAAAAAGGTGCCCTAGCACTTGAATACCTATTTATGCCACACAACCCAACAAAACTTTTTCCTGCAATTATTAGTTTAGGATTAATCAAGGATAAAGGCTGCCTGTAGTAGGTTACAGGTTAAGAGGACAGTAAGTGTTAACTTACTGAATATATAAGAATATCTTGCAGCCAATTTTAGAATGACTGCAGAGTCAGATGACTGAATACTCAGTGGGCAGGATTTTCTAAAGGTTCTACCCAAGATGCATCTGCTACTAATTTCAAAGCAGAAATTCTTTCAAACCTGCTAGATCATCTATTAGATGGCCTGACAGTGTCCAAAGTTTGCATTCAAGAACATATACATGTGCACCCAAACTGAATATAACTTCTAATTACATCTGTTTTCTGTCACAAATTTGACTTTTTTCATAAATGGGCCCAACTTTTGAAAACAGCAGCAAGATTGCCTGTGAGAAATTGGATGGATTCAGACACAGGTGCAGCATGCTTTTGCATCTGCATCAACCCCTTTTGACCCCTCCCTCATATTTATTTATTTATGTTAGTCTTTGGTAACCAGGTAAGGCCCACTAGGCACAAGTGCCCGTTTTCAGGGATGACCTGGGAGTACTGAGGAGGTTAAGTGACATGCTCAGAATCACACAGTATACAAGTGGAGGTTATGGGAATCAAACCCCAGTCCGCTCGATGTATCAAGCTAATTCACAGTTCATTACTCTAACCTTTAGGCTATTCTGTCAGCCCCAGATCTTTTCAGAAATGTTATATCTTAACATTTACCATAACACATAACATTTTAACATTTATCATACATCATTATAGAAACAAAAGACCACAGAACTTGATAAAGTGACCAGTGAAGGTCACCAGGCTTTGGTTCACTTTCCATGTGGCCTGATATTTATTTAATAAATGACTTGTGCAACATTTGCACTGAGTGTGGAAGTCTCCACCTGTACTTTTAGTTTCAGATTGAGCCATGAGGATACAGTGGATTGAAGCCATGGGTATACCTTAATTTGCTGCATTACTGCCACCATGTATCTTGAGCAGCTTTAAATATAGGATATGCTTTGAGATTTTTAGAAGCTGGCATAGTCAGCACTGAGTGCAACACAAATGGATTAGTTTTTTGGGTTTCATAAACTAACCATGTTGAAAAGAAAGCTTTAATTGGGCTAAACCAATATCTTATATCAAAAACAAAAACACCGTGGAACTCTGGGTCCCATTTGAGGTTGTGGACTGGCAAAAGGCTTAAATCAACATTATGTCTAATTAATTATTCATGAACATAGATAGGCTTCTGATTGGCTGCTGGATCGGTCATTAATGTCTTATAAACGACCGATCTAGCTGCAGACTGATGCTGTGTGCCATGCATAGCCTATGTCACACAGCTAAAACCTAAATGTGAAAAAAAAACTGGCAAAAATGAATGTTGATATTGTGATTAGACTTTATTCACAATAACAACCTTGAAGATGATCAGTTCCTTGGATTAATGACTGGCTGGAGGGAAGGTGACCATCCCCCAACTGGTCATTAATCTATTAGAAGTGACTGACTTCTTGGTTGTTATTGCTTTACCAGAAAGGACTCATCACCAGCAGTCCAAACCCAAATGACAGTGGCAGTAAAATGAGAGATCCTGTGCAGCATCTCTCCTTAGGTATCCAACGTCGGCTTACTTGTGCAAGAAGCAAAATCATAAATCCATTGGGGTCTGCATAACACAATCTTGCAGAAGTTTACAGGTTACCTTGAAAGGCATATCACAATCCCATAAGACAGCTAGCCACAGCACAACATTTTTACTCACAGTGTGTCCTGAACACATGGCCAATATGTTCTTTGCTCTATGAATTTACAGTTTTGCTTCTTTTACAATGAAGTTAGCTTTAGCTACCTAAGGAGAGGGGCTTTACAGGACCCCACATTTTGCTGCTACTGTCCATTGACTCTGGACTGCAGGAAATGAGTAATTTCATTTGTCAATTTTATACATATTAACCAAATGAGCCAAATATTATGCTTTAAATGTGGGAATTGCTAGACCTTCATGTACATGATTTTTTTGTAATTTCCAGAAAGCTGTTTTCCTTATGTTCACAAAAACTGTGATAAACTATAGTCATATACATTTTTAAAGAGTAATTTTGGTAGAGAAACAAACAACATTCACATATTATAATAATATCTTCAAGCTCTCCAGTATACAATTATTGGTCTAGCCCCACAGTGAAAACCCTTGCATAATCTATCTATCCATTCTTGCTCCAAGCTCTTTTTGGGGGTGGGACAAAAATGATGCTGTCAGTTACTTTAGTGCCAAAAGTAGCATTCACAGAAAGATTATTCCTGATGTGGCCCGAGGTTTCATACTACAGCTGGTTACATACTGAGGCCCGGATATTCAAAGGGGTTGCACATGGTGAATTACTTCATTCACATATTTGGGACTGTCTAGTACAGTATGCCCTGCAAGCCCATTGGTCCACACTGTGAACCAATGGGCTTACAGCCCATACTGTACTTGTCATTTGGTGGGTGGCCAGGCAGTATGCGGGTGGGTTGCAGCTGCCTGCTGATGACGGGAAGGGAGTTGGGTAGGCAAGGGGTTCTGTGTGAGTGGGAGGGTGGGGGTGCCACTGGTTTACCAGGGACTTATTGTATGGAGATTTACCATGATCACAGCAATGGGTGGGGGGGTACCACTAGACTACCAGGGAAAGAATTATTTTACAGTTACTGCGATCAGGGAATCAGGAGGAAGGGGGTACCACTAGACTACCAGGGAATTACATTTTGTAGATTTACCTTGATCATGGCTACGGGGCAGGGTAGGCCCCATGACCCCGACTGTGCAAACATCATGCTGTGCAGGGTGTCAGGTGCAATTTTCCAGGCTGCCCTGTGCAAGGCATGCAAATGGAGCCATAATGACATGCAAATGGCCCCATTTGTGCTTTGCATATATTATGGCCTCATTTGCATGCCCTCTGCTGAATATCGCAGGTGATGCACCCAGCACAACGTTTGTGCTGGCACATCCCCATGCTCCCTATCTGTGGCTTGCGCCAGCGCAGTGCCACTGCACCATGCACAGTAAGTGTGCTGTCTATGCCATATTCAATGGTGCTGTGCCATGATGCATCAGCATTGAATAGCACCTGGTCCTGGCCCCAGCAGATCCCAGTTGTGCTGCACCCATGCTTGCACCACTGCCAGGCACAATCTGAATATCCGGGCCTAAGTGTTTAGGGTGAGAACTGGCCAGAACCCCATTGTTACCTCAATCCATTGTTTCATCAGTGGTTACTTTTAATTTGTAATCCTGAGATTATAAAAGTATCCAGTTTTGTTTTAAAATGATTAAATGTATCTTCAACCTCACTGTTAGGCAGGGCATCCCATTTCCTCATTATTCTTTGTGCATAGTAAATTTTCTCAATTTTTGTTTGCAATGGTTTTCCCTCTAATTAATCCTTGAGATCTTTAATATTGCGTGACATGTTTTTAAAAGGGAAATTTCAGTAAAAATTAGGCATTTTGTGATATTTTATGCATCAACAACAGATCTCCCTAAAGCTGTTTCTGTTCCATACTGAACAGGTCCAATATAAATAATCTCTTCTCATATTTCACGATTTTAAAGTCATTAACTAACTTGGTGTCCCATTTTGGAATCCTTCAAGTCTGAAAATAGCCTCATAATGCTACAGGTTTCAATACTGCACGCTGTATTCAAGATGACAGTGTATCTAGGTTCTATACAATGGTATTAATACACTGACTGACCTGTTTACAAATGCACAATTATTCACCCCCATTTCCAATTGATCTCCCTGCAACTTTGTCACACTGGCTGTGTTGTTAGAAAATTGTTACTGATAGTTATGCCATGCTCTCTTTCTGCAGAGAATGTGTTAAGGGCGGCATTGTTAAGAAATATCTCATTTTTAAAACTCAAATGAAATACTACACTGTTATGAATGAACTGCATACTGTTATGTTGAGTCCATAAGGCACCAGCATTCAGATCACCCTGCAATGAGCAGTGTCTTCCTTGCAGTTTGCCAGATCGCCTAATTTCATATTTTTAGCAAACATATTGAGACAATTGGTCACATTTAAATACACATCTCTTACTGTGAAAAAGGCATGGTTACTAGTACAGCAATCTTGAGACATATCACTTGTCACCATGCCCTTGTCAACCAATGCCCCACATCAAAGGATTTACTAAAGTCTAAAAAGAATACATCAACTGATAACCCAACATTCAGTTTTTTCTCTGACTTTTTCATAAAAGGTCAGGAGAGTTGTTAAACATGACCTATTGTTAATGAACCCACACTGTGTGTTGTCTCAAGGACCTTTATCTGGTATTTGTTAGAGAAAGACATTTTCCTAAATGGTTCATCTGTAGAAGTCTGCATTAATGGAATTTATTGGATTTTCCACCTAATGAACATTATAGCCTGAAAGGCTGAACATTTACTAATTAGATCTAGTAGATGTGAGAGCACACTTTTGGCCCTAGTTTAAAAAATAAGTGAATCATCTGCAAATTATAGCCTTTTTTAATATCCCCATTACTTGGTTAATACTAATATATATTACAGCAATCCTATGTAGCAATTACTAGTGACTCAGTGCTAAGAAAAATAATAGTAGGGCTATGGTGCAACTCTGTCCTGCTACAATCAGTAACAGAAAAGAAAACATTTTATTGACTTGAGACTAGAAATATGGCAAAGTCAAAAACATTACCCTTTGTGAAGACCTGGAGATCTGTCCCCAGTCCACTAACATTAGGATATATACTATATGCAAAATTATGCAAGGGTCTTCATTGGTGAAGTCAGATATACTATGCACATTTTGAATAGCTGGACTGACCACATGGCAAGAGAAAGGCTAAAATCTGTTTTTTTTTCAAGGTACCAAATGAAGGTTGGAGCCTATTGACATCACTAGAACTTTTAACAACAGGCGAGGTGTATAGTGAGTGACTTTATTGAGGTTGTTCATAGTTGTACAAATCATGTGTGTTACCCCTGATGGCTTTTCTAGGATTTAACTCTCTTAAGGCAGCCTTGTCAGCCAACTGACTACCCTATCATATGGCCCTTTCCCACAATGACTTCCAAGAAAAATGGATCATTATAGAAAATCCTAAATATGTTGCTCGGCGGCATGCATCTGCAAAGTTTCCTTTGCCTTTCTATTGTGTGGGTGCACCATCTGAGAATTTTTTGTTTGTTTGTTTTGTTATTGTGACTCTCTGGTGTTGTGTATAGTAGTTGCCAGGCAGATAAAGTGCTGAACATATATGTACTAAAACTAAACAGGTAAATCAGAAACTGGGAGTGTTCTTCAAATTGCTGCATTCATTAACTTTACAAGCAAGGACTGAGATAACAAAGAGCATATTGTTATCTAATTTGAACTAAAACTCATTTTTATTTACATGTTTATCTAAATGAGATTTAACCACCTTGACATCAACTTTCCATAGTATTTGCAGATTTACATACAAACCACCTTACCATATTCATCATTGTATTTTATATCAAACCACTGGTTGGTTACCACCCAGTCTGAACAGTCTTTACAACCTGACTTGTCTTATGGACAATGTCCTTAGACAAAAAGACAATTCCCCTTTGTATTCATTATTTCAGTTTAAAGACGAAAGAAGCAAACTGTGTTCTAATGAAACAAGTAGATTTGCTATTCATAAGACAAAAACAACAAGCATTTGTCAATGCCGAATGTTTGCTTGCTGGCATTGGCAGTGGTAGTGTAGAAGTTACAGAGCTGCGTAATAGGAATGGCAGTGAAGTATTGAACTGAAGCCAACCCCACCACCACCCTGCAGAGAGTGACAGGCATTGGGGTGTGCCTTTGGGTCATCAGGCATAACGGCCATGCCATTTCACCACACCCCACCCTGCAGACACTGACAAAGTGTCATGGTGTGCCTTGGTCTTGGCCCTTATGCACCCATTTCATCGGAAATTCAGTGAGATGGATGCGGTATAGGAGAATGGGTTAACTTTAGGCTAAAGAGTCCAAGGCATACCCGATGCCTCTCACTGGCTGCAGGGTGTGGAATGGTATGAGCATTACAGGCAAGAATCCCATCCCTGATGCCTGTCATTCTCTACAGGGTTGGGCGTTATGGTTGGAAACCCTAATACCTCAGGCATTCGTTGATATTTTCACTACAAATTTTCAACATGGTTTTTTTGTGACCCCACCTCATGAACAGTGGCAATATCAGTTTGTTAGCGGAAAGCTGCTTATGCACAGCAACTACGGCATTTAGCACCACAGGTGCAAAAACATTCAGAACAGGATGTAAAAAATGACAGCTGTACTGTTCCTTGGGAGGTGTAAAAAATGGCAATGTTGCAAATCTGCAGTAAAAATATTAAAAAAACTGGTGAAGTCACGAGCGTGCATAGAAACTGTGCAACGCACACCCGTAATGTAATTAGTTTGGGGATTTTTTACAGCAGATTGTCAACACAGGCATTTTGGGACCTCCGATCATAAACAGTATCACTGTGATTTTCTTTATCTGTCCCGAACAATGATTTCCCACAGCGACCATGCATCTCTGCGCTGAAAGTGTGAAAACACATTTCGCCATGTTGTGAAAAATGACAGCTGTACTGTTCATAAGGAATTGTGGAAAATGCCACTGGTGAAAATCTGGACTGAAAATATTACAAAGTCATGAACTTACGAGGGTGTGTGGAAACTGCGAAATGCTCACTCGTAACACAGTCATTTTATGGACTTTTGTCACCAAATTTTCTACATAGCCATTTTAAGACCTCTGCTCATAAACAGTGTAACTGTGATTTTCTTAATCTGTCCCAAACATTGCTTTCGCACACCAACTGCACCATTGTGTGCTACAAGAGTGAAAACACATTTTGGGTGACATGTGAAAAATGGAAGCTGTACTGTTCATAAGGAAGTGTAATAAAATGGCAATGTTTAAAATCTGGAGTGAAAATATTGAAAATTGCAAACTTACGAATATAAGGAACCGCTGTGTAACTGCACCATAAAACAGTAATTTTAGAATTTTTTCACCAAATTTTTGACATAGCCATTTTAAGACCTCTGCTCATGAACAGTGTCACTGAGATTTTCTTAATGTGTCCCATACATTGATTTCGCACTCCGACTGCGCCATTGTGCGCTACATGCGTGGAAACATGTTTTGGGCAAGATGTGACAAATGACAGCTGTACTGCTCATAAGTAAGTGTAATAAAATGGCAATGTTGAAAATCTGGAGTGAAAATATTGAAAATTCACAAACTTACGAGCGTGCATAGGAACTGCGCAACACACGCTCGTAAAACAGTCATTTTTAGGGATTTTTTTCACCAAATTTTCAACATAGCCATTTTAAGACCTCTGCTCATGAACAGTGTCACTGTGATTTTCTTAATGTGTCACATACATTGATTTCGCACACTGACTGCGCCATTGTGCGCTACATGCGCGGAAACACATTTTGGGCAAGATGTGAAAAATGAGAGCTGTACTGTTCATAAGGAGGTGTGGTAAAATGGCAATGTTGAAAATCTGGAGTGAAAATATCAAAAATCCACGAACTTACAAGCATGCGTACGAACTGCGCAATGCACGCTTGTAAAACAGTCATTTTTAGGAATTGTTTCACCAAATTTTCAACATAGCCATTTTAAGACCTCAGCTCATGAATAGTGTCACTATGATTTTTGTAATTTGTCCCATACATTGATTTCGCACACCAACTGTGCCATTGTGTGCAACATGGGCGGAAACACGTTTTGGGTGAGATGTGAAAAATGACAGCTGTACTACTCATAAGAAGGTGTGGTAAAATGGCAATGTTGAAAATCTGGAGTGAAAATATTGAAAATTCGCAAACTTACGCGCCTGTGTAGGAACTGCACAGTGCACACTCGTAAAACAGTCATTGTTTGGAATTTTTGCACCAAATTTTCAAAATAGGCTTCTTGAGAGCCCACCTTATGAACACTGGCAGTGTCGTTTCATTAATCAGTCCCGAAAGGTGATTTCATGCAGTGACTGCGAAATCACCCTTCAGGCCTGAATAACGCCATGACAGTGACAGCATTCATGAGAGGGGGTCCCAAAAACCCCATGCTGAAAATTTGGTGCAAAAATTCCAAAAAATGCCTGAGATATGCAGCAAAGTTGAAAAAACCCTATCTATCCCATTATACAGCTTACCGGCATTTCCTTAGTTCGCGGTCGCCTTTGAAGAGTGCAGACGTGTTCCCGGTCCACCGAAGATCGTCGCGCCGAGTTCCGGAGGTAAGTATGGAGTGATGTGGGGGTGTGTGTGAGGCAGGGTGCACAGTGGTGGGTGCGGGGTTGTGGAGGGGCAGGGAGAAGTGCCGAGGGACAGTTTTTTATTTGCAGTTTTTTTTTTTTAAATGACGATTCGGGACGTTTGCCGCGCTGGGGTGGGCTCCCAGCATGGCACAAGGACAGTTGGTTGGGGGGGCGTGGAGCCGATGGGGGATTGGGCACCCCTGTTGGCCATAGCATCTATTGCCATGCTGGAGTGGGCTCCCAGCGTGTCACCCTGTACTCTGGGGGGGAGGACAGTGGAGCTGACGGGGGATTGGGCACCCCCATCACCTATACGATGAGTTGCCACGCTGAGGTGGGCACCCAGCGTGGCATGTGGAAGGCTTTTGGGGGGGTCCAGCATAGCCGACGGGGGATTGGGCACCCCCGGCTATACAGTGTGTGCGTGAAGGGGGCAGCACGCAGTATGCATGCATATATGTGTGTGTGTGTGTAGGGGGAGCACGCATGAGCAGGGGATATCTTATCGCTGCTCACTGAAGCGTAGCTCCCCCTTTCAGCTGTACTCCACTGCATTTTGGAGCTGTCATAGACAGCTCCAGCAGGCATTGGAGAACTGCGGCTGTGCCTGCAAACACACTGCCTGAATTGGAAGAGGGCTGCCACACCTCCGAAAACTCAGATGATGGCACTATGTTTCTTGCACATGCATGCAAGCAAACATAAAAATGGGTGAACATGGTTTTTCGATTAGGGCAGCAAAAAATTTGAATGAAATTCCTGTGACACTGCAGTGTGGTAACAGTCATGACACCTTTAAATTAAAATTAAGGAAGCAACATTTTAATCAGTTAGAATGTGAATGTTTTTCTTAATTATTGTTATGCATTTATTTTATTGTACTGTTTTGTATACATATGTCTGTATAATGTATTGTGTACTCATTTTTATGTGACATCAAGACTGTTCTTATGGCCCTGGGTTGCACATGAAAAAGGGCCACTGGCTCATTGTGTTTACCCAGTAAACAAAAGTTTTGAATACATAAATAAATAAGTAACAGCACAGAAATCATATTTGTGGTCATTACAGATGTAGATCATTAAATTCTGCACAGTAATGCCACAGTTAGGTTAGGGACATCTGCAATATGCAACAATATCATGACTGCTTGCTTGATAAGATGCTGAGTGTACACCATAAGCTTCATCCTGGTAATGGAAGCTGTAGTTCTCTCACAAATTGGGGCAGAAGATGACCCAGACATCAAGTGCAGTTCTTCAAATAGAATATAACTGCCCTGACTACCACTTTGCATTGACCATGTATTTTGAAAATGGCTTCATTTCTTCTTTAAGTTCTTCTATCAGGTCTTGGATCACACCAGTATGTTCAGTCATATACATCTTATGTGACTGTATCACCCTCACATCCTTTCTTGTTGTCATTAATTCTGTTCCCCAGCTTCTTTAAGAGACTGGAGAATCAAGGTGGTGATTCAGTAATGTCATTTGCACATCTACCCCAAGTGCTGCATTGGTAACATTCCCTGTTGATATGCTTTGTTAGGTGAAATTCACCTTGTGGACATTGTGTAAGTGTGGATGCCTCATACTTACAGTATGCTTTATTGCTGTCTTTGGGATCTTAAATCTCATACACTTTCTGGCAGCACTGCCCATGTTAAGCTCAGTGTTCGGGCAGTACTCACACAGACACTGCATTAGTTTATGTTGTGACAGGGGGACTGTCATTTGTAGGATGCAGTTTAACAAACCTACTGTAGCTATTGCACATATTTGGGTTCTGTCTGTACTGTTAATACTGCAGGTAGTTTGTAGGGAAGATTTCAAAGCTTTCCTGGCCAGCATTTCTTTCTTCCCTACAACTTTTGAAATTTGCAACTGTCACTATATGCAGTACCTGACTGCCTGAAGATGTGCCATTGCTAGGGTGCTGTCATTAGGGTGGCATCATATGAGCACCAAAACAAGGTCGTGAGTGACAGGGGCATTCTGGATTTTACAGCATCTGGCACACAGATTGTTTTCAGTGTCTGGGTCATTCTGCTGCACTTCATGCGTGACCCAAAGGTGATTATATTTAGTTTTTTGGGGGTGCATAGAGTGTGGTGGACAAAGCTCACTGTAACTTTGTGGCGGTGCCATGTTCACCCATGATCATGATGGGTGGAATTTTTCTTGTACTGTAATTTATGCCGCCCAAATTACAGGCACACCAGCAAGGGTGAACAACTGCTGAAAGTAGTCCTGAACCATCCCTATTATTAAAACCAGTAAGATATCACTTTATTTGTTTTTTGATGTAGTTTGATGTAGGAGGGACTGGTGTAGCAACCATCTCATCCACAGATAATCTTTTCTTCTTGACTTTTTGACAGTTTTAAGAGTCAATTCCAGACTAATGAATTACACTAAATCAGTCTTTTCTTTTTGGATGGTGTCAGTATGCATCTGTCCTAAAACTGTTTTTCTTGGAGTGGTCTTGGACACGATTATAGATACAGCTACAATACACTGATGTGGACTTTAAGGCATCACTTTTAGTGATCCTGAAATGGCTTTTCTCTTGACAGCTGGAGTAATAAATAGAGCTGATGGTGAAGCTGTGGCATGTGGTGTGTGTAATTAAGGGTGCTCTAAAGAAAATAAATTTGATATGACAATGGTCTCTGATTGCATTTCAGATGTATGAGTGGCACTGAGTTGACAGGATCCTTGTTTCTTCTGAAAATACTAAATGCCTCCTTGTTCTTTTACTCATCTTTTTTGAGCCACCAAAGTTTTGCAGTGTTCCCTTTTTCATTCTCTCCACAGTAATTGCACCTTTTCTGTTTCTGCTATTGTCCATTTCATTTCTGCACAATTTTCTTCTTGAATCTCTTTCTTTATCTGTACTTCTTCATTTGAGCTTCACTTTTTACCTGTATTCCACTTTTTTGTTTTTTGGCATCATCTTGAATAGCTTTATCCATTCTGTTTCACTCATGATGCACTTTGTATTTCTCAGGATCTTCTTTTAGTTTTATAAAATGGGCAAAAGAATTCCAGAATCCTGATTGGCTGAAAACCATTTTCAGCCGTATCCTAATTAGGAGGTAGCCTGCCAACTGGCACTAATTGTGCCAAACAAAATGCAGCACAGGAGAAATCAATCCATGCCACCACTTTTACTGTGCAGCTCCTCAACTAGCATTGGACAGAAGCTCCAGTGGGAGAGCGGTGGTACCAACAGAGACACCACAAATATACCACACAGTGTATCCAGGATCCCCATCCTGCACAAGTCCCAAAAGTTTTAATGTTCTATGATAGAAGTCTTTCCTGTGTTACTGTTTCACCGGTTAAAACCCACTGCAATCAACTCAACTAAGCACATGCTGCCTCTTTCAAAATAGCTATGGATCCACTGCTCCATTACAATCCAGCCAGCGTGGCAGAACCTTTCAAATAAAAACCAAGACCCTGTCCTCCGACAATACTTTAATCTGTGGTTTGTATCTATGGTCTCCATCCTGCACAAGCTTTAAAGTTTTAATGTTTTTTAACAGACCTGTGTTTTTCTGGTTAATCCCCATTACAATCAGCTAAGTGTATGGTGCAGATTTCAAACCAGTGGCTACAGATCTATTTCTCTGTTACAATCCAGCCAGCATGGCAGCACCCAAAATAAAAACCAAACCCCATAAGTTGTGGATTCTAAAACAAAAGGAAATAAAAAAAATTCCATTTAGAAGTGACCGCCTGAAGTAACACCCAAGATTTCCCAAACACTAAGTATGGTGGATCCACTGGGACATGCTCGCTCTTAGTAAAAGTCAATGGTCAGTGTCACACAAATGACTGGTCTCAGCATTGCCACTGGACGAATGCAGTGCAAAAGAAAATCAATGTGGTGGGTGTCTAATGGTACTAAAAGCAGCAGTGATAAGCAGATTACCTCAGGGGTACATAGGTAGCACTCTACTGACCAGTGGCAGAGGAACAGAAAGATGGGCCCCAGTGCAGATTTTTATTGTGGGCTGCCTCACCCTCCCTCAAATTTTCTACTTCCATGAGCAAAATGAGGAGACGGACAAGACACCAGTAACAATACTTCAATATCAGCCCTCTTCCCACTTAGGAGCATAAATTTGTTAGCCAAAAAAAAAAAAGTGTAGTTTAAAAAAAAGCTAGACATAAAAAGAGCCTCAGCAAGGTTAGGGTGCTCAGTGACAAATTAACAATAGTCCAGCAAATCAGTCACGGACTGCCCACACAGTAAAAGGACAAAGGAAGTCCCAGGTATTTTTAACCAAACCTTTCAAAGTTTATCTCACTGTAAGAGTTAAAGCTAAAGATCTGATGAAACTTTAGGAGCTACCTGTTGCTGGTTTCTGTGCTTGTACCTGGAAAGGCTGTATACTCTTATGGAGAGATCATAAACTTTGGAAAGTTTGGTAAATATACCTGAGACTTCTTTTGCTGTTTTACTGTGTGGGGAGTGTTGTGACTGATTTGCTGGACTGTTTAAAAAGAACTCCAAGACAAAGGATGTGAGGAGGTAAGGGGGCAGGGACAGTAGCTCAAGCTGTGGACCCTGCAATACAGGCAGATTCGACAGACCAAATGGACTTCTTCTACAGGCTTCTTGGTATGTTATTATGTACTGTATGTTCATAATATAAGTCCTATGTAGTCACAGTAGATGCAGGTCCAAGCAATCTTTCTCAGCAAGTGAAAACAGAGTATGCAAATTAACAACTTTTTCTTGTGCAGTGCTTCTCATGTCAGGCAATGACTGTATGCATTGTTGCCTTCAAGTGTCAATAAACTGCCACAGAACAAATGACTAGCATCAGCCTTTACTTTCTGAAAGCTACTATACTGTACAGACCGCTGTTACTGTAGTGATGTCTGTTGAGGGAATGTAAACAAAACTATAGTACACCTGATTGTCCTTCCTGGTTACTGCTGCCTCCTGGGCAAAGCTTTACAAAGTGTACTACAGCTCAGCTTCTCCCTCAGTCTCCATCACAAAGCCTTTCCAACAACAGAAATTTTACAATTTCAAAAAGGGGGGAACCAGCAGGCAGTTGATGGGAATAAAACAGGAATAGCAGGCATGGCTAAGGAAAAGCAGGTTCATGACTGGGCAGGGGTAGGGAGAACGGTCCTTCTTGGATTACCCTTGTGTAGGGAAAGCCCCTTGTAAAGGACCCTGAATGGATTGGGGGGGTCATGCCCAGGGTCACAAATGCAGCCCTACCCAGAAAGATTAAACAGAAACAGAAAGGAATCATGACTGGTCTCAAAAATCAGAACACCTAACAGGAATTCAAAACTAACCATAACATATGAATATGATGTGTAGAGAGAGGTGCAATGTAGTAAATGGTAAGATGCGAAGAATTAATGTAACCATATGATGATTAATTATATATAAATCTGTACTGAACTGGCTCAATAAAAATATAAAATACAAAAAAATTTCAATATTAGGCTGCCATATGTTTTAGTTGTCTTCAAGCTCTCCTCCTCCTTCCCTCTGCTAACCAATAACTACCCACAAGTCAAGGAACCTAGTCATTGAAAATTGTTACCTCTCCCACCAGATATTAGCAGAGACTGATTCATATATAACACCTTACAGAAATCTCATATTCTGAAAAAGGGGATCTGCTGCACTAACTGTGGGAGATTTTAATCTCCTGACCTGGAAATAGATTGGGCAAAACATGAAACTGTGGGAGTATTACTAATGGGTTATATTTTTCAAGATATCATTAAAATATGCAGCCTGAAACACACCTATTTAAAAATCAAGGGAAAAGTAGAGGTTTAAATATACTTGATTTGATACTAACTGGTGGTGTTGTCCTGTTGTCCGTCCTCTCTGGACCAGACCTCCAGTAGTCCCACTCATCAGAGCCTGAGTGCAGTCTCAGTGGGCCACCACCCGCTGCCATCGACAGTCGTTCTGTGAAGCATGGAATTTCTTTACCTGTCACTGCCTGCTGCTCTAATGCTCTCTGCCTAACCAGATGCTGACACATAATGGAATTTGTAATATTTTTAAAACTATTTTAGGATCAGTTGGTCTCCTTGCTGACAGCCTGGCCGATGCTCCTCAAGAACCTTTCTTGTCAGCTCTTGACTACTTCTATCTTGCTACCACCAAAACTGCCAACCGTTACCACACTTACGCAATATGTACGCAGCGGTGTACGCTGTCACCGACTCTGCACTCTGATTGTACTCATTAACAGAATGAAGTCCATGGGGCGCTTGCCACTCGGGAGTGTGGAGGGGTACACAGTTTGTGTTTTCCGTGTGGCACCACTCACTATCAATGGGAGCCACTCACCGGGGTCTGCACTGTACTCCACCACTGAGAGAAGGCGGAGCCGTGGAGGGCCCTTCAAATGAACACATTAATTTATTTAATGACTCAAGCGACCCTGTAGGTCAGGTGCTCTCTCTCTGGTTCTGCTACTCTGCATGCAGGTGGGTGCAGCACAATCCATCACAGTGCAGGCAGCAGCTTTAGTCCCTCTCGGCATTCTGTGTTGCAAGACTCTCTGCTGCCATCTGCAGTACGTCGTCGGGCGCGGCACACTGACAGCTCAGTCAGCTGTCTGGGACTGGATTGACTGTCACAGACATGTCTCAGACAGTCAAAAAGTGTGGAATATTTGACAAAAAAAAGGTGAAACACTGATTAACTTATTGGGCCCCTAAGTGTGTCGGGCCCCTGTGCCACTGCACCGGCTGCACCGGCTATTCCTCCGCTACTGCTACTGACCATAAACACTTCTTTTAAAAGTGGGACTATGTTTAACTATTTGAGCTATCAACTCTTTTCTTTATATTTTTGACTTGTTGTTCTTTCTTTTTTAAATAATTACTTGGGCACCCATTAAATAATTACATGGGGGCATATTTTATAAACAGAATAACAAACTCTGGGGTGTGGGTTATCTCCTGATAAGAGCATGCCCAGATGCATAAGGCACTCAGCGCAAGCACCTCATGCCTCATAATGCATCTGGGAATGTTCTTATCAGGAGATAACCCACACCTCATCATGTGTTATTGCTTACTTGCTTGATACTCCTCCATTACTTATTTAGTTTTTTTTTCTTATTTTCTTCACATACACCACTATGAAATGCAACAAGTGCAGGATCCTGGCAAGCTTCCTCTCCACCTCTACCACCATGAGATCTACAGACTATCTCATCCTCCTGATGTTGACACTTTCACTATCATATTCTTATGAATTTCATCTAAAATACCAAACATAAAATCCTGAAAACATTATATAAACCACAATCTTTTTGTCAATACAAAGCATTTTGCAGGCTGGATGCACCACCATGGAGTTGGAGAGCACTGGGAGAACAACAATAAAATGTTAACTGTCAGGATGCAGTATTTAGGCTGCCATTAGCTAAATTACTACAATACTTTAAAACCACATAATGTAGATCCAGATTCAGCAGTTTTGTAAAGTTTGGCTAGAAGTTTTGAGTTTTGGCAAAAAAGGTCAAGTGGCAATTAACCAAAATGTTGCGGTGTTTTAGTCTTCCAGTTTAATGTAGTAGTAGAAGTATTAGTAGCACAGTATTGGTAGAAACATTTATGTTTCAAACAGGATAAGACATATAACTGAAAAGGCTTAATTTTCAAAGTTGTATAACATCATAGAAAGCTTGTAAAAGGGACCCATGAAGCCTGCAGGGAATTTTTCTGTGGTTTCTTTACCTGTCATTGGGAAGAAGTTAGGAAGGAGTGAGAGGGAGGACAGAGGGAAGTGAAAAGGTGAGAGTAAGACTACGTAATAGAATTGCCCAGTGATGGGGGAAAGTTGTGCTGTAAGAGGAAGAGCAAAAGGGCTATAAAAAGGCTGGAGATTGATAGCTCATCCTCTTTGTTCCTCCCTCCAATGGAAAATGGCAACAGTTTTACTTGACACCAGGACCACCTGTAATTGGCATCAGTGGTGGGAGCAGGTAAGACACTGTCATGGAAAATTCCTGGGCAAGAAACAGACATTTGGCAGAAGCTATAAGGCTGGTCACAGGATAGGCAGATGAGTGGAGGGAGTAACAGCAGTGGGTGCCAAGGCAGAGAAGAGCTGCCCCACTGAGGCAGGAGGACAGGGAATAGAACTGAATCTATGTCCATGGGTGTAGGGAGCTGTAGCAGAGAGGAGCTGCTGGGCTGGATGGCTAAGAGAGCAAGATGGGTGTGATAGGTCAACAGACATAGTGTGGCCATTGCCAACCCCCTCCCTGCAGCAGGATGTGGTGTGATAGAATGATCCAGCTCATACTGAGCAGGACCAAGGGCACTTTAGAGCAAGAGCAGGGGGGGAAAACAGTCAACAATTCATTCCACTACTCTTTGTGTGTGTTGCTGGTGGGAACTGGGGCCTTCAGACAGCAGGATTGTGCAGTAAGCAAGCTGCATGGCTGGTTAGGAGGTGTACTTTAAGGTTCAGTGTCCCCAGTACTCCAGCTGCTTGGAGGGTAATGCTGGTGGGTGTGAGCTGGGGCTGCTGGACACCATGACAGTGCAATAAGCAGACTGCATGGTGTCCTGTGGTCCCTTGCCATGTTGCATGCTCTGGGGTAGGCATAGGCTCAGGGATAGGGCAGGCAGCAGTGCCAGTCTGCCTTGAATTGGGAGGTATTAGTGTCTAGTTCAGCAGGTGAGAATGTTAGCATGGAAGATAGTGTTTATTTTAAAGGAAAGCATCTCAACTGGTAGGATACTTGCATTTTAAAAGTGAGCAGCTCAACTAACAGGATTCTTGGGGTACAACATTGTTTTGTTAGGAGGGTTTGTTCACTTCATAGCTGAAACAGGTTGCTGGAGTGGCCTGCCAGCATGCTCAGCAGGTCTGTTATCTAATATTTTATTCAGTGTTTCCAAAACTGTTTGTCTCTTAGGGCTATGGTCTGGTGGTCGAGGGTTTCATGAGCTGAGAGCCAAGCGGGCACATCAAGCTACAGGCTGGCTGCATTTGAATGAGGCAGTTTTGGGGCTGTGGGCTGTGGCACTTATGCAAGACTGCCATATTGTACATGATAGCCACCATGTGGGCCAGGCTTGTGGCGTACATGCGCAAGCCACCATTTTGAGCATGGATGTTGCCGTGTGGCTGTGGCACACATGTGCAGGCACCATTTTGCACATTGCTGCCACATGGGCAGTGATCATGAGTATGCATGATCAGCTGGCATTTTGTGCACAACAACATTGTGTAGAATGGGGACAGTAGCATGCATGCTCGGACCACTCCCTCAGCATCATGGGGATCATTTTCCAGCTGTGGCTCAACACAGCTGAGTGTTGCAGTTCAGGGGGTCTTGAAACAAGCCATGAGATAAAAAAAATATCTGAATATTAATAATGGCTGGCATGATGACAGGCCAGTGTGGGGCCAGTGTTGGAGATGGCAGGGGGATGTTGCAGGAAGCAGTTAGGTGTAGCAGATAAATCAATAAAGAAATAAAATAAAAATAGCAAATGAAAAGCCGACAGGTATTGATTCTGGGGAAGCAGAAAGGGCCAAAATTTTTCGGAGGGTTAGTTGAAAGCTGGGCTGCTGCAGCATGGCCCTCATTCTTCTGAGCAATGGTCATTGCTGTCATTATTATTAAGTTACCAGTAAGTATTACAGATATACAAAGGGAAAGGAGAAATTGATTAACTAGGAAAGGCATGCTAAGCCAGAGTGTGTTTCCTGTTGCATCCTGGGAGCACAAGGAAGTTAAGTGACTTGCTCAGGGTCACACAGTATGCAAGTGGGGGGCTGATGGGATTCGATCACAGGTCTGCAGGTTTGTAGCTCTGTGTCATTAACCACTACACCATACTGCAAAAATGAAAAGATTAAAAAACAAAAAGGTAAAGAGAGGTGAATAATGCCAGGTGTGTCTAATTCAGTATTTTAAACAGTGCCACCCAACTAGCATAGCAAGTTAGAATATGAAAGCAGGTTGTCTGTGGTCACCTGTGGTTGATTTCTTTCAGCTGATGAGCTGGATGAGATACCAGATGCAAGGAAAGAGGTGGAGAAGAGGGGTAGAGCAGAGTTAGAATGGCAGTTACAGGCGCTGGTGCAGGCGAGAGGTAAGGCCTGGACGGAGGCTTGTTTTCTGAACTTCAATAAGGAGTTCGGAAACCAAGTGAAAGAAGGGCCATGGGGATTTTCAGTTCAGCCTGCCTCTCATACAGTGCCAGGCTCTTTGAAGGAACCTACAGAGCCTGGAATGGTACCTCAGTCATCAGCGAACAAGGCACAAGGGAAGTAAAAGGTAGTGGTACCTTGGCAGTCAATGGCACAGAAGATGGCAGCCAAGAGGACGATGGGTAAGAAGGCAATGCTGGGCATGAGGCAGTGAAGGTCATCAGCTGCACTAGCCAGCACAGAGCAAGGTAGGTCCAATTTTGGGGAATGGAGTCTGAAGCAGATGAGGGTACTGCTTTTACAGACATTTGAAGGGGGTAACCCTGGGGATGAGCCAGCAGTAAAAAGGTCAAGGACTAGCAAGAACTAGAAGAAGACACCCTGCCATCCAAACCAGTGGCACATGGGGGAAGGGCATCATGAGCATTGCTGGTAGAGGTTTATTCTCCACAGATCATCTGCACCAGGCAGACCAGTTAGAACCCTGCTAAAAGCTTTTTCTCCACAGGTCCTCCCCCCAACAAGGGAAGGGAAGGCAGTAAGTGTTTTGAGGGGCTGGCCTGGATCAAAGGAGCCTTAGGCAGACAAAGCCCCTTCACAGTCAGGCAGCCTTGTGATATCAATGGGGGTGACAGAACTAGCCCACAAGCCCTTGGGAAGGAGCTGATGGTTGGGTATTCAGAGTTGGCATTGGAACAGAGTCTTGATAGGCTCCTTGCTAAACTAACACAAAAATAGCTGCACTCCAAACAGAAATATGCTGCTCAGTCCATACTTGCAAACAATGTGACTTTTATTATAGAAAATACATACAGCAAACTGAGCACTGGCCAGTCATCTATGTAACACACACATATCAGTGCTCTGCCCATAAAGGCTTTGTCAGGGAGCAGGTACATGGAGACACGACCACCCATTTAAAGTCCTCATGTAATGACATCATGCAAAAAGTGTAAGTAACAAGTTTCAAAAACACAGGTGCAGCATATTTCAGAAATACAAATACACAACTGAATACTATAAGGACTAGACTTTAGGCCCAATTTTTTAATGTGAAGTTCCATCCTTTTATACAATGAAAACATCCCACTCCCTCAAAGGCATCCTGTGATCACCCTTTCAATTTGTTCAAGTAATGCCTTGGGAATCAACCAAAGCATGATCTTGGGGGAAGAGATTATTCAAACAGGCTGCTAACTTCAAGGTAGCCACATCTAAGGGGAGAGAAATATATGTTATAGAGTACCATAAAAACCATAGGAAAAAAATCAGAAATTCATGAATGAAGTAACGTGTATTATGGCTAAAAGGTGCATTCAGATAGATGAACCATGGGGGGATGGGGAAAAAGAAGTCTGAAAAGCAGTAATTCACTGAAGTTAGACATAAACTACATCCCCTATAGCTCAAAACATGAATACCCCAAGGGAGAAAACAAGGTGGGTTGGGGGGGAATTTCATATTTTCAAGCAATCTGAAATGGAGAGAAAATGGTAAATCATAGAAATGATTTCAAGTCCCACATTTCATTTAGTCCATCAGGTTTCACAGGTATTAATCTAAAAATCCAAAAGCTATCCCTTTTTAACAATAATCTAAGGCAATATCCTCTCTGAGTGGGGTATCTGACCAATTCATTTCCCATACACTTAAAGTGAGTGGGGTCAGAGTTGTGCTGTTCTACAAAGTGTTTCCCTACCGTCTTGTCCAATTTCCTGTTTATAATGGAGCATATATGTTCCTGAATGTGCCCCTTCAATATCCTAAAAATTCTACCCACATACTCCAAGCCACAGGTACACCAAACTAAATATACCATGAATGTGGTGCTGCATGAGATGAAGTCTAAAATCACTATCCACTGATTGTCCATAAGGGCTCCAAGATCTTTTCCCACCTCCATATGTTGATATATTACAATTGGAGTATCTGTAACAGCCAGTAGGTTTGGTAGGCAGACAGGTACTGTGGACTGGCTTTACTAATGGTAATTGACTATGCATTACACAGTCTTTAATGTTGGGACCTCTTCTATAGGTGTCTCCCACTGCCTCCTCCACTGCTGGATCCCCTGAAGAACAGTTTTTCCATTTAATGTTTCCTATTTTTCCAACAACATTATTATATTAGTGGAAAATGTTACAGGACCCCTATCTTTGCCCTTGCCGGAGCTAACTGTGTTGGCTATCAAATTCTTCTGCTGTTTACCTCAAACTTCACTATATGCCTTAGTTGATAAACCATTCCTATACCCTCTAGCTCTGAACCTTTCTATAAGCTTGTTGGCTTGGATGTTAAATTCTGCATCATTGGAGCAGTTTCTACATCTGCATAACATTTGACAGTAGGGGATGGAACTTTTTAGGGAGGTAGGGTGAGCCCTGTCATACCTTAATACTGCATTGGTAGCCATGTCATTTCTAAACCCCTTTGTGGTAACTCTGTTATTAACAATATCCCCCATGAATGTGATATCCAGGAAATTAATGCTTTCAGTAGATATGGTTGATGTAAATCTCAAGTTAAGATTGCTACAATTTAGCCAACTAACAAAATCCTGGGCTGACTCTTTAGTTCCCGCCTATATGCAGAAGCAATCATCTATATATCTAAACCATTTTTTGATGTAGTGAAAAAATGGATTAGCCACGGGATTCTAAATTGTTTCCAGCTACCAAAGTCCCAAAAATATATTGTCATATAAGGGGGCCATTGCAGCCCCCATCTTAGTTCCACATATCTGCAAATAAAACTCCAGTTGAAATTCAGAAACATTATGTGTTGACACAAATCCATTGCTTTAGTCAGAAACTTCACTGGGGTGACTATACTCATACTTTGCTCCATAAAAAAACTACATGCTTTAATCCCATCTGTGTGGTGTATTATGGTGTATAATGCCTCTACATCAATTGTTAACCAAATGTATGTTTTCTACCATTTAAAGTCTATAAGTTTCCTCAGAATGTACTCTGTATCATTGAGGAAGGATTGTAACCCAAATGCTGATTATTGCAGAATAAAATCAATGAAACTGCTAAGCTTCTCTGTCAGGGAACCTACTCCTGACACGATTGGTCTCCCCAGTGGATTATCTAAGTTTTTATGAATTTTGAATTAGTCATAGAATGTTGGCAAGATTGAATGTTCACACCACAAAAAACTAAATTCCTCATTTGAAATAGACCCATCTGCTACTGCCTCTTGCAACAATTGCAGCATTTTTTATTGGTGTTAATAGGGTTACTTCTCAATATTTTGTAATTTTGTTCGTTATTAAGCAGATTCATGACCACATTATGAAAGTGTTCACTATCAAGGGCAACAACATTACCCCCTTTGTCAGCCAATTTTATAATAACATTCAATAAAGTAGATAACTTATGCAATGGCTGTTTCTCGGGGTAAATTTTGCCATGGGGCCCTTGTTTAATCCAAAACATGCTTAACCTGTTGCAGCACCATTTATTCAAAAATATTAATAGTGCAGTTTTAGACTTTGGGGCAGAACTCTGACTTCCCCTTAACAATATTTTTCCTTAGTGTAACAAATTCTGTTAGTTTCTTACAGCGGGAAGGTCATGTCAGATGAATCTAATTCATTGCTTTGATTGGGTAACCAAAGTAGTAGACCAGGGAGAGGCTGTAGACATGGCCTACCTAGACTTTAGCAAGGCATCTGACACAGTCCCACACAAAAGATTAATAAACAAATTAGCCAGCATGGGAGTGGGTCCCAGGGTGGTAGCCTGGGTAAAATACTGGCTAGACAACAGGACGCAGAGTGTAATAGTAAACTGAATCCACAGTGAACAAAGGGGGGTTACTAGTGGGGTACTGCAGAGTTCAGTACTGGGTCCGGTCTTTTTAGTGTCATTATAAGTGACATTGCAGAGGGACTGGAAGGAAAAGTATGTCTCTTTGCAGATGACACAAAGATCTGCAGCATGGTTGATACACAAGGTGGGGTGGAAAGGATGAGAAGGGACTTGGCAAGGTTGGCGGAATGGTCAAATGTATGGCAGCTTAGATTCAATGCAAAGAAGTGCAAAGTACTGCACCCGGGAAACAAAAACCCAGGGGAAGAGTACACAATGTGGGGTGAGATAATGACAACAACAAAAATGGAAAGGGAACTGGTGTAGTTATATCAGATGACCTAAAGGTGAGCAAGCAATGTAAGAAGGCAGTAAGGCAGGCTGGGGGGACACTGGGATGCACAGGGAGAGGCATCACCAGTAGAAAACAAGAAATTGTCAACCATCTGTACAGACAGTTGATGATACCCCATCTGGAGTACTGCATGCAGTTTTGGAGATCCCATCACTGCAAAGACATAGACAGGGTGGAGGCTGTCCAGAGGAGGCAGCCAAAATGGTGCAGGATCTGCACCAGAAGACATATGAAGAGAGACTAAAGGAGCTTAATATGTATACCCTTGAGGAAAGGAGGGAGAGGGGGGACTTGATAGAAACTTTCAAGTACCTCAAGGGAATCGACAAAGTCCAAGAGGGTAGCATCTTTCAGAAAAAGAGATGTGCAAGAACATGGTGACACAATTTAAAGATAGAGGGGGACAGCTCAGAGGTAATGTGAGGAAGTACTTTTTCACAGAGAGGGTTGTGGATGCATGGAATAGGCTTCTTGAGGAGGTTGTGGAGTCAAAAAGAGTGGGGGAATTCAAGAATGCATGGGACAGACATAAGGCAATTCTAGTAGGGGGTAGGAGTAAGTAGGCTGGTGGTTAACCAGGATCTGCAGCTTATCCATTAGGTAGGGAAATGGACAGATTAGGTGGGCCAAGCAGTCCTTATCTGCCATCAAATTATATGCTTCTATGTTTCTGTGTTACTTGTATCTATACTGCTGTTCTCATTCGATAATTCCATGAATGCTTCAAAATTAAGGCTATCCAAACTAACCCTACAAATATATTAATAAGAAGGGGGGGGAGCTGGAGAGGTGGGGCTCTTAACAGACAAAAATGGGGTGTTGGTCTCTAACATAAGAGTAATGGTGGAAATACAAAACTAGTATTTTGTAACAGTATTCAGTATAAAGACCATACCAATTAAAATGCATAGAGACATGGTTAATACTACACCAATAATCCTTAATGCTGATGATGTAAGGATGAGGATCAAGCAACTAAATCCCAACAAGGCCCAAAGTTTTGGATGGTGTGCATCTGAGATTGCTGAGGGAATTGGCTGGGGAATTGTCAGGCCCCCTCATTGAATCATAGAATCATGTAGGCAGAAAAGGACCCATTGGCCCATTGAGTCTGCCCCTACCCTGACACCTGACACAGATTTTAGACTAAGGGGCTTTAGTGGACTCCTGAAGAAAAGCCCAAATGGTTCCATCATACAAAAAAGGAAGCAGAAAAGATGTTAAAAATTATAGACCTGTGAGTCTCACTTCAGTCATGGGTAACGTTCTGGAGGGAATAATAAAAGAACACATTGAAACAACTGTGAAGGAGACTAGTGTAGTAGACATTATGCAACATGGTTTTACATGTTGTTTTGTTGAAATTTTATGGGAACGTTAGCAGATCCTTGGGTCGAGTGGAATTGGTGGAAGTGGTATTTTTGAATTTTACCAAGGCCTTTGACCCTGTGCCCTGTGGTGAATTAATAGATACACTTATAGACAGGAAGCTCCACAGTGGCATAACAATATGGATATTTTCAAGGCTGACCAGTAAGCAACAGAGAGTCATAATAAGGGGGTTTGGTACTGGATGGGCTGAGGTGACCAGTGGGGTCCCTCAGGGGTCCGTGCTGTGACCCTGCCTTTCCAATCTGTTTATTTCTTCAATGGGGTGCGATGCAGGAATATGGATGTCTAAATTTGCTGATGACACAAGCATTGGAAACAAGGTAGATAGTTGTGAAGATATGAGAGCTATAACAAGCATTGGATGGTCTCAATAATTGGGCAAACAAATGCTGACTACATTTTAATTCAGAGAAATGTGCTATAATGCACGTGGGGAGCAAAAACAGTGAGGCTAACTATATGTTACTGGGCAAAAATCTTTAGGTGGTAACCCATAGAAAAAGATTTGGGCATCATGGTAACTAGTGTTTTGAAATTTAAAATGTATTGTAATCAGGTTATCTAAAAATCCAAAAGAATACTTAATAGTATCATGAGACAAATAAGAAGCAGGCTGAGGGAAGTAATTATGCCACTGTACACCTCATTAATGAGGCTTCACATGGACTATGTGCCCAGTTATGGGCACCAACAAGTATTATAGAGATTCATAATTTGCAGAGGGTTCAGAGGAGGGTGACAAGGATGGTTGGTGATCTAAAAGGCAGATTGTATGAGAATAGGTTGACGTCTTTGGGTCTGTTTTCCCTTAAATATTGAAGATTATGGGGAGATATGTGTCTCCTACATAGGGCAATCACTAACTTAGATCTGTGGGACTGTATAGGTCTTGAAATGCAAAATCAGACTTGTGGCACCAGATCCCACCCATTGCAGTTAAAAGGTGAATTATGACACGCAAATAAGAGATCAGTTTGGTACAACCAGAGGGAGGTGGCGTTTTGGAACTCATTACCACTGGAGGTGGTTGGTAGTAGTAGCATGACTACCATTAAGATAAACTTGGATAATCATTGTACTAAATGTGATATAGGAGGCTGCAGATAAAAACAGTTGGTGAGTTGAAAGGATGCAAGTCTGCTATGCTCTGTACCTACCTGTACCTATGATGATACCCAAGTTAAGGTCCAGATCT
Source organism: Neoceratodus forsteri (assembly GCA_016271365.2). Lineage (NCBI taxonomy): Eukaryota > Metazoa > Chordata > Ceratodontiformes > Ceratodontidae > Neoceratodus > Neoceratodus forsteri. The sequence continues at coordinate 494,855,785 of CM028135.1, read as the reverse complement.
AAATTGTTGTCCTGTGACTGAAAAATGTCAGCATCTTGTAAATTAGCTATAACAAGGTCCAGATCCTCTTATGTTTCACAGTTATGCAAATCCAAATACCCTGTACTGTTACTGTCATCACACTCCTTAAGTTTATTAGCAAAACAATATTGTAATCTGATTTCGCTAAAGAATCTAAATAAACCTATATGAATCTGAAAATCATTGTTATATGGTGTAGGAACAAAGTTTACACCTTTTGAGAGTACCGCCTCTTCTTTCTTGATGAGGACAGTTTTAAACAGGTTTATGACTTGTAGTGAATCTGCTTTTTTTGTCTCTCAGGGTCCTTTTCAAAGCTATGTTTCCTCCATCCCCTATCCCCCCTCATTGTTCTTTTTCTTTTTCTGGTCTGGGATCCCCTGAGATGTGATCTTGTACCTTTCTTACTAAAAATGAAGCTATTTACTGCCTTCTTTGGGTTCTGAAGAATCTGGGGTTAACTGCCCCATAGCTGCACCCCCTGAACTCCACTGTAATACATTTTGCTTCATGGTAATCCTTGCTTACCTAGAAGGTAATGCTCAAGGTGAAGTAAGCTTTTGGTCACAAGCATTGTACCAGTGCCCCCTGACAATGACGGCAGAATGCCAAGACTGGTGGCATCGGAGGCATTAGACATGACTAGTATGTCAGTATGGTGACTCCAGCTCTTCCTGGCACATATATCATGTAAGCACCAAACTCTGTGCAGCCATTGTCCTTGTTAGTTGGCAAACAAGGCAAGGAACGGATCCCTGCATGGCCAGGGTAAGTATTCTCTAAATATATCGTAATGCAGTTTTATGTGGTGATATAAATAAATGCACCACAATAATATGGGCTTACTATGTTTATAGGTCCAAGTTGCGTTCTGAAGGAGCTATTTTCCTTAGACATGCCAACCAAGCTATAAGCCTAATAATGTAGGGTACAATATCTCCTAGTGTTTCTTTACAAGTGTTGTTTGTTTTGATAACACAAGTATAATGTATGGTAAGTGCCTATTAACAACCATAATCAGCAGTTGCACAGCTTTGCTATGCACTGCTTAGAATTTTAAAAGTTGTTAACCACACTTCGGAACTTCCAAACAGTGGCATAACAAAAAAGAATGCACTAGAGTTCCATAATTCTCACACATAGAATGCAAACAGTGTTTTTTTGACCATCCACTAAAAAAGATGATGGCTGGGGATCGGGTGACAACCACGCTGAACTCACCTCTCATGGTTGCTAGGGCTAGAATAAACCTCTCGAGCTGCGCTCTTGAGGTTTACCCTGTTGCCCTAGCAACCACTTGAGGTGATTACAGTGTGGTTATCACCTGATCCCCAGCCATTATCCTCTATGTTGTATGACAGAATGTTAGTTGAAGTTTGAGATTACAGTACAGTGAGTAATGTATAACACCATTTGGGAAATACAATGATAAGAATAACAGAGGCTTAAGACTAAGCACTGTTTTTGTTGATGAAACATGCATCACAAAATGGTATGCTAGTTGTGGCTACCCATGACATACTGAGAGATATAGTACAATAATATACTGTATGTGAAAAATAATGATATATGTTACAGAGATTTGAGAGCAAACTCTGATTGAAGCAAACAAATGTGGTACATATGAATAACATTTGGCAGTTGCTATTTCTGGTTTCAGAAAAATAATCAAAGAGAATTCTGTATTGAGAAGTATGAAAAGAAACCTCGGTTTAGGTAGGCTGTATTTTACGTATCCTTTTTACAATGTAACTAATGAAAGAGAGATAGTTCTTCAGTTGAGCTTTACAGCAGCAACATTATAGGGGTGTGGTAGCACATCTATAGTTAGGGTTGAGCAGGGTATTCAATGAAACACTCCTAACCTTGCACTTTAATAGCTTTGGCAGTGTTTGATGAAATTAGCTGAAATTTTGCATGCATTGTCGAGTAGCAAAGGTAACCTGTGATATGGGCAACTCAAATTGAGCAACTCAGTTTGAGCGCCTGTGTTAATAACAAGTGTGAGAGAACAGCGAGGAGGAATGACAGTGACTGGAAAAGACAGTTAGGGACTGTATAGCAAGGGACAGCTAGTGAGAGAAGGATGTAGGGATTTGTTTTGGAGGGCTGATTCATGTGGTGGTGAAGGCCATGGTCTATGACGATGGTGGTCTGGGGTTCGGAAATGGTATGGGGTTTGGTTTTATTTTTGTTATTGTTGAAATTATTTATCATTTTTTATTTATCCCCGATTTTGTTTACCCCCCACCCGCAGGTTGCCCCTTCCCAACATTCTTCCCCTGCAGACTACTACTCCACGGAGTGCCCCCCTCCCATGTTTGCCTCTTTCCCCCAGTGTCCACCCCCTGTAGTTGATTATTTATAGATGGGGGGTTGCAGAGGACTTGCCCCCCTGCAAAGAGGGCTGTAGGGAGTTAGGGTTTGAAATCTTAATCCTACATTTCCCTACTTTTATGACATTAAGTTGAACCCTAATTGGTGCATTAACAAAGAATATAAGACTACCTTTGCTATGATATTTTGTAAAAATACAATGTCATGATAAACTTGAGTGGTTATAGAACTTTCAATAAGTATTACTTAACACATATTAAATGTTAAGTGTGACTAGATATAATTACAATTATACAGAAATTACAAATGTGGCCACTTGTTTGGATTACATTTTGTAGTATTATGTTCACTTCTTAAATTTTAATTTTTAATAAATGTATGGTCCTGATGAAGAGGTGTTTTCCCTCAAAACATTGCCTGCATACAGTACTAGTACCAACAAGAGTTTAATAAATGCATACAAATATTTCCTGGTGTGTGAGTCTTTTTTTTCCAGAAACTGGTAGTGGGCATTAAACGTGACCCTGCTGTGGGCTATAGAGCATGGAGTATGTGCAGCACACAAACAGTGGCTTCCTAATCAGGAGTGTCCCTTTCCCAAAGAGAGGAGTACAAGGGTTTTCAGCCCAGGGTTAGGTTGGGACAGGGCTTTGTTATAACTATTATCTAAGTGCACTTAAGACGGAGCATTACAGGTTCAAGCATGAATGCCTGGCCTGCAGGTGGATCTGTCCATTAAAGCAGTGTAAGGCAGGAGGTGCCACTCCACTTCCATTTCGGAAGTTGTATAAAAAGCTTCTCAACACCCATAAGGGTGGATAGACTCAGGTGATGGCTGCTCCATACTTAAACCAAGTAACTACTTAATCTCTGGCAGAAGACTTCTCTGCAGGTTTCAGAATTCTGCATGAGGGTCCTCGTCAGCAGTATGAAGCTGAAAACCTGAAATCTGCCAAGGACCACCCAAACTTCATTAAAGGAAAGCTAGCCAAGGAGCTGAGAGCAGGGGGATTAGTGACCCCTTTCTATCTCCACCCTACACATTATTGCACATATCCCCAATTGGGCTGTTTCCCTGAGAAAAAAAACAGATGACTTTAAATTGATAAGCCACCTGTCACATCTAGGTAAGGATTCAGTCAATGACTATTGTGACCTGTGTTTTACAGTGATGTCATGTGCATTGTTTGACAGGGCTGATGAAGTGGTGAGGATGACAAGAAAGAGGGCATTACTGGCAAAGGCTGACATTGAGCTGACCTTTCAGCCATTGCCAGTGCACAAAGGTAACAGGAATTTTGCGAGGATGAAGTTTGATGGGCAGTACTACGTAGACAGATGCATACCCATGGGGTGCACAGTAGCATGCACAGTGTCTGAACAATTTAATGCATTTTTGCAGCAGAGAGAATGGAAGTACTGTAGTTCTTTATTTAGATGACTTCTTGTTTGTACAAAAGTCAGGCACTGAGGAATGTGGACACTTACTGAGGGGTTTTCAGGAAGAGTATGCAGATTCTGGGGTCCCATTCAGAAAGGCCCAAGACAGAAGCCCCATGCACAGTGCTGCCATTTTTGGGAATATAGATCTATACACAAGCCACAGTCTTTCGATTACCAGAGGACAATGTGCAAGCCTTGCAGGGCTTATTGCTTAAGGTGTCAGGAGCACACAAAATTACACTGTGAGAGTTACATCAGTTGTTGTGGCACCTCAATTTTCTGTGGAAAATAATCCTGATGGGAAGAACATTCTTGCATAGAATGGCAAAGGTAAAGGAGACTGCCACAAACCACATCATAGACTCCACATCACAAAGATTATGAAGGAACATTTGGCAGTATGGATATCCTTTTTGCACTGCTGCAATGTTGCGTCAATCTGGCTGTCTGCTACCACCAGCCAGAAATGGTGCTCTACATGACTACATCAGGGGGCTTAGGCTTTGAGGCATACTTCAGCAGAATATGGTGCACTGAGCAGTGGCTGCCCAGTTGGCAAGACATTGGGTTAACAAAGAATCTCACCTGGCTGGAATTCTTCCCACTTGTGGTAGCACTCTGGATGTGGGGTGAATAATTTTAGGATAAAAAGGTGATTTTCAGGTCAGACAACATGGATGCAGTACACACCAATAGGCAATTTTGGCAAAAGGGCCAGTGGGAGACTTGATGGGAGATTCTGTTTTAAAATGCCTCACGTTAAATATTCATTTTAAGGCATTACACACACCTGGGGTCGAGAACAACATTGTTGATGTTCTTTCTTGTTTACAGTCAGAGAGATTCCAGAAGCTGTCACTCAAAGTGGAGAAGAACCCCAAGGCAGTCCCAGACTTCCTTTGGGAATTGGTGAGCCAGAAGCCTGGGAGTTGATCAGGACTGCATTAGCTCTAGGCATGAGGGTGGTAAACAAAATGAGGGTTGAAGGTTTCTTAAACATCAGGGAAAGTCATGGGTGAAAAATTGAATGGTCCATACAGGTGGACCAGCTACATCAGGGTGTTCTGAAGAAGAAGCAGGAAGGGGTCACACCAGGAGTGGTGAGTGAACACCTAGCAAGGATAGCATGTTTTTCCAGGGTGAGAGTTTTGAGGACAACACACAAGCATTTCTGCTTTGCACATTGATAGAAGGATGAGTGAGAGTGGCAAAGTAATGAGCTGATCATCGTCAGCCAATTAGTCTCAGCCTACTTGGGCAGATTTGGGCTGAGTTGGAGAAGGTATGTTCAGGAACACAACTCTACCCCAGCCAATGTTAAAAACATAATAGTAAATACTTTTCAGGTAGTAATTTGTTCCAATTAAGGCAATTACATACTCTGTAAACAGATTTGAAATGATAGGCCCACTCACCCACTGTATTTACATAATGCTGTCTGATTTATTTAAGATGCAAACAATACCAGATGCAAAATTATGCCTACCAATGTTTTGGAGCTGAATTGCTACTTCATCAGTGTATGCTGTTTTTTGTCTAAAAAATATATATAAATATATACAGATATTAAATAAAATTTTAAATAGTAATAACTATTATATTGGACATGGAAAGTTGTTTCAAATCCATAACCACTCACTTCAAATATGTGTAGACAGTCCTAGATGTAAATATCCCTAAAGTGGTTTCATCCTATTATAGTGGTGCAGTAGTACCACTATTGTTAAGGTTGAGTAGGCTGTTTAATGTGAAATCTTTCAATCTGCACTTTAATAGTTTTGCCCTATTCAGTGGATTTGCATGAAATTTTGCACACACTGGCCATATTTTCAGAGGGCTTAGAGGGATACAAGGGGTTTGTGACCAAAAAGTTTGACGCAAGTGGTGACTTGCATCACAACTTGCATCAAATGTGATTTTCTAAGGCAGCCTGCATCCAGTTAAGATGCAGCTACAGAAAATCCTCCTGCACTGCAGGTTGTGCCACACAACCATGTGTGCCAGGATGCAAGGGGACTTGCACAATGGCGGGGCTGCAACATCCTCTTTTTTTGTGATTTTCAAAGCCCCACCATGGATGAAGCAAGTGTGACCACTTAGACCAGTCAGCAGCTGGCTAAGTGGTGTGTGCCAGTGGGATGGGTTCCTACAGGAGTGCCAGGGGTGTACCAGGGGCCAGTAAGCTGGCATTGTGGGTACTGAGGAGATAGTCTGATGCAAAAATGTATTGTATGTGAGCACCCAATGGGGTGCTGGTGCCATATAGTGAAATACAATAGAAAGCATTGCACATATGTCCCCCCTGCTCACCAATGCCACCCATAATAAAGCAGACCCCCAATCCCTGATCTCCCCAGTGCTGCTGCAAATATCCTCCAGGAAGTTCGGAGGACTGCCCTCCCCAACCCCACCTCCCATGATCACCCCTGTATAACATTTTATAATTATGCCTGGTGGAACACCCCACCCAGTCAGGTATTATCCTGCCACCCCGCAGCCTCCCCAAATCCCAAAAAGAAGCTGGCTGCCAGCACAACCCTCCTCACACCAACACAATTGGCTGCTGACTGGGCTTGCATGGACCACATACTGTATACAGTATACTCATAGAATGGCATTCACTGAGCCTACTGTACACAGTACATGGTCTGTGCAAGCCCAGATGGCAGCCAGCTGTGGTGGTATGAGGAGGGCTATGCTGGCCTCTGGCTTCTTTTTGGGATTTGGGTGTGTGTGTGGTGGTGGAACAATTCCTGACAGGCTGGGGGGTGGAGGTCCACTGGGCCACCAGGCATAATTATAAAATGTTATACAGGGATGATCACAGGGTGGGATGGGGAGGGCAGTCCGCTGAACCTCCGGGGAGGGCATTTGCAGCAGCACTGGGGAGATCAGGGGTCCTACACAATAAGGGCTGGGGGCTTGCTTTATTATGGGTGACATTGGGGATTGGGGGGCATATGAGCAGTTCTATTTACTGTATTTTGCTATACAGCATCAGCACCCAGACAGGTACTCACATACCATACATTTTTGTGTCAGACATTCTCCTTGACACCCACAATGCCAACTCCCTGGCCCCTGGTGCACCCCTGGCACCCTGCTGGCCTATGGTTTCTCCCTGCCTCCTCACCATCCTGACTCCTCTAGTGTTGAGCTGGGCGGGGAGGTGCCAGATACCTGTTCCAAATCACGCAGCTGTGGACAGGTCTTTGGCCATCTTGCATTCTGCAGCAAACCCAGTGTGTTTGGCGTAGGCACCCTGCAGATATGACATCTGGTGAAATGTCCCTGCTGCAACCATGATTTGCCACAACCCTTAGAGTGACACAAGTTGCATCGTTCTAAGGGTACTTTGAAAATCAGGCCCTCTATCTTCAGGGCAAGGCTTCTTGATGTGCCAAGTTTAGTTCCAGTCGAATGTGCAGATTCTGAAATTTACATAGCGAAAAAAGTGGAAAAAAATCAACTTTTTTGCTGTTTCTTTTTTTTTTTGTGTGTGTGTGTCATCACCTTGTGCCCAGAGGGTTTGGTCTTTTCATCTGAAATTTTCAGGGTAGAATAAGCATGGCCCAGAGTGTGCCTTTGGTTGGTTTGGTGAAAAACCATTTATCCATTCCAGAGCTATAATGATTTGAAATGTTGGTTCTGAGCATGCTCAGTACACTTTTTGGATAGCTGTTTCATAAACAAAATAAAAAAAAAGAAAAAAGGACAATAAAAAAGGATTCTGTTTCATATGGGGGTAATCCTGTTTCATGAGAAAAAGTTATTTTCTTATAGCTGCCATGAAAACCAATAAAAATCATATCATGGAAATACACTAAACATGTATTTTGCTAATCAGGACTCCACTAGCTGAATTCTGCATTTAGTTTTTGGAAAATGATCCAGAAATGAGATGATTTTCTTTTTTTGTATGTCAATATGAAACAGGAATAGTGCAATATGAAACAGGATTACCTTCATACGAAAAAAAAAAAGAATAATTTGGAATCAATTTTTTTCGCAGTCTTTTTTATGTTTGCTTGCGCACATGCACAAGAAACATTATGTGGCAGCTTAGGAGAGAAGTGGGTTGTGGAGGTGCGGCACTGTGGCAGCCAATGGCGGCACAGCATTTGGGGGCTTGGCACTGGTGGACCAATGGAGGCACAGTGTGCTGATGACACTGGTTTCCAAAAGTGTCAACAAGTTAAAATGATTTCTCCACAGCAATCAGGGGCTGCCTCATCATTGCAGCATCAGCCATTCCACTGCAATGAGGGAGCATCCTGTCTTTGCAGGGCGGTACGTTGCCTAGTATAATATTGTTTGTGAACATGGTGGCAAGCCGCCGCCATGTTTACAAACAGTATTACACAGCTCCAGTGCTGAGGGGGTGGTCAATCCCCCTCAGCATCTTGTGCCCCCCCAAAACAGTCTTTGTTTGCTGACGGGGGGCCCAATCCCCATCGGCTTCAGTCCCCTCCCAGTTTAATTTACAATGGAGGCCCACTCCCCATCAGCATAATGTCCCCAAAAATGTGTTTTGTGCGATGGGGTGCCCAACCCCCCACTGCTCTTGCCCGTATGTGCTGATGGGGGTGCCCAGTCCCCATCAACTACAGTCCCCCAAAAAACACTCATGTGGCATGCTGGGAGCCCACCCCAGTGTGTCAAATGTCCCTGTAAAAAAAAACTGTCCTGTGATGTTTTGTGGGTTTTTTTTAAAGACCTGTAAAACAGAAGACGGTCCCTCGTTGAGTCCAGTGGCCCCACCCCCAACCTGCGCCCACCCTCTGTGCACCCTGCCTCCCCACACACCCCCACTCAACCCATACTTATCTTTGGTGCCCAATGCGACAATCTTCACTGGATCGGGAACATGTCTGCACTATTCAAAGCCGACTGCGAACTGAAGAAATGTCGGTAAGCTGTATAATGGCATAAATAGGGTTTTTTCAACTTTGGTGCATGTCTTAGGTATTTTTGGGAATTTTGGCACCAAATTTTCAACAAGGGGTTATTGAGACCCCTCCTCATGAATTCCACCACTGTCATGGGGTTATTCTGTCCTGAAAGATGATTTTTGGGGTCACTGCATGGAATCACCTTTCAGGACTGATTAACAAAATGACAGTGCCAGCGTTCATGAGGTGGGCTCTCAAAAAGTCTATGTTGCACAATTGGTGAAATAAATCCAAAAAATGACTGTTTTATGAGTGTGCATTGTGCAGTTGCTATGCATGCTCGTAAACAGATTTTCAACATTGGCATTTTTCCACACCTCCTTATGAACAGCACAGCTGTCATTTTTTACATCCTGGCCGAAATGTGTTTTTGCACTTCCAGCGCAGAATAGTGTGTTTGCTGTGGGAAATCAGTGTTCAGGACAAATTAAGAAAATCACAGTGACACTGTTCATAAACAGAGGTCCTAAAATGCTAATGTTGAAAATTTGGTGATGAAAGTCCATAAAATGAATGTGTTACGAGCGTGCTTTGCAGAGTTTCCATGTATGCCCAGAAGTGTGAGCATTTTTATTATTCCCACTACAGATTTCCAACATTGCCATCTCTTTACACTTCCCTATGGATCATACAGCTCTCATTCTTCACATCCTGCATGATCTATGTTTTCATACATGTGGTGCAGAATGGCACGGTCGCTGTTGAAACTCAAAGTTCAGGACACATAGACAAAATCACACTGTCACTCTTTATGAGAAAAGGTCCCAAATGCTTTCATGAAGTGGGGTAACAAAAAGGCCATGTTGAAAATTTGTAGTGCAAATACCTACAAACACCCAGGACATTAGGGTTTCTAACCATAACATCCCACCCTGTACAGACTGACAGGCATCAAGATGTGCCTTTGGATTGCTGACTGTACTGCTCATGCCATCCCAACCCCCAGCCAGTGACAGGCATCGAAGTGTACCTTGGACTCTTCAGCCCCAGAGTTCACCCCATTCTCCTATACTGCACCCATTTCAGCATATGTCCTTATGTAAATGGGTGACTGTAAAGCCAAACACCCAAAGGCACACCTCAACATGTGTCGGTGTCTGCAGAATAGGGTGAGGTGACATGGCATGAACGTCATGGGCGACAACCTAAACACTTACCCCAATGCCTGTCCATCTCTACAGGATGGAGGTGGGGTTGGCGTGAAGTTCAGTACTTTACTGCCATTCCTATTCTGCATCTGTCTAACTCCTGCATTTCCAATGCTAATACCAGCAAGCAAACATTCGTCATTGACAAATGCTTGTTTTTTGTATGAAACACTCCTGTTTTGTGAGAATGACACAGTCTCATGAAAAAAGGATTCCTATATATGAATACAGAATTTAGAGTTCATTTTTGTCTATATTTCAACTCTAATAAGCCATACCTCCATCAATATATGTAATACTGTATATATCTAAAGAAAGGTCTTAATGAGTACTGTAACACTAACACATAATACCCTACAAAATAATTCAAGGGCCATATGAAAAACATAAAAATAAAAAAAAATGAAAATTCTCAAAAGATAATACAGCTTTAACAAGCCATAATTACATTATTCTGTGGAGTTAAGGGGCAATCTATGTATCAAAAAAGGTCTTAATGGGTACTACAAGACTAACACATAATACACCCCCCCACAAAAAAAATAACATTTTAGGAGCCATATGAAAAAGGATAAAATTAAAAAAAAAAAAAGAAAGAAAATTCCCATAGGATAACATTGCAACTTTAAGAAGCCTGTCAATAAATGTAGTTAAGAACATGGTATATATAAAACAGAGGATAATGTATTTTCTTTGGTTAATAACCACGCTGTAGACACTTCACTAGGTTGCCGTGACATCATTGTAAACTCTGAGAGCATAGTTTGAGAGGTTTTTGGATGTCATGGCAACCTCAAGAAGTGTTTTCAGCACAGTTATTAACCAAAGACCATACATTATATTTTATAGTGTAAGGGCTGCCCAGATTGTGTAATCATGGATTGAATTACTTTTCTGAGCAATTCTTACCTTAAGCAGTCATAAATCATGCAGAAAGATTCCTCAACTATGTTTATTGTGTGTTCTTCAAAACGCTATTCATTGGTGCAGCCTGGCACAAATCAATTAATTTAATACCAACATTTTAAACATTTTTCTCAAAGCAGAACATTGAATGTTGTGAGCATTCCATTTTGTTATACCACTGATATGACACACTCAAGCAGGGTTAACAACAGAGTGATGTTATAATGATGGCTTAACAAGGTTGTAATCTGCGTGACTTCAGTTAGTAATAAGGGCCCCCATACATTATAAAGGTGTCAATGAGCACTACAACACTAACACATAATATTCCCTAAACATTCATGGGGTAAGCACCACACCCCGAAATTACCTCCAATTTCACCATGGAGCCAAATCCATAATGAAAGTCTGATCATCATCATCAAAAATGCATGGAAGGTGCAATATGTCTTCCACTACAACCAAGGCAAATTTCAGAGCAAACTGACGAACAATTACTGACTTATGGATAAAAAAACAAACAAACAAACAAAAAACCCACATTTTTGCCTGTATACAATCAACCACTGGAAGTTAAGAGAGACACTTAATATACATTTTTCTTTGAACTGAGCCCCACAAAAAAAAAACACACTTAAAATCAAACACATAAATCACTTTTCTGGAGGCATGGAAGTATAGGGCCATCTGGACCCTGTGCATCCACAGCCAGATGTATGTGTGCATGGGAGGGATGTAAGTGCAGAGCCTTCCCTAGCCAGATGGATATGTTCACACAGGTCCCAAGAGGACCTGTGTGAATGAGGATACAATTCTACTATCTCATAAAGTAAGGAAGTTCTTTGCAAAAAACTACATTAATGCACCAGTTGGGGTTCAGATTAAAGTGACAAAAGTAGGGAAATGTGGCATTAGGGTCTTCTACCCTAACTCCCCACCCCCAGCCAAGCAGGAAAAGGAAAACACACTATGGTTTTCATTGTCCTGACCATTGGCAAATCAAGGGCGTGGTCTTCCTTACGATTCACAACCCTAATGCTCACCCCATCCCATAACTAAATAAGGTGACGTGTGATATGTTTTCTTTCAGCCAGGACTACAGGTTCTTGGTAACATGTGGGAAGACAGAGTTCTGTATGTTTTAAGACTATATCACAATGAATGAGAATTATGACTGAGAATCCAAAGAAAGGCCCATCCCCTGATTCAACAACAGTCAGGATAGAGAAAACTGGAATGTGTTTTCCTTTTCCTTCTTGGGGACTGGGGGTGGGAAGATAGGGTTATAAACCCTAATGCCACATTCCCTACTTTTTTCACTTTAATCTGAATCCTAAATGGTGCATTAATGCAGTTTTTTTGCAAATAGTATTAAATATACATATATTTAGTTCCATTGTCAACAGAATACATAAAACATATAAATTTCTTATAAAACCAATAAGTGCCTGTACCTCAATGAAATGATTTGCAGTTCTCCTTATTTAAAGTACAGTAAACAGCATTTCCTGTAACAGGGTAAGTGGCACTTCTGAATATGATTGTGCAACCAAGCAATCTATATTGTCTAAGAAACAATATGCTTCTCTTCATACACTGTATCAGTATTACACAATGAACAACATAAATGGCCAGACACCATCTCATGTATTTTATGTTCAGTGTGCATGATTCATTACCAATTGGGGGTTGTGTAAACACTGTTCCACCCATTACTGCAGCCTTTAAAACATTCCCATGTTCAGTGATTATCATATTGATGGAATAAAAGGAGTCATTATAGGTTGTACCAAGCAAAATTCTGTTTTCAGTTACTTTGTTTCCCCCTCCTCCACTATTATATAAGAGAAATTCTCAGTCCACAAGTTTTGTTTTGTCCTTTGCAGTTTGAATGGTCTCCCTAGAGTAGCTTCTCTCTAAACACCTAGCACCTAGTAGTCATTTCTGATGCAGCTTCCATGTATTTTTCTGGCTCAGAATAATTCAATTTTACTGTTAGAAATTGATTATAAGGAACAGAGTCTATCAAGTTTCTGGGTGGTGGCTGTCTGCCCTTAAAATTAAATGTCTGTCTTCCTGTTGTTTAACCAGGTGAGACACACTAAGCTGAAAGCTTGTTTATAGGTGCAATCTGGGAGCACAGGGAAGTTAAGTGACTTGTTCAGGATCACACAGTATGCAAGTGGGGGCTGTGGGGATTCAAACCTAGGTCTCCAGATTTGCAGCTCAGAGCCTTAAACCACTGTGATATACTGCTTCCCTATTTCTATCCCTTTCTATCCCAGTCTGTGCCCTTCCTATGTAACATTGTAAGTAGTTAGCCTTCTTTTTGTAGATTGTGAGGTCCAGAAATAGGAGCTCCTGGACATTCCAAGTTTCCACAAACATTAAATGGTCTGTTTGAGTGTTTAGATAGTCATGTCAATCTTTTAACTCTTCTGGTGTTCCCCTTCATATAATAACAATGTCATCTATGAAACACTTCAAGGTTACTTTTTTATCTCTAAATGGGTTGCTGTTGTTATTGACATATCTACCTTCAAATGCATCCATATATATGTTTGCATATGAAGAGGCCATGCAAGACACTGTGACTGTGCCTCTCACTTGCAAAACATGCTACTTCTCAAACCTGAAGCAGTTCTGTAACAATGCTGTTTCTGCCATTTTAATTAGCACGTCATTTGGTGGATTAGTCTCATATCTATTTCTGTCCAGTGCTTCTGGTATGGCCCCATATCCTATGTTATGTGGGATTGAAGTATGTAAATCTTTAAATTCTGAGTCACCAGTATACAGTCCTGCAAACTGTCCTTTGTTTTGTTTATGTCCTCCAGTATGTTCATACCATAGGGGCCTCCCTCAAAGATCTTTGGACTGAGTTCCAGAGACCGGGCCAGCCACCCCAAATGAATGATCACCTGAGGTTTTATGCCCAGGCCTCAAAACTGCCAGGAGGCCCTAGATGGAGGAATGGAGGGAGTGAGTTGGGATGGTAGGGGGAAGGAGGTCTAACAGGTAGCTAGGGCTCAATCCATGTAGGGCCTTATAAGTGACCAAGCCTAGCTTGAAGAGAACCTGCCACCTAACCAGCAGCCAGTGCAGACCCCAGAGGACTATGGTCTCATGACAGTATCTTGATAGTCCTGTCAGCAGCCTAGCCACTGTGTTCTGCACTAGCTACAGCCGGCAGAGTTTCCCTCCACTGACACCGAGGTATAGAGTATTATAGTAGTAGAGACAGATATGATGGTCCACATAAATAGATATTGGATTCAGCTCCAAATTAACTGCTAATACAATGGACCTACCTGGTGGTCTAGTCTGGTCTTTGTGTATTTTTGGGACAGTGCAAAAAATTGGTGTGCATGGTGTTGTTCTTAGTATTGTGTCCTTCTCACATTCTGTCACCCATCCACTCTCATAAACCCTCTCTAATAACCTTTCCACCAGGTTTTTGATTTTTTATGTGGGGTTTTCTTGTATCTTGAGATAGTTATTTGTGTCTTCCCAAAGTGTTTAACATTGTTCCCTTCACTGGTCATAGTCCATGACCATGATTGCCCCTCCTTTGTCAGCATGTTTTATTACAATATTGTGGTTGTTTCCTAAGCTTCTAAGTGCCCCAAATTCAGTCGCAGTAAGTTTGTATTTTGTGCTTCTGTCTGAGTTTCTTTCTTGGGCTAATAGCTGGTTAATGTCTCTAATGACTAATGCCATGTATGCTTCAATGTTGTGGGTTATCAGGCCTGGAGAATAAATACAGATTTATGTTTTAGTTTTAAACTTAACATTTTTCTCCTTTCTTTTTCTTCTATGCTGTAGTCTATTGTTTTTGGTAACATCAAAATAAAACCTTAAGTGTAACTTTCTAAAGAAATGGTTGAGATCTAGTTTGAGCTCAGATTTAATTTCCTTATTTAAAAAAAAAACCCTTAGATAACTCTTTGCTTTCTTTAGTGGCCACCCAGGTGAGAGGGCAGAGTAGCAAGATGGCACTGGTCTGCTCCTTCCCACTCTAATGCTGCTTCTCCCTGTGGTTTGTGTCTGCTGGGAGTTTTTTTCTTTTTCTTTTTATTGATATGATTTATGTTACTATGGACTACTGGTGGGCGAAGACTATGCACTTCGCTACATGGAGTAGTTTGCATGTAGTAATAATTGCGCAAAGTACTCCACAACGCAGATTGAATAACTTCACCTTGAATTTTAACATGAAGTCTCATTGTTTTCTACGGACTTTGCTCTGACTGTACCTTTGTTTTGGCCTTTAAGGTGATGTCTGCAGTGAATCATAGGATGGCAGCTCACATGGGCTCTAGATTGTCTTGCACAACCTCAGTTGAGTACCTAGAGGCCAGTGGGGCACAGTACCCAAGGCAGCATGGATTCACAGTGGGAAGGTCATGTCAGACGAATCTAATCAATTTCTTTGATTGAGTGATCAAAGTAGTAGACCAGGGTGGGGCTGTAGACATGGCTTACCTAGACTTTAGCAAGGCATTTGACACAGTCCCACATGAAAGATTAATAAACAAACTAACCAGCCTGGGAGTGGGTCCCAGGCTGGTAGCATGGGCAAAACATTGGCTGGACAACAGGACACAGATGGTAATAGTAAACAGAGTCCACTCTGAAGAAAGGGGGGGTTACTAGTGGGATACCGCAGGATTCAGTACTGGGTCCAGTTCTTTTCAATGTCTTTATAAGTGACATTACAGAGGGACTGGAAGGAAAAGTATGCCTCTTTGCAGATAACACAAAGATCTGCAACAGGGTTGATACACAAGGTGGGGGATGGAAAGGATGAGAAGAGACTGGGCAAGATTGGAGGAATGGTCAGAAGTATGGCAGCTTGGATTCAATGCAAAGAAGTGCAAATAATGCACCTGGGAAACAAAAACCCAGGGGAAAAGTACACAATGGGGAGAGGTAGTAACAACAACAACAAGCATTTGTCAATGCCGAATGTTTGCTTGCTGGTATTAGCATTAGAAATGCAGGAGTTAGACAGATGCAGAATAGGAATGGCAGTGAAGTACTGAACTTCACATGAACCCCACCTCCATCCTGTAGAGACAGACAGGATTTGGGGTAAGGTTTTGGGTCATCACCAATGACGGTCAAGCCATGTCACCTCACCCTATTCTGCAGACACCGACACGTGTTGAGCTGTGCCTTAGGGTGTTTGGCTTTACAGTCACCCCATTCCATAAGGACATATGTTGAAATGGGTGCAGCATAGGAGAATGGGGTGAAGTCTTGGGACGAAGAGTCCAAGGTACACCTCGATGCCTGTCAGTGGCTGGGGGTGGGGTGGGATGGCATGAGCAGTACAGTTGGCAATCCAAAGGCATACCCCGATGCCTGTCTGTCTGTACAGGGTAGGGGATTATGGTTAGAAACCGTAATGCCTCAGACATTTGTTGGTATTTACAGTACAAATTTTGAATATGGCCTTTCTGTGACCCCACCTCCTGAAAGCATTTAGGACCTCTTGTCATGAAGAGTGGCAGTGTGATTTTGTCAATGTGTCCTGAAAACTGACTTCCAACAGTGACAGTGCCATTCTGCACCACATGTACAAAAACACAGATTGGGCAGGATGTGAAGAATGACAGCTGTACCATCCATAGGGATGTATGAAGAGATGGCAATGTTGAAAAGCTGTAGTGGGAATATTAAAAATGCTTGCACTTCCGAGCATACATGAAAACCACGCAACACATGCGTGTAACACAGTCATTTTATGGAGTTTTATCACCAGATTTTCAACATAGGCATTTAACGACCTGTGGTCATGAACAGTGTCACTGTGATTTTGTTACTGTGTCCTGAACACTGATTTCCCACAGCAACCACAGTATTCTACACCGGAACTGCAAAAACACATTTCAACCAGGATGTGAAAAATGACAGCTGTACTGTTCATAAGGAGGTGTGGGAAAATGGCAATGTTGAAAATCTGGAGTGAAAATATTACAAATGTGCAAAGTTATAAGTGTGTGTGGAAACTGCTCAACGCACACTCGTAACACAGTCATTTTATGGGCTTTCATCACCAAATGTTTAACATAGGTATTTTAGGACCTCTGCTAATGAACAGTGTCACTGTGATTTTTGTAATGTGTCCTAAACAGTGATTTCCCACAACGACCGCGCTATTCTGTGCCAGAAGTGCAAAAACACATTTCAGCCAGGATGTGAAAAATGACAGCTGTACTGTTCATAAGAAGGTGCGGAAAAATGGCAATGTCGAAAATATGGCGTGAAAATATTGCAAATGTGCGGAGTTACGAGAGAGTGTGGAAACTGCGCAATGTAAGCTCGTAACACAGTTAGTTTATGGACTTTTGTCACCAAATTTTCAACATAGCCATTTTAGGACCTCTGCTAATGAACAGTGTCACTGTGATTTTCCTAATGTGTCCCGAACATGGATTTCCCACAATGACCACGTTTGACTGCGCCGGAAGTGCAAAAACACATTTGGGCCGAGATATGAAAAATGACAGCTGTACTGTTCATAAGGAGGTGTGGGCAAATGGCAGTGTTAGCAATCTTGAGTGAAAATATTGCAAATGTGCGAAGGTACAATCGTGCATAGAAACTGCACAATGCACGCTTGTAACACAATCACTTTATGAACTTTTCTCACCAAATTTTCAACATAGACATTTTAGGACCTCTGCTAATGAACAGTGTCACTGTGATTTTCTTAATCTGTCCCAAACATTGATTTTGCACACCAACTGCGCCATTGTGCGCTACATGCATAGAAACACATTTTGGGTGAGATGTGCAAAATTAAAGCTGTACTGCTCATAAGTAGGTATGGTAAAATGGCATTGCTGAAATTCTGGACTGCAAATATTAAAAATTCATGCACTTACGAACGCGCATATGAACTGCGCAAGGCAGCTCGTAAACTAGTCATTTTTAGGAATTTTTTCACCAAATTTTCAACATAGCCATTTTAAGACCTCTGCTCATGAACAGTGTCACTGTGATTTTCTTAATCTGTCCCAAACATTGATTTCGCACACCAACTGAGCCATTGTGCACTACATGCGCAGAAGCACATTATGGACAAGATGTGAAAAATGACAGCTGTACTGCTCATAAGTAGGTGTGATAAAATGGCAATGCTGAAAATCTGGAGTGCAAATGTTATAAATTTGCGAACTTACGAGCGAACGTAGGAACTGCACAACGCACACTCGTGAAACAGTCATTTTAGGAATTTTTTACCAAATTTTCAACATAGCCATTTTAAGACCTCTCCTCATGAACAGTGTCACTGTGATTTTCTTAATCTGTCCCAAACATTGATTTCGCACACCAAATGCGCCATTGTGCGCTACATGCGCGGAAACACATTTTGGGTGAGATGTGAAAAATGACAGCTGTACTGCTCATAAGTAGGTGTGATAAAATGACAATGTTGAAAATCTGGAGTGCAAATGTTACAAATTTGCGAACTTACAAGTGTGCATAGGAACTGCGTAACGCACGCTTGTAAAACAGTAATTTTTAGGAATTTTTTCACCAAATTTGCAACATAGGCTTTCTGAGAGCCCACCTTATGAGCACTGGCACTGTCATTTCATTAATCAGTCCCAAAAGGGGGATTTGACCTTCCGCCCACGTTGTCTTTTTATTTCATTTTTCTCTGTAGAGAAAAAAAGGTCCCTCTCAGACTGCCAGACCTCCCTCCCGCAACCTGCGCCCACCCACTGTGCACCCTGCCTCCCCACACCCCCCTCACCCCATACTTACCTCCGGAGCTCGACACAATGATCTTCGGTGGACCGGGAACATGTCTGCACTCTTCAAAGCCAACCGCGAACTGAGGAAATGCCCGTAAGCTGTATAATGGAATAAATAGGGTTTTTCAACTTTGATGCATATCTCAGGTATGTTTTGGAATTTTGGCACCAAATTTTCAACATGGGGTTTTTGGGACCCATCCTCATGAATTCTGGCACTGTCATGGTGTTAATCAGCCCCGAAAGGTGATTTCGTGGTCACTGTGCGGAATCACTTTTCAGGACTGATTAATGAAGCAACAGTGCCACTGTTCATGAGGGGGCTCTCAAAAAGCCTATGTTGCAAATTTGGTGGGAAAAATCCCAAAAATGGCTGTTTTTACGAGCCTGCATTGCGCTGTTTCCACACACGCTTGTAACTTTGTGAATTTGTAATATTTTCACTCCAGATTTTCAAAATTGGCATTTTTCCATGCCTCCTGATGAACAGTACAGCTGTCAATTTACATATCCTGGCTAAAATGTGTTTTCGCATGACCAGCGCAGAATAGCGCGGTCGCTGTGAGGAATCACTTTTTGGGACAGTTTGAGGAAATGACGGTGACACTGTTCATAAGCAGAGGTCCTAAAATGCCTATGTTGAAAATTTGGTGCCGAAAGTCCATAAAATGACTGTGTTGCATGCGTGCATTGCACAGTTTCCACGCACCCTTGTAACTTCTCAAATTTGCAATATTTCCATGCCAGATTTTCAATACTGGCATTTTTTTACACCTCCTTATGAACAGAACAGCTGACATTTTTCACATCCTGCCCAAAATGTGTTTCTGCACCTGTGGCGCACAATGGCGTGGTCACTGTGGGAAATAAACTTTTGGGACAGATTAACAAAATCGCAGCGCCACTGTTCATAAGGGGAGGTCCCAAAATGCCTATGTTACAAATGTGGCTAACAAACTCCCAAAAATAATTGGGTTACGGACATGTGTTGTGCACTTTCTATGCATGCTCAGTGCTTCACCAATATTTCATATTGTCACTCCAGATTTTCAATGTTGCCATTTTTTTATGCTTTCTCATGAACAATACAGTTGTCATTCTTCACGTCCTGCCTAAAAATGTGTTTTCATCCCTCTGTCGCCAAATGGCACAGCCGCTGTGCAAAACCACCTTTCAGCTAACAAAGTGATTGTGCCACTTTTCATGAGGTGGCCTGACAAGCAGCCCATGTTGAAAATGTGGAGTGAAACTACCACCACACGCCTACGGTGTTAGGGTTTCCAACTGTAGCACCCTACCCGGTACAGACTGACAGGCATCAGGGGTGTGACTTGGGATCATCGGATGTAATGCTCACACCATTCCACCCCCACCCCCACCCTGCAGCCACTGACAGGCATCGTGGTGTGCCTTGCACTGTTCGGCCACAAACTTCACCCCATGCTACTATACTGCACCCATGTCATCTTATTTCCTCATGGAATGGGGTAAGTACAATGCCCAAAGACCCCAAAGCATACCCCAACACTTGTCAGTGTCTACAGGGTAGGGTGAGGTACAATGGCATGAGTGTTATAGCTGATGACCCAAAGGCACACCCCAATGCCTGTCGCTCTCTACAGAGGGGTGGGGTTGGTGTCACTTCAATACTTCACTGCCATTCCTATTATATGTCTCTAGCTCCAGCACTGCCAATGCCAATGCCAGTGCAACAACATTCGGCATTGACAAATGCTTGTTTATTAAAGGGATTAATATAGGCATAGAGACTTTTACCTCTATTCTTTATGTTTGCTACTTCATATTCTACCAGATTTCTTTCTAACCTGATCTTCTTTTTCAGTTCTTTTAAAGCTTCCTTATACTTTTTAATGGAAATATCTGATTTCTCTTTCTTCATCCTTTCAAATGCCCTTTTCTTATTTTTACTTAATCCCAATATTTTATTTGTACACCACATTGGTTTCTTGCACCGCTTATTGTATAACTTCTTATTTGGGACAAAAGTGTTCTCTAACTATAATAGTTTTTGTTTTATTGCTATCCACATATAATTAACACTGATACCTTTCATTTTCTTATACCAGTCCCAGTTTTGTAGCTTATACTTTATTCCTGTAAAATCTGCCTTGTTATAGTTTGTTACTATTGTTGAACCTCTTACAGTCCTTACTATCTTTCTTTCAACCATGAATTCCACCATATTTTGATCGCTGTTACTTAAGTGCTCCCTGATTTTTATTTTATTGACCAAGCTTACTCTGTTTGTTATTAAAAAATCTGAAATATTACTGACCCAAGTAGGCATATGAATCAACTGTTTTTTTTTTCTTATTCTTATTTATTCTTCTGCTGCGGCACCTACCAGCGGGAGCATCCAGCCACTGGCCCTGCCCGCTGGGAGAGCACCAGGCTTACTCACATGATGGAGGATCTGACATGGCCATCTCCAGTCCACTGGAGGGTCTCCCCATACCCTGTCCAGCCAGACTGGCCCCGGACCTCTCCAGTGCGATTCCACGTGAGTCCCCCCTGGCAAGGCAGGGTACGGCCATCCAGCTGCATGGTCGCGCCCAGCCATTTTCCACTTTTTCTCCCCATTGGGAGTGTGGACATGCAATGACATCTGTGCACATATATGCAGACATCAGCCGTGCTCCCCCCCTCCAGTCACATCATTGTGTGCAGTACCTCCGGGCATCCCCAGGGGTTGCCACAGTGCAGTGTAGTTTCCCCAGCCCACCCCAGGACAGGAGAGCTGTCTTCCGACACTCAATCCTAGTCCTCCCCTGCTGACACCCGATGACCTGAGCTTATTCCTGAACCCAGGTCACTGGTGTAGCTTGAGGTGTGGCGTCCAGCGCCTCAACCCTCAGTGCCACCAGGCCAGCAAATCAACTGTTTTAAGCCCACTGACTTCATCATCTCCATAAAGTGATTATGTTTAGGATTCAGTCTTTGATCTTGGCCCCACTTGATCTCGGGATAGTTGAAATCCCCCATGACTATAACATCCCCTACCATGGCCATTTCTGATATTTCGTTGTCTATTGCCCTATCACTGTCTCTATGTGAGCCTGGTGGCCTATAATATACTCCCAATGAGATGTTTTTGTCTGCGAGTCCAGTTAATGAAAACCAAGGCCACTGTTTTTCCGTAATTCCTTGATCACGGACAGAATCACGGAATTCCCATTGGCTGCCAGAATTTAAAACTTCCCGCCAGTGATTCATGGAACTCATGCTGCTAGTGTGAGCTTTCGGGAGTTTGTCCCTTTAAAAGCAGGCATGTAGAGCAGCTTCTTCCTATTTGCTGGAAAACTGGAAGAAGGAGGAGAGAACGCGCTGCAGTTGGAGAGCACGCTGAAAACCACGCAGTTTAGACACCAGAGAACCTCGCTACTTTTAGCTGCTTTTAGCTGCTCTCAATCATGACTTGTACTCGCTGCTTTCCCTGTGCCGTTCTTAAAATAAAAAAGTATTTATTGCTGCCACACTCACCACAACAACCACCCCAGCCACCACCCAAAGGACGCCCGGCTCAGGAACAACCGTCCTGAAGTACACCAGGCCAGCAAACATCGTAATTCTGCTTTACCACCACAAACCTTCAGGTACTTGCTCTCTTTTGCCCAGCTGTTCAATATTTTGCTACCAGTTTAATTCGGGGGATGACGCAGGAGCTGGAAGGACATAAACTTTCTAGCCTGCTCTCCTAAGATAAGTAGATAACTGAAATAAAATGCCCCTTGACGATTTAAATATGCTGGGTCTGTTTAGTTACCCACTTGGCTTTAAAGCCTTAATTTTCAATGATAGACTACTTCTCAGTGATGTGCAGTTTCCTATTGTTACACAGTACAGAATGTTCTTCCCTATCTATAGTCTGGCTCAGGACTGCACCTGCTACATATCTACCTCAGACATATTTGTGCATAACAGAAACAGCTTTTAAAAGTAACTTTTAAAAACTGGCACTTAAAAAAGGGGGTGGGGAGGGGAGTTCTAATGCTTTTTTCTCAAAAAGGTGAAAAAATAGCCTCCACACTGTCCGAATCAATCCATTTTTAATGCAAGGCATCCCAACATTTCACCCTATGGGCTTCTTCAGGGGACTTAGTTCTTATTTTTTGCAGTGGCAATAATAGTTTGTAGTTAATTTCTCTGTTTTCTGTAAAATTTCCAGACTGAATGCAGAATTATTTTTTTTTCCACACCTTTCAGTATACTTGAATTTGGCACTTAATGTTCCTTTCTGGTCTTTGCCGTCACAAGGCCTCTTTAGTCATACATGGAGGCTGAACATAAGGTGCCTTAATGGCTCAAAATGCCTTTTCACATTCTTGTGAGTACATTGCATTATTTGGTTAATGCTTTTTCTGGAGCTCATGAAGGACAGTAGCTATAGAGGCAAATGGGGAACAAATTGCTGACAATATCCAGTAGGCCCTAAAGACCTAGTCAGCTTCCTTGTCTTGGGGACTGGACTATTGGCCACAGCTTCAGTTTTGGACATCTCAGGCTTCATCTCTCTAGTTCCCATAACATAGCTGAACTATCCAGTTTCTTGCATGCACATTTGGTAGGACTGTGGGTCTGTGCCATAATGGGGCTGCAGATTAAAGAGAGCCATACAGAGTTTAATAAAAGGGACTTTCTTATATACTTATTAGGATGACCCACCTCAGTGACTTTTCCAGTCATAGATCCTGGTGAATGGAAGCTACTGAGTGCAGACAGCCTTATTCTGAATGCAGCGTGAGGACCAGTTCTCACACAGTACCAGTGGCTGTTTTGAATATTTTCGGTGATGATTTGGCCCCTCCTACTGTACAGTATATTATCTGGGTGCTCTAATTTGTAAATAGTTTTCTGACCTACCCTGCTTTCTCCTACTGGCATACAAATGAGAACAAACCAAGGGAAGGGAGCTAGCTGATTTGTTTACAGGAACAAGATACTGTTGAGGAGACAAAATGACCAACAGTAGTTTTGCCTTGGCATTATTTGATGTGCTCCTTGGGGATGCTCCTGTTTCACCTACTGACCCCCAAGCTATATTGGGTCCCTTTCTTTTGCTATGTTGTCTTGTGGAACTAATTCTGAGGAAGCCCTGCCTGTTCATCACTATGGTGAAATGTCAGGTCCTGTATCAGCTTTAGCACTTTGATTACTGCCTTGAACTTTGCCTGGATTTTGCATATATTGGAGAAGCTTTGCAATAACATAGAAACATAGACTTTGACGGCAGATAAGGACCACTTGCCCACCTAGTCTGCCCATTTCCCTACCTACAGGATGTGCTGCAGATCCTAGTTAACCAACAGCTTATTTCTTCCTACCCCCCTCAAGATTTACCTTATGTCTGTCCCATGCATTCTTGAATTCTCCCACAGTTTTAGACCCCACAACCTCCTCAGAATAGCTGTTCCTGTGTCCACCACCCTCTCTGTGAAAAAATACTTCCTCACATTGCCCCTGAGCTGTCCCCCCTCTATCTTCAAATTGTGTCCCCTTGTTCTTGCACATCTCTTTTTCTCAAAGATGCTACCTTCTTGGACTTTGTTAACCCACTGAGGTACTTAAAAGTTTCTGTCATGTCCCCCCCCCCTCCGTTCCTCAAGGGTACACATATTAAGCTCCTTTAATCTCTCCTCATATGGCTACCCTTGCAGACCCTGCACCATTTTAGTTGCCCTCCTCTGAACTGCCTCCATCCTGTCTATGTCCTTGCGGAGGTGGGGTCTCCAGAACTGGATGCATAAAATGAAGTAACTAGTGTTTGTGAGGATGCATAAGCCAGCATTCTTTTTAATGTGCAGCATTGTATACGTTTTGGTCTGTTGGGTGGGTACATCAATTTACTGCTGCACAAATGCTGAACAAACCCTCCAAATGTCACACACTGTAGCTGCCACTTGCAGTTGTACTGCAAGGGTTGGGACTCTCAAGTGCTTTCATTCCCCCTGCCCACTGTAGACATGAATTGATCTCAGAAATGTAAAGGCTAGTCCTTCCCTGTTCTTAAGTAAAACAACAGCTCCTACAGCTACCTATGTGAGGGTGTCATCTATTCCAAGTCCATTCTGAACTGCCCTTATAATGTGCTTTACCGGGTGCTGAGAGTGGGTGGCAGTCCATTTTTGCATATTGCTACAGTGAGAGTGTTCAGGTGTAGAAGTGAGGGCTTTTTAACTGGAAGAAATCAAGTGCTGTACCAGGAAAGGGTATACAGCTATTGTAAAGTACCTCAGTGCAGTGCACCAGGGAGCTGTACACCCTTTTTGGGTACCTGGGCATATTAGCCTTTTGGGGGGGGTCTGAAGATTCCCAAGCAGCTACTGTGTGCCCCAGAGCATATGTGTGTGTGGGAGGGGGAGAATCCCCTAGCTTGCTATGTGCACTAGAGTATGGGGAATGGCATATACACTAATGTGGGCATGGTTGGAGTAAGAGTTGGTGCATCTGTAACATCAGAGGGTCTGTGTGCCCCAGAACAAGTGTGGAGAGGGGTTTAGTGTCCTTGTCTGCCTGCTGTGTGCCTTAGAGCAAGTGGGGTGAGGTGACGGGATGATGCAGCATGCTAACATGGGCATGCTTGGTGGGTGAGAGTTGGTAGTGCTGCACATCAGAGCAAGTCTGAAGGGGCAGTGTTGGTCGCTGTGTGCCCAGAGCAAGTTTGGTGTGGGGTGTTGGGGTTAAACACACTCTGTTCACCATCCAGCATTGACCCAAACTCCCATAGCTTGTCCCCACTGGTGGGGCCAGTGGGGGTTCCCCAGCCCCCACTGGGGGCCGTATTCAGTGGGCCAGTGCTGTGGCTAACCGGGAGCGGAGCATGCAAGGCACCCTCCACCAGTGTGCTCTTCCTTTTCCTGTTTTTTTTCCCAGGAGTTGGGGTGTGCAATGATGCCCATGGAGAGGAGTCACGCACACCTTCCAAGTGTCAGCCCCAACTCCTCCCCCTCCAGTAGTGCAGATCCTTGTCCCCCAGCCTCTACTAGGGAGCTGACCACTGAGGACCCCTTCCCCAGAGAAGGAAAGCAGTATGCCGGATGCTCAATCCTTCAACTCTGCTGCCAGCCTGCAAATTCCTGAACACGGGCCACTGCTGTAGCATGAGGTAAAGTAACCAGTGCCTCAGCCCTTAGCACCACCGGGCTGGCACCAATGATCTTTTTTTACCTTAGAGGTGTGTGTGGGAGGGGGAACAAAGTCTCTCAACTCAAAGAGTGGTCCAGAATAAGCTGATAAATAGGGCTCAGATTCCCTGCAAAATCCCACCTGCCCCATCTGTATTGAGAAAGTCAGACATGCTCCCACACTAGTGCCCCCACCACGGCTCCTACCAGTACTGGTTTAAAGGGCAATGCCAATGTTTGTCCATCAAGAACTGTTAGCTGTTTTGCAAAATTAATTTTTTTTCCTGACAAATCAACTCATTCTATCTTGTGTGGCCATTTTGGGTCGGGTAAGTAAATGTTGATGGTTCGGTGCCATATGGCACTAGCAGTAAGAATGGGTTAAGTATCCCTCATATCTTGTTGATCCTGCCTGTGTCCTGCTGTTATTTCATGAGTTTATGTGGCACACCCATAGCCACCTGTGGCTATCTTAAGTGTGAGTCATTTCATATGGCGAGCAGCCAGGGGCTGCATGCCCATATTCTGTCTAGGTAAAGGCAGCCATTAAAAGCTCCAGCTTTCAAACTACATGTCCCAGCTGTATACCAAGATGAGGTACAGACTGGCACTCGAGTGGCTGTGGGTGTGCCGTGCAATCATGAAAAGCTGATGGGGGGGAGATCAACCAGATATGAGGGATATATATTTACTGAGATTTGCAAGATAAAAAAAAATTATTGTTGCAGCTAATTAGGGCACCATGCATCCATGCCTTACACACAGACATGGCCCAACTTCTTGGTGGACCAACTGTATTGCCTTTTGTGTGGCTCAAACAATATGTGTGTGGTGGTGGGAAGAGTCTGAACAGGTAGGGTGTCTGGGTATTCTGCTGTCCTTTGTTTGCCCCAGAGAATGTATGTTTGGGGGGGTGTGAGGTGCCTCAGAGAGGTGCAGGTATATCCTGTTCGTGTGTCTCAGTTTATACACTTTGCTCTGGGGGGGGTTCTAAAATATTGTACTGGTTTCTATGCTGCTGTGAAGTTTAAACCAAATAAGTGGTGACATTTCCCCAAGTTATGAAAAGGGTGTTCAGCTCTATGTTTTATGTGGGCATACATACAAAGCCCTCAAGTGCAAGAAGTTGATGTGTTTAATAAAAAAAAAGGGGGTCCGTGTCTGTGATGGTGTTGGGGTCAGAGTTGGCAGTGCTGGATCTGAGCATGTCGGAAGGGGCTGTGCTGGTTGCTGTGTCCCTCAGAGCAAGTCTGAGGACAAATTGTTTTCTAGATCTTTGGGGATACCTCTTGTAGGATATCTCTCAAAAGGAACATGGTAGACTGACATGGCAAGGCAGAGTTGCCACGGGGATTGGGGGGATTTGCAGCCCTCACCAGCAGAAAAAAAAACTTGAACCTGCCACAGCAAAGTGCAAATAAAATCACTACACCTAGGTTGACCTCAGAAGCATAGCAGGCAGGTGTGGAGGCAGGGTCAAACCGGGCATCAAAACAAAAACACTAGTGAGAACTCACCGTGACCGTAGATATTCAAGAGTCTCTTGCAGCCGGTCACACCCCAGGAACCACAACCATCAGGCACCAGGACCACACAGAAACCCCACTGCCAGCAGTCCATCTGGGGCCATGCACAGCACTGTCATGATGTTGACATCCTCCGTATGTAGCTGTGGGTGGTACCAAATAGACCGCTAGCAAAAATGTCTCCATGCAGTCCTGGCACCCAATGGTTGCAGCCCCAAGTTGTGACCCACTGCAAGAGTCTGTCCTGAAGATCCACTGCTAATGGTAAGTTCTTACATAAGTGTTCCCTTTTCCGGGGGGGAGATGGAAAGCCCCCTGGATCCCCACAGTAACCTTGTGCTCCACACCTGCCTGCCACACCTCAAAGACCAACCTACAGTAGGTCCAGTGTTTTTTCCATCCCACTGTATGCAGGCACAAACCAACCCCACCAGGGACATATATGGAAATGCCCCCACTTCCCACTGTAACAATGTCTTGCCATACCTGCCCACAGTATCTTGTTTTGAGAGGACCAGGTAATCTGAGCACAAACCCATTTTCAGACTACAGAAAATCATGTAATAGTGCAGCATGTTGAAAGTTCTGCACTTTTACATGATTTTCTACATTGCACCTGGAGAATGGTGGCTATATGCTACCCCCCACCCCAGTGCCATCACACCAGGAGGATGGGGATCATAGGCTGCTGCAGCCATCGTACCTTGAGGATGGGAGTTGTAGAATGCTGCTGCTGTTGTATCTGGATGATGCGAGTCATAGATCGCTGCTGCTGCCTTCACACCCGGAGGATGGGAGTCGTAGATTGTTGCTACTGCCTTCATACCTAGAGGGTGGGAGTTGTAGACTGCTGCTGCCTTCACACCTGGAGGATGGGAGTTGTAGAATGTTACTGCTGTTGTACCTGGAGGATGGGAGTTGTAGACGGTTGCTTCCATCTCACCTAGTGAATGGTGGTCACTGGCTACTACTGCCATCCCAGGAGAATGGGGGGTGTAGACTGCTGCTGCCATCATACCTGGAAGATGGGAGTTGTAGAATGCTGCTGCTGCTGTCATATCTGGATGATGGGAGTGGTAGATTGCTGCTGCTGCTGCCTTCACACCCGGAGGATGGGAGTGGTAGATTGCTGCTGCTGCCTTCACACCAGGAGGATGGGAGTTGTAGAATGCTACTGCTGTTGTATCTGGATGATGCGAGTCATAGATTGCTGCTGCTGCCTTCACACCCGGAGGATGGGAGTCGTAGATTGTTACTACTGCCTTCATACCTAGAGGGTGGGAGTTGTAGACTGCTGCTGCCTTCACACCTGGAGGATGGGAGTTGTAAAATGTTACTGCTGTTGTACCTGGAGGATGGGAGTTGTAGACAGTTGCTGCCATCTCACCTAGTGAATGGTGGTCACTGGCTACTACTGCCATCCCAGGAGGATGGGAGTCATAAGGCTGCTGCTGCTGCCATCGTACCTGGAGGATGGGAGTCACAGGCTGTTGCTGCTGGCGTACCTGGAGGATGGGAGTCATAGGCTGCTGCTTCCATCATACCTGGAAGATGGGTGCTTTATGTGGTGGCTGCTGCCATCATAGCCAGAGGATAAAAGTCATGGACTGCCCTATCCAGGGGGGATCTGAGACTTCCATTTTGTTGAATTTTTATCTTATCAAGCAGATTAGTGGAACACACTACTAAGATTTTTTTTTTGGTTGTGATTTCAGTATTCATACTTCCTGCATGATGTCTGCTACACCAATGAATAAGAAAGCCAAGCTGTGCTACACCTCGGCTAAGGAGCAAACGCTTCAGTTTAAATCTGAAGACCTCTATGAGGATGGAGGGGAAACTTTTCTGTTCATACTGCAACCATGTCCTGGACCATACCAGAAAAGACAGAGTCAATGATCATCTGCTCAGCAAGAAACATGCTAGGAATAAGGAACGTGCTGCTAGCGAAGGAAGACCAGCAAGGCAGGTGACCCTGATGAGCAGTTTCAGAGCTGCAACAGAATCATCCATAGGAAGAAATGAAGCAGCTATATCTACCCAAGGTAAGACAGCAAATTGATGAAGACTTTAAAGCAGCTGTGACTGGGAAATCATTGTCTGTGATATGTGATGAGAGCACAGATGCACAGTCATGGTGCATTCTTAATGTCATCTTTGTGTTGGAAGGGGGCAAGACATATCTTGGAAATAGCACAGAACTAGACTCTGTCAACCTTTCCACAGTGGCTCAAGCTGTCTTGAAGACTCTCCAGAGTTGTGACATTGACTTCATAAATGTAGTTTCCTTTGTCAGTGACAGTGCTCGTTATATGATTAAATGTTTTAATGATGCACTTCGTGGGGTTCTTGGGAACCATGTTGTGCATTTGTGTTGCTGGGCACATGTCTTGTCCCTTGTTGGGGATACATGGCTGCACCATTTCAAAAATGTTAATGAACGGGTTTCATTCGTAAAATATGCCTTTCAGCAGTCACCAAAATGCAAACGAGAATTCATCACATTTTTGGAGGATCTGGAAGCTCTGGGGGGAAATGATTGCTTTGCCACCGGTTCCTGTTTTAACTAGATGGAATACATGGTTTGCAGCTGTGGCATACCATTCAACACTCCTGCAATACCTGAGCGACTTTTTCAGGGTGGATTCAAGTGATGCTACCTCAATAAGCAATCTACGGGCATTACTGGACGAATGGTACGATGAGCTACAAGCACAACTGGCATTCATTACAGATAATTCAGGTGACATTATTGCTGCAACAGAACTCTTGCAGTCAAAGGAGAAACCTCTTGTGACATCCATGTATGACATGCTAATGTCAATTACGAGCCGCTTTGAGGCTGGCACAACTAAAAATGATGACTTTGGTGAGAAGACAGAGCTGTACCTCTCTAAACTGAGGAATAAAGTAAGAGATGAGAACATCAAATTGTTCAAAAATGCTTTCAAGGTCAGTTTGGAGAAATTGACAAAACACCTGCAGTCAAACCCATCTGTACAGTTTCTCATGGTCTGTTGAATTCTAAACCCACTCAACCTACCCAAACTCAATAAGGACTTCCAACTGTACTTGCCCTATATCCCAATGTTTATGTTACATAATAAGAATGCACTGATAAGAGACTGGGAGGTCTACATAAGGCAGGATGTGCGGGAACTACCAGAGATCGAATTATTTGATCTTCACCAGTACTGGATCTCTATGTCCTCACAGGCACCAACTCTGGCAAAGGCAGCTCTTCAGGCCATCTGGGTCCCTGTTTCTAGTGCAGATGTGGAGCGGTCATTTTCTGCACATGGACAATCCTGACCAACCAATGGAGAAGCCAGACTGTGGACAATTTAACATTATTTTCAATGCTACTATTCAATAAGTAGACCCAGAATCTTCCACCCTCATTTGTGCAATTGAAGTTCTGATGCACTATTGCAGAAAAATGGTGCTCCCCTGTGCAATAAAGTTGTAGACAAGCAGTTCTAGTACAATATTGTAGTAAACAAAGTGGTGCTCCACTATGCAATGATGAAGATGTGTTCTGGTGCAGTATTGTAGGGAAAAAATGGTGCTCCACTGTGCAATAAAGAGTAAATGTGCAATATGTAGTATCTCTGCATTATATGTAGCTATGGGTTAGATTCTACTGTCCTTAACATAGTATGCTTTAGTTCATGATGTCTTGTAGCGTAGTTGACTGGGTAGCATATTTGTCTGAGTAGCATATTTGTCTGGGTAGCGTATTTGTCTGGGTAGCGTATTTGTCGACCCATGTTCAGTAGTCAATACCTGAATTGTGTTTTTTGCACATGTTTATCTTTGTAAATCTTTTTAAAATAAAACACATGAATTGCATTTTAGCTTTGAGAAGTTTTTATTATACATGTCACAGAACACATTGTCAACATTAAAACAAAGACTAGCTTTTGGTGTCTATTTAGTATTGAACAATCTTCAGAATTTGTTCCTCCCTGTGAGAAAAATGTTACTGTTACATGAGACCATGGCCCAGATATTCAAAAGGGTTGCGCCATGCGCAATAGGGTTGCTCCAGCGCAAGTCTGAAAATGCACCATTCTGCGATATTCAGCAGGAGGCAAATGCACCCCCCAAATCACACTGAGCAATAGCGCAATGATAATGAATGTATGCGCAACTAAAGGGGAAGGAACCATGCATAAATGGCGCAGTGCGATATTCAACATGCGCCATGCGCAATAGAGGAGCAAGTGGAAGTTGTGCGATAGCAGAAATGAGCCAAAATAAAAAGGAAAAAGGTAGAGGTGCAAGAACGCTTCAGGGAAGGCACATGAGGCTGAACTCTAGCCACACAAACAGGGCAGGAGGGACACACAGGGCAGGCCAGGGAAAGGGCACCCTGAACACACAGGCATAGGGAAGGTGTGGGGAGCCACAGCCAGTGCAGAAGGGGGAAGTGCCACACAGCACAGAGGCCACCACAGGAAGGTGTTCCCGGTGCAGGGGAAGTAGCAGCCAGGACAGTGGGGGAACACAGAAACAGCTGCCAGGGAGGGTGAACAGAAGCCAGGGACATGGCCAGTGCCACCATCCAGTTGGAGGCAGTAATGAAGGGGGTGAGAAGGCAGGCAGCAGGGGGGTGCAGCCTTGGAAAGGCCCGTCGGTGGTATCCCTCAACAGGCAGTACCGAGCCCGCACCAGCTTCGAGCTGTACAGTGATACTGAGATCGTGGGCCGGTACCACCTGAATCGGGCAATTCTGAGGTGGTTCTGTGAGCTGTGCAGTGATGTGATGCAGGCACCCACATGACGGAGCCATGCTCTGTCAGTGGAGACTAAAGTGACAGCTTGCATGTGCTTGCTCACCACGGGTACCTTCCAGAGACCAACAGGGGACACCACAGGCATAACCCAGTCGGCCGCATCATGCCACCTCACCCAATTCCTCAGCATACTGCTGCCACATGCTGCAGAGTACATCCATTTCCCCAGCACACCGGTGGAGCACACAGCAAACATACAGGAATTCCACAGGGTATACACGTATGCCTGGCATGCTAGGGGCAAGACTGCACCCATGTGGCCATCCGCACCACCTGGCCCGAGGGCGCATATATCAATCGGAAGGGCTATGCTAGCATCAACTGCCAGGTGGTGTGCGATGCCAGGGGGCGCATAATCAATGTCTGTGCCACGCACCATGGGGGAGCACATGATGCCTTCATCTGGCACCAGTCAGCACTGTGCCACAGATTCAAGAGTGAGGACATCCCCACTGGCCACTTAGTGGGTGAGTATGCAAACCATAAGGACAAACATTGAGCTTGGGAGGGGCATGGTCAGAGGTGACATGGGTAGTGGCCTACATGGCCTGAGGCAGGGTGATGCTGATCACCAAACTAACCTCTACCCTCTACACACAGGTGACAGTGGATACCCACTCCGTCCCTGACTGCTCACACCATACCGGTGGCCCGCGACCCCATCGCAGCAACGCTACAATGAGGCACATGCCACCACACGCAATGTCATCGAGTGGGTGTTCAGGATGCTGAAGGCACATTTCTGTTGCCTGGACACCTCCGGCGGTGCCCTACAGTACAGCCCCTCAAAGGCCTGCGGGCTATTCCTGGCCTGTTGCATCCTGCACAACATGGCCAACGACTGTGGGATAGCCATACAGGTCAAAGATGGGGACAGCGATGGGGACAATGAGGACGCCTGTGACGATGGTGATGGGCAGCCCCTCCTTGGGCGATGGGACCCCTGACTGCTTCAGCTGGCACAGCTGCACCGGGACACCATCACAGAGGAGCACTTCAGCCAAACCAGGTAAGTCATGGGGCCATGTGCAGCCACCAGTGGCAAAGGCACAACCCACAAACATGCATGGACACACACCAGGGGTGCATGCCATCAAGGGAAGTGGCTGGGCATGGAACTGCACACACTGCCAGGGATGGGCGAGGTCTAACATGGCACGCGGTCATACACACACACACACACACACCCCTCACCAGACATGCACAAAGGGTAGGTGGCACACTGACCCAGACCGCCACCCCTAGCCACACACATGTCCACAGACCACCATGCCCACTGCCTGTCATAGTGCGTGTGTCAGACGCTGGCACCATTGCACAGCGGTGTACAGTGCAATGCAGGCATCATCATGCACATGCAACAGTGGACAGCAGCTGGGAGGGTGTGCAGATGGAATGTGTGTGTGCATGCAGGGCCGGGTACCCCTCCCATGCATTGCCCGCTGAACGACACAACGCACACAGGGCAGCATCAGACAGTAGCCATGCTGGGAGACAGGTCAGTCACACACCACAGTGTCACGGTCACCATGGATGCATGGGCGGCCCCGATGAGACCCACCAGCAGTGACAGGCTGACCACTGGCCTCATGGGGTGGCACCAATGGTCCCCCAGGGGTTCCACTGTGTGAATGCGACCGTGCTCGCGCAGGGGTCTGCAGCACACCGAACATGCCTGTGCCAGGCGTGCTCGGGATGCCCACAGCTGAACCCTGTTTCGACAAGGATGGTGTCGTACGATGCCAGTAATGGGGGGTGGACATTGCACTGCATGGTGTCTGCGACGCATGGGCAAATAACTGTGTGCCCATTGAGGCCATGACAGCTGTGAATGCCTGTGTCTGCCTCTCAAAGGCAGTGGTCACATCCTCCCGCAAGCAGTCCATCCCTGCCAGGAGCAGAGCAGTGTCTCTGCTGCGCCGCTCCTCTGCCTGGCACAGAGCCGCACTTAGTGCATCCACCGCTATCACAAGCCTCATCTGCTGATTGACTGATGCTTGCAGTATGCAGGTGTGCTCATCCAAGAGGTCATCTGCCTGATCGGTATGCAGTCCCTTAGGGTGTTCATGGCCCTGATGCTCATCACCCCTTGAGGGTGGGCACTGCACACCAGGGCCAGGTCTGGGCATGTCCACAGGTGGTGCACTAATGCCGCCCCCTGATACTGTACCCCATGGCCATTGGCCGACTGCTGATGCTGCCCCTCCGGCTGCCGCTCTCCAGGGCTCAATGGTGCTGCCGCAGTGGCCGCAACAGTCCCACTGTTCTGGACACACACCAGTGCTTCCCCACTGGTGCAGACAGGCACAGGCTGGGACTGTGATGACACACAGGCCTCCATGGTGGCACCACCCACAGCCATGGCCGTGATGTCACCTGCTGTGTAGCCATCCTGTGGCACACACGTTTCACTGCCCATGACGTTAGCTCCATCATTGTCGGTGACGGATCCGGCACCAGCAGGAGTCTTAGCATGCTGGCATCCATGGTGCTGGCATGCTGGGACACGGGCAGGGCCCCCTCCACACCTGGTCCAACAACATCAGTCCGGACATCCAGGTGGGCCCTCTGCCACCCTGTCCCCCGTATTCCTGTGGAGGTGGATGGACCCTCCTCCATCTCCATGTGACTGGCCTCAGTGGAGAAGCCCACCATCGCTGACCCATGCAGGTGCTCAGGAGCTGTAAGGGAAAAAAAGTAGCATTACTGCATGTGACCTACCCTGTCCCCCCAATAGACAGACCATGACCTTCCATGCAGCGATGGGCTACCACCCGTCTGGAATCCACCACCCAGAACACCCTCAATGGCGCAACGCTGCATGCTGCCAGCAACCCACTCTTCCTGTGGGGTCAGGCGTAGCACCTCCAGCTGTCCCCCACCGGTTGCAGACCATGCTGCCCTGAGGGCAGCCACCTTCTCTTTTAATCCTCTGCCTGTCCATGCCCATCTTCTTTTTGCACTCCTGCACGGAGCGCTGGTGGCTGCCATGCAGGTTTACAGCACGCGCCATCTCCTCCCATGCAGCCGCATGAGCCTGTGGTGTTCCCTGGCATCCACTGAGAAGTGTTTCCTGGTTGAGGTAGGCCTCAAACAGAGCATCTGTCTCGGCCTTTGTAAAATTTGGCCTCCTCTTCTTCCCATGACTCTGTTCCTCCTCCTCCACCACACGCTCGGTCATGATTCATCCTATGAGAATGACAGATGTTACCTGTGACTGTACAGTCCCATGCATGTCCCAAACACCACAGTCCATACTCCCAAACAGCATGCAACTCACCGCAATAGACTGCAGTAACCGACTATGGCCAGTGCAGCCCAATGTCGCATTTTTATAGCGCAACCCATGCAAATGAGGCGAGGCACATCTTTAAGTGGATGCAAATGCAGTGACTGCACCATTGAATGGCGGATTAGATGATTTGCATATGCCAGCTGAATATCTCGCTGTTGCGCTTTGCGCAATTGTGTTGAATGTGCTGAGCCAAGGGCGCAGTTCTGTGACATGCGCAGTACACACCTAACTGCGCATGCTCGGGTTGATGATGCAGGCGCCTGCTGTGCTGCTGATGTGCTGTGCATGGGAGGCAATGCAGGGCACGGCCACCATTGTGCCAGTGGCACTACAGCGCTGTTCACCTATATAGCGCTGTGGCACTGGGACATCGTAGGTGCACTGGGGCAACAGCGCTGTAGGCTGCTACAGGGGGTGGCACACAGGCACCCAATCACACTACATGCATTGGGTTCCAATTGCGCTGTGGCTGTCTGTGCGCCAGAGACCCTTGACTCTGTGCCCTACCTTTGCCCCCTAGGCACCATGCATCAGGCATGAGTGCACCACTATCACGCTGTTCGGTGACAGTGCAATAGGGAATGGCAGCGCTGTACCACGCAGCATCTGCACATGGCAGGACTGTGCTGCAGAGTGCCATTTTGCTTGAACCGGACATCAGAGATGGCATGGAGGCGTGCTGTGGTTTGAAGCCAGATAGAGCTCGCCAACCTGGTGGCGATAGTTGAGCTCCATGCTGGGGCTTTGTTTGAGGAGGAACCCCTGGACAGGGCCAGGAGTG
Organism: Neoceratodus forsteri; assembly: GCA_016271365.2. Taxonomy (NCBI): domain Eukaryota; kingdom Metazoa; phylum Chordata; order Ceratodontiformes; family Ceratodontidae; genus Neoceratodus; species Neoceratodus forsteri. The sequence goes on along the minus strand of CM028135.1, from coordinate 494,819,666 downwards.
TGGTATGGCAGGAGGTGGCCGACGCCCTGGAGGAGGCCACTGGTATGGGGCAGATGGAAGAGCAGTGCCGCCACCGTTATGGGGACCTGAGGTGCAGGGACCCAGACCTGCTTGCCCACCTGTGGGCACATGCCAGGAGAGGCACAGTGCCATGGCCAGGTAGGTGCAACATCCATAAACTTTTATCGTCCATATGGGTATCATGGTTGCATGTGTCCGGCACATGGGGGGGCCATCCGGTGTTGGCCGTGGTGGTGGTATCGGGGTGTGGGGTGAGTGGGTATGGCTGTGTGGGATTGCACACACATGGGGGTGGGGGGACTTTGCTACCGGATTGTACTGATGTTCCTCTCTCCATGTTTGCACCTTAGGGCCAGAAGAACAGCAGTGCAACAGGGAGGGGAAGCACCTCATGGTGGAGCAGAGGGACAGGATGGGTGATGGTGGTCCATGGCACGTGGACCAGCCTGCTGATGGTGAGTGCCTTACATCCATGATTACTATTGCATGCTGTATAACTGAGCGGGCAGTGGGGCATGGCCACCATCCATTGACACCACTGCCATGCACACAACTTGTTACAGTCAGCACTGTCCAGTGGCACTGCATGTCTGGGATTGTGTCAATGGTGGTCCATGCATGCACCTGCAACATGGTTGTGGCACTGCCTTCACACCGCATAGCCAAGTCACTGTATTGCCATGGTGGTGCTGTGCAGGACATGAACGGTGGATGTGTGCAGTGGTCCACATGGCTGTGGCTGCCTGGGTGGGCAGGTCTTGTGGACACGGTCACTGTGGGTGGTTGCACACCATCACAGGGGCATGTCACATGGCTGTATGCCATGCACAATGGGTGGGCTGCAGGGGGATGGACAGTCACACCTATTGACTTTGCTCCCTCGTTCTAGGTGGCTGGTGACTCCTGCAGATCCAGAAGAACATTCAAGAGCTGCTGCGGGTGGTGAGGGAGATGTTGGAGCTCCTGCACCGCATACACTGCCACTGGGTCAGAAGGAGGAAGAGGAGGAGCTCGCATCGGCACCAGGAAGAGGAGGACCAGGGTGGCCATTGAAGTCCTCATGCTCCGACTACCACCTTCCCCCCTTGACCCACCCTCACACCCCTTCTTCCCTTTCCCATATGTTCACCACTGCCCCTTACCCATCCCCACCTGTTATGTGGCCCTCCCCCATGTATATAATAGTAAATAGTTTTAATTTACATTTTTTCAATATATACATTTTGTTATAACAGCTGTGGTGGTCTCTGATTTGCAGTGGGCTACAGGTGCTCAGCTGCAGTGGTGTGCATGGCATCAGTGGTGGTGCACACATGGGCATGTGTGTGTGTATATGTGTGTGTGTGTGTGTGTGCAGATGTGAACCACCTATGGTGTGGGCAGGGGGATCAGTCACTGTCTGTGGTTTGTGTGTTGTACTCTGTCAACTGGATGCCTGTGTGCAGTGGTCCATGGGGCCTGCACTGTGTGCATGGCACCCCTGTCAGACCATCCATGGCCTGTGCAGCTGACACCCTTGCATGTCTGTGATATGCACGGTCTGCTGGTGTGTCAGTGGTAGCTGTCCATGCTGGATAACAACTGTACCCGGCACAATGCCAGGTTGACTGCCATCACCAGTATGGTGCACGTCTGCCTCTGGTGGCACTGTGGCCTCTGCTGTTGTTGTCCCCCGTCCATGCTGTCGCTTGTGTCTGTTGCAGGGGATGTTCTCCAGTGTCTGTCACTTGTGCTTCGGCAGCATGCTGGTGGCATACAGCTTCATGGTGCCTGCGCAGGGTGGCTGGCACACCTGTGTAATGTAAGGGTGCTGGTGTGTGTACACATCAGCCATGGCCACACACCAGTGGCTTGGTTGACCTGCTACTGTGTCCCTGTGTGGGTGTGCCCTTGGGTATGGGTGGGTGTTTGTCCATGCACTGTGTTGCATCCTGTGTGGTGCATGCCTCCATGCTACACTGTGCATGTCTGTGCTGGCTGTTGTGGTGAGTGCTGGGATGGGATGTGTCTTTGGGAAGGTGTGCAGGGTGCTGTACCACTGGAGGTGGGGTCCGGGGCATGCCCTGTCACATGTGTGGTACCTCGTGTGCTGACGCATGGTTGGTCTCTCAGCTATACCTCAGGGGGGGACGTGCAGAGTGGCACTGTGTATGCATCTGTTGAATCGCTGTCTGCTGCTGCCCACTGCAGGGTGCCCATGGTGGGGCTGCCTTGCATGGCTCCATGGTGCCCAGGGTTGCATTGTCACAGTGGGGGTAGTGGCATGCATGGGGTGTCCTGCATTGTTGGGTGCTACTCCTGGGCAGGGTGTATGGGGATCATGGTGCAGGGTGTGCTCTGCATTGGTGGGATGGTGTGGTATGGGGTGGTCGGCCATCCTTGTGTACCGGTCACAGCTTGCCAGGGGGTGTGTTGGGGCACCAAGGCCTGGCTGTGGGTTGGTTGCTGGTATCCATGGGCCAGTGGTTATTCCAGCTCTCCCCCGCTTGTGCAGTGCATGGGGTGTGGGGGACGATGTCTGTTCTGCTGTGTGTTCCTCTGCCCATCTGTGGCATGGGTGCTGGGCCCCTGCATCCCTGGTTGTGCTGTTGCATTGCTGCCCTGCTGCTGGGGGCGTCCCTGGTTGCACTATGGTGCATCTGGACTGCTCAGCTGAACATCCCTTGTTGCGCTATGGCGCATCAGATATGCTCAGCTTCACCTCCCTAGTTGCGCTATGGTGCAGGTGGTGTGATATTCAGTCGTCGGCCGTAGGCGCATCTTGGCCTGTGCAGTTTTTGAATATTGCACGTCTTGCGCATGGGTGCAGTGGACTTGCACTTGCTCCTGCTGTTGCGCACTTTTTGGGCGCAGTTTGAATATCTGGGCCCATTTATTTCACCGGCTGCATTGATCTGATGGGAATATTATTATGCCAGTTTGGCCAATGGAGTTCCATAGTCATTAGCCTTGATAGTTGGTAGATGCAAAACTTAGATAGCTAATATAACATGCAATATGAGATTAAATGTTCTTGTTTTCTGCTGATGTGACTTAAATCTGCATAAAAACATGATAAAACACTGATAGACAAATTTATTACTTAAAATGAGTAAATAATATAAAGTTTTGTATTACCAGAAAAATCCCGGAAATTGGATTCCCAAACACTGGTAAAATCCTGGAATCCAGGATGGTCAAAATGGAATTTGCTTTTTCCAAGCACCGAGAAACAGTGGCCTTGATGATAACCAGAAGGACTCACTACTGTTATCTGATAGTTTCTTTTATGGTAAAGCTTTAATATTCTGCAAAGGATGGCAGACAAGGGCGAGGTAGTACTAGTTGGAGACTTCAATATTCCAGACATGGACTGGAGCATCCCAGCCGCAGCATCAACTAGGAGCAGATTTATCCTGGACTCTCTTCAGGGTGCCTTCCTCAAGCAACTGGTCATGGAACCAACTCGGCAGAAGGCAATACTGGACCTTGTCTTTTGAGCAATCGGTTTAAATGCTTCATTGGCAAGCTTTTAAACTAGTCAAGGGGGGAGGCACTGATAAGCAGCAGGAAAATCCCAGCCTCTCCCTACAAAACAGGGTACTAAATGAGAAAAAGACCGAGGTAGACAGGTCAGTGGGGGATGCTGCAAAAGAAGGTAAAGCCATCAAAAAATGGAGAGCAATGAGTACCAATGCCCGTAGTCTGAGTAGCAAGCTTCCTGAATTAGTGGCCTTGATGGAGGAGGAACATCTGGATATCGTGGCAGTCACAGAAACATGGTACACACAAAACCATGACTGGGACATAAACATACCAGGATACACTATCTACAGGAGGGACAGGGAGGGTAAAAGAGAGGAGGAGTAGTCTTACATAAGGGAAGGAATCAAGGCAACAGAACAAAAGGGAAAACAGGGAGGAGAAGAAGCACTGTGGGTAAATTTGGAGACCGGCAATGGCACCACAATCCGCACAGGGGTTGTATACAGACCCCCTTCTCAGGTGGAGGAAATGGACAAGGAAATGATAGAAAGAATACTTAGAATGGCAAAAAGGGGAGATATTGCTGATGGGTGATCTGAATATGTCAGATGTTAACTGGAATGCAGTTGCAGCAGCCACTTCAAAGTGGGGTTATTCTAGATGCCCTACAAGGGGCATGCCTTAGACAACTAGTATTGGAGCCCACTCAAGAGGGAGCAATCTTAGACCTGGTACTCTCAAATGGAGATGAAGAGAGGATCACAGATGTAGAAGTGGGTAGCCATCTGGGAACTAGCGACCATCGAACAGTATGGTTCACAATAAACACAGCAATAGAGTCAAGTCATACAATGGCAAAAGTACTGGACTTTAGGAGGGCTGACTTTGCCAAAATGGGTGAGTGCCTAAGGAATGCACTAGCAAATGGGCAGGAAGGAGGGGTGGAAGAATAATGGGGAATAATAAAACTGCCATCACAGAGGTAACAAGCCTTTGTGTGAAGCAAATAAACAAATGAAATGATGTAAGAAACCACTATGGTTCTCAAAGGAAGTGGCAGTGAAGGTTCAAGAGAAAAGTAAGCATTCAGGAAGTACAAGAAATCACAGAAGGAGCAGGACAGAGAACTGTATCAGTTAAAGCAAAGGAAGCTGGGAAGGCAGGCAGAACAGCAAAGGCCCAAACCGAGAAAAGATAGCCAACTCAGTTAAGAGTGGGATAAAACCTTTTATAGGTACATCAGGAGCAAAGGAAGACCAAGGGAGGATAGTGAGGCTTAATAAAGGGAGGGAGGGTGGGCAGAGGTGACTGTGAGGCAGAGATACTAAACAAATATTTTTGCTCAGTATTTACAAAGGAAGGAGGAGGTACCTAAAACAAACAGTAGAAACACTCAGGATACAGAAGTTGATACCAGCCCATTTACAGAAGAAAGGGTTCTGAAGAACTCTTAAAACTGAAGGTGGACAAAGCAATGGGGCCTGATGGGATTCATCCCAGAATTCTAAAAGAACTAAGGGTAGAACTAGTGACACCACTGACTACCGTCTTTAACAAATCATGGGAGGATGGGGTGGTATCCGAGGACTGGAGGAGGGCAGATGTGATTCCCCTTCACAAAAGTGGGGAGCAAGGCAGAAGCAGGAAACTACAGACCTGTTAGTTTAACCTCAGTGGTTGGGAAAATGATGGAATCACTTCTGAAGGAAAGAATTGTCGATTATCTAGAGGCCAGAGGGGCACAGGACCCAAGGCAGCATGGATTCACAGCGGAAGGTCATGCCAGATGAATCTGATAGATTTCTTTGACTGGGTGACCAAAGTAGTAGATCAGGGAGGGCTGTGGACATGGCCTACCTAGACTTTAACAAGGCATTTGACACAGTCCCACACAAAAGATTAATATACAAGTTAGCCAGCCTGGGAGTGGGTCCCAAGATGACAGCCTGGGTAAAGAATTGGCTGGAGAATAGGACACAGAGGTAATAGTAAATGGAGTCCACTCTGAAGAAGGGGTTACTAGTGGGATACCGCTAGGTTCAGTATTGGACCAGTCCTCTTCAATGTCTTTATAGCGACATTGCAGAGGACTGGAAGAAAAGTATGTCTTTTGCAGATGACACAAAGATCTGCAACAGAGTTGATGCACAAGGTGGGGTGGAAAGGATGAGAAGGGACTTGGCAAGGTTAGAGGAATGGTCAAATGTATGGCAGCTTAGATTCAATGCTAAGAAGTGCAAGGTAATGCACCTGGGAAACAAAAACCCAGGGGAAGAGTACACAATGGGGGGTGAGATACTAACAACAACAAAAATTGAAAGGGACCTGGAGGTAGTCATATCAGATGACCTAAAGGTGGGCAAGCAATGTGAGAGAGCAGCAAGGAGGGCTGGGAGGATACTGGGATGCATAGGGAGAGGCATCACCAGTAGAAAACAGGAAGTTATTATCCCTCTGTACAGACAGCTGGTCAGACCCCATCTGGAGTATTGCGTGCAGTTCTGGAGACCCAATCTCCGCAAAGACATAGACAGGATGGAAGCTGTCAGAGGAGGGCAACTAAAATGGTGCAGGGTCTGCACGGAAGACATATGAGAGAGACTTAAGGAGCTTAATTGTATAGCCTCAAGGAAAGGAGGAGAGGGGACATGATAGAAACTTTCAAGTACCTCAAGGGAATCAACAAAGTCCAAGAGGTAGCATCTTTCAAAACAAAGAGGTATGCAAGAACAAGGGGCACAATTTGAAGATAGAGGTCAGCTCAGAGGTAATTTAAGAAGTATTTTTTCACAGAGAGGTTGTGGATGCATGAAACGGCCTTGAGGAAGGTTGTGGAGTCAAAAACAGTGGTGGAATTCAAGCATGCATGGGACAGTCATAAGGCAATTCTAGGGGGTGTCGGCAGAAAGAAGTAGGCTGCTGGTTAACTAGGATCTGCAGCTTATCCATTAGGTAGGGAAATGGGCAGACTGGGTGGGCCAAGCGGTCCTTATCTGCTGTCAAATTCTATGTTTCTATGTTTCTATGTTTGTGCTCACAAACAGGGACAGTGTGAGGGGGGTAACAGTGGGGGAGCACCTGGGGAACAGTGACCACCAGTCATTGTGGTTTGAAATCACAGAAAGAGCAGAACCGAACCACACAAAAACACGTATCCTGGATTTTAGGGGGGCAGACTTTGGGAAAATGGGGAGATACTTGAAAGAGGCATTAAGGGGAATGGGACAGGAATCAGGGGTTGAGGAACAGTGGGCAGTATTTAAAATGGGATTACGAGAACAACAGAATTATGCATTAAGAAGGTTAGCAAGAGGAAAAGGAAGAGGAGACCATTATGGTTTCCAAAGAGGTAGCAAAGAAAGTGAAAGCCAAAAAGATTGCATTCAGGCAATACAAAAGACACAGGCAGAAGGGATAGGGAGAAGTACCAGGAGAAGCAAAGGGAGGCAGGGAGGTCAGTAAGGGAAGCCAAAGCTCAGACAGAAGAACACATTGCAAAATCAGTGGGTAGAGGGGACAAAACCTTTTACAGGTACATGAGAGAAAAAAGAAAGACAAAGGGAGGGATAGTGAGACTGAAGGGGAAGGATGGGGGCCGCGTGGAGGATGACAACAGTAAAGCTGACATATTGAACAGGTATTTCTGCTCAGTCTTTACTGAGGAAGAGGAGGGTAATGGGTCTGAAGGAGTACAAGGGGTGAGAATGGTGCAGAAATGGACACAAGTCCCTTTACATGAGAAAGGGTCCTGAAGGAACTGGAAGTAATAAGAGTTGATAATGCAATGGGGCCAGATGGGGTGCACCCAGGTCTTTAAAGAACTAAGAGAGGTGGTGGATGAACCTCTGGCTATCCTGTTTGTCGATCACTGGAAACAGGGAGGTTCCCAAAGACTGGAGGACAGCAGATGTAGTCCCTTATACAAAAGCAGGAACAAAGAGGAAGCAGGGAACTACAGACCAGTCAGCCTCACCTCGGTAGTGGGGAAGATCATGTAAGCACTACTGAAGGAGAGATTGGTGGAACATCTGGTTATCAATGGACTACAGGACCCAAGGCAGCATGGTTTCACCAGGGGGAGGTCATGTCAGACCAACCTCGTTGAATTTTTTGACTGGGTGACTAGGGAGGTGGATCAGGAAAGGGCAGTGGACATGACCTATCTGGACTTCAGCAAGGCCTTTGACACTGTGCCACATAGAAGACTATTACACAAACTGTGGAATATGGGTGTGGGCAGGACAGTAGTGTGGTGGGTAGGTAACTGGCTGGGTGGCAGGACACAGAGGGTGGTGGTAAATGGCTGTCACTCCACAGAGGGAAGAGTGACCAGTGGGGTACCACAGGGATCAGTGCTGGGACCGGTACTATTCAACATCTTCGTCAGTGACATTGCACAGAACCTAGAAGGCAGAATTTCACTGTTCACTGATGACACAAAGCTCTGTAACAGAGTAGACACACCAGAGAGTGTAGACAGAATGAGAAGGGACCTGCAGAAACTTGAAGAATGGTCAAGGGTTTGGCAGTTGAAATTCAATGCAAAAAAGTGCAAGATAATGCATATGGGGCACAAAAACCCTGGCAAAATATATCAGTTGGGGGGTGAGGATATAGCATGCACCAAGCAGGAAAGGGATCTTGGGGTTATCATCTCTGATGAACTCAAGGTAGGGAAATAGTGTGACAAGGCAGCAGGTAAAACAAATAGGATGCTAGGATGTATAGGCAGGGGCATCACCAGCAGGAAAAGGGAGGTCATAATTCCTCTATACAAGACACTAGTGAGGCCCCACCTGGAGTACAGTGTACAGTTCTGGAGACCATACCTACGTAAGGACATAGACAGGGTAGAGAAGGTTCAGAGGAGGCAACAAAATGGTGCATGGATTGCATCACAAGTCCTATGAAGACAGGTTGGAGGAACTGAACATGTACTCCATGGAGGAGAGGCGAGAGAGGGATATGATAGAGACATACAAGTATCTCACAGGAGGAACAGGATGCAGGAATACACTATTTTTAAGCGAAAAAGATGTTCTAGGACTAGAGGCATGGGATGAAGTTGGAGGAGGACGATTCAGAGAAACATGAGGAAGAATTTCTTCACAGAACGGGTGGTGGACAAGTGGAACACCCTGCCAGAGGAAGTGGTGGGGGCTGAAACAATCACGGGATTTAAGAATGCATGGGATAGACATAAAGGAATTCTGGAGGTCAGGGGTAAGGGGCAACAGACTTCTAGGAAAACATAAACTGAACTTACAAGCTCAAATGGGCAGACTGGGTGGGCCATAGGCCCTTATCTGCCGACACTGTCTATGTATCTATGTATCTATGTATCTATGTAATTTTATTTTTTATGTATTACTCTATATTTATTGTACAGTTGGTAGCCCTCTATTGTCTTATTCCATGTGTTTTCCTCCTCCCACCATGTCTCTGTTATTGTGCATATGTCAATGTTTTCATTGTGTAATACAATTTCCAGTTCTGCCATTTTTTCAGTGTTGAGGCTCCTAGCATTTAAGGACCAACTTTTAACTTCTGCCAGTTCCCTCTTAATTGTATTCCCTGTTTTGATGTCAATGTTGACATCGTTTACAGTATGTGCCCCTTCTGTTTTTTTTGTGGGATCATTTTTACCAGTCTCCCTTCTAATGTGAGTGTAAAGCCTTGTCAACATGTTGCTTCTAGGCTACATCCAACTTTCTACTGCCCCTTTTGCTCAAATGTAACCCATCTATACTACAGTAAACAGATTTGTTTATAAATTCCTCCCAGTGATATATACAACTGATTTTTTCCTGTAGGGTCCATTGCCTAAGCCAGTTGTTCACATCTTTTCTTTTCTGATTATCAAAGTGGCTTTCTCTGGGGGAGGGTAATATTTCAGAGAATAAGATCTCACATTGTTTTTTTTTCAGCTTCAGGTTTAATAGTCCTAAACTCATTTTTAATCTCAGCTAAACTGTAACACTTTATGTTGTTTATTCTGGCATGAATTATTACAACTGCAGATCCATCTTTTTCCTTAACTATATCCTCCATCATATTTTTGATATCACCAGTTTTAGCACCAGAAAAATAACTTGCTGTTACACATTCCTTATTGCCCCAATGGTATACCTATCGGTATATTTCACAATAGAATCTCCTAATATATATTCCATCTTACTATTTCCATTTTCCTGCTCCACTAATCTCCTCTATGTCCTGTTTTCATCCATAGGTGTACTGTATGTCTGGTTTTTATTTTCTACTTTATTTATTATAATTTCTGTTTCGTCATTTCCTTGTTCTGTGTGCACGTCATGGGTTTCTACATTGTTTCATATTTCCTCCTCCATACCACTACAAGACCCACATTCCAGTTCTACTTCAGGATTTTGATCTTTGTTTACAGTACTACATCTTTTTCTTCATCTTTTGCTTGGTTTCTCTGTCTCATTTGTAACTATTTCAGTTTCAGCCTCTCTCCTGGTTATATTTGGTACACTCATATTACTGTAATTGTCCTGATTCGCTATATGTGCTGCATTCTCCATTTTGTCCTTGTTCATCTCTAATAATGGTTTAAACCTATTCTGTAATGCTAGTTTAAACCCCATTGCTCTTCTACATGCTTTTTACTGTTTTTTTTTTCTCTTCCTATGTTGTGAATCCCAATCCTGGTCCTTCCCTTCCTCCATCCTTCCCCTTCTTTTACTATTAAGTAGTTTCACACTCTGTGATTTCTCCATTTAATTTTCCACAGTTTCAGCATCTTGTAACAGTGTAGCCTATGTCAGTGAAACAATTTTCATTTCTTTTTCCAACAGTTTATTTCTTAATTCTTTAATTGTTAGACATTCATGGCATGTATATAAGTACATCATTGATCATGTCTGTGCAAAACGTCTTGTATACTATGCATCTCAGACTCATTATTCCCCCCTTCTAAAAATACTACATTGGAATCTATCCTGTAACTTACCCCTACTTGGGCTATGTCACTCCTGTTATTCTGTATTTGGTTGTCCTTTTCCCCTTCTTCCACTGCTAACACACGCAGATGCGCTGCTCATGTCTTAGCGCCTGTCTTCATGTGCGCAAGCACATGCTCGCCCCACATGAGCTCACCCCACTTGCTTGGGGCTCCCAATTTATGTGCACCAAACCCAGAAGTAGGCTTCCTGTCACATGACCCACACCACTCGTTCGTTTGCGTTAAAATAGTAAAACAGCTTTAAATAAGCTTATTCAGTCCTCCTTTAGCCTGCACTTGCTGGATAATACTGCAAACAGGAGATTAAGGGCTAGACATTCAAAACTCTACCCTGGGGCTAAATTAGCACTGCCCAGCATGCTAAATTAGCCCAGACCCAATAGCCCGTTATATTCAAAAGGAGTAGCCCCGGTGCTAACCTTGCTGAATATAGCATGCTAAGGAAGCTGGGCAATCTGGGCTGGGAGTGCAGTGCAAACATAGCCCAGGAATAAGACAGATCTGAATATAGCAATCAGGAAGTATACACCACAACAGCAGCCAAGTGCACAGCAACATGAAGGTAGATATAGGTGAACTATATGGCCAATGTGTTTGCCAGCAAATGCATGGACTCAGTACAGCTGTATCAGAAGTGCATGTGAAAGTACTGTGTGCAAAATGGGATAATATTCCCCAAACCATTTGAGCAGCGCTAACATGTTTATACAGGTTTAGTGCAGAGCTAAGCCATTTTCCCGGAGCAAACACATTTGCTCAGGGCTACACTTTGCCATATTCAAAAGTGACATGCAAATGAGCCTACTTGGGTAGTCTCTGGGCAAGCATCCAGATTAGCGTCTCATTATGCCCTGATTTTCATGCAGTTTGCCCAACATTACTGCAGGGTCCCACAGCTCCACCTGTAGGTCAGTCTGGAAGTACAAGGGCTGGCTGTGTCTGCCCACAGCTCCACCTGTATGTCAGTCTGGCAGTGCATGATGGTAGCTGCAGGCTACATGTATACAGTACTGCACAGCATATTGTGCCCCAGAGGACAGCACAGCATAGGCACAGGTGGTGGTGGTGCTGCATGCAACTGTCACACTGTAGGTCATGCTACAGTGCACAACAGACACTACAGTAGCAAGGGGGCCAGTAGTGTGAGGGACACAGCAATGCCTATGGTGTGTAGGGCAATGATGACCACTGCACTCTTCACAGCAACAGGCCCAACTTGCAGGTGTTTACTGACAGTGAACATTACTGTTATGTTGTTGTGTGACCCACAGATGCTGTACCTCTGGCATGGGATGCTCACAGTGACATATACATGGTCAGCTGAGTGAGCTGTGGTGTCTGTCCAGCTGTGCTTTATGTGGCTGGGGGGGCACGTACGATCAGACAGACACACTGGTGTGGGGTATTCCCAATATTGGCCCATGTGCGCTGCGTGATTTGTCCCAGCCTTGTGGCTGTGCTCTGTCTGTGGAACAGCCTGGCCACCCATACACCCTCCCCTCAACACCCTCCATACCCACAGTGCTGCATGTGTGTTCTGGCATCTGTTGGTGTCCACAGAAGGGTGGTCTGCAGGTGTGTGCTCTATGGCCACACTGCCATGGTGTCCACTGGGGGCCAGGTCACCACTTACCGCCTGGCATGGCTGGGACTGGTGGCAGAAGAAGGCATCATTGTGATGCCATCAGTGAGCAGCATGTTTCCTCTATGTCTGGCTTTTTTCTTTGTGTTATACTTATTGGTTAGGGTTGCACAAAGCTGTGCAAAAGCCGCACAAAGCCACAATGTCATGCAAAGCTGGATTACCCAGCGTTAAGATTACCTTTTCCTGGGCAGTAATTTGCACCATGCAAAGTGTCATGCTAAATTGCGCAAAACCACTTTGCATGGAGCTAGTCACTGAATATAGCATTGCTCCTATATTCATGTCCATGCCCTCTCAGTTTGCCCCTTGAATACATTATGATTTTGCCTGGTGCTAATGCAGTTTGCGCTCTATATTTGGCCTTTTGAATATAGCGGACCTATGTGAATTCTGTGCTAAGCCTATGCAAATGGTTTGCACCCACCGCAAAGTTCTGAATATCTGGCCCTAATTGTCTAAGCAGCCCCCAGACAACACCATAGTATTGTCTAGCATAAGCTGCAGGAAATGATGTAAACTTGTAGTCCTTTCACCACTGCTGCTGGACTACACTTCCCTAATTCCATTTCTACAGTACAATACTTCATAGTACTTTCACAAGTTAGGTACATCTTATGCAAGACGGTATTTGGTCTAGTCTGCCTCACCACCATGCATGGCAGTCATGCAGCATGAGCACCAAACAAACTATCTAGGTAGAGGACTGATACTGCAGCTGTACCCCGGAAAAGAAGGTATTATTTTTCCAGTTTTGGATTTGTGACCACTGATTAAGGTGTTGTTTTGCCTGTGTGGCTGCATCTCTTGAGTGCTCAATCTCCATCTCTCTATGCATCTGCATCTGTTTAGCATCCAGTCTCCATCTGTAAGCCACAGTTGTTGTTTTTTGGCTTTCCACATCCACCTCAAAGTTCAGACATCTAAATTTGTTGTTATTTTTTTGTATAATCCAAAAACATTCCTGCAAAGAGACATGCATGCAAAGATGTTTCTGGGCCATGATACTGCTGCCAGCAGCAAGAGTGGCCATGGGCATGGTAGTACGCAGCTTAAGGGCATAGTTTATGGCAGTAAAGGGATTTCTCTGACTGTGTTTTTCACATCGCAATCAGTTGCTTCAATGATGGTTGAAGATGCTGTTGTCCCACTGGTGGTGGTAGTGAAGCTGGCGATGGCATGAGTATTGCCCCAAGTTCAGCATATGACAAGTTAAGAGGTTGCCAAGATATTGTGGAGTCCAAAGACATGAGTCAGAGTGTAGTTGATGCCACAGTCCCCGTCCCCGTCCCCGCAGTAGTTAAACATGATTCTGATCCTGGTGATGGCTCACGATCTCATGTTTCCAGTGCTGTTGAGGTTATGCTTGGGCCAGCCAATGATTCAAATGTTAAAGAAAAAAATAGTGGATAAGCATACTGAGGCTGTGGTTGGAACATGTTCTCCACAGGACAGCATCCAAGCTGAATTTGTGGATGCGGATGATGATTATGATGATGATTTCAGTGACCCCAGTTGGGAACTAGAGAAAAAGAAAGTAAAGGTGGCTGCATGTAAACATTCTGTTATTGAATCCCCCCTCAAAGTTGTGATGTAGCTGTGTCTGTTGATGTTGATGATGATGACCCAGTAATAGTCACAGATTGTGATGGTCAGGTAGAGTCCAAGTGTGCCCAACAACAGAAATCATGCAGTACACCCCGTATTTCAGTGTCTAAAAGCCCTGGGTACTGGGGACCAGCATACACATCTGAAGAGCAGGCACATGGCACTGTGGACTTGGCACCAGAGGGGAGTTAATGCCATAGTGGGACATTCACCCTCATCCACCTTATTGAGCATGGTATCCTCTTCCTTGACTGTAAGTAGCCCAAGTAGCCATGTCTATAGTAGTGGTGAAATAACACTAGAGGACTACTACAGGCATGAGGAGGAGGAGGAGGAGGAGGATTTTGAATTGTCAAGTAGGGATCAGAGTAGTAGTGGTGTTGGTCTATGCAGTATTTCTATTACATCAACTCCTGTGCTTAAAACATGGAAAATAACATCATTTGTTGACTTGCCACCTGTGCATCCCTCATCACACAGCAAAAGGACCCCGCCAATGGCAGTTCACAGAACAGAGCCATTTGGCATTCCATGAGCAAAACAGGTAACAATGTAGTCCATGTTGCAAAGTCATTTTGCCCGGAACATGAAATACCCACCAAATCATGCAGTGTCATGTGAACTGAATGCTGCTGTTACAGAAATGCTGGCAACTGACCTTTTGCCCTTCTCCTTTGTGGAGAATTCCAGATTCTGGTGTTTTGCGGCATGCATCTGTCCCAAATGGAAAGTCCCATCCAGGACCTACTTTTCCACCTGTGCTGTCCCGTAGTTATATCTGACTGTGATAGAGTCTGTAAGACATGCCCTTAAACATTCCTCATCACCATAATTTCACTTAAGTATGGATATGTGGACAAGTGGCAAAATGGTAGGTAGTTCCTATCTGTGTATTACTGCACATTGGGCTCAGGTGCCAGGATTGTCTGTGCTGGCAGGATTGGAAATCAGTGTAATAAGTCAGATTGTCATGGTAGCAACTTTCAGGGAATTAGACAGCATGTGACACTTGCAGTGTGCAGTGTAGCAGGGTACACACAGGTGAACACATGCTAGACTTCCTACTGACAGAAATTGATGAGTGGCTGAACCCCCTGTCCTTAAAGGTTGGCTTCTTAGTTAGTGACAAAGGATCAAACGTTGTAAAATGTATCAGCAATGGTGGCTTTGTGAGGGTTCCTTTCTTGTCCCACTATTTAAATCTTGTGATACAGGAGTTTCTGTAGCACCATGACATCAAACAAATGTGACAATTGCACACCACATCTGTGCACACTTTGCAAGCTCTGGAAACGTCTGTGACCAACTTAGGCAGCTGCAGATTCAAAACAGCCCCCCTCAGCACCGCCTCAGGTTTGAAGTTGTCATGTACTGGAACTCTACACTTTACATGGCAGAGCAGTTGTACAAATAGTACAAAGCCATCTCCGAATACCTAGTAATGCATACTAGCTATGACAATTCAGGGGCCTCAATGTCTATGACAACTGAACAGTGGTGCCTCATGTACTTAGTGATATCAGTTTTGAGGCCATTTGAACATGCCACATAGGCAGTGAGTGGTGACACTGCATCTGTTAGTCAAGCCATTCCACTGCTATGGGTGCTGAGGCAGACTTTGTTGAATCTACAGCCTAGTCTTGATATGTATGGAGATAGGTCAAGCAGTGCATTACTGAAACACATGCTTACAATATTCAATGGAAATCGACGCATCACCACTATTCAGAAAAGTGCAGAATTTGGAATAGCAACAATGCTGGGCCCACGCTACAAATGTGGCATTGACTTTTTACTGGAGGGTGAGCCTGATCAGGTTCAAAATCTGATCAGACAGCTGGTCTGATTGATTCACGGGGCACAGAAGTCACCTGCAAAGTTCTGCAAACTGCAGCATAACAAGGCTGAAGGTCATTGTGGAGTAAGCACATCCAGCAAGGTGGCTGTAGGGCAAGGGGGGTGTCATTAAACCATGCTGCTATTTACCCACTTTGGGGAGCCTTGTCTCAAGTAGGAATCTGTAACCTCGATGAGTTCTGTGAACAGGTGGATGACTCATCAGGATTGAATTCAGCACAGAGAATGGTTGACACCTATTTGGCAGAAAAAAGGCATCTGTCAGTCCTTGATGATCCTCTGCTGTACTGGAGTGGCAAGGTGAATGAATGGCCAGAGCTGACTTCAATAGCACTGAAGTACCTGATCAGACCACCTTGCAGTGTAAGTGTGGAGAGGGTAGTCAGTTGTGTGGGGGCAATAGTGCATGACCATTGTACTAACCTATCACCTACAAATGTCAGTATGCTGACATTTATGAAAATGAATGAAGGTCACATACCAAGTTGAACAACTACATCTGTGTTTGTACCACATCATGATGATTGTTGTGCTGTTGATGTGGGTGTAGCAGACCATCCTGGTGGCAGTGTCAAATGGTATACCATTGAGGTTGATGATTCAGTCATGGAAAAAGAATTCCCTAATGGGCACAACTCCAACCCTGATGACTGCGATGGCAGCTTCCTGTTTCAATAGGATGATGTTGGTGGTAGTGCATAACGGTTTTAAAGGCTGTCACATTTCTTTAATGGTAGCATTTTGTTGTCTTTCATAAAAGAAAAACAGTGTCTTTGACTCTCATTCCATATGACAGATATGTACACATGACCCATCATTCTATTTTACCTTCCCCTTTGTAGATTTTGTGAGTACACTTAACAGAATGTGTGCTGTCATTAGCAAACACGGTCAGCCTAATAAACACAAATATCAGCTTGTCATAGCCACTTAAATCCAGCTGATTAAATGACAGATATCCTCCTCCTGACATTGAAAGACTACAACACACCATATCCAGCCACCCGCCTTCCTGAGAGTGAGAGACAGAGAATGTGTACCTGTTCCCATGCCCAATGTATGAACCTGTAGCCAGGCACAGCCACCTTTCTTCCTAAGAGTGAGACACAGAGAATGTGTACCTGTGCCCATGCCCAATGTATGAACCCACAGCCAGTCACTGCCATCTGTCTTCATGACAGTGAGAGACAGAGAATGTGTACCTATGTCCATGTTCAATGTAGGAACCCACAGCCAGCCACAGCCACCATGCTTCTTATTATCAGTAGTTTACAGTGAATATGTACTAATTTCTCATACTATTGATCTTCTTTGAACTGTAGTGTGAATGCTTCCTTAACCTTTTTATAGATGCCTTTGTCACCAAATACCAGCAACTGATTTTCATTTTACTTTAACAGGTTCTAGTTATAAACAGTGTAACAGGACAGGACTACTGTAGTACTACGACCATCTAAAGAATATAATTTTCAGGTAAGTATCAGTCTTATTTCATCTGTTCTTTTTAGTCTTTCATTTTTTCAAGCCAGTGTAAAGCATGCAACAGAACTGGTATACAGATAATATATTTTCCATGCACATCTGTCACTGGCGTACTTCAGCATGCCATGGTTGTACAACATTTAATCCTGGTCATGATAACACGTCATGTAATGTAACTTAAGTTAAGACAGTGTGCTAGTGCATGCCACATGCACTAAACATGTTAGTTGGTCTTGGACTGACTTACTGATAGCTTGGTATTTTAAGCTGGATATAACCGACAGGAACAGCCACACTTGGAACAGAATGTGGTAGTGCAATGAAGTCTGAATAATTTCTTCTTTGTCTGTTTGCAGGTAACATTTAGGTGCTGTGTGCTGCCATCAGTGATTCATTCAAATCAGAAGACGTGTAACTGGCATGAATCTGGAGGATATACAGAAAACCTGTAAAGAAGACAAAAACATTATTGAAAGCTGTTTTCAAATGATGCCCCAACCCCTCCCCACTCCCCTTGAAAAGGAAATACTGCGTTTCATAGCTTGACAGTTTTCGTACAGCCAAAGTCATCAGCAAGCTGAAATGTGTGCAACCAAAGCAGGATTCAATGATTTGTGAGAGAAAAAAAAAGAAATTATTACATATATAGAAAGTAAATGTCTGGGTCTTCAAAAAAACCTGAGCGTGACACACATAGTAACTTACCAATGGTGGTATGAATACACACACATAGGGCAGCATGTTTCAGTCAGCGCAGCAGATTAATGGTCCTCCAGGACATCAAATTATGGTTCACCCCATGGTCATCTGTGGCTATTATCATTTGGCAACACATTGTTCATCAGCTCAGTCAGCACTCAGCAGCAGCAGCAGAAAACAGAAGGACAACAGCAGCAGCAACAGCAGCAGGCACCAGAGTTGTGGCTGTTGGTGCATGCTTTAATCAGTGCATACCAAAATAATTGTGACTTTTCAGAACATTTTCTCATGTGATTATTCTTCATCAAGAGTCGGGACACTAATACTGCATGCCGAATGATGTAGCAAGATAGCAGTATAAGCATGCCACATTCACATATCATAGTAATTTTTTTTTCTGGGGGGCTGTAAAGTAATTGTGTTGGGTGATGGTAGGGTATTTTTATTGTGGTTGCTGTGAGTGTGCTAAGAAAACTGAACACAGTCAACAGTACCCAAAACTTATATTGCATGACAACTACCGCAGTAGTGCAATAATTGGTTGACAATTTTTACCTGAACTTTTCTATGTGATTTTTGATTGGTAGTAGTTATCTACTGACTTGTCTATATGATACCCTTATTTCCACAATTTATGACTGCTGGACATTGTTT